>CM057454.1:48507500-49107500 GCA_016271365.2 Neoceratodus forsteri | reverse complement strand
GGTTGAGTGCTGTATACCATAATCATGGTTACATCCCGCTGCCGGCTCACTGTGCTATTGTACAGAAAATGATCTTCCCAATCTTTGACAATGGGGACATAGTCTACAGTGTCACACCCAAGTCCACCCTAGCCAGACTGGACCAACTCCTCCACTCATTCTGTCACTTCGCCCTTGACTGCCCTTCCACCACCCACCATTGCATCCTCTACCAGACCCTGGGCTTCCCCTCTCTTCAGGACCAGAGACTGTCCCATTGCACTCGGATCATGGCCAAGTTCTGGACCCAGTCACTGACCATTTACCTCACCTCTGAACTATCTGCCCCTACCCTTCCAGCGTACTCACTGAGGAACAATGATGCCAGGCTCCTGTCTGTCCCACACATGTCCACTGCTGCAGGCCAGGCAACCTTCAAATATTGCATGCCTAATCTGTGGAACTCCCTCCCCGTGGATGTTCTGTATGCCTCCCCCACCCAGAACCTCAACTCCCTCCTCAAAGCACATTTCTCCTCCACTTGCACATGTAACTAAATATATTGACCTGCTCTAGGGCTAGTTCCTCCTTATGTGATTGTAATAAGTGGTGATCCGATGTGTTCTGAAGTATGTGTGTATCTTAATTTAGACTGTCTAAATGCCTTGCACTACTACCTGCTGCTGCACTGTATTTTACACTCTGTTTTGTATTTTGTATGCATTCTGTATTTTTATACTTGTATTTTGGACTTTGTATTCGATGCTTGTCCATTTTACCACAACTCAGTTGGTACTCTCCCCTACCCCCAGGACACATCTGGAATTGAGCAGTAGTCTGCTCAGTATGCCTTCCTGGTAAAACTTTTAAATAAATAAATGGGGGCTCTAACATGGATATAGATTTTAAACTGTACCATAGACATTCATTTGTGGCATGAATATGAGTCTTAGTTAGGGAATATGTACAAGCAACAGGAGGTCAGTAAGGGTTATCTTCTATTGTAGGAGAAAATGGTTCTATTGATTCTAAAGCACTATTTAAAGTGTCAATATACTCTGTAGACAGCAAAGCTGCTAAGAGACATCTTTGTCTCACACCGCAGTCACTCAAGAAAGGTTTAGTCAGTGATCCCTTATGATCTAGTCTGACATTTGCCATCGTATCTGTATGCAACATTCTAAAAACTGCCATGAGTTTAGTATTCATACTGAGATGTATTGATATTTCCCATAATCAATTTCTATTTAAATAATGAAACATGGATATAATATCCAAGAAAGCCACATATATCATTTTTTGTTGTCTGGAACATACTTTGCCATGATATAATTCAAGACAAAGTTTGGTCAATAATACTAGAGCCTCTTCTAAAGCCCCCTGGACACTGTGGTAATAACTGATTTGAATAAACCCAGCTCTTTAATTTCTCTAAGATATTGTGTGAATATATCTCTGAAACAATACTTAGAATTATGATTGGTCTATAACATTGTGGAGAAAACCTATCTCCCTCTCTGTATATAATAATACCTATTTTCCACAAAACAGGAACTACTAGCTGTTCATTTATGTTTGTAAACAATGGAGCAAAAACTTCTGCCCACAGTCTGGATTCAACATGGACAGTTTAATGGACAAACCATCTACACAGGGAGTTTTATTGTTATGACTGTGGGCTGAGCCTACAGCCATTTTGCTAACTGTAGCTTGAAAATGGAGTTTAGTGGAACACGTTTTTTGGACTTGTCAATGTATCCTTCCACATTTAAAAATCAGTATGACAACTGAAATAAAATAATCCCTTCTTTCTGTTTGGACTGTTTGAGACATAACTCCAAGCTGCTTATCTGATGGCCATAAGGAAACTGAAACAGCTTGTTAAATATTGGTTGCCTATTAAACATAGAAACATAGAAACATAGTCTTTGACAGCAGATAAGGACTGCTTGGCCTACCTAGTCTGCCCATGTCCCTACCTACAGGATAAGCTGCAGATCCTATTTAACCAACAGCCTATTACTTCCTACCCCCCCACAAAAATGGGTTTATGTCTGTCTCATGCATTCTTGAATTCTCCCACAGTTTTAGACCCCACAACCTCCTCAGGAAGGCTGTTCCATGCATTCACCACCCTCTCTGTGAAAAAATACTTCCTCACATTGCCCCTGAGCCACCCCCCTCTATCTTCATAGTGTGTCCCCTTGTTCTTGCACATCTCTTTTTTCTAAAAGATGCTACCCTCTTGAACTTTGTTGATTCCACTGAGGTACTTAAAAGTTTCTATCATGTCCCCCCCTCCCTCCTTTCCTAAAGGGTAATAATATTAACCTACTTTAGTTTCTCCTCGTATGGCTTCTCTTGCAGACCCTGCATCATTTTAGCTGCCTCCTCTGGACTGCCTCCATCCTGTCTATGTCCTTGCTGAGATGGGGTCTCCAGAACTGGACACAGTACTCCAGATGGGTTCTCACCAACTGCCTGTACAGCGGGATAACAACTTCCTGTTTTCTACTGGTGATGCCTCTCCCTCTATATCCCAGTATCCTCCCAGCTCTCCCTACTGCTTTCTCACATTGCTTGCTTAAGGTCATCTGATATGATTACCCCCAAATCCCTTTCCATTTTTGTTGTTGTTACTACCTCCCCCTCTTAAGTCTAGAGCCTGTGTGGCTGGCTGTTTGTGTTTGTCTTTTGTCGGTAGTTTAGTTTTTGTGGATTTTCATGTGTTTCTGCTCGGAGGAACTAGACCATTCTTGGACATAACATCTATGAACATTTCCTGGACTAAGAAACTGCAAAACATCAACACCAGATATTGGCATTCTCATCATAAATCAACTTATTTGGAAGCCATCAAAGCCAAAAGTAAGGTCAGTAAATCTGTTATACAAGCACTGAGTTGTGGAGTGCTGCATTGAATCCACATTTCTGTCTGACTTGTTCTTAAAAGATGTGTACTTGTCTTTGAGGTCTATTCAAAACCATTTTAGAGAACAAAAGGAAGAGACTAACAAAGGATTTTTACATTCTGCATATGCCCCAGGCCAATGTTCATCACCTTCAGGAATTTAACCCCTTCAGGAAATTATCACATTCTGGGTCTTTGAGCTACAATAACAGTTTTCTGGTCACAGGTAGTTCACCATTTCTTGTGGATTTGATTACTTTTCATCAATCACGTTGCACCTCTGAGAACATGGCTTTATATATTGTGCTCTGCAATATCACTGGGCAAACACAGACCAGCAAGGCCAAGAAGGACTAGATGCCCTACAACAAAACTAGTCTGCAAAATGATTAAAGCGTGCATCTTCTGGCATCTACTTATGCTACTTGATATCTGGAAGTGTTCATCTTAACTGGTCCTACCGGCCTAGCACCCCATGCCACAAAAAGGTGGGAGGGGTCCCTCACATTAGCCTCAATCAATGTCTGCAGCCTCCTTAACAAACCTGACATCTTGCAAACCTGGGTCCAGCAACATAGACCTGATGTACTCTCTGTTGTCGAAACATGGCTTAACCCAAGATACGAGATGCTGCAGTCACCATCCCTGGATACTCTATGTTCAGGCAGGACAGGGTTTCCAAACAAGGTGGGGGTTGTGCCATCTACCTGAGGAATTCCTATCTAGGTCAAGTCTTTCCGTTCTCAAACCCTAAACCACCCTCACAGGTTCTCGCTATTAAAGTTCTACTAGGGGCGCACAACAAGGAGCTCACCATTGCCTCTGTGTACCTACCCCCTAAAGATCAGCACAATGGATTTATGAGCATATTGGAAAGCCTACAGGGATTACACCATAACTCTGAACTCATAGTACTAGGTGACTTCAACATAAATTGGCTATCGCTGGAGGCCAGAAACTACAAGGATGCTGTCATGTCACAGAACCTCACCCAGCTTGTTACCACCCCCACCAGATGCAACTATAGGACAGGGTCACAAATACTTCTGGACTGGATCCTAACTAATCACCCTGAATGAATCTCAAAAGTCTCAGTGCTCCCTGATGGGATCAGTGACCACTCACCGGTCACATGTACCTAGACAAACAAATTCATTAAGCCGCCTCCTAAAATAATCCACACCACAGTGTTAAAGCAGGGGTACCTTGAGCTACTAAAGACACACATAAGCCACCTGGACTGGACACCAATCGACTCTGCCATTGATGTAAACCAAGCCTTAGACCTGCAACATCTTTGCACCTCTCAAAAAGCTGAAGGTCAGGGGAAGAGCTAACCCTTGGATAACTCCTGGTCTAATCACTTTACTCAAACATAGGGATCATCTCTGGCACTGTGCCCATGCAACATCCAAACCTGGGGATATTCATAAATATAAAGATGCTAGAAATGAGTGCATGCAGGCAGTTAGGAGAGCCAAAAGCAAATACTTCAAGGAAGCTCTCTCCAACTCCTGGGGTGATGGAAAAAAATTTTGGAATAACTTGAAAGACCTTACAGGCAAGGACCCTAAGTCACCACCCACCATGCTCAACATAAATGGAACACCAACAACTGACCTGTACACCATCACCAACACCTTTAACAATGCATTCTCCAACTTGGATAGTGTCCTCCCTTCTAATTTCTTTGATGCCCCCTCCGGTGGTAACCCTTCTGCAACTACTCTTCTCCTACACCTTGCCCCACAATTCTACTTCAAGGAGATCCCAGTGCATGAAGCCAGAACCTATATTCAGAAGGCCATTCACAATGCAGGCTACAGCAGTGACTCCCTTGACCTGAAGTTGTTAGCACTTGTCCTTGAAGAAGTCCTTGAACCCTTGACAAAGGTCCTCAACCTATCACTAAGGATGTCCCAGTTCCCATCTTGCTGGGAACAGGCGACCATCACACCGGTACACAAAAGTGGAGACAAATCACTGCACTCCAACTACAGACCTATCTCCATCCTCCCTCCATTGTCTAAGGCCCTGGAGCACATCGCCTCAGACCAATTAGTCAAGTACCTGGAAAAATACAACCTCCAGTGTCCAGAGCAACATGGTTTCCGAAAAGGCCACAGTACCACCACTGCACTATTAGAATTCACAGGCTTCATCCATACCACACTTGATCAAGGAAACTGTGTAGGAGCAGTATTCATCGACCTTACGAAAGCCTTTGATACTGTGAACCACCCACTCCTACTCAAGCAATTATCAAACATTGGGCTCTCCAATGAAGCACTGCTCTGGTTTTCAAGCTACCTTGGGGAGAGGGTCCAGTGGGTTAGGATTGCCGGTGTTACCTCAGAAGAAAAGCCAGTCCTTTCAGGGGTCCCACAGGGGTCCATCCTGGGGCCACTACTCTTCAGCCTCTTCCTCAACGACCTTCCCAGTGTCTGCCACCAGAAATTACTGCTCTACGCCGATGATGCAGTCATGTTCACGAACCACCAAAACGCAGAGCTCCTCGAGAAACAATTACAGCTTGAATTCATGCACATCGAAGAATGGTTCAAGTCACACAAACTGGTCATGAACTACAGCAAAACAAAGGTTATGACCTTCTACAACACAAGGAGCAAGTACAAATCCCGTGACCTCACCATCCTAAACCATCAGGGACCTTACTTGAATACGTTCCTGATTTTAAATACCTAGGTGTCACATTGAACAGCTCACTGTCCTACCAACGGCACATAGATTCTGTCGCCAAAGCCACCAACATCCGTATAGACCTGCTCTACAGGCACAAACACTGCATGACTACTGACACTCTCCGGTTGGCTATCAACAGCTCTGTCATCTCCATCATTCATTACAGGCTAGCAGTTTATGGCTCTGCCTCTGCCCTCTGCAGAATTACGGTTGCACTCAACAAAGCATGCAGGCTGCTAACTGGGTCTGATTGACTTACACACACTTGTGACCTGTACACTCAGGCAGGATGGCTACCTCTCATCAGCCGGATACAGTATCAAACCTGCCTCTTAGCCAAAAAAGTCCTCCTCGGGGTCATGCCCCGGGCATTGAATAGCTACTTATTGACCACCACAGCACCCAGAGAACTAGAAGTTCGCAACAATAACCTTTCTTGTCCCCAGATGCCGGACTACCATGGACCAGAGGACCTTTGCCCAAAGAGCACCACAGTGGTACAATACTCTCAACAAAGAAACTCTTACTGCTGTTGCTCTTGGCCCTTTTAAGAGACAACTCTGACTCATCTCATTTCAACTAGTCATTGTGACTACCTCGCCTAATTGGGGGCCCACCATTCACTGCCCTCCACTTCAGTCTTGACAACTATCTCTCCCCACCTTGCCCCCTTCTACCTGCCTACCCCCTTGCCCCTCTCCCTTTCCTCCCCTGGGGCATTTCCTGACTTCTACCCTCAGCCTCTACCCTCCGACAATGGCCTTCCTGCCTGCATACCCCCTTCCCATTCACCTGCAGTGCTTATTTCCAAGATTGCCCTTGGCTAGTTATGTCATGCTACCTAATATTTGGCACATTTTGAATTACTGGAATTTCCTAAGCCTCAGTCTTTTACTTCTTGTTACTGTGTAACTATGTATTGTTATTTTGACCTTTGTATGTATGTATACCCCCATTCCTTCTACGTGGAACCTTTGTAAACGAGCAGTTCCTGCTCAAAGGTATTTGTAATCCTAGATTTCAATAAAATAAAATAAATATAATCTTCCCCTGGGTTTTTGTTTCCCAGGTGCATTATTTTGCACTTCTTTGCACTGAATCCAAGCTGCCATACTTCTGACCATTCTTCCAACCTTGCCAAGTCCCTCCTCATCCTTTCTACACTTCCTTGTATATCAACCCTATTGCAGATCTTTGTGTCATCTGCAAAGAGGCATACTTTTCCTTCCAGTCCCTCTGCAATGTCACTTTTAAAGACATTAAAAATGACTGGACCCATTACTGAACCCTGCAGTACCCCACTAGTAACCCATCTTTCTTCAGAGTGGACTCCATTTACACTTACCTTCTGTGTCCTGTTGTCCAGTCAATGTTTTACCCAGGCTACCACCCTGGGATCCACTCCCAAGCTGGTTAATTTGACTATTAATCTTTTGTGTGGGATTGTGTCAAATGCCATGCTAATGACTAGCTAGGCCATGTCCACAGCCCCTCCCTGGTCTACTACTTTGGTCACCCAGTCAAAGAAATCAATTAAATTTCTCTGACATGACCTTCCTGCTGTGAACCCATGCTGCCTTGGGTCCTGTGCCCCACTGGCCTCTAGGTACTCAACAATTCTTTCCTTCAGAAGTGATTCCATCACTTTTCCTACCACAGAGGTCAAACTGACAGGTCTGTAGTTTCCTGCCTCTGTCTTGCTCCCACTTTTGTGAAGGGGTATCACATCCGCCTTCCTCCAGTCCTCAGGTACCACACCATCCTCCCATGATTTGTTAAAAAGGGTAGTCAGTGGTGTCACTAGTTCTGTCCTTAATTCTTTTAGAATTCTGGGGTGAATTCCATCAGACCCCATTGCTTTGTCCACCTTCAGTTTTAGGAGTTCTTTCAGAACCCTTTCTTCTGTGAAAGGACTGGGATCAACCTCCCTATCCAGATTGCTTCTGTTAATTGGATTAGGCACCTCCCCCTCCTCATCTTTTATTAATACTGAGCAGTAGTATTCATTCAGTTTCCCTGCTTTTTTACTGTTCCTCTTTGCACACCCACCATCCATTCTATTCAGCCTCACTATCCCTCCCTTTGTCTTTCTACGCTCCCTGATGTACCTATAAAAGGTTTTATCTCCCTTCTTAACCAAGTTGGCTATAGTTTCCATTTCTTTAAACTGGAGATTTGTTTACTCCCTTTGAAATGCAACAAGTATGAAGAGCAGTTGGACCACAGTGGGTTCTGGGAGGGTGCGGGTGGTGAAACAGAGGCTAAGCCCCCTAGTTGTACCTCTGCACAAATCATACACCAGTCTGGCAGAGCAAGGTTCCTCTATGATTGCGCTCTCAGTGGAGACCAAGAAGAATGCTGAGGACATCCACAAGGGAGACCCACAAAAGGGTGGCAAGGGACACCACAGGGGGAGGAAACAGCTTCTGATAGGGGACTCAATTGTTAGGGGTGTAGAACTGGGGAAGAGAAAGAAGAAGTAAGTAAGGTACCTACCTGGTGCCATGGCTTGGAGGGACAAAAATAGAATCCTCAGATTGCAGAAGCAGCATCACAGTAGAGGGGACTAGATATCATTGTTCATCTTGGGACAAATGACCTAGCTAGGCATGGAATCAATGCAGTGTAGGATGAATTTGTGGAGTTGGGGAGGGGCCTCAGACAGGTAGCAGGCAAGGTTACCTTCTCAGAGGTGCTGCAAGTCTATGGCAGGGGTGAGGCTAGGGTACTGCACACCATGCAGTTTAATGAATGGTTGCAAAACTGGTGCAGAGCACAGGGCTTTGGCTTCATTGGGGACTGGGGGTACACCTGGAGAGATGAAGGTCTATACTGGCATGATGGTCTTCATCTGTCCATGAAGGGAACCAAGCTCCTAAGTTACAGGTTTAAATGCTTCCTTGGCAAGCTTTTAAACTAGCTAAGGGGGGAGGTGCTAAGAGACAGGAAATTTCAAGCCTCCCCCCAAAAAAACATGGCAGGTAGTAAGGTAAAAACTGAGGCACAGAGCTCAACAGAGGGCAGGATGAGGTAAATGGAAAAATAGACAAGGGTAATAAGAGCAGGGATGGGGGAAAAATGATAAAGCCAACATTAAATGGAGGGCAATGAGTACCAATGCCCGTAGTCTGGGAAACAAGCTTCCTGAGCTAGCAGCCCTGATGGAAGATGAACAATTGGATATTGGGGCAGTCACAGAAACATGGTACATGGAAAACCATGACTGGGATGTCAACATACTGGGGTACACAGTCTACAGAAGGGACAGGGAGGGTAAAAGAGGAGGTGGAGTAGCTCTATACATAAGGGAAGGAATCAAAGCTACAGAACTAAAAAGTAAAGGGGGAGGACAAGAGGCAGTCTGGGTCACCTTGGAGAAAGGGAATAGCATCACAATCCGCACAGGGATTGTATACAGACCCCTGTCTCAAGGGGAGGAAATGGACAAGCAAATGATAGAGGACATTCTCAAAATGGCTGAAAAAGGTGAGATACTGTTGATGGGAGACCTGAATATGCCAGATGTTAACTGGATGATATGTACTGCAGCCACATCCAAGAGCAGGGTCATTCTCGATGCCCTGCAGGGGGCAGTGGAACCCCCCTCAGGAGGGAGCAATACTAGATCTGGTACTCTCAAATGGAGAGAGGATCACAAATTTAGAAGTCAGTAGACATCTGGGAATAAGTGACCACTGCACAGTGTGCTTCACAATAAGCACAACCATGGAGACAAGCCATACAAAAACAAGTATACTGGACTTCAGTAGGGCTGACTTTGGCAAAATGGGTGAATACCTGAGGAAGCTAGCAAATGGCCAAAAAGGAGGGGTGGAAGAACAATGGAGAAAAATCAAAACTGCCATCTTAGAGGCAACAAGCCTTTGTGTGAAACAAATAAAGAAAACAAAGCGGAGTAAAAAAACACTATGATTCTCAAAAGTGGTGGCAGGGAAGGTTAAGGAGAAAAAGGCTGCATTCAAAAAGTATAAGGAATCACAGAAGAAGCATGACAGAGAACTGTATCAATTAAAGCAGAAAGAAATGGGGAAGGCAGTCAGAATAGCAAAGGCCCAAACCAAGGAAAAAATAGCCTCAAGTTAAGAAGGGATAAAACCTTTTATAGGTACATTAGGGAGAATAGAAAGGTTAAGGAAGGAATAGTGAAGATTAATAATGCAGAGGGGAGGTGGGCGGAGGGAGACAGTAAAAAGGCAGAGATACTGAATGAATACTTTTGCTCAGTATTCACAAAAGAAGATGGGGAGGAGTTACCTAAACCAGACAATAGAAGCACTCTGGATAGGGGGGGTTGACACCAGTCAATTTACAGAAGAAAGAGTCCTCAAAGAACTCCTAAAACACAAGGTGGACAAAGCATTGGTACCTGACAGGATTCACCCCAGAATCCTAAAAGAACTAAGGGAGGACCTAGTGACACCACTGACCACACTTTTTAATAAATCGTGGGAGGATGGGGTAGTACCTGAGGACTGAGGAGGGCAGATGTGATTCCCCTTCACAAAAGTGGGAGCAAGGCAGAAGCAGGAAACTACAGACCTGTAAGTCTGACCTCAGTGGTAGGGAAAATGATGGAATCACTTCTAGAGAAAAAGAATTGTTGAGTACCTAGAAAAGCCAGCAGGACTGGGACCCAAAGCAGCATGGATTTACAGCAGGAAGGTCATGTCAGATGAATCTAATTGATTTCTTTGACTAGGTGACCAAAGTAATAGACCAGGGAGGGGCTGTGGATATGGCCTAACTAGACTTTAGCAAGGCATTTGACACAGTCCCGCACAAAAGACTAATAATCAAGTTAGCCAGCCTGGGAGTGGGTTCCAGGGTGGTAGCCTGGGTAGCAAACTGGCTGCACATCAGGACACAGAAGGTAATAGTGAATGGAACACATTCCTAAGAAAGGGAGGTTACTAGTGGAGTACCTCAGGGCTCAGTACTGGGTCCAGTCCTCTTTAACATCTTTATAGGTGACATTGCAGAGGGTCTGGAGGGAAAGGTATGCCTCTTTGCAGATGACACAAAGATCTGTAACAGAGTTGATACACAAGGGGGTAGAAAGGATGAGAAGGGACTTGACAAGGTTGGAGGAATGGTCAGACATATGGCAACTTAGATTCAATGCAAAGAAGTGCAAAGTAATGCACCTGGGAAACAAAAACCCAGGAGAAGAGTACACAATAGCAGGGGAGGTACTAACAACAACAAAAATAGAAAGGGACTTGGGGGTAGTCATATCAGATGACCTAAAGGTGGGTAAGCAATGTGACTAGTCAGAAAGGAGAGCCAAGTGGATACTGGGATGCATTGGAAGGGGCATCACAAGTAGAAAAAGGGAAGTGGTTATCCCTCTGTACAGATAGTTGGTGAGACCCCATCTGGAATACTGCGTGCAGTTTTGGAGACTACATCTACGCAAGGACATAGACAGGATGGAAGCAGTCCAGAGGAGGGCAACTAAAATGGTGCAGGGTCTACATCAGAAGCCATATGAAGAGAGACTGAGAGAGCTTAATATGTATACCCTTGATGAAAGGAGGGAAAGGAGGGAACATGATAGAAACTTTCAAGTCCTTCAAGGGAATCAACAAAGTCCAGGAAGGTAGCATCTTTCAGAAAAAGAGATGTGTAAGAACAAGGGGGCACAATTTAAAGATAGTGGGGGGGGGACGGCTCAGAGGTAATGTGAGGAAATTTTTTTTCATGGAGAGAGTGGTGGATACATGAAACTGCCTTCCTGGGGAGGTTATTGGGTCTAAAACAGTGAGGGAATTCAAACATGCATGGGACAGACATAAGACATTTGAAGTGGGGGGTTGCAGGAAGTAGGCTGTTGGTTAACTAGAATCTGCAGCTTATCCAATAGGTAGGGACATGGGCAGACTGGGTGGGCCAAGTGGTCCTTATCTGCCGTCAAAATCTATGTTTCTAACTTGCACATTTAAATGATTAGCATTTAAACATTTTTTGCTACCAACTTCAGTTGGGGATGAATATCTTTCAAGAAAGAGTCATATCTCATAAATGTTACCCTTTCCCAGCAAATTTTGTAAAGATTCACACTGTTTTTTAACCTCTCAAGACCTATCTGATAAAATGCCAGGTTTTCAGTGAACTAGCCAGACTAAATCCATAAATTTCTTTCTGACAGAAGGGATGCGGCCTGCTTCCCAAACATAGCAGATAAGAGCTACTGAAATCTCTTATAGTAAGAATGTGAGTGTGAGTGTGTGTGTGTGTGTGCGTGTGTGTTTGTGTGTGTTTGTGTGTGTGTATGTCTGTGTGTCTGTGTGTGTTTGGGGGAAGGGTGGAGAAACAAACTCCTGGCACAGGAGACCTCATCTAATGAATTAATTGCCGACAAACCATGAGTGATACAGAAGCAAATTATCTGATACCTTTTATTGGACCAACATACTGTAGATGTAACAAAAAGAACCTAAACCATCTATAAAATTCCTGATCAAACTGCAAACAGAAGACTGTTTTTTGTCATGTTATAACACGATATACTGAGTGTGTATTTACTGAGTTGCTGGATCAGGGCCTTAATAAAATAATAACATTTACTTAACTCATTCAAGATTCCATCAGGTGGACAAAAAAAAGTCTATGAGAATTTGTCTGAAAACTAACAACTATCAGATGCAAAAGTATATATATAAATAGAATAATAGATAGAAAAGTATCTATTACAAGGCAGTAAGACCATCGAGAGGTTTTGGGGACTTGGAACCTCGAGAGCAAAGCTCGAGAGGTTCCCAAAGTCCCCAAAACCTCGAGATGGACTTACTGCCGTGAAATCTATACTTTTCTATTTTTTATTTTTTGTAATATATGGATGTAGCATTTCTTTACAGTCTGTGAGCTGAGAAGCCAGTCGCAGTACTGAAGACATGCTTGCAGTCAGCTGAGCATCACACTGGAGACAGTCTCACTTGCCCACATCCCCACTCGTAACCGCCACTCTGTCGGTGTCTGTTTGCATTTCGTGAAGTCCTACCTTTTCCTTTATGATCCTTCGGTAATGCAGGATCAACCAGATAACCCATTTACAGAAAAAAAACGAAGGCGAAGCAGACTCATTTTGACTCGCTAAAAGCACGGAAATGCTTGAACGCCATGTTTTCGAATAAGGTATTGCCGCCCACAGAAGCAGTGACGAATTAGAATGCATGGTGTAACTTTGGACGTGCAGGAAGGGATGTGGCTCCATGGCAACCTGATTTCTTGCCAGGCAGAGTTGCGCATGCGCTGTATATTTGTGATAATACTAGTTGCTTGCAACGATAGTATTATTGCCAGTGAAGTGTGATATTATTGGGAGTGGAGTGCTCTGTGCTATCAATTACAAGGTATTTTTTAAATCGTTTTCGATAGTATTATTTGGGAAATCCATATATTACATATATATATATATATATATAGAGCTAGATATATATATATATATATAAATAGGGGATACATGATGAGCACAGGTGGAATATGGAAAATATTTTCACTCCTGCAGAGTGAGCCTGGATATTACGAGAATTGCTAAAAACCATAGTGGAATATACAGTGTTCACGAGCAGGGTAAATATTTTCATATTCAGGAAGTGCACATCATGTGTCCTGTTTATACAATGCGGCCATACTGCTGCAAAATGTAGAATTTGTGCGGCTTGCACGGGGTTAGAGCGGGTATCGGGGGTGTAATAAACAGTATTTATTTTTACTCTGCTGACGTTATCAGAATTTATTTCACTGCAATGAAAAATAACATGGTTTATTTCACTGGAATATGTCTCATCCCCATTGTATAAATAAATATATATATATATATATATATATATGTATGGAAATGTCTATTTGCAATAAATTTGTTTACAGGCATTACTAGTATCTTTTGAAAGATTGCCTGACTTGTGATTATTAATTTTGAGTATAGTTCATGAATTAATGAACTTGATATTTGTTATTTCATATAGTCCTCCATTATGCCTTATGCATAGCATATACATCTAAAAATCCAAATTATTCCAAGGCCATCATTATATATAATATTAATACTGAGCAGCAAATCAGAGCTCTTTTTCTAATAAAAGGCTGCTGATATAATAAATAAAGAATAAAGACATAAATCAGGAACCAGTGTCTTATGAAAAAATCTACAGGGATTTATACAGGGATTTGATTCTGCCTTTGTGGGGAAAACACAGGGAAAATGAGGGCTTCTTACAGAGTAATGGTTATTTGGACCTGGGAGCACTGAATAATGCTTATCCTATATTTTGTATCCTGGATAGGGCAGGGGAGATGCTTCCTCTCATTGTCACAGGGATGTTCATTTACACATTTTTGCACTATATCAGGCTGTCCCAGATTAGATGCAATATCTTGTTTTCAGTGGGGTCATGATTTTATCATTTGTATAATGTATTTATTCAGGCTATCTAGTCCAAGGCCCCTGTATTCAAAGGAGATACACAGCACATCCTGCTGGAAAACGGAGATGTGCCGCACAAATCCAACAATGCACAGCAGTGCGATATTCAAACGTGCGGGATGCACCGGCTGCAAGGGAATGAGCCAGGGCACACACAAATGGTATGCCGTTCAAGTCAAGGGGGCAATCCCATGAATATGCCATGCTTCAGCATATTTAGTGGGAATGTGCTCCTTACAGTCCTGAGCATCGTGGCCTACAGTTAGGCCATGAATAGCTGGCCTAACCCAGCCAGCCATCCACAGGCAGGCTGCAGGTGTGCACCCAGGTGCACATCAGCCTGGCAGCCCTGGTTAACTAGAGGTACCACCTTTCCATCCCCAATCTAGCCAAATCCATCCCTGAAGAGCTCCATAGTATAGAGCCCCCCCAGACCTGATTGCACCAGAGGAAACTGTGGTCCATTTTTATAGTCTAGAGGATTCCCATCCACTGCCCCTGTACACAGTCACCCTCACTCCCCCATAGCAAACCTATTGCAAAGACTGACACTGCCCTCCACACCCTGCCATAGCCAGCCATTGACTGCACTGAACCCTGGCTGGGGACCTGCACTCTGGAATGACACAACTGGCTTTACCATGCATTGTGGCACCATGCCAGCTACAGATCCACCAGTGTATGCATCTGTGTGTACAACCCTGGCAAGCTGAAGAGGGAATTTACATACCTCCAATGCATCCAAGCCACCCACACACACACACACACTAACTCGTCTGGCTGAATTGGTTCTTACACTCAATGCTTTTTCTTTTAATAACAGTTTTTTTCAGCAGGTCAGTGGAGTTGCCATGGGTACCAAGATGGGTCTCAGCTTTGCTAATCTGTTTGTAGGTTGGGTGGAGGAACAATTTTTTCTCTCATTCACAGGGACTGTGCCTGAACTCTACAAATGCTACATTGATGACTGTGTGGGGGCCACCTCCTGCTCCAGGGAGACCCTCCAAGTCTTCCTTGACAAGTTTACTACGGCCCATCCTTCCCTTCAGTACATTGTTGAACTATCCTCCTCTACACAGCCTTTTCTGGATATCCAGCTGTCAGTCCAGGACACTGGTCAGAAGACATCAGTCTATTACAACCCACTGACTCTCACAGTTTCTTCCTCCACAGCTCCTTCCATCCTAAACATGTCAAGAATGGCCTGCCTTATTCACAGTTTCTTAGACTTCGCAGGTTATGCAGTGAAGAGGATGATTTTGCTGAGCAGATCCAAATAATGCATAGTTTTTTTATCAACAGGGGATACCCTAAAAGCACAGTGGACAGAGCACTCTCCCAAGTCAGTAACACACCCCGTAACCTTGACCCCCGCTGGAGGGATACTGTCACACAGGAACAACGGCGAATTCCACTAGTTCTTCCTTTCCATCAGAGCACACCTTCTCTTCACAGAATCATCACTAGTAACTTTCCCATTTTGCAAACTGACCCTAACATTGGTGCTTCCTTTACAGAACCACCTATTGCCTCCTACCACCGGCCACCTAACCTGTGGAATCTCCTGGTTAAAAGCAGCCTACCTACTCCTAACAGTTCCTCCCTCCCAAGTAGCAAACCTTGCAACAGGACTCGCTGCTACACCTGCAAATTCATTTCCAGTGTGACTGAGATTCGGGGGCCTACAGATGTTTTTCACATCACCAAGGAGTTTTCATGCACCTCCACTAAAGTGTACAGCTATTTACATCGGAGAAACTGGTAGGCGTCTTGCTGACCATTTCAGAGAACATTACAGAGCAGTCAGGAATGGTGAAACTGCTAAACCCATTGTATCCCACTTTATCTCCAGGGACCACAATGTCAATGACCTTTCTGTTTGTGTCCTTCAGCAGGGCTTCTGGGATCCTGACCATAGAAAAAACATGGAAGCCAAGTCGATCATCCGCCTTGGCTCCCAGCAGCCCTCTGGTTTAAATGATAGACTTATTTTCCACTAACATATTTCAGCCATCCCTTTTTTTTCCCTAAAGTCTATTTGTTTTTGTACTCATTTAGTTTATTTTTCATTTTCACCATATGTCTCCATTTCTGTCTCCTTCCCACACATTTGTCACCTTTCAGCCTTTTTACTAGGTCCTGTTAATTAGTCCCCACCTGGGAACTTCCTTAGCTCTTTCACTCCCATTATGCTTTATCTTTCCCATCATCACCTTTTTGTTTCACAGATTCTCTCTTAATCTTACCATTTATCACTTCTTCTCCCTGAGCCTCCCCTTTCTTCTTTCTCCACATATATATCTCTCATTTTACCTCTCCTCTACACTAACTTGTTTTTTTTTTCTCTTTTAGATATTTCCTGAAGAAGATCTAAGGTCGAAACGTAGATTTTTAACTCTATTTTCTATTTTCAGCGTGCATTTAATATAACCATTTTGTTTTGCTTTTAGACCACATGCTGACGCAGCGCCTTGTTTTTGTTTTTTACCTCCAATGCATGCCTTGCCGATGCTATATCTTCCTGCTGTCATACGCTGCTGCAAGTCCACACTCTCCCCTGTTCCCCTGTGTGACATGCCACCCTCTGAACTGCAGAAATATCCTGGGTGCCATGGACTGTGGTATCCTGTAATGCCATTTGCAGTGTACACTTCATGCTATAGATAGTTCATCTGCAGTTCCCCAATTGTACAAACGAATGGGAGGTCAGCTGTAACATGCCTGTTTTGGGACCTGTGTGAGTGGGTACAGCATCGGCCATCACCCACACTGACCAGTGCAATGGCACCAGGATGATGGATCTGCATGCGAGTGTCTTTGGAGTATGGCCACTTGGTGTTATCACCCACACACAGCTCGTGCCTATGTATAACACATTCCAGCATCCTACTGTGAGTGCTCTGCCACCCACCAATAGAATGGTATGATCCCATTACAGAGCCAGTCATTGCAATGGGATGGGTTGGGGGGCAAGGAGGGGGCTGTATGTGCACTGTTGAGGGGGAGCGGGGGCCACTGCACTATGGACATGGACTGTAGGTGTATTCAGGTGCAATTAGGATGGCATTGGGGTCCCTGAAATATGGAACCAATAAAGCCTGGACTCTGGTACAATTGGGGCTGGTGGAACTGGTGGGGGGGGGGTGCCACTATACCACCAGAGACTTCAGGGCCTGTCTCATATGGGAGCGATTGGGGTCAGGGCTTGAGGATGAGAGCTGCTCCAGCACATTGATCCCCATGCCAACATGCAAATGGACTGGTAATGAGCATGCATAAGACCACTTTGCATCCTGCATGCTCAGTTAGTTCATTTGCATTCATGGTCTGAATATCGCCCATGGGGGCTGCAGTGCATACCAGTATGTACCACGCATTCCCCCTGGAAGGTATTCAGTCGTGCTGACCCTGGATGCACCTGACTTGGGGAACGCCTGCATTGCGACTCCCGTCCAGGGTCACATTTTCAACAGGAACGATGAAGCCCGCCACGATGAAGCACAGTGTCACAGGTTTACTGCATGACAAAAAGGATTAACTCCCTTTGAAATTGCATTGTTTGCCATAGTAACTCTACTGCAGAATTTGCAGTGCTACACTTCATCCTGGTGGGCTTCACTGTATACAAACCCTGTACTGGTGGTGCATTCTCTTTGAATATTGTATCAGTGCTGACCGGTGCAACACATCTTTCTGCTTGTGCATCAATCTGGCACTTAATATATCCCCCCAGATGTAAAATGTTGTTTTTAGCGTGTTCTTATTTTACACAATGCAGCATAATATTGTGTAGCTGTAGAACCCCCACTGAAAATATGATGTCATTTCTTCTGTGAACTATCCAAGCTAAATATATAGCAATCAGCAGGCATATTCTAGGAAAACACATTGTAAAAATGTGTAAAAGGAAGACCACATTGAAACTGCCTCTCCACAGGTCTGCATTGTGCAAATTCATTAGAAATAATGGGTAAAAGTGTCCCAAAAGTTCTCCACAGCCGTATCGGTTCTGACCAGAATTTGTTATTTTCTGCCATAATAGTTTGCTTCACATCCAAAATTGTAACTTTCTTCCATGAATATGATAGTGTATTTTCTCTAAACTAATTAACACACTCTTTTTCTGTGTTTTTGGACTGTATAAACTCCTAAAATGTGTCATCCATAAATTTGCAGTAATTCTTGGTTCTGTCTCATTATAAGACCTTCCCATCCCCACTGCAGCCATTCCCAACATGTTTTTAATTTCTTTTCTTTGATTGCTTTTGAAACCCTGACTGAAGATAATGCTACCTGCTTTTTGTTTTTCAGATGCTGGATTAATAGCTCTTTTTTTAGCTTAATATAAGGCCTTCTATCTTCTTGAGCATGAGTCTTTTTAATTCATCTTCCTAGGGCATATGCAGCTTTTCTTCTCAATTTACATACCTGATCAAACCAAGGAACATTTTTCCCTAAGCCCTCCTGTTGTTCTATAAATTCTATTTTAATTTGATAATAGGGCCTTAATACATTCTGTTAATCTTTCAAAAGACTTCAGCTATAAAACTGAGTTCTCATGGGCCTGTATCAAACTGTCCTTTAGTTTCAGCACAGCATAAGTTTCAATAATGTTATGAAATTTAGAATCTATTAATATTGGCCATTTCAATGTTGTAGCATTGGATTCCACTAAGTTACATTTAATACTATTAGTTAGAAGTTTTTCATTATTTAAAGTTGAGTTATTTACAACTTTTTTTTTTAGTCACCAGATTCCCATGGCTCAGCCCACTCTTCCGACCTTCCTCCTGTCACCCTTCCCGGGACATACCTTGACACGAATCCTCCCAGGCTTGCCATGAGGTGGGGCCACTGAGCTGCTGTTCCCCTATAGATGAGAAAGGGAGCTTCCTGTCAAACTCCTGTTACTTGGAAGCCTTCCCTGGCTTGCCCCCCAGGGCCGGGGCCATGGGATACAGCCAAGCCCAATGGAACACTATGCTCAGGTCAGTGACCAAGTGCTATGGTGGGCAGGGAGACAACAGAGTGAGGCATCATTGATGGAGCTGGTGATTTTTTCTAAATGCTCATACCTCCATCAGAGATGGGAGGCATGGTGTGCAATGGTGCAGTGGCGCAGAGCACCAGTGCCCGGCACACCTCCCTGTTATTCAGACTCAGGTAGTTGCTCCCTCAGGTATCTGCCCAGAGGTCAGTCTGACTACAGACACTCACCCACCCACCCTCCCAGGAGGAGAGCAGCCCATCAGATGCACAGTCCTCCTCCCCATGGCTGGCCCTCTGAACCCTCAGGTCCATTTCCAAATCCAGGGCAATGGTGTCACTAACAGAAGCCTTATTACTGCGCTGGTGGGCTGGCCATTTACATATATTTTAACCAAGACAGGAAGATGATTACTGTCCCACAATTCAAGAGCCCAAAAATACTGCACAGCAGGTGGTGAACACTATGACTTGATTGGAGTACTGACTGACAGCAACTGCTGATGACTGATAGCAGACAGAGATTGATTAGAGTAATGACTTATGGCAACTGGTAAATGATAGCAGACAAATATGCCTTCCATAAAGGGAGAGGGAATGGCAGGACAGAAAGATAAAAGAGTCACCATCCAACCCCCACTCTTAGCTGAAACCTATTACTGGGATAAATGCTATAGTTAAACATGCATAGTACAATAATGGCCTTCAGCACACAGGTGAGGAGCAAACCTTGTGGAGGAAATCTCTGGAGATCTATAATCTTGGCTGCCATCTCCCTTGGTATGGATACTTATTATTGGGCATCTCAGAATGCTAATTTAGAGTTCAAAATTCAGGGGAAATTTTTGGATGGCTAACTCCCTATCCCTCTAATGGGATAATGCTGTGGGGTGTGGCAAGTCAATCTCTGAAGCTAAAGGAAGTTCCCCATAAAGGAAGTCTGCACATCAAGGCATGGAATGAGGAGAGTAGTGACAGCTGAAAGGCTATCATCCAGCCTCGAGACAGTTAGGTGGCCTATCATTGAACGGAAACTAAAGGAAGTGGATACAGAGTAAGAATGGATGGACCTTAGCCAGATGTCACTGATGCCACTGATGTTTAGGAGCATTTAGAGAGTACGAGACCCATTAGTAGCTCCGTTAAAATTCCAGGTAATAAGTCATATTTCTACCTTTGTTTATAGAATTGTCTAATCTTCATTTGAATGTGTCTCTGTTTTCACTTATTACTGTTTCTAGTGGTATTCTGTTCATAAATTCACCACTCTTTGGGTAAAAAAATATTTCCTTTTTTTGGTTTTAAACCTTCTTTCCTTTAACTGCAGGAGATGCCCTCGAGTTGCAAAGATAGTATTTTTTAATACAGAATTGAGTTCTGCTATTAAACCAGAGTCCTGCATAATGTTGTGTAATAGCAGTAGGTCACCCCTCTTTCTATGCATCTCTAGAGAGTGTAGATTTAACTTCTTCTGTCTGATATCATAGGGGTCCTTTTTCATCCCTCTAATTTTGTCATCTTATGATTCACACCTTCCAGTTTTTTAACATCACCTCTCCTAAAGTGTGCCCATAGCTGACTGCAATAGTCTAGCTGTGGTCTTATGTATGACCTGTACAGTGGCAACAGTACAATGACGCTTCTACTTTTTAAGCTTCTCTTTATAACTTTGGTTATTTTATTTTCCTTTGCTATAACATGGGTGCTCTGATCTCTAAAATCTAGGTGGTAGAAGAATAGCTTTCAGAGGTACTAATGCCATGATCTGCACAGGTATAGGAACCCCAGTGGGCTAAGGGCCCCACCTTCTGGCAGCTGAAGTCTTAAATACTACACCTTAAGGTGCTGCCGACTGAAGGCCTGCACGGCTAAAGCTTCCCCCACAGCGTTGGATGTTATCAGCTGTTGTAAATGTGGGGAGGCACAGCAGGTTACAAGCAGCCCACAAAGAAGAACCCCCCCCACCTGAGATAAGGGACTTACTTTCAATATGCAGACTTCAAGGGGAGCAGGAGCAGTCTACCCATAAGGAGAGCCCAGAGGGAAAGAGTCTTGCTGAATAATACGTCTTGAATGGTATGACTGATGATGATGGAAAATATCACTGAAAGATACTGAAATAGAATGTACAAAATCTGCAGGAAAAGGTGTAAACTGTAAGCGCATTAAAACTAGGGTGGTAAATGGCAAAATGCTGAGCAGAATGTCCGAGTAAACTAATTAAATATCAAAATAAAATTGGGAGCAGCTGCTTTCCTAGGAAGACAGATGAAGCAACTGAGGAACAGAGTTAAACAAAGATTTATAAATGGCCTGATATGAAGAGCAAAATTGAAAGCCTGAAAATAACACAGGTTAAATCAATAGATTGACATAGACTCTACATACTGTGGAAACTGATAAGCACAAGAACTAAAATAGAAAGAAACACATTCGTTGAATGGGCATAAGAGTGCAGCAGGAGTAGCTGTGCAAGACAATGAAGGAAACACAGGCTGTAGTCAGAAAAAGTAGAAAAAACAAAATTGTGACCTAAAAAACAGCCAAAGATACAAACTGAACAGAAAACACACAATATGAACACCAAGGGAAGGCGACTGACAAACATAAGGAAAATGGTGGAGGGGGCAGTAGAGCCTCCTGCCACAGAAAAAAACTGTGTTACTGAATGTGGCTGCAGGAAGCTGTCTTAAATAGTTCAAGAAGGGTGTGTGGCCGGTAGCTCCCACCCAATGAACTGCAGACATCTTTGTGATGAAAGGTCATGAATGTGGCTACCAGCAATGAGCACTGTGCCAAATGTAGGAACTGCAAATACTGTGAGTATGTTAAAACTACTCACTGGTTCCTAAATTTCAAGATAAAAGGGAAGTTAAAGTAAGAGGTTTTATTATCTGTGCTGTTGAAGATGTGATATATATGGCACAATGTATCTACAGGTGCTTCTATAGTGTTAGTTCAGAGTCCAGATAGGAGACCACATGGGAGCAATAAAAGTAATGTGAACTGTAACAGGTTCTAGCCAGAGCCAATAGGGCTGTGAAGAGCTGTCAAGTGACCAAAGTAACACATGTGCGTAGAAATTATTCAACACCCGAGTGTAATTTGACCATTTTTTGGAGGTGTTGCATCAAATTTTCAGCATGCCCTTTTTGGGACCATTCCTCATGAAGAGTGCCAGTGTCATTTTGTTCACTTGTCCTGAAAGGTGATTTCATAGAACAAATGTTCTATACTATGCCGGAGGTGTGAAAACACATTTTTGGCAGGATGTGGAAAATGACAGCTGTACTGTTTTGAAGGAGTTGTGAAAAAATGGCAATGTTGAAAATGTGGAGTGGAAATATTAAAAATTGGCAAAGTCTAGAGCGTGCATAGAAACTGCACAATGCACACTTGTAATGCAGGCATTTTTTGGAATTTCTTTACCAAATTTGCAACATGGGCATTTTGGGACACCACCTCAGGAACAGTGGCACTTTTATTTTGTGAATCGGTCCTGAAAGGTGATTCCATGCAGTGACCGTAAAGTCACCTTTTGGGATTGAGTAACAACGTGACAGTGAGAGGTGGGTCCCCACAACCCTGTGTGGAAAATTTGGGGCCCAAATTTCAAAAAATGGCTGAGTTATTGAGATAAGTTGGAAACCCCATTGAATGCCATTATAGCACACTTACCTTTGATTCTTCAGTTTGCAGTTCAGCTTTAAAGAGTGCAGACATGTCCTGGTCCAGAGAAGAAGATGGTGCTGACCTCTGGAGGTAAGTATGGGCTAATGGGGGGTGCAGAGAGGTGGGTGCTCAGTGAGAAGGTGGGGATGGGGGAGGGGGATGGAGCAACAATGAAGGATCGTTTTCTTTTTTACAGGAAAAAAAACACGATTAGAGAGATGATGAGTGACCATTTTCTTTTCTACCGGAGAACAAGAAACAAGACAAATCTGAGCACACTGGAGTAGGCTACCAGTGTGTCACATGAGTCTGGGAGGTGGGTACATCATGGTGACACGCAGGGATTGGGCACCCCAATGTCAGTGAGGGAGTGGGGGGGGGAAGGGGAAAAAAGGGCACACTAGGGTGGGCTCCCAGTGTGCTGCACAAGTTGGGGGGGTGGGGTACACATAATGCTGACAGGGGGACTGGGCACCACAATGTCGGCCTGGAGGAGATAATGACAAATATTTGGGCATACTGGGGTGGGCTCCCAGTGTGCCACATGAGTTGGGGGGTGCCACATAAGGCTGACATGGGGACTGAGGACCCTGATGTCAGTGCACAGACAAGAATTGAGAGAGTGGGGAGGACAGCAACAGTGGGAGGATGAGGGAGGGTTGTTTTTCTTGTACTTTGTTTTCCGGTGCTGGTGGTGGCAATGCCATTCACAACATGCTGATGCAAGCAGAACTGCATATGCACACAAATCACACATGCACAGTTCATGCACTGGAATGCAGAAGTAACAGCCGAAATAGTGCGGCTGTTATTTTGTAGTGGCCGATTGTGGTGGAGGGTTTCAAGCTCCGTTGGACATTTGGAAGGATACCTACAAATGTCCAATGGAAGGTTCCACGATCAGTCATTTTTAGAGCTATGGTAGGATCCCAAAAGGACTGTAGACTCCGCCCACAGCCCTAAAAATGAGTTGGCAACACACATAAAAGAAGTGAGAGACCAAAGCTAACACTGTTTTTCTTTTTGTGGGAATAGAAAATCCTTGCAAAAATAGAAGGGGACGGGTTTATAATACTATTTTAATGAAGTGAGAGCAGTACTGGATATTGTCAGTGGGTTCAACAGGTTGTCCAGGTTTACATGAATGATCTGAGGTTTTTCAGTTTTTGTGAAATCTGATGTATTCTACCTCTCTGCCCCCTTTTGATATGCACCACTAGCCTTGAGGATTAACATGGCTTTTGAGATACTAAAAGAATGACAGTAGAATCTGGGTAAAATCTGGAAAATTAGACTTACAATCACCGGTGCAGTTCTCAGAATTTCAAGTCCTGAAAACAGAATTTCACTACATTAGTTACTATAAATCAATGCTTTGCTCATAGAATACGCAGTGATAGAAACCTGCTGTTCAATAGCTGAAAAATAGTTTTTGCACTTCTGACTTATCCTGTACTTTTTTTTTTTTAACCAGGAGAGAGACACTTAGCTGAAAGCTTGTTTACAAGTGCGACCTGGGAGCATAAGGAAGTTAAGTGACTTGCTTAGGGTCACACAGTATGCAAGTGAGGGATTCAAACCCAGGTCTCCAGCTCAGAGCCTTAAACCACTGCGCTATACTGCCTCCAACCCTTGACAGTGTATATTCTGACCTACAAGCTGAATCTAACATTTTAGAAATGAATATTTTACAATCTGAGCTGCTATTAAATGCAAAATAGACAAAAGTTATGTTCTTCCAGTCTTCAAATATTGCAATAGCCTCCAAAGTCAACCATACAATTTCTATGCTTTGGGGGACACATTTGAAAGAGTGGCCAGTTATAAATACCAGGGTGTATGGCTGGACCAATACTTGTTTTTATTAACCATGTAGAAAACCTCTGTATAAAATTATGAATGAGGCAGGGTTTTTTTGTTAGAAATAAGAATTGTTTTTCATTTGATATTAGAAAAGGGTTGGTACAAACCACATTCCTTCCATTACTGGATTATGCAGACTTAATTTATAGTGGCTGCCCTATTATATATCTAAGTAAATTAGATTTATTGTATCACAGGGCCCTTCAGTTTGTCACAAACTCTCCACCCAGAGCACGCCATTGCTTCCTATACTATGCAATGGGATGGACATCATTGGACACAAGGAGACTTAAAAAATCTTTAGATAGATAGATAGATATTTTTATTTATAAAGCACCCAATTCCTGGGTCACTGGGTGCTATATAGTAAAATCACAATATAAAAATAGTTAAAATCATCAAACATATATAATAAAATCAATATAAGTACAAGATTTCATTTTATCAGTCAGCAAACTCACATTATAAAAGCTAATTTGAATAAGTACATTTTCAGTCCCCTTTTAAAGGCTTCCAATGATGGGGCCCCCCCATAGATAGTCAGGCAAGGAGTTCCACAGGGTTGGTGTGGCCACTGCAAATGCTTTATCTCCTGAATTCTGCAACCTATCCCTGGTAACCCCCAGGAATCCCCCCTTGGTGGAACAGAGCATCCTAGCCAGAAGGTAAGGGTCAAGGAGC
Source organism: Neoceratodus forsteri (assembly GCA_016271365.2). NCBI lineage: Eukaryota > Metazoa > Chordata > Ceratodontiformes > Ceratodontidae > Neoceratodus > Neoceratodus forsteri. The sequence continues at coordinate 49,082,259 of CM057454.1, read as the reverse complement.
TCCTGCAGATAGGTGGGACACCCATCATGCATGATCTTATAGGTAAGGAGCCCTGTCTTGAAGACAATCCTTCACCTGACTGGCAACCAGTGCAGTCAGCAAAGGACTGGGGTAATATGTTCACACCTCTTTACCCCAGTCAGTAATCTTGCCGCCACATTCTGAACCAGCTGCAGTCTGCGGAGGTTGCCTCCAGATAACCCAAAGTACAGGGCATTACAGTAATCCAGCCTGGAGGTCACAAAAGCATGCAACAGTGTGGGCAGGTTCTCAGGAGGGATCAGGGCCCAGATTTGGGCAGTGTTTCTAAGATGACAAAAACTACTTTTGACCAAGGCTGACACCTGAGCATCAAGTGTCAGGCTGTCATCCAGGATCTCACCCAAATCCTTCACCTGTCTAGAAAGGACAAGGGAATGTCCCCTAATACTAGATTAGAGGACAACCCCCCACTCCCCCCCTCCTCCACGATGACCTGACTTCACCACCAGTACCTCAGTCTTGTCTGGGTTAAGTCTGAGCCAGTTTTGAGTCATCCAAGACTGGATTTCCTTGAGGCAGCTGTTAAATATGGAGTCTGACACCTGACATCAGGTGCACAGGACAGGTACAGTTGGGTATCATCTGCATAGCGGTGAAAACCCAACTCATACCACCTGATAATGTCCCCCAATGGCAGCATGTACACCATGAACAAAAAGGGTGACAAGACTGACCCCTGCAGCACTCCACAGCTCAGAGGCTTCAGGCTAGATGACACAAGTCCCATTTTCACCCTCTGCAGTCTGTCCGTCAAGTATGACCTGAACCAGCTGATGACATTGCCAGAGAGGCCACACCAGAACCGCAGGCGGTCAAGCAGCACCTCATAGTCCATGGTGTCAAACATCGGAAAGAGGTCCAGGAGAACCAAGATGGTATGAGTTCCCTGTCCCTTGCCATCAGGAGATCATTAAGCACCCTTACCAGGGCAGTCTTCTTACTATGCCCCACGTGGAACCCAAACTGGAAAGGCTCATAGGTTAGGTAGATGAGGATGTGAGGTGTCACTCAAGCTGAACGGCCACCACTTTCTCTGTAACCTTCCCTAAAAATAGGAGGTTTAAGACTGCCCTGTAGTTGCTGAGACAGTCTAGATCCAAAGAGGGCTTCTTTAAAAGGGGCCTAAACAGAGACTCTTTCAAGGATACTGGGAAGATCCCACTTCTCAATGAACTCCAGACAACTGCAGCAACCACAGGTCCTGTCAAGTCCAAACATCCAACCATGAGCCAGGTCGGACCTGGGTCCAGATCACAATGTGCAGGCCACAGCTTTGAGATTATCCCCATCACCTTTTCCACCCCAACTAGCTCAAACTCCACCCAGACAGGAGGAGTGTTTTGGCACAACTCAGAACAGACACTGCATCCCTTTCGAGAGATACTAGTAGAGACCACAGCCCTGTTAGAGGACACCTTGTCAGTGAAGAACACAGCCAACTCCTCGCATCTAGTGCTAGAAACTGCTCCACCCGCACGGAGACAGACAGGATGTAGAAGTCTGTCAACTGTACGGAAGATCTGAGCTGGTCTGTTTCCAGCCGCAGCAATCTCCCTAGACAGGAACTCTGCCTTCTTTCAGGAGATTGCCCCATGATAGTCAACATAATGTGACATCAAGGCCATTTTGTCCTCCATCTGACCAGATCTCCTCCAGTATCTCTCTAACCTCCACCCCTTAGCCTTTAAACTCTGGAGTTCTTTAACATACCATGGGGATCTTGGGCAAGTAGGCAAGGGGTGGACACAAATAGGTGTGATTAAGTTGAAGGCTGCAGTCACTGCCCCATTATAGGCCATCACTGCTCCCTCCATCCCCATCACACATGCTACCCCCACTCTTGATAGGTCCAGCACAGCCAACCGTTCCATAGAGAAAACTACTCTTAACAGGTGGTACCGGACCATTTCCACAGGGGCTGGACCATTGGGTGGGGCACTAATCATGAACCACATGATGCTGTGTTCTGAGCAAACCACCGGATCAATATGGAGGTCAGTAATATTGAGACCCATTGAAAAAACTAAGTCCAATATGTGGTCACCCAAGTGCGTTACTAATGTTACATGTTGTATCAGGCCCAGGGCCTATATGCTCTTCAGGAGATCACTTCCAAATTTTGAGAGCCTGCCATCGACCCACGCATTGAAGTCCCCCAGGATCAACCACCTGGGGGACTCCAACACCAGGCCAACAAAGAGCTTTTCGATCTCCTTCAAAAAGTCCCCACCCACTCCCAGAGGACAACAGAGCAGGAGAACCCTGAAACCCACATCCACACCTCCCCAAGTGGCCACACATTCAAAAGACTGTGTAAGACCTACATTTAGCACCGTGAGGTTCAAGCTAGACTTAAAACAGATGGCCACCCCCCCCACCCCTCTGATCCTCTCTCAGGGTGTGTATCACAGAGTACTTGGCTGGAACTGCCACCTCCAAAATGGAAGCAGCATTTGATCCAACCATGTCTCTGTGATGCCTGCCAGGTTGACCGAGGATATCAAGTCTGCCATAATGGCAGTCTTGTTCCTCATTGACCTGGCATTGCATAACTCAACCCGAGTAGGATGAGGTGAGGTAGCTGGGCCCATCATCTGCCCACGCACAAAGGTGAGCCCTGGGGTATGGGGAATAAACATGGCAAACTTCTTTCAAGTTCCCATTTCACCCTGGGGCATCTCCTTGCCCTTACCACTTGAATCCTCGACACTTCAGCAGCCACCCAGATCTAGCTCCACTCTAGCCCTACCTCTCCTGGCTATCCTCAAGGCCCTACTCCTCTTATGGGCCTTAGCCTGGAACACTGGAAATTCAAAGGGTCGAAGGTCATGGAGGAAGCCACCCAAGTAGCTGTGCCTTAGAGGTTTCTATCCGAAACACATTTCTAATATAAACAATATCACTCCTCCCCAAATAAAACCCCAAAATGTTAAATATAACCCTCACAACTTCAACTTTTACAACCACCCACCCAACAACAATCACTTCCATGCAAAAAAACAACCCTCCAAACACTCACCAATCCCACAACTCAACTTAGTAACTGATAACACAATCCTCTATCATGTATAGTCCAGCAGTCTGTCTTCCAGACACTGTCGCTAACATTGATCATACAGATGTGTGATATTGTCATTCAGAATGCATAACAATCAGATATAATGTGTGAAACCTCAGGAACTCATGAACAAGAGGCTGTAAATTTTGAAAACTATGGAAAACAGTTCTTTTTGCATTGGTAATTAGAATTACACCAAGTATTCGGTCTTGCCCAGTGCCAGCACTTTGCCCCCTCCCACTCTCAATGAGTCTCATGCAGTTGGTCATTCAACACAGCAAATGTGGTATTTTTAAATTCACTACCTGCAACTGCTACAAAGCGGGATCAACATAGTCAAAACAAACTTGTCTGCATCTATCCCGCTTAAAAAAATTAGACATCACCATGTGTAGGCAACGGTCAAGAGGAGGAAGGGAGCATGACACATACAAGACAGTGTGACCACAATATAATCCACAGACTGTGCCCCTTCAGTGCAACGCATTATGTGGCTGTGTGCCCTAACCTGCTGCTGGTGGCACTGACATGCTTTTCACTGAAACAGCTGTAGCAATCTGAGACACCTATGCTTTTTATCTGCTACACAACACATCCCCAAAGTGTCTGTAAAAGGGCTTAGGAATCAAAACAGCAGAATCCTACCTTTTGAGCTTCTGAATGAATACTCTTCTCTCAGATGTGGATAATATTGCCATAAGTGTGCCACTTTCTTTGTAACAGTTCCCAGGGGACTGTCACCTGTCTGGCTACAGCATTCAGGTCCAGTGTCTATCAGCTAGGGTATTAATTCTTTGGTAATGTTAGTTTGGGGTGGAAACTTCCTCATTTTCACCTTTCTTGTTGAAATAAACAGGGTGGGAAGGATTATCAGTGCTGCAAGGTTTGCTCTCTGCTACATGTACTCTGTCTGTAGCTGTCCTGAAGAATGGCTGTATACAGTAAACATAAAGAAACCTGATCAAATAAGATTGAGTATCTGAAATTATTAGAACTCTCATGTGCAGAACTTTGGCAAAGAGAAGTAATACTGCAGTAGTACTGCCAGTGAAGCTTCACAGTGGAAATGATAGTATTATAATGAGCTCTGGGCGAAACAGTCCACCATGCCCAAAATAGTCACGGTGCAGTTGTGCATGTGCAGCTACTTGTACATGTGCACTAAACATCGGTGGCCATCCTGAGCATGGCGGGGGACTGGCCACTGATATAGTGCACCTGGGGGAAGGAGGGAGTGAGCGGACTGTTTTGGAGTTGTGGAATGATCATACTGCAGCTCCAAAATGGAACTGTTGTTTGGTGTCAATCCGATGGCTCGTTTTTACAGCTACCGCAGGATGGCTGCAGGCTCTGCCCACTGCAGCTGTAAAAAGGGTTAGCTTTTTTGCCACTATTTTTGCAATTTATGCCAGCTTGTGCCTATTTTTGGCACATCTGCAGAACAATGCTGCATGTGGTATTACCAGGCATAGCACTTTTTATACAACTGTCTGAAAAAAAGGAACATTTTGCTCATGTGTATAAAATACCGAAAACAGTATTTTTGCAGGTAATGCCATTTTCCCTGAACAAGGGACTTTAACAATCAGGCCCTAGATCTTTGAAAATGTAAGAATGTTTTTATTTTCACACATTAGAACAAATAAAATGCAACTCAGTACTATAAGGTACACATAGCTAGCCAAATGCATATCAGGGAGAACACTCCCTCTATGCACAGTATCTGGTCCCTCTGAGTCTTCTTCATGGAGGTTCAACCTTCCTGAGGAGGGTAAGGGGAATCCAATACATAGGGGATTTTTCTGTCTGTATATGGTAGGCCAGCTATTAACACTGTAAAGCACTGAGTTGTACTTAATTCTTACTAAAGTGTGAAAATAAAATACTTGTGACATTTTCAAAGACACGGTGTGTACTGTCTTTTTGGACTTTATAGATGTTACTGCCATAGGCAGCTTGATAGTTGCACTGGAATGGACTTTTAGGAAGTCTGCTCTTTTTTGTACCACAGTAATGGAGGTATTGAGGTTGGTCTGCTTTGAGAAGTAGAATGATGATAGAAAACTGGAACATATAAAAATCTCAGCTGTAGGTTCACATAACTAATACTATTTATACATTTCATAAAGGAGGTAATCCATTTACCTTCATGACTGCTCGTTATAACAATAGGATGCCCCTTATTGTGTTAGGGTACCTATCCTCTCTAAGGGAATTAAGGAGTTTGGTAATAGGGAGCATTTTGATTTGGGACCTCAGGGGAGGTTCAGCTTCTGTGGCAGCTGTAGTCTGCTTGAAGGTGATAGTGCTCCACGTATTGCATGTTCTGGTAAGGGCTGAATGTTGCATGTAGCCAGGGGAGTATGATGGAAGACACTGAGGTGTTTTGACTCATTATACAATGGCAAGAAAGAATGCTGGCCTCTGACTGATTAGACTGGGACTGGACCGGTGGTGTTATCCTAGTACAACATCACAGGTCTAGTCCCACCACAAAGATGACCACATCCTCTTTAATGGAATCAGTCCTTGGAGCTGGCTTCACTGAACCCTACTAGCAGCCCACTTCACTGATTCTCTCTAGCAAGCGTCCTCCTCCAGTGTCTATGGCTGGAAATGTTAAATAAAAGTAAAAACCTCCCTCCCACCAACTCAAAGTGTGCTGTCCCTCCGCACACAAAGCCTACAAAATAAATAAAGTTTTCATTGCTTGGCCTTTTTCTTCGATCCCAGCAGTGTCAGTGAATGGCATAGACTATAACTGATGATCATGTGCTTCAGTAATGCCACTCAGTTTGCAGGAAGAAAAAAAAACAGCGGTGGTTTCTTTTTATTGTAGAACAGTCTCATAAGTACAGAGATGCCATATAGGCATCATAAATACACATTTCCATCTCCTAACATCCTCTCTCTGCTGACCAGTTCGAGCTCACTGTCATTTAGTGTTCACCCAATAGCTCATTAAAGAACTGCCATACATGTGGCTTGAAAGCCTACTCTCTCCACAATTATCCTGATCACAGCGGCTGAAAATCTGAAGGGACAACTATACAAAAACAAAATTCTCACGGGTATACTGCTTGCTGTTATTGTGTGTGTGTGGGGGGGGGGACACCAGACACTTGTTCCTGCACAACAAGGGACAGAGCCACACAGCACAACAGCACCATTCACCAGCTCCACCTCCTGGCCAAAACAGTGAAAAATAACTTTTTTCTTACTAATGTATATCTATTCCAGTAAAAAACAAATAACTAAAATAGGTTATTTTATGCATTTTTTAAATCTTTTTTTTTCTTTACAAACAAGCCATTGTATAATAGCAATAATGCACGACAGTGTGTGTTTGTTGTGCTGGGATAATGTCACACCTTGCTTTTGGATGCACTAGGCCTTTGGCCTTGTGCCCAATCACTTAAGGTGTGACGTTATCCCAGCATAACACACACCCTGTTGCACATTATTGCTTAGTTGAAGAAGTACTAAACTGACAGCAATAGAGTCATTCAAATTGGGCATGGGGAGGCAACATTGTTTAGAAAAGGATGTGTGTGTCCATTTCTGTTATAGAAAAAAAAGTTGTCTCATGCTAGCTGTGTGTATCGGCATGGGGCAGGGCAGTATCAGTGAGAGAGGCAGGCATCACTATACCATTGGCCGTAGCATGCATCACATGGGTAAGTACCAATTTGTGACACAGAAGGACCTTGGGGAGGCAGTGACCGGGAATCCAAAGAAGAGACCCAGATGTGAATGGTCCAGAAGACAGGCATTAGAAAAGATAAAAGCATCCTTAATCCCAATATGGGTGTTAGGTAGTCTGAAGTAAGGTTAGAAACATAGAAAATACAGAGGCTGCAGCAGATGTCAGCAGCCGTATTTTGTCTGAGGCCATCCTCCCCTGAACCCTCAAAGGAAGAGGGAGGGGAAAGATAGTGGTGGCCCCAAGGGGACTAAGTAGTGTCCAAGGATTGGACATGGGACCTCCAAGACCTCCCACTTGGGAGGGGGGGTCACATCCTGTTGGGGGGAAGGAATACGAGGAATTTCTTGGACTGTAGCCAGCAGTCCCTCCTCTTTCTCCTTTCACCCTGCAAGGAACAACATGTCCAGCTAGCCAGGTCTCCCAGGTATGGGTCTAGTAGACCAGGGGGTTCTTTTGCCTGGAGCCTGGGGAGGCAGGGCCTGTGGAGGAGGAAGGCAGGATGGGTACTCCTCTACTCAGTGGAAGCCTGCGACATGCGTGGGGACTCTCACAAAATAAAAATGAAAAAATTATGATAGATAAGAGACAGAATGTTTGGTGTTATTGGGGTTTCTATATATTAGACTCAACATGACAGGGCTAGGGTGTGCACCCCAAGTGGGCTGCTAGTCAGTCGTGTTTAAAAAAGTGCTCTGTTCATGATGTAATCCCCAAAAATAGGTTCATCTTACCTTGGGTAATATGATTAGGAGTCCCAGGTTGTCCTCTACTGCTTTCCAGCCAGCGGGGTCTCAGGGTCTGCGTTCCTCGCTGCTCCAGCTGGTTGTGATCTTCAGTGCCACTGGGCAAGCTGGAAAAGGGGCAGGGATGTAGCACAGCTATCCAACAGCCCTACACACTGAGCTTTGGGCTCAGTGGTGGCCAGGGAGTCACCTCCAATGGTGCGGCAGCAAGCCTGGTTGGCCCTGGCAGCGGGGAAGGGACTGGATGCATGAAGCATCAGGGCAGGAGATGAGAGGTCTTGGCAGCAGCTGGGGGGAATTTCCAATTGCGGCTGCCATGGTGCCGCTCCTTCATGAGGATCTTGGCTCACACAGCTCTGTGAGCCTAAACAAGGCTTCTGGGCAAGTGTCGCCGGTAAGGTCAATGGTCCAATGGAGGCTGTCTCAGGATCTGCCCGTAGGGAACAGAGGTTCCAAGGGGGGCTGGATGGGTGTTGACTCACAGCAAGGACCTGAGTTTTTGCATCTTGCAGGCCTTGAGAGTGGTCTTGCGAGACATGGCAGCACGAGAGTTGGCTGCCGAGATCTCACGAGACTCTTGGTGGCCATCTTCAGATGGGCAATGTGGTTTGGCCACTGACGGCTAATGGATCCGGCATCTGCTGCTGGGCAGGAGGCTGGAGGGCCATTAGGTCTGAGCACCGGTACTTGACCTGCAACCTGAGGGAGTCCCCGTCTTAAGAGGGGGAGAGAAAAAGAAAAGAAAAATGAAATAAACAAATTAAATATATATGAGCATCCAGTTAAGGGGGGCCTTTGTCTCCTTAAACCCCCACACACACCATCACATAGGGGTTGGATATATGCAGTGGGGCTTCCTATGGCTTTGGCGGGGACAACACTGGGAATCTAACAAGCCTTAACAAAGGCACTAAATAAATACTCAATAAAGAATAATAATAAATCAATGAATAAATCCCTATCAAATAAGAGGGTATGGGGATTGGGTCATGGAGCCTGGCCACAGGGATGGTCTGGCGCAAAAGGAGGTTCTGTGGGGACCACCACTGACAGGGGGCTCATGCCACCTATGGGATGAGCAACTCAGAAAGGGATAGGGATGGACCCCAACATCCCCCAACAGACAGAAGGTCTTGATGAGCACCCTACTGATCAGTCTCTGGGGACGGGTGGGATGTTCTCGGTGTCTTACAGGACAAGATATCAACTCAGCAGAGGAAACCTTCAGCGAAGGCCACGAAAGACCTGGAGGCACAGCTGTAGAACATGTACAGAAGAAAGGGAGCTGAGTGGCTTGAAGCCTGCTTGGAGGGGCTGGAGGCACTGTCAACATCAGAGGCTGGGGGGGGGTTGCAATGAAGAAGGGCCGGAGAGGTGCCAGATGGCACCTCCTACAAAGATTCCCAGGACACCAGGGAGAGGTAAGCAGCAATCAGAGGTAAGATGATTGAGTGACTGGGAGGTGTTGCAGGTACTCAAAAATGGCATTAGGAGATGGAGGGCAGGAAGAGGATAGGCCGGATAGCCCGAGGGGGAAGCGGAGGTCATTAAACAACCCCGGCAGCAGGGTGTGGTCTTGGCAGGGGGAACCAGGGGCCCCCCCCAGCCAGTGGGCTGGGGCAAACTGGGGCTGAAGCTAAGCTAGACAAACTGCTGGACCTCATGGTGGCAATGGTCAAGAAAGTGGGATGGAAGGACGTAGGTATGGGGATGGCAGTCCCTCCAGCTGAGGCCACTCCCCAGGCCCCTTCCCCTTTGCTGAGCTTGTATGCAGGTCTGGATAAGCAGTTGGTGTCCCACCTCACTGATAAGGTTAGGCAGCAAATATGGAAAAGGGAGTACATGGACATGTTCTCCTTATTAAAAAGACCAGTGGAGCAGCATGACAAAAAGAAGGAAAAGAGTGAGGAGGCCGAGAAGAAGCCACTGTAGGTGCCCAGCAACTTTGATAACTGGATTGTGGCCTTCCCTATCTATGCGGGCACCATTCTGCAGGTGGATAAGGACCAAGGGCTGGGGTTGTACAGTTACCAGAATAGGATCACTCTCATGCACTGCAGGAAAGGAGGGTTACCATGGCTTGAATATGATGAGGAGCTTAGGTAGTGAAGGCAGGAGAATACTATCCTAGAGTGGAGGACAATGGTTATGATGCTCTTGGTGGACATCATGCATGGAGGGGGCATAGTGCACACTGACAGTGGCATGCCACTATGGCCAGCACCACCACAGAAGGCAGAAGGGAGCAGCACTGGGTCACAGGCATATTATGCCTACAACCAGGCGAAGTGTTCGAGGGTGGCATGTCACTTTCAGCACATCTGCATGGTCTGTAGACAGCAACACCCCTTCATCCAGTGTGCGTCACCACGCTCCCCAAAAGGGGGATTCAGGGGAGCCACCAGGAAGCCAGGTAAACTGCAAGGTAACAAACCTAACAGAAGCAAAGATAGCTCCAGCTGTAAAGGAGTGTGCCAGGTTGTATTAAGTGAAACAAGTAGAATGACAAAACCAGCACCACTCCAGACTTAAAGCTGTAAAAGGCTTTTATTTACAAACACTTTATGGAAGGCTCAATGCCTGCAACATACCATCTGTAGCTCAGCAGCAATCAAAGCCCCGACCGGTTTCGCAACTAATGCGTCATCTATTTTTTCTACTTCTTTTACTTGTGCTGAATACGTCATGGTATAATTGAATTTCTGTTCTGTATGTAAAGGGATATTTTTTCCTTTTGTAAATCTACCCTTTCTCTAACTTTTGTCACAGTTTTGGCTTGTTCTATATCTTGTTTTTTTCATAACCTCGCTGAAGTAATCGTGTTGTTAAATCAACTACTCCTTTTAAAAAAAAACTCTTCAGTAGAGCAGTTTCTTTTAGTTCTTAAAAATTGTCCTAAAGGAATATTCAGCACAAGTAAAAGAAGTAGAAAAAATACTTAGACGTGATTGGTATGTGTTGACAGCAGAACCAAATCTTAGAGAGTTATGCAGAAATCTGCCTCGCTTGGGTTACAGGAAAGCACCCACACTTAAAGATATTCTTATACAGAGCCACTATGTTGATAAGCAGAATGCAACATGGTTACAGAAATCAAATGGTTGTTACAAGTGTCAGAGATGTGTGTTTTGTTAACACATGGTACAAACCAAATGTTTCTCAATAAATAATGTAGAACGGTCTTTTGCGATTAAACAATGTATAATTAGTGATACTGAAGGTATTGTCTAATTAGCTGCTTGCTGCTGTGGAGCTTACTGTGTAGGCAAAATGAAAAGAAAATTTAAAGACAGAGTGGGGGACCATGTTAGAGTTGTGGAAAAAGAAGATTCTACATATGCCACAGCTTTGCATATTTTAGAAGCCACTAATCCTTGGCATCATTGTTTTAAATTTGTAGCCGTAGACAAAGTAAATAGAAATCCGAGGGGGGAGATTTTGAAAATCTTTTATTAATTCGAGAGAACTTTTGTATACTCAAATTAAAAGCCAACAAACTTCCAGGCTTAAACACACATTTGGATATTCACCCTTATTTGAGACAGGGCAGACAAAAAAGGCATCCATTAATAAGTAATATTGAAGTAGTGATTTAAAAGAAAAAACTATGGACTGTATAGATACAGTAAATTTAATTTTCGATCTTTATGGTTCTGTAGAAATCCTATTAGAAATAAAAATAATTTAGAGTTAATGTTATGGAAACCTAATGTCTAGTTTTGAATGAATATTTGTTGCTGTTTGAAACTAATTTTAACTTTAGGATATAGAAGCAAGCTAAGTTAATTATTTCCTTGCCCTTCCCTACCCCCCCCACTCTGTTTTTATATGCTTCTTTTGTGTATTTGAATAGTTATTGATTGGATTCTAATATTTTTTCTCTCATAGCTTGTTTTTTCCCTTATGTCTTGTGTTTTTTAAATGGCATTTGTTCTAATTTGTAATTATAAATGATGAATACATTTGGGTCTTACCAGTCATTTAGGTATTAGGTTTTGAAGCCCAGGAATAAAATGTTATGCTAAGGTTTTTAATTTAGTGTGGGTGGAATGCAATTTAAGGTAATCTGAAATCTGATACTATTAAATGCTTAGCAACAACCACTTTGTGTGAATACCAAATCCAACAATATAAATTATTTAATTGGTTTTTAAACTGGTGTTCTTATTCATTTGTAATATATTGATGTCACATGGTGTTCCTTGTTTTGTATATCAAGAGTGCTGTGCTCTGAGATATATTAGCCTTTGATAAAGGAGCCATTGGCTTCAAAACATGTCAGGTGTGGTGTTCTTTGTACGCAATAAATGTAAGTTTTAAAACTTTATTTCTGTCCGGCGTTCTTCAATTAGGCTTGGTTGTGTGCTTGGAACTTTTGTTTACTATAGTTTAATTCCTCAAGCACCACCTTTGTCCATGTGCACAATATTTTTGGTTCCAATCATTGGCAACAATTGTAGCAGTCTGTCAGGAATTTTGGGGACCCCCTAGCACCAGGAAAGGTGGAGACCCTCACCAGGGTCTTGGTCTTTTTGGGGATTGAGATTGACACCATCAATATGCTTTGCCACTTGCCCCAGGAGAAGGTCACCGTGCTTTGGCACTTGGTGGACTCTATGCTGGTGGGAAGAAGGTAACTTTGCAGCAGTTACAACAGCTGATGGGACACCTCAATTTTGAGTGTCAGGTCATCCCCATGGGGCTCATCTTTCTGCGGCGCATGGCAAAATTGGGGAAAGGGTGCACCAGACCATACCAGAGGCTGCGAGTTACGGAGGGATTCTGGGAGGATTTGCAAGTGTGGAAAGTCTTCCTCCAGCACTTCAATGGAGAGGCGCTATGGCAGATGTTCAGTGGCAGTCAGCCACTCTAACTGTTTACAGATTCAGTGGGGGGCCTGGGGTTCAGGGCGTACTTTTGCGGGGAGTGGTGCATGGGCAGCTGGCTGCCGGGGTGGAGGGAGGCAGGGCTGCTCACCAACATCACACTTCTGGAATTCTTCCCATAGTAGTTACCCTGTGCTTATTGGGGCCTCAGCCGAAGGACAGCAAGGTTCTATTCAGGTCAGACAACATGAGGGTGGTACACGTAATTAATGGACAGTTAGGGCCGGAAGGCCTGATGCTGGATTTGATGTGCATTGTCGTATTAAAATGTTTGCTGCTGAACAACACTTTTAAGGCCGTGCACATACCCAGGGTTGACAATGGGATTTCTGATGCTTTGTCTTGTTCACAGTGGCAACAATTTTGAGAGCTAGCTGTGCAAGTGGAGCAGCGACCATGAATGGCACCTCCCTTCTTGTGGAGGGTAATATCATGACTTGGAAATACATAGGTAATTCTATTGCACCGAGGACAAGGGAAGTACATTGGACAGGGGTAGAGCACTACCTAGGTGTGTGGGCACAGCAAAGCTGGCCACAGGCTTGGCCCATTCCAATGGAGCAGCTGTGCCAGTACATCATGCTGTCAAAACAGGAAGGGGTCAAGCTGGGGGTGGTTGCTGGGCACCTCATTGGCTTGTCTTGGGTCTTCATGGCTCTGGGGGTCACTGACAACATGAAGACATTCAAGGTGAGGAAAGTGCTAGAGGGGTTGGGGAAGTCAATTGCTTCCCACCTGGACATAAGGAGTCCCATCACCCCACTGATTCTAGAGAGCATCTGCGGCATGCTTCCAAGGGTCTGCTGGACCCCGTTTGAGGTGTTCCTGTTTGATACTATGTTCTTGGTGGCTTTCTGTGGAGCTTTTAGGGTGTTAGAGCTAACACATCCCACCTGGAGCACCAGGATCATAGGGTTGGAGCTGGGAGACGTCCTCGTGACAGAGCAGGGGTCCTGGGTGAGGCTTAGGAAGAGTAAAATTTATCAGAAGCAGAAGGGGTGCTGTTGCCTGGCTGAAGCACCACCAGGGGTGTCCTGAAGGGTCCAGGACAAGGTGCAGGCATATATGGCTTCTACTGTCAGAAGGGGGGGGGATTCTTCCAGCATGCAAATGGGGGGCCCATCACAGCTTACCAATTTAGAGCAATTTTTTCCAGAGCAGTGCAGGCAGTGGGGTTGATCCTGAAGGAGTATGAGACTCACTCCTTCAGGATCAGGCAGCAACAAACACTAGGAGTTTGGGGTAGGCAGATGGCCAGATTCAAGCGCTGGGGAAATGGAAGTCGCAAGCATTTTTAAAATATGTGAGCCCACATTTACAACAATAGCTTTAGTTTCTTCCAGGGTCCCCAGAGGGTATTGGTTCAATCTGGATCTGTGGTTAGGCCTTCAATCAGCAAGCAGCAGCAAGAGTGGTGGCTGGGGCAGGGAGGCAGCCACAGAGGAAGGGTCATCTGAGGGTCCGCATCCAATGGCTGTGGATGGAAAATATGCGCTGGGATGAGTTGCTCCTCCTCTTGAGGGAGGAGCGGCAGATCCAGCGTGTACCAGAGATGTTGGTGGTACATCTTGGAGGGGATGATTTGGGAAGCCAGAAGATGGTGGACTTGCTGTTGGCTATGAAGGAAGACTTTTGGACCATCAAGGAGTGGTGGCCACATGCATTCCTCTTCTGGTCCCAGCTGATTCAAAGGTCTAGGTGACTGAATGGGGAAGGGGGGGCTCCTATCTACAGGGCCTGTATTCAGATCAACAGGGAGATGAGGAAGGTCATGTGGGCAGTAGGGGGTACTGTGGTGAAACATAGTCAGATTCAGGCCTCTGGTTAAATCGTGGTAGCCAAGATGGGATGGTTGACCAAGAGGGGATTAGAACTATGGCTAGGAGAACTGCAGTGGGTCTTGGTGGAAGTGGGAGAGCAGTCGGCTTGTGGGGTCAGACGTCCATCCTGTGTGTCTTGGGAGGATCACTAAGACATGGAATGGTGGTTAGGGGGCAGGGATGAGCCGAGTTCTTCTGAAGGACTTGTGAACCCCCGCTCTGGTTGGCTTCTAGGCAGAAACCGAGTACCCTGACCCGGGGGAGGGGTCATGGTCTGCCTCCTGCAGGTACAGCGATACTGCAAGGCTAATGTTCAGGGATTGCACATGAGTCTTCCAAGGCATTGAACTTGGGAGCGGGGTCACATCCTGTGGTGGGGAAGGAGAAAGAGGAATTTCTGGGACTGTAGCCAGCAGTCCCTCCTCTTCTCCTTTCACCTCGAGGATCACCCACCCACCCGCCTCGTAAAAGCAGGGTAGTGGGTCCAGGCAGTTAGGGCCCCTCTTTTTACCCATTATGGGTGACTGCACTAGGGGTCAGAGAGTGGCTTTTCCCAGTTTTCTCTGCAACAGGGTTTTTCCTGTGTTTTTCACCTCCTCCAGAAGGGTGTTAAAACTGAGTCAGATGTGGAAGAAACTAAATAGGCCAGACTAAATGGTCAGGATAAAGGTAAATGTCAAGTTGTCACAGTCATGGATTGGCATCTTGGGAGTATCACTATGATATGGAATGGTGGTTAGGGGGCAGGGACGAGCTTAGTTCTTCTGAAGGGTTTGTGACCCCTCCCAGTCAACATGGAGGCAGAAACTGAGTACTCTGATCCAGGGGAAGGGTCATGGTCCACCTCCAGCAGGTACAGCAATACTGCAAGACTAACTGCATCTGACAGGGGAGGCCGAGCAGTCTTGGCCATTACAACCATGGGTAGTGATTCTCCTGGGTGGGCACGCTGCTCTCAGTCTGGATTGTTAATCAATAAATGCATGGATGTGGCTATTTCCTCCAAAACATGTGTCTGTGCTTTCTTTCTAGGGAAAGGGGGGTATGCAGGGATACCAGATAAATAGAAATATTTCAGCCAGAGTTCTTCACATCTGCTCTTTTCTTTGCAAGGTTAGTGACTAGTGGTAGAAACTTCATTCCTTTAAGACCTTAGACCCTAATGCTGCAGGCTCAACTGCTGCCCTTTCACTACACAGCCACTCTTTATCTGCAGTTGCTGTTACCTAGGTTAATCTATTCTGATCTCCAAAGGAGGCTCAAAGGAGACCCACTGCATCAACGACTGAGGACTTGCAAAAACAGAAATACATTTTTAGTGCATTTTAGACCCTGGGAACTGGGACCTAAAAGCACCAAAATGTATCTTTTTAAGTTTTAACATACACATTTTAAAAATTTCCTAGGGGTGTCATGCTTCTGGACCCCCTGGAGGGGTTTGGATGTTTGTGTCTTTCTAAAAAATGTTCTTAGTGTGCCATCCATGACCATACTGTAGGTTGCGTAGATGATTCAGTAGCAGGCCTTCATTTAAAAGGATTCTAATAACTCCTTTTCAGGTGGTCAATGACCTTTTCCCAATTACTGGTCATGGTTCCATTTTTGTCCTTATTCACCTTGACTTTCATGTTGCACATAGCACTACTGAGCACTATATCCTACTGAGTGGTTTGATCACAGTGCTGGGCATGGTACTCTGACTTTCTTGGTTCCTTTTTTACCCTCCTGAAGTACACAAGCTAAGTATAGCCTTGTATAAGTAAAGCTTCCTTGTGATTCACGTACTGGAACAGGGTAATGAGCAATATAAAGAGCTGCACTTTACCGTAGGAGTACAGTAATAAGGCTCTGGCTCTCTTGTTCCAGTGACATCATCTCAAAATGATATTGGTGGTCACCTTTAGGCTTATTTGGTAATACAGATTTGCAGAACAGAGCAGATTTGATAATGAGTTCTAAAGCTGAAAACTATAATGAGATGCTGCAGAAGAAAGTAATTGCATAAATACAGCAATTTGTTAACCAAGTTCTCTGAAGCCATATTTCTTTATCTTAATAATGTCGAGTATGGCAGTTTGGGGGATTGGTATACTTTAACGCTAATATGTTCTTTCAGGCCTAATATGAAAAGCAAGGTTATGAGCAAATAAAAAAAAAACAGAGAAAGCATGTACTGTATTTTCTCCAATAGACTAAATTATCTTTCACAGAGCAAGAAACATTATAAATGTGTTGTCCCTTTTGGGTATACAACTTACGTGAGAACATTAAAAGAATAGTAGTCATCATTCAGTTTAATTTTTGAATATCAAGTGCATTGCAGACAAGCACAAAAGTTATGTTTTAATCATTTGAAAGGATTTCATTTACAAACTAGTCTTTTGGATCTCTGTCTGCCCCAGGGATCAGATGTTAACTTAAAAAAATAGTAGACATTTTGAGTATTCAAGAAACGTTGGAACCGGAACTAATGGGAAGTTATCAGCATTGGTCTTGGGGAATGTATGGATCTGCTTCTGTCAGGAAAAGTATGAGTAAAGTACTGGTAAGCATAAATGGATTGTTTACTGGGGTGTAGAAACATGACTACCAAGAGAAGACAGATTTTATGAGGACTGAAAACACACTGTATAATAGCTGAAAAATGAAGCCCATGCTAGCTGTTACAAGGTGTGGTCATTGTGTATTTTTTTATTTTTTTACTGGAATCCTACTCACTGCAACCCATTGTCTCCTATCTGGTGGGGTCCCAGACACATACAAATAAAACAATAATAAAGGCTGCAATGAAAATGAATGTGACACAAGCCATTATAATGATGTTTGCTACAAGATGGGATTCAAATGCTGAGAGCCTTAAAAATTTGTGTTATGTGCCCTAATACCCTTGCTCCACCCCAACAGGTAAACAAAGAGAAGGGATTTCCTTTTTGCATACAAAATAGTCAAATTCTGTCTTTACAAAAAGGCAATGTAATTTAAATAAGTTACTGTTTGTAATATCACTTGTTTAGCCTGTGTTCATGTAAAATCTCTGAACAATTGCCTAATGAAGAACATATGAACATACAAAGAAGCCAGCAGAATAAGGCCATTAGGTCTATCTAGTCTGCTCGTATTGGAGTACTGGAGGGTCCTCAGCTTAAGCTACTGACCCTGCTCCACTTCCCAATCTGCTCTTCTCCTTTGCCCACCACTCCCTTGACCCTTATTTTCCCCTTAACTCTGTTTCAGCCTCTCTTGAAGCTGCCCACTGTCTTAAATGGAACCATTTCTTCTGAAAGCACATTCCAACCTACCACCACCCTCTCCATTAACAAGTGTCTCCTAACCTCTCTCCTAACCCCCCCCCCCCAAAGTTGAGACTGTGTCCCTTCAGATTTTGGTTTCCACTAAGCTTGGAGAGACCCCCCCCCACACACACACACACACATTACCCACCTTGTTTATTCTTTTCAAATACTTGAAGGTCTCAATCATGTCCTCTCTTCCTCCTCTTCTCCAGGAAGTACATGTTTAGGGCCTCCACCCTCACCTCATACATCCTACCCTGTTGGCCCATGATCATTTTCATTGCCCTCCTTTGGACCACCTCCAACAGGATAATGTTCTTTTTAAGGTATGGGCATAACTACTGTACACTGTACTCCAGATGCAGCCTCACTAATGACCTGTACAATGGCAGTATTACCTCCTCTCACCTGCTGCTGATCCCTCTAGCAATGCAGCCCAACATTTAATTTGCCTTTGTTGCTGCTTTCCTGAATTGATGGAGTGCTTCAGGTCACTAGTGATTATAGCTCCCTGATCCTTTTCCTCCTCTGATGCAAATACCCTGCCCCCCTCACAGGCTGCACTCACTCCTCAGGTTCTTGGGTCCAATGTGCATAATCTGGCATTTCTTTGCACTGAAACCAAACTGACAAATCCTGGACTGCCTCTCTAGTTTTCCCAAATTATCCTTTAGGTCTTGTATCCCTTCTACTGTGTCCACTCTCCCACAGAGTTTGGTGTCATCCATGAATAGGCAGATTTTGCCCTTAATGACATACCCAATATAGCTCATGAAGACATTGAACAGCACCGGTCCCAGCACCAAGCCCTGTGGAACCCCACTGGTGACCTCCCTGGTGCTAGGTGGCTCACATCCCTCCACCATGGTGTAGGTTCTGCCCCGTAGCCATTTGGTCAACTTCCCACCAACCCCGAGATCCACCAATGTCATGATCAACCTCTTGTGGGGTACAGAGCCAAAAGCTTTGCTGATGTCCAGGTAAAGGATTTCCACCGTTTGGCCCCTCTCCACTGTTTTAGTGACCCAGTCAAAAGAAGTCAATCAGATTTGTCTGATACGACATCCCTCCCATAAACTCATGTTGCCTCTTATACTGGAGACCATACTCATCCAGATACATTACTAACTTTTCCTTAAGTAAGGTCTCCATGAGCTTGCACATGCTTGATGCCAGATTGACCAGTCTGTAATTCTCTGGGTCATCCTTGGGATCACTGTTATAGAGGGGCACTATATGTGACATTCTCCAGTCCTGTGGTATCACACCTGACTCCAGTGAACTATTGAACAGGCCAGCCAATGGATCTGCAAGCTCTTCCATCAATTCCCTCAACACCCTTGGGTGTATGCTCTCAGGGGCTGGGTATTTCTCTACCATCAATGCTACCATCCTCATCCTCATCCTATCATCCCTATAAAAACATCTGTGCCCTCCTGCTTCTGTCCTTCCCCTAGTGACACTGGTCCATCTCTCTCCCTGGTGAAGACAGAAGTCTTCTTTCATACTTCTGCTTTGCTCCCATACTCCTCCACCCACCTGTGTCCTTTTCTGAGCCTAACAGTCCCATCTTTTTTGTCCCTTTTCTAACTAATACAGTGAAAAAAGACCTTATCCCCCTTATTAATTCACTCAGCTAGCTGCAGTTCCTTCTGCACTTTAGCTGACTGGACTACCTTACCTGCTATGCTAGCTATGTTCAGGTAATCCTCCCTGTCGTCCTCCCTCTTGGTCCTCCTGAATTTCTTGTAGGCTGACCTCTTATCCCTTCCTGCCTGGGCTATCTCTGTACTAAACCAGCTGGGTGCTTTAGCCCTTGAGTTTCACCCTTTAAGTCTAATGCATTCCTTTGTGGAAACCATTATTCCTTCCTTGATGATGGGACACTTTTAGTTTAAACCCATATCCACTCAGATGCTTGCCAGGTGACTTCTTAGCAACTCACCCTTCTTTTCAAAGACTGCTTTTCAAAAATCCAGGATTTTAATCTTAGTGGGGGCCTTTTCCCTGCTCATGTCCAACTGGAACCACATTGTTTGACTGTCACTTCCACTCATGGGGTCTTCGACCTTTATATCCTGGACATGGTCCCCATTCATCAGTACCAGATCAAAGATTGATCCCTCCCTGGTGGGTTCTGTGACACCCTGAGTCAGGAATCCACTTTGCAGTACATCTGGGACCACTTGACTCCTGGCGCAGGTCATGGCTGGTACCCTTCACTCCACCTTGGGCAAATTGAAGTCTTCCTCTATTATCACCTCTCCCTTCCCTACAGCAGTCAATATTTGTGAGTTCAATTTCCTCTCTTTTTCCTTCTTCTCGTTGGGTGGTATGTAATCCACCACCAACCTCACCTTCCTCCCTCTATTAGACAGTAACTGAATCCACATTGCTTCCATCATCTCCTCTTCTGACTCCTCTCTTGTACATGTTATACCCTCCCTGATGTAAACTGCCATCCCTCCCCCTTTTTCAACCTCCCTGTTTCTCTTGTATAACTATACCCAGGGATTGAGAGATCCCAATAATGGTTGACTGTGGCCCTTGTCTGTGATGTCCACTTCCCTCTCTGCCAACAATGCCTGCAGGTCATCCCTCTTGTTTACAAGACTTCATGCATTTAGGGACACCAACTTCCTGAGTCTGAGCCTCCTTCCCTTCCCTCCCATCTGCCTTATTTGTTTCTCCCCATTGTGTGTGCACCCTAACTCTGCTGCTAACCCCTTTGCTCCCTCTCCCCACTCCAGTCCTCTCTACTTGTATAGTGGATAGCTCTGCTGACTTCCTCCTTCTGGAGTCTCAGGGCCTCCAGGCCCACTTGCTGCCTCCCTCAGTAGTTTAAATTAATTTTTGGGCTATGTACCCCCAACTTGTCCCTATGGATCCTTGAGCCCCCACTACTGAGGTGCAGCCTGTCTGGTGCAAAAAGTGTTTTATTTGACCAGGTCCCCCCCCAGCCTCCAGTACAGTCATACCCTTCTTCCTTGCACCATTACTTCAGCCAGTCACTGAACTCCTCTATCCTTTTCTTCCTGACTATTCTGGCTCATGGTACTGGCAACACCTCTGAGAATGCCAGTGATTTGTCTACCTCCCTGCAGATCCCCCCTACCTCCCTGAATCTTTCTTCTACTACCCCAACATCATCTCTGGCTAGGTTGTTGGTACCTACAGTAAGTGTATAACTATGTTTAGTTCCCCAACCCCCCCTCATCAACTTCCCAATCTTTGGGAATGCCCTGTCTGCTGCCATCACTGGCATGCAAACCACCTTCCTAACTGCTCCACTCTCTTTGTCCCATCTTCCTTGTCCACCTTGACTACTTTGCATGGTCCTTCGTCTCTCTAGTGTCCTACTACACCCTGACCCTGTTGTCTTAACCTGACCTCTCTCTCCCCACCAATCTCTCCATCTGCTGTTCCCCTCTCCTCACTGCCTGACAGTGGGTGAAATCCATTCCTTAAATGCAGCCCTTTGAATGCTTCCAGTACTGTTGCATCTCTCACAGTCCCACCCCTTCCTCCGATCATACTTGCCATTCCCCCTCATTGGGCTCCCCAACCTGCTGAGGTAAGGGAATTCCCTGAGCTAGGGTGATCATCTTTACCCCCCATTTGACATGTTATCATCTAGCGAATTTCTTAGATTCAGTATAGCAAAATTAGCCCACCTTGTGAATTGTGCAAGTGCAGATTGGGTATGTGCATACAGTGAGCATTTCTTGGCAATATATATGTTCATGGGTATGAGCTAGAAGTAAAAAGTTGCTGGATTGCAGACTTGAGGGTAAACAAAAGTGAGTGACAGTAAGCCAAATCAATGTCCCATCACACCAGAATTATTTCAGTATATCAAAGTAACAATGGTACTGAGAGGTGCCAGTGTTTGTATGGCTAGAAATGAACTACATTGATTGGCTACACTGACAAATCAGATATTATCTAGGGCAGGTCATCATCGTCATCACCAATTCTTTTGTCAATAACACAGCTGCTGAACAGAGAGACTGGTTGCCACAGAGAGGGGTGTTGTTCTCTTTTACAGGTTTTATAAGTATATGCCTTGGGTTGAGTGGTGGGATGATGGTGGGAAGGTGCCAGAGGATGGCTCATGGGGATACTCAATATTTATTTGACTGGTTGACTGGGTGGGGTGGTGGGTGGTGGGAATTCCACTGGGGTGTGCAGAAGGGTTAATTTCATTATAATGAAGAAAATTATGCTACAACTGGGGAGAAGAGGGTGGTAGGTGCTACAAAGGTGGTGGGGGTACTAAACTGTGGTGGTAGGGGGATGGGATAGTAGGTCTACATGGGTGGGGGAATTTTTGTTTAAATTAGTTATAAAAAAACAAAAAAAACTATGCCACATGAAACTGGGATAAAGTTAGACAACTTCTCCCCACTCACGTAGTGTGAAGTTCCCAACGTCACACAAAATGTAATGGTATAAGAAATGTTTGCTGCATCTCTGCACACTAACCATGTCTAGGTTTGGCAAGTCACATGACCTGCAGCAGCAATGCTAGAGATCAAGCACTCCTTGCACTGCACAAATATCAGAGGCATTTTGAAACATAGAAACAGAGAAAAAAATGATGACAGGAGACCAAGGGTCCATCCAGTCTGTACATGAGTTCCTGAGACCTATTCAGATCCAGGACCTGCCCCCCTACTGTATTATGCCAGCAGCTGCTCCCACTGCTTTACTTCTTGCCTTAGCTCTGTCCCACCCCAGTTTGAATGATGTTGCAGTCTTTGCTTCCATCACCTCAGTGGGTAGCCTATTCTATGGTTCTATGACCCTTTCTGTAAAATAGTGCTTCCTAAGCTCACGCTTGAAACTCCCTCCTCAATTTCCACTTGTGACCTCTAGTGTTGGAGTTGGTAACTCTGTTGAACAGGTCAGAGGAGGGCACCTTATTTATTCCTCTCAGGAACTTGTATGTTTCTGACATGTCCCCTCTCTTCCTCCTATCCTCCAGTGAGAACATTTTCAACACTTCTAGATGTCCCTCGTACTAGTGCCTTTGGAGGTCCTGAATCATCTTGGTTGCCTTCCTCTAGATGGCCTCCAACCTGTTGTTATCCTTCTTAAGATGTGGACTCCAAAACTGGAAACAGTACTCCAGATGGGGCCTCACCAGGGACCTGTAGAGTGGGAGTACTACATCCCTGCTTCTGCTGTCAAATCCCCTCCCTATGCACCCTAGTATTTTGCTGGCCTTGCTGTAAGCTATGTTGCATTTGCTGATCTGTTTAAGGGTATTGCAAATGATGACTCCTAGGTACCTTTGTTCCTGTGAGGAAATGATCTGGACTCTGTTGAGCCAGTATACGGTCCTTGGGTTCCCTTTACCCAGATGCATTGCCATGAATTTTTTTGCATTGAACCTCAGCTGCCAGACATTAGACCATTTTTCCAGCCTCTGTAGGTCTTTTTGAAAGTCTCTAACTGCCTCTTCACAGTCCATTCTTCCTCCTAGCTTGGTATCATCCATGAGTAGGGCAATTTTGTTCTGAATACCTATGCTAATGTCACTGATAAATGCATTAAACAGGACTGGCTGCAACACTGAGCCTTGGGGCACACCACTAGTGATCTCGCCTTCATCTGACCTCTCCCCATTGACTACGACTCTTTGTTTTCTGTTCATAAGCCAATTTCCTACCCACCTGAATATTCTCTTGGCTACACTCAGGTCCTCCAACTTTCTCAGCAGGTGGTTATGTGGCACTGACTCAAAGGCCTTACTGAAGTTGAGGCAGAGGAGATCCACTGGGTGGGCTCTGTCTAATTCCCTAGTCACCCAGTCAAAAAATGTGATTAGGTTCATGTGGCATTACCTATCTACTATGAACCCATGTTGCTTGTCATCCTGGAGTCTGTTTATATCTTGGTACTCTACCAAATCTTGTTTTAGTAAGGTTTGCATTAGTTTCCCCACTACTGATGTAAGATTAACTGATCAGTAGTTACCTGCTCCTCCCAGCTCCCTCCCTTGTAATGAGGTACCACATCTACTCTTCTTCAGTCACTCGGCCTTACCCCTAACTGAAGTGAACTGTTGAATAAATATGCCAAAGGATCTGTCAATTCTCTCCCCAGTTCCTTTAGTACCCTCGTGTGTATTCCATCTGGCCCTGGTAATTTGTCTTCCGTGAGTTGTTCCAGGGCCTCTCTAACCCTGCTGGGGTGATTGGTGGTGTTTCCATTTGTGGGACCCATTTGTCAGCAGTCTTGCTGACACTGTCTGATATAGGGCTGATGTATTCCTTTGTAAACATGGAGCAGAAAAAGTTATTCAGAACAGTGGCCTTCTGTCAATCCTCTTCCATAATTCTTTCACCATCTTTGAGTTTAACTATGCCTCCAATTTTCTTTCTTTTTTCTTGTATATATCGAACAATGTGTTTATTCCCTACTTTAACCCCCTCCACCTGCTGAAGTTTTGTTGCAGCCTTAGCTGATCTCAACATATTGTTCGCTTCCTTATTCTTCTGAATGGAAGCTTGCCATTCTTAGTCTCCATGTTTTTTTTAGTAGTTTCTGAAGGCCTCTCTTTTGGACCTAATTGCTGTCTTGACTTGGTTACTGAAGCATATGGGCTTTTTATGTTTATTCTTTTTTGTCACTGTCTTTATGCACATCTTGGTAGCCTCCAATGTGGCTTGTTTAACTGTTCCCCATATGCTTTCTACCTTTAAATGCTCATGGATCCTTGACAGTTTGCTCCTGACTACTTCCCTCATTTTGTCGACTGAGACTGGAATTTAAGAATGAGTCACATAACATACATGGCACTATTTACAGATAAAAGAAACAAAACTAAATAGAGACTGCAGGAAGTATGCCTTCATTCCCAGGACAGTTGAGTTGTGGAACAAGCTACCAGGAAAGATTACAGCTTCCACCTCTCCTGGATCTTTTAAGAACAAGTTAGATAAGTTTATAGTGAATGGCTGTTTGCACAGCCTAGACCACTGAGAAGTGAAGGGTGATTGTTTATGGGTGTTCCACCTTCTAATCATCTTATAAACCCAAGTATGAACCCAAGTATGAAATTAGCCCCTCTAATGTTTAAAACCTCTGTCCTGCATTGAGATTTTTCTACCCCTAAGGCCAACTCAAACAACACAGAGTCATGGTTGCTGCTGGCCAGTGGCTCCTTTACCCCATAACACTTACTACCTCAGAATTTGTGAGTACCACATCCTGGATGGTGTTCAGCCTGGTCGGAGCAATGACTAACTGTGTAAGTAAGCAATCTTGTAGGGCATCAACCACCTTTTGACTGCTAGAAGAACTAGCCGCTGGGATGCCGCAGCCAACATCGGGCATGTTCAGGTCTCCTACTATCACTGTATCCCCTTTTTGTGTTACACCTCTGATTTCCTCTAGGAACTCCTCAGCCCTGCCCTCAGCCTGCCCCGGAGGCTGGTATACCATGCCTGTGTAGACCCTTTCCCCTGCTGCTGAGCCAAGTTGCATCATAGGGATTCTACACCCTCCTTTTTGCTGATATCAAATGAGATGGCATAAATACCATCCCTTACATATAATGCTACACCCCATGCCCTCCCTTCTATCTTGTCTGAATAGGGTATAACCTGGGACTGACAGGCCCCAGTCATTTTAATCTGATACCCAAGTCTCCATGATGGCCACCATCTTCACTCAGGACTCTGCCATTATTGCCTGCAGGTCACTTGTTTTGTTACCCAGGCTTCTGGCATTGATGCATACCTCTTTCCATTGTCCAGTATCCTAGCTTTTTCTACCTACTTTTGGTGCTGCCCTCTGGCCCACAGCTGCATTATTATGCATTCTCTTAGGTTATGGGAGATAAATTCCTGCTTGTGGGGGAGTGACGACTAAGTTCCTATCAGTGGTGCCATTTCTGATAGGTTCCCTCGTGACTGACTCCCCCTCACCTAGTTTAAATGGTCGAGAAGGACATCGAATTTCTGCCCAAGTGCACTCACCCCTTCCTTGGTTAGGTGAAGTCTGTCAAACCTGAAAAGCTTCCTCTCCCGGAGACTCCATCATGAGCCTGTGACGCGATATCTTTTTTCCTGGTAGCACATCAGTTAAGATAACCAATATGTGTGAAGAAAAATGAGCGAGTACAAACATAGCGCACATGTAGTATGAGTGGCTGTACAGTACAGTGGATTCAGATATAGCAATTACAATAACAGCATGTTACAAGATTAGCAAGGTCATCATATGGGCTTTTTGGGCAATCAATTGTATAGCCTACCCCCTGTGTCCAATTGCACCTCAGAGTTAGAATATTAGAAATGGGAGGGTTTGGGGGGCATAGCCCCCCTCCATGATCTGCCTGCACCTGTTGGAGGCTGCTAATAAAGTTGGGTGGTTGCTGTTGATTTCAGATGTAGGAAATGGCAGTCAAATTTACCTGGAGTCAGAGGGGAATGCCACTCCTTATCTATTGCAGCTATGTGTATCACCACAATAAACAGGTGAGAGATAAAGTGTACTGCAGGTGCGGGGAGTACCATAGGTACCAGTGCCCTGCACAAGTACACACTGTGGCTGCTCATGTTGTGTCTGAGCCCTGGGGGACACAATCATGCTGCAAAGCCGCTGATGTCAGTGCTAGAAGGGTTATGACTGACCTGAGAGAGAGGGTCCAGAGCACTTCATGCAACACTGCTCAGGTAGTAGTGGAAAGCACCACCAGACCTTCGAATGCTGTATCTGGAGTGCTACCTGATGTTCAGCTTCTTCGGAGGACTGTTGAAAGGATAAGGCAATCTGAACAGGTATGTCTTGTAACACCGTGGAGTGTGTCAGAGTTAGTTATTCCAATGCAGTATACCAGGACACTGAGTATTGACTAATTTCTATTCTGGGACAGTGGGACAGGAAAGGAATGGATTGTAATGTTTGCCTCTGATCATAATTTACGTTTTCTAGCAAATACAACCCAGTAGTTCATGGACAGAAACTTTTGGTGCTGTCCCCTATTGTTTAATCAACTTTACACAGTCCACGGTTTGAGAAGTGGATGTGTAATCTCAGTTATTTTCATACTGATGACTTCACAGAGTGCATCGAGTTATGATCTGCCCATGGGCCATTTGAAGGGATGGTCAATAGAAATGTCCCCACATGTAGTCATGCTTGACTTTGAAAGGGTTCCCATGCATTCTGTAGCTGCAGCTTTTCCCAGTGCCACAGTTAAGAGATGCTATTTCCACTTCAGCCAATCATTGTGGAAACAAGTTCAGCAGTGCATAGAGGTGGCCTTGAGGAATGCCACTGATGCGAACTTCGCACTAAATGTCAAGCTGTTGTTCACTCTAGCTTTCATCTCTCCAGCTGATGTAGTTAAATCATTTGAAGGGCTGAGGGACTATCGTTTCTTTGAAGAGCATGAGGAAATACTGCAAAGTATTGTGGATTATTTCGAGGATACATGGGTCAACTGTCCAGTGAGCCAATCTGGAAGGTGCAGACCCATGTATGCCATCGAAACATGGAACTGTTATGAGAGTGTTCTTGCTGGGCATGCACGAATGAATAATGCCATCAAGGGGTGGCACCGAGGGTTCAATACCTGGCTTGGTGCTACCGTCCACAACCTTTGGAGATTCTTTGATTGTATCAAGGAAGAAGAAAGAATCACCGCTGTGCACATGGAGCAAATAGTGTTGGGGCAGCTGACAGCACCGGCAGGAGGCAGTACGGAGATTTAACAGAGCGCTTGTGCAAGTTGTGCATGAGTATGGGGATCGGAGCCTGCTTGATTATCTTCAGGGCATTGCCTACAATATTTATGTGTCGTAAAGGTGCCAGTAGGAAATGTTTGCCATAATTAGCATTCACGTTAATTTTTAGTCGCCTAATTGATGTTTGCTAATATGTGCTCTTGCTGTATTTGTATGCACTCATAATGTAGTCGCCTTAATGGTAATCACTCAATAAACATTGTCGATTTTGAATTCACTCTGTAAACTTCACTCTATTGACATGCAATCTTTTTTCCCTGACACCATCCTTGTAACCAAGCTTTGAATTTCTTGATCTCCTTATTCTTGATCATATTAGTGCAATCCCCTTTGCTCTACACTGGAAGGATCTCTGAGAATGTCAAGGAGGTCATTCAAGCTTCAAACTGCTACCCAGATTAATGAAATTTTGCTTGGTTTCTTCCACTGTCCAGGCTGACAGGTAGTTAGTTCCAAGATGAATCAGAACATTGAGTCCTTTCTCTGCTTTTTCCACCAATCTTCTGATGCGCTCTGTGTCTCACTTTACTAATGCTTCAGGGAAGCATTTGACCATCATCTTAGGCTGCATACCTTTACTAAGGTGGGATTTGACTCCTCTAATTATTGAGTCCCCCAGAATCAGAATTTGCTTACTCCTAGGACCACAACATTTTTCCTTGCTGCCTTTGGGTGCTGTCTCTCCACTGCATCTAGTCCCGTCCACCAGCTCAAGGTCTCCTCTCGGTGAGTCAGGATCCTGCAGCTTATCCGTTAGGTAGGGAAATGGGCAGACTAGGTGGGCCAAGTGGTCCTTATCTGCCATCAAATTCAAATTCTATCTTCTCCAAGAGTGTGAAGTGGTTTGCCATTAGAGTGATATTGGTTCTAAAAGATTTTGCAAGTAGTACCCTTATAACTTTGTCCCTTCTGATCCACCACCTTCCACCCTCCTGGGCCAGTGAGTCTCTGGGGGAGAGGACAGGGATGGCTTGAATTCCATTGTAGCTGGGGATGCAGGCTAGCTATCTCTCTCAATGTTGCATCCAGGTGGTGCACCAGTGCAATTGCAAACAGCTGGGGGGGTGGGGGCGATTGTCCATACTAAAAGACCCCGCCATAAGGCGCGAGTGCCATGGCGTGAGCAACGTGAGTGGCATGAGCGTCACTCCTGCACAGAAAAAGTGTTAGTTGGTTGGAAGGGGCTGGTATATGGTGACAGGTAAAGTAGTATTTTGGGTTTAAATTATATAATCCGGTGGTATGCTTTTGATGGTATTTTAAGTGGGGTTAAATGATATATACAAGGAAAATGTTTTTTAGACTGTTCATATTTAGTGTTATATTGTTGGGTTGGGGTTCTTGGGTTTGGGGAGATGGAGGTTATGATTGGGAGGGATATAGAGCTATGCAGGAACATGCTATGTATAGATCAAACACACTGTGTGTTAATAAAATACATGTAGATGGACACATCATTGTTGGGGTGCACTTATGGTCAAATAGCTTTAACAGTGCACTGTATAAGGTGTATTATTTCCTGAGTAGTGTAAAACCTGAAAGGACAATAACATTAAATGGGATAAGTTGGTTAATTAAAACTCTGAGGGGGACTTATTATAAAAGTAAGTTTACTAGAGTTATTAAGTCACTCTTAATAATGTGGTTAATGTTGTGTGGAGATATACACCCAAACCCAGGACCTTTGGATATACAACAAGCCTCCTTATATACTATGAATCAGGGAAATGTTAACGAAAAATTTGACTGTTAATCAAAATGATGCTTCTTATATTAAACAAGGTTTGGGATTAATACATTTAAATGCAAGGAGTATGATTAAAAAAATGGACTTGATTGGTCCGTGGGTGATTGATCATGACCCTGAGATTGTGATAATTTCTGAAACTTGGTTAAATCATAGAATAGAGGATAGTTATTTAAACATACAAGGATACAATATATGGCGAAATGATAGAAATAAAAAAGGGAGAGGTCTTTTGGTTTGTGGGAAATCTGGTCTAAATTTGATCCAACTGGAAGTGAAAATAGATATAGGGGGGTTGGAGGTACTGGCTTTAGAGTTAAAAATGCCCTATTTAAAGAAAATGCTGATAGTAGGGATATATTGTCCCCCTAAGATAAAAGCCCAGGTTGTTAACTGTTTACAGGATTGGCTGTTTAATTATAAAGATAGCCATGAAATAGTGATGGCAAGTGATTTTAACTTTAATTGGCCAAATTTAAATGGATCACACCTTTTGATTGAGCTGCAGAATAATTTAGGTTTAACTCAGTTAATCAAAGAACCTACAAGAATTAATATGGTATCAGTTTCCAATTCTTCAATTTTGGATTTGATTTTCACTAATGTTGTTGATAATATTATTGATAGTGGGGTCCTTCCAGGTGCAATATCAGACCATCAATTTGTTTTTTGTAACAAGGCCTATTCTACCAAATTAGTTGAGAAAAGGAAAGTTAGTTGGCGTAGTTTTAGGGACTTTGACTATACTGAATTTATGTTCGATCTGGGTTCTATTGATTGGGAACGTATGTATCTAATTCCTTCGGTAGATGACTTATGGGATTATTTTTTTGGGAGAGTTTATGTTAATTTGTAATAAACATGCCCCAATTAAAACCAGATTTATGAAACAAAATTCCAAGTTATGGTACTCAAAAGAGCTTAGAAAGTTAAAATTGTTAAGGGATAAGGCATGGTTCTTGGCTAAAAAAAAGGGTGAGCAAGCAGGATTGGGATAGATTTAAAATGTTAAGGAATAAATATGTAAAAGAGGTTCGTAGGAAAAAACAATGCCATTATACTCGTTGCTTGGATACAAATATCTTAAAAAACCCTAAAGATTTTTGGAAAACAATAAATATTTTAGTCAAGGGCCATGGCTACGATGATATAAAAGCACTAAATGTGGATGGTCAAGTGACACCGATATCACAGAATGTGCTGGATAGGTTGAATGCAAATTTGATGGTAGCCCAAGGTTTGTCTAGACCTTATTGTTCTCCTGGAGTTAGAAATCAAGTCTGCTCAGCGGTCAAGGGACTTGATAAATTATTGGTTTTTGAAGAAATAACAGTGGAATCTGTGAAAAATGAATTATTAAAACTAAATATTGCTAAAGCCAGTGGATTAGATACTGTTTCACCTAAATTATTAAAATATGCAGCCCCAATTATTGCTTACCCCTTAACGTATCTATTTAATACATCTTTAAATACAGGTGAATATCCATTGGCCTGGAAACAGTCCAAGGTTATACCTATTTTTAAGGGAGGAAGTAGAACAGATATGAATAACTACAGACCCATCTCTCTTTTGTCTCATGTATCCAAAGTATTTGAAAGGTTAGTGGTAGTACAACTGAAGAGACATTTGGATTTCTCCAGGTTAATGAATGACATGCAGTCTGGTTTCCGGAAATCATATAGTACAACCTCAGCACTTGCTAAAGTGGTGGGGGATGTGCAGGTAGCCCTGGACAGGAGGACACTCATGGGGGCCATTTTTGTGTACTTGTCTAAAGCTTTTGATTCTTTGGACCACGGTGTCCTCCTGTCCAGGGCTGCATCCATGGGGGTGGTGGGTTTGAGTGGCAAATGGTTGGAATCATATTTGCTGAATAGAAGTCAAAGGGTGTCATTGGGGGGCCAGGACTCTAGTTCCTTGCCTGTTGGGTCGGGGGTCCCCCAGGGTTCCATCCTAGGGCCTTTGTTGTTTAATATGTATATAAATGGACTGTCTTTTTCAGATCCAGAAATAAAGTATCACTTATATGCAGATGATACTATTATTTACACCTCACATGAATCCATTAAGGTGATTCAAAATAGGCTACAGCTTGCCTTTGATGATTTGCAAACTTTTTTGAAAGACAGCAGGTTAACTCTGAATGTGAAGAAGACACAGTCCATGTTGATACATCGGAAAAGTGAACAACTGGGAGACATGGCCTTGGGATTGGTTACCCTTGGGGGGGCCCCGATCCAGCAGACAAATATGTACAAATATTTGGGTCTTTGGATAGATGCCTCCTTGAGTTGGAATATACATATTGAGAAACTAGTTGAGAACTTAAATAAAAGAATAGGGGCTCTTTATAGGATTCGATCATTAATGAGTAAGGAAGTAAGGGAAAAAGTAGTAAACACGATGGTTATCCCCATGATCGATTATGGGGATATATTTTATTCTTGTGGGAGAAAGCAGGATTTGAGGAAGTTGGAAGTAAATTATAATAATTTAGCCAGATTTATTTTGGGGGTTCC
Organism: Neoceratodus forsteri; assembly: GCA_016271365.2. NCBI lineage: Eukaryota > Metazoa > Chordata > Ceratodontiformes > Ceratodontidae > Neoceratodus > Neoceratodus forsteri. The sequence continues at coordinate 49,050,681 of CM057454.1, read as the reverse complement.
TAGATTAACACATAGCTGTGTGCTTTATGACCAATTGAATTGGTTGACACTTTATGAACGTAGTAGTGAACATGTGTTAGCCTTTATTTATAAAGGATTGCAGGGGAAATATCCACAGTATGTGGTAGAAAACTTGAAAAATAGGGATAAATTGGCTTCCTTGAAGAACTGTAAAGTACCTAGTTTGGAACTGCCTAATTGTAATTTAGAGATAGGACGACAATCCTTGTATTTTAGAGGAGCCATGATCTGGAATGAAATTCCTAAATCTGTGTTTATGCTACATAAGAATAATTATTGGTCTCTGATTCAACATTGGTATCGTACCAGTTCTCGACAAAAAAGGCAATGTTGTGATTTATAAAGGATTTTTATGCCCTAGGAGGACATTATTTATTACCTATATTGTGTAATTTAAAGACACATACATGTATTTGTGAGTTGTATGGAAAATTTGTATTGTGCGTGATGTAACATTTTCCTTTTTTAATGTACATTAATGTTGGGACCTCGTTGAAAATGAGCTATGCTCAATCGAGATTATCCTTTATTCAGTTTTGAATAGAAACATTTTACTACTACTACTACTAGTTGAGCCCTAAGGTAATTCAAGCTTCTATATATAGGACACTGACTCATCTTTCAGAGCAGACCCTGGAAGATGAGTGCCCTGCAGCCCTGGCAACTTACCACCTCCATTTGGAAAACCAGCCTTCTTTTTTTGGGGGGGGGGTTAGTGCGTGTCAGTGATAGAGGAAGATTCCTGTTGTGGAATGTTGTTCCCTCACTCCCTGTCTCTGCCCAGTAAGTACCTGATGCCAATCACATTTTTGTGCCTACAAAAATAGGACTACATCTGGGTGGGAAGTGTCAGTGGCCAGTGCACTATCCCCTGTCTCCTGCTGTCTTTGCTCATCTTTTTCCCAGTCGGCACTGAATTTCTCCTTAAGACTGAAAGGAAGTTATTAATCAAAATGCTTCTTTCAGCAACCCACCCTGCAACAAGAACAACAAAGTTACAAAACAATTAACCATGTAACAGTATTTAAGGCTCCCCTTGCTGGCTCCTGGTCACTCAGCAATGTGCCCAGTGCCTGTCTTTAAGTGCCCCACTGCCCTAAATAAAACAATCAGTAGCTTGCCTCTGACTCGGGAAGCGATTGGCAGCTGTGTGGAGTTTAGTGAGCTGTAGCGGTATTTAAGGCTCACCTGTGGATTTGAATCCCGGCGCCTTTTTGTTCCAACACTCTGACTGGCTGGAGTCTTTTCCCCTTGCTTGCTGATGGTGTCTCTGCTGCTAGCCTACAGCTCTCCTTCTTGGCAGCCGGATGTAACAAATAAAAGAAAAAAAACCTTAGGCTATGCAGCAGCTGGATGAAAAAGAAGCCCAAACAAACACCAGCTTTTTCTTTTGGAGACAAAGGACCTAACTACTGAAGCAGCTTCTTTTGTGTGAAAAGAGTGACTTTCAATAAGGAAACTTAAGAAACCATCTAAGGATCATGCATCCTCATCAAGATATTTCACTGTATTTCAATGTGGTTTCAGGCAGATAGGCAAGTGAAATTGTGTTAAGGCTGTCTGTGTAACCATGCTACAGTAGATTCCGGGGTGCAAGATCAGGGTGGCTACCCCCCCACACAAAGCAAAAAAAAGGGAAACTGCACTTCTATAGCTGAAACTTAGTGAGAGACAAAAATAAAGCTCAAAAATTCAGCTGCTGCGGTTTATTTGTCAGTAATAAAATCATGTTCTCAAACTAAGGCCAGTCACCTGGGAGGTGTTACCCCAGTGCTTCGCCAGTCAAGGGTTCATCAGGAGGCAGCATAGCTTCATTTAGGAGGCAGTATAGCCAGTGGGTTAAGGCTCTGTTCTGCAGATCTGGAGATCTGGGTTTGAATCCCACAGCCACCTAGGTGCATCCTGTGATCCTGAGCAAGTCACTTAACTTCCTTGTGCACATAGGTCATATCTGGAAACAAGCTTCGGCCTAGTGTGCTACTCCTAGCTAAACAATGTTCCCTTTCCCTATCAGTGGGCAGGTTTCCAGATACTGCTATACATTTACATACAAATTAAGTGATGACGTCATATCTTACATCAAAGTGTACAGAAAACAATAGTGAAAACCACATATGAATGATCAAATAGAACATAAAATTACAGATCACAGAGTACTATATTCTGTCTAGCCTAAACAATATACAGTTCTACAGAGGATGAAAAATAGCCCATCTCAGGATTAACAAACAGATCACTCATATTCAATTTCTTACTCTCTGATTTGCCCAGATTTGAATATCATGTCCAGGGTGTCTTAAGCAAATTGAAATTAGAGATTTCATCTCCTGTTAAACTACATTTGTGGTATAAGTTCTGTTGTGCAGCTGTTAACTGTCCTATGTAGGTAGAACAGTTAGAATGCTCAAAGAATGCATACAGGAATGTGTTCAAAATATTATAAACAATAAGAAGGACAGTCCAGTTGGCAGACACTTTGCAGAGCACCACAATTCAGATCCCAGATTCTCAAGTTTATGGGACTCATATGTACTAAACCACCTTGGGGTGGGGGGAGACAGGGCCAAACTGTTGCCCAGAAGATAGGGCTTTGGGATTTTTCAACTTGACACTGTCAGTCCCAGGGGACTGAATGAAATGTGGGATTTAAAATCATTTTTATGCTGATTGTGCGCATGTGCAAGAAACATGTTGCTGCAGGTTTCTCCACAAGCAGGTTATGGAGGCATGGCACTGTTGTGGCCGACACCCCCACAGCCTGTAAAGGCTTGTACTGCTTCCCCCAATGCCATGGCATGCTGCTGCTGACACTAGTTCAGCCAGCGTGCCACCAACTTGTAAAAAATTAACCGCTGGAATCAGGGGCCACCTCGTCATTGCAGCATCAACCATTCACTGCAATGAGGGAGTAACCTGTCATTGCAGGGCGGGATGTTGAAACCCTGATATTGTTTGTGAACATTGCGGTGGCTTGCCGCCGTGTTCATAAACAATATTAACCTCCCCTGCCGAGTGGGTGCCCAATCCCCCTCAGCAGTATGTGCCCCTCCACCTTGTTTATTTGCTGACAGGGGCTCCAATCCCTGTCAGCTGCAGTGCCCCAATATTTATGTTGCCAAAGGGGCAGCCTACTCCCCATTGGTATTATGTCCCCGACGCTTTTTTTGTGTGCCAACAGTGGTGCCCAATCCCCGTCGGCATAATGTAATAACCCCCCCCCTTTGTTTGGGTACCGATGGGGGTGCCCAATCCCCTGTTGGCTACAGCTGCACCCCCAAAAGAAAGACTCCATTGGCATGCTGGCAGCCCACCCCAGCATGCCACATGCCCCTGCAAAACAAAAAATGGTACCGCAATGTCTTTTTTTTTTTTTTTGTAACCCGTAAAAAAGGAAACTGTCCCTCGGCGGTCTCCCTGCCCCCCTCCCACAACCCGTGCCCACCCACTGTGCACCCTGCTTCCCCACACCCACCTCACCCCATACTTACCTCTGGAGTCCGGCATGATGATCCTCAGTGGACTGGGAACACGTCTGCACTCTTCAAGGCCGACCGTGAACTGAGGAAATGCCGGTAAGCTGTATAATGGAATAAATAGGTTTTTTTCAACTTTGATGCATATCTCAGGCATTTTTTGGAATTTTGGCACCAGATTTTCAATATGGGGATTTGGGGACCCCTCCTCATGAATTCTATCACTGTCATGGTGTTAATCGGCCCCGAAAGGTGATTTCGCGGTCACTGCGGAGAATCACCTTTCGGGACCGATTAACGAAACAACAGTGCCAGTGTTCATGAGGTGGGCTCTCAAAATACCTATTTTTCAAATTTTGTGGGAGAAATCCAAAACATTACTGTTTTACAAGCATGTGTTGCACAGTTGCCACACATGCTCGTAACTTTGCAAATTTGCAATATTTTCACCCCAGATTTTCAACATTGGCATTTTTTCAGTCCTCCTTGTGAACTGTACACCTGTCATTTTTCACACCCTGGTTGAAATGTGTTTTCGCACTTCTGGCACAGAATAGTGCAGTTGGTGTGGGAAATCAGTGTTCCGCACAGATTAAGAAACTGACAGTGGCACTGTTCATGAGCAGAGGTCCTAAAATGCCTATGTTGAAAAGTTGGTGATGATACTCCATAAAATGACTGTTATGAGTGTGCATTGTGCAGTTTGCATGCACGCTCATAAGTTCATGAATTTATAATATTTTCACTCCAGATTTTCAACATTGCCATTCTTCTGCACCTCCTTATGAACAGTACAGCTGTCATTTTTCACATCCTGGTCGAAATGTGTTTTCGCAGTTCAGGCGCAGAATAGCCTGGTCGCTGTGGGGAATCCATGTTCAGGACACATTATGAAAATGACAGTGACACTGTTCATTAGCAGATGTCCTAAAATGCCTATGTTGAAAATTTGGTGACGAAAGTCCATAAAATGAGTGTGTTACGAATGTGCATTGCGCAGTTTTCATGCACGGTGGTACCTTTGCAACTTTGCAATATTCAAATTTTCAGCATTGCCATTTTGCCACACCTCCTTATGAACAGTGCAGCTGTCATTTTTCACATCCTGGCTGAAATATGTTTTCGCTCTTCTGGTGCACAATAGTCCGGTTGCTGGGGGAAATCGGTGTTCAGGACATATTAAGAAAATCACACTGACACTGTTCATGAGCAGAGGTCCTAAAATGTCTATGTTAAAAATTTTATGAAAACTCCATAAAATGACTGTGTTACGAGCATGTGTTGTGCAGGTGCCACGCACCCTTGTAAATTTGCAAATTAGTAATATTTTCAGGCCAGATTTTCAACACTGCCATTTGTTCACACCTCCTTATGAACAGTACAGCTGTCATTTTTCACATCCTGGCCAAAATGTGTTTCCGCACTTCTGGATCAGAATACTGCAGCTGCTGTCAGAAATCAGTGTTTGGGACAGATTAGGATTGAGTGACTTGGGGGGGGAGTGACCGAGCTCAACTGAGTTCTGTCAGGACTGCTGTGGATGTCTTTGTGGGCAGGAAAAGGTGACAATGCAGGCAGGAGCCCAGTACAAAAGGGCAGCCTGCAGCACCGAGAGACACAGAATGAGTGAGTGAGGGAGGGGAGTGAGTGAACTCAATGGAGTTCTGTTGGGACTGCTGCGGATTTGTTTGTGGACAGGAAAAGGCAGCAATGCATGCAGGGCCTGAGTACAAAAAGGCAGCCTGCAGCGGTGGGACAAACAGAATGAGCAAGCGAGGGGGGGAGACTGAGTGAGCTCAACAGAGCTCTATCATCACTGCTGCTGATTTCTTTGTGGGAAGATAAGGGTGGCTATGCTGGCAGGAGCCTAGTACAGAAGGGCAGCCTGTAGCACTGGCAGAAATGGAATGAGCAATTCAGACAGGGGGAGTGAGTGAAGCCAATGGAGCTGTGTCGAGACTGCTGCAGATTTCTTTGTGGGCAGACAAAAATGCCGACAGAGGCAGGAGCCCAGTACAAAAGGGAAGCCTGCAGTGCCAGGAGAAACAGAATGAGTGAGTGAGATGGGGGGGTGAGTGAGTGACCTCAACGGAGCTCTGTTGGGACAGCTGTGGATTTCTTTGTGGGCAGGAAAAGGTGGCAATGCAGGCAGAAGCCCAGTACAAAAGGGCAGCACCGGCAGAAATGGAATGAGTGAGTGAGAGAGGGGGAGTGAGCGAGCTCAATGGAGCTCTCTTGGGACTACTGCAAATGTGTTTGTGGGCAGAAAAAGCCACCAACACAGCCTGGAACCCAGTACAAAAGGGCAGCCTGCAACATTGGGAGACACAGAATGAGCGAGTGAGGGAGGGGGAGTGAGTGAGCTCAACTGAGCTCAGTTGGGACTGCTGCGGATTCCTTTGTGGACAGAAAAAGGCAGCAATGCACACAGAGGCCAGTACAAAAGGGCAACCTGCAGTGGCGGGAGAAACAGAACGAACAAGTGAGAGTGATCGAGCTCAACGGAGCTCTGTCGTGAGTTCTGCAGATTTCTTTTTAGGCAGAAAAGGGCTGCAATGCAGGCAGGAGCTCAGTAGAAAAGGGCAGCTTGCACTGTGGGCAGAAACGGAATGAGGAAGTGAGACAGGAGGAGTGAGTGAGGCCAACGGAGCTCTGTCAAAACTGCTGCTGATTTCTTTGTGGGCAGAAAAAAATGCCAACAAAGGCAGAAGACCAGTACAAAAGGGCAGCCTGCAGCACCATGAGAAACAGAATGAGCGAATGAGACAGGGAGAGTGAGTGACCTCAACAGAGCTCTGTCGGGGCAGCTGCAGATTTCTTTGTTGACAGGAAAAGGTGCCAATGCAGCCAGGAGGCCAGTACAAAAGGGCAGCCTGCAGCGCCAGGAGAAACAGAATGAGCGAGTGCGAGCAGGGGAGTGAGCGAGCTCAACGGAGGTCTATCGTCACTGCTACAGATTTCTTTGTGGACAGGAAAAGGCAGCAATGCAGGCAGGAGCCCAGTGCAAAAGGCCAGCCTGCAGCCACCACAGAAATGGAATGAGCGAGTGATAGAGGGCGAGTGAGCTACCTCAATGGAGCTGTGTCGGGACTGCTGCACATCTCTTTGTGGGCAGACAAAGCCACCAATGCAGGCAGGAACCCAATACAAAAGGGCAGCCTGCAGCAGCGGGAGACACAGAATGAGTGAGTGAGGAAGGGGGAAGGAGTGAGCTCAACGGAGCTCTGTTGGCACTGCTGCAGATTTCTTTGTGGGCAGAAAAAGGCAGCAATGCACACAGGGGCCCAGTACAAAATGGCAGCCTGCAGCGGCGGAAGAAACAGAACAAACAAGTAAGAGAGGGGGAGTGAGTGAGTGAGCTCAGCAGAGCTCTATCATGACTGCTGCAGATTTCTATGTGCCCAGAAGAAGGCGGCAATGCAGGCAGGAGTCCAGTAGAAAAGGGAAGCCTGCATCACCCACAGAAATGGCATGAGCGTGTGAGAGAGGGGGACTGAGCGAGCTCAACGAAGCTCTGTCGTGACTGCTGCAGATTTGTTTGTGGGCAGAAAAAGACACCTACAGAGGCAGGAGACCACTACAAAATGGCAGCCTGCAGCACCAGGAGAAACAGAATAAGCGAGTCAGACAGGCGGAGTGAGCGACCTCAACAGAGCTCTGTCAGGACAGCTGCGGATTTCTTTGTGGGCAGAAAAAGGTGCCAACACAGGCAGAAGCCCAGTACAAAAGGGCAGCCTGCAGCTCTGGGAGAAACACAATGAGTGAGTGAGAGAGGGGCAGTGAGCAAGCTCAACGGAGCTCTATCATGACTGCTGTGGATTTTTTTGTGGGCAGAAAAAGGCGGCAAAGCAGGCAGGGGCCCAGTACAAAAGGCCAGCCTGCAGCGCCAGCAGAAACGGAACGAGCAAGTGAGAGAGTGGGAGTGAGCTACCTCAACAGACCTGTGTCAGGACTGCTGCAGATTTCTTTGTGGGTAAAAAAAGCTGCCAACAGAGGCAGGAGCCCAGTACAAAAGGGCACCCTGCAGCACAAGCAGAAACAGAATGAGCAAGTGACAGGAGGAGTGACCCACCTCCACAGAGCTGTGTCGGGACAGCTGCAGATTTCTTTGTGGGCAGCAAAACCTGCCACTGCAGGCAGAAGCCCAGTACAAAAGGGAAGCCAGCAGTGCTGGGATAAACACAATGAGCGAGTGAGAGAGGGGGAGTGAGTGAGCTCAACAGACCTCTATCGTGACTGCTGCAGATTGCTTTGTGTGCAGAAAAAGGTGGCAATGCAGGCAGGAGCCCTGTACAAAAGGCCAGCCTGCAGCGCTGGCAGAAACAGAATGAGCAAGAAAGGGGGAGTGAGATAGCACAATGGACCTGTGTCAGGACTGCTGCACATTTCTTTGTGGGCAGAAAAAGCCGCCAACAGAGGCAGGAGCCAAATACTAAAGGGCAGCCTGTAGTGCCAGCAGAAACAGAATGAGCGACTGAGAGGGCAAGTGACCCACCTCAACACAACTCTGTCAGGATGGCTGCAGATTTCTTTGAGGCAGAAAAAATGTGACAACGCAGCCAGGAGCCCTGTACAAAGTGCAGCCTGCAGCACCAGGATAAACACAACGAGCAAGTGACACAGGGCCACTGAGCGAGCTCAACAGACCAATACAATCAACATTCGGCATTGACAAATGCTTGTTATAAAATGGTAATTGTGCAAATATAGAAACATCTCAGTTAAATTGTGTACTAATTAACAGATCCAGATAATACAGATTACTGGTATATCTCATTTTCTCTCTTTTTGATTTAAAAACAGGATGAATAGGACCAGAGTTTATCTCTTCTCTGTCTCTGTTTCTGCAATTACCTGGATGATGGCTACAACTTAAAGTGGATCCCTAGAGCTATTCACAGCAAGAAATTGAATATGGGTGATCACTTTTGTCAATCCTGAAATGGGCTGTTTTTGTCCTCTGTAGAGTTGCTTACTGTTAAGGCTAGACAGAATATAGTGTGATCTCTAATTTTATGTTTTATTTGATCATTTATATGTGGTTTTCACTATTGTTTTCAGTGCACTATGATGTAAGATATGATGTCATCACTTAATCTGCATATAAATGTATGGCAATCTCTGGAACCCCACCTCCTGATGAAACCTTGACTGGGGAAGCACTGGGGCAACACCTCCCAGGTGACTGGTCTTAGTTTGAGAAACATGATTTTGTTACTGACAGATAAACTCCCAGCAGTCAAATTTCAGAGCTTAACTTTTGTCTCTCACTAAGTTTCAGCTATACAAGTGCAGTTTCACTTTGTTTTTTGGCTTAGTGAATTTTTGTTGTAGAAAAGAGGAAAGAGTACACAGTGTCAGGCTGCAGCCTGTACTGACAGCTCCATGTCCTGCAGCAGAGGCCGATCAGAGACAATTCAGCAGACTGGATGAGATGCAGATGGATTATTGAAAAATGTATTTAACATGTGTTTTTCTGAGTGCTGCTGGTGGTGTAGAGGGGACAGGTATCCATATTTATCTATTTGTTTTTGCAACTTATAGTAGGAGTAGAGCACGGTGATTTTAGGAAACAGAGAATGATGCAGAGCAGATTCTGAAGGATGCATTTGACAAGTCATTTTCTACCAACTGCTGGAGGTGTATGTAGTAAAGGTATAGGTCAGGAAGCATAGGAAAACCAGGAGTAGTTATAAAATTCGCATGTAGCATTTTATTATTTCCAATAACATCAAACTAACTAAAAAATTGATACAGAATGGTTTTCAGACATAGGCAGTTCAAACAAAACACAGTCCTTCCACTGAAGGTATCTCTAATTTTAAATTTCAGTCTCTCTCTCTCACAAAAGATTGCCCTTATTTTATAGAAGTCTTTGCCTGGCAATTAATTTCTGCATTGTGAGCTCGTTAACATACATCCTGTTTCTCACAAAATGCATCAGAACTTTGTAAATTTATTTGCAGGTGCTACAAAATAGAATATGGTGCCCCAGAACTAATCTCCTGTTGACAACTCTGCAAAAGAGCTTGTACTGTGTTCTCAGGGTTAACTCCCTGAGTTCAAAATGTTTCTTTTTGCAATCATTTGAACAATATTAACTAAATACACTTTCAAACCAAGGAATCCCAGTTTCACATACAGATTCACACATATTTTTTAATCACAAATATGCAAGGGGGAATAAAAGATAGAAACAGCAAGTGAAGGCAGAGAGATAGCAGGAGGCGGAGAAGAATGAAACCATCAGTGTGATCAGTTCCTAGGTCTCACAAGAAAATCTGATTGCACAATCAGACAAGAGACAGAAAAAAAGAGGTGAGAACAGATCCTTGCTTTTAATTCTTTCTGCGTAACAAATAGGACAGGCCTAATTCAACCCTGTCACAGTGCATCAGGGTACATTTTTTTTCTTTTGCCTGTCTGTAAATCCAGCTGTCTCTCAGTTAGTGAAAAGTAAAGTGGACTGCTGTGTGAGAAACAAGGTCTCAATGGGATAAGGTCTATTTTGTCAGTTGGGGTGTGTGGTCTAGTGGTGTCACTCTTCTCTGTCACCTTATAAATTGTACAACACTGTGGCCTGTGTGTGCACAAGGTATGCATATTACATGGGCATCTAGCTGCTAACAGATACTGCGAGTCATCATGTCAGTGCTTGGTAGAGGATGTGTTGAGTCATTTTCTACCAAGTGTGTGTTGTTGATGCATGTAAGGGAAAGAGAACGGGGACATTGTTTAACCAGGAAAGACAAGCTAAGCCACATTTTGTTTCCAGGTGTGACCTGGCACAAGAAAGTTAAATGACTTGCTCAGGGTCACACAGAATGCAAGTGGGGCTGTGGGATTCAAACCCTGGTCTCCATTTAGAAAACATGATGAGAAGAACATGGCGAGAAAGGGGTGTGGGTGTGAGGGAGCAAATGAGCAGATAAATGTTACACCAAGTCAGTTCCACCAAGTGCAAGTTCTTCAAGCGGTGGTGGTAGAGAAGAAGCTGGTCATGGTGGGACAGTGACTGAGATTCATGGTTGTGGGGTTGTAAAATCAATGGCTGAATGCATGATATAGTAGTACAGCCAAATAAATGATGCTTTATTAGTTCCCAGACATCTTTATGTTTCACTTCCTCTGAAGTGCAAGTATTATTCCCTGCTATTCATCCTCCTGGTGATGAAGCATCCTGAGCAATTCAGAAGTACACCAGTTTCACCTGGCACTGGGTCATAATACTGAAAAGAAAAACAACTCTGGCAACAAACACTACAGAAGCACAGATGCCAGACACAGCTCACTGACAAAATGCTGAACAGTCAAATTAGCACAAACCAGTCCCCTTCCCAAAAAAGATGAGCAAAGAAACGAACCACAAGTGACAGCTGTCTACTCAAGTCTAGCACATGATTGTGACATTCTTTGGTGTACACCACCTCCGCCCCAACAGTATGGACCCTGGCCAAACAGCCAAAGTTGTCATACTCCACACATTTCCAATACAGTTTATTATGCATTCACCTCTGTCTCTCTCTCTCTCTCCCTCTCTCTCCGTTATGGAAATCCATCCTGAAGTAGCAGGGAATCCCCCTTCTGGTTCTGTTAACAAATTGACTGGCATCCTAAAAGTACAGATCTATCATAGATGACACCCACGTAAGACTAACCCATGATGGTGAAAACCCAGCACTTAAGATGCTACAAACCTGTACTGTGAAAACATGAGCCGACTGTGACCCAAGCACCAATAGGCAGAAAAGTAAGTCCACAACACACAGGTGAACTGTAGTAAGTCCTGATAACCTACCTATGGCAGCCACAGTGACAGAAAGGGAGAAACTCCAGACTGGCACCTCACGTAATGGAAAACAGACACATAACACCACTGAATTACATACAACAAGCTGCAAGTTACTTACATTCTAATGAAGGGGGCTTCACCCCCCCACATCCCCCAATACAAAAACTACAGTATGTGCACCAGATGACATAAGGTGAAAATCAGACACATAGAGGATTGTGCATGATCGCTCATACACAACAAGGGTATTTTTCACTCGAGAGGTTACCATGGCAACTGGAGACCTTGACAGCACAGCTCAAGAGGTCTCATTACTATGGAAACCTTGAGAGTTGAAAAATACCCTTGTTGTATATGAGTGATCACACACAGTCTTTTATAGTGTACGGTCACTCATAATAAGACTGCCCTTACTTTTCTTCACATTCTTGTGTGGTTTTCGGTTCCTCCAGCCTGTTTCACTGCTGCGGCCGTTCTTAGCGCATCGCCAGTCTGCCGATCACGCATGAGCACCCAGCTTCCACGCATGCGCACACACCTTCTAGGTCTTATGTTGCACTAGCTACGTAGCTAGTGCAGCACAACAGCTACGATGATGTAGCTAGTGCAGCACAACAACGCTGTTGGGAGCATGGATTTCCATGCTCAACAGCATTCTACCATACACTACATGGCAATATTATTCATGCAGTGTTATTCACCAAACTATTTTTGACTTGCTGTTATGCCTTGGCTCTACTTCAGTTAGCATACTAACTGGTTACCATTTCACCCTCTTCATTCTTCAAGTGCTTCCAGATCCCCTGCTTGGTATAGAAGTTATCATTCTTGAAATGTAAAGTCTAGATTCCCTCTAAAAAATCATCTTGCATTTGCTGCCTAATTACTCAAAGTTCTCCTACCCCCACTGCCAATAGCGACTTCTGAATAAATGCAATGCTCTGTACCTAGGACTGTCTGGAAGTTTGGTGCACTGACTGCAGTTAGTCCAGAATGCCGCAGCTCAGTTGGTGGTGGGAACTCCTCTTAGTGACCACATCATGCCAGTGCTGCAGGCTCTGCATTGGCTTCCTTTTCGATGGTGTATCATCTTCAAGATTTGTTTGATAATAATTAAGGCCCTTAGTGGACTGGGCCCAAGCTACCTGAAAGATATTCTGAAGTCCTACACTCCCTCTTGCCCCCTTCAGTCCACAGATGTGGGTTTACTTGGGATTCCCCATTCCCATTTAAAACAGTCTGGTGATAGGGCCTTTGGAGTTGTGGCCCTGTTACATTGGAATTCTCTCCCAGAGTCATTATGCTCTGCCCCAACTGCTTATACCTTTAAACACAGATTAAAAACATACTTATTTATGCAGGCCTATCCAGATTATTAATTAACTCTAGATGCTTCTATTTTATTTTATTTGTAGCTTAATGTATTCATTTTGCTGTTCTTTGACTCTTTAAATCTATACCTACTTTCCTTTTTATTGCTGTGAGGTGCTCTGAGCCATAGGAAAGGCCTGATTATCCTGCTCTCCCCAAGCCGTTGATCACCCACCACTTTCAGCTCCCTGCTGCAAGGGGTCTTGAGGGCACCTGCATGAGAATCCTGCCCTCCCCAAGCCATTGATCACCCAACTCTTTCAGGTACGACAGACATTCTGTGGCATCTCTATCATTTCAACAAAGGAGCCATTTGAATTAAATTTTTGGCACAAAACCAGGACCAGACTCATTTAAAAAGAAAAATCTCAGTTGACTTAAGCTTTAAGTATCCTCTGTTTGCTTTTCCATTGGCAGAGGAGTGTAGCTAATGCAGTTTTCTCTAGTGCACTTAGCCTTTCCTGTTATTTCAGTTTCTTTGGTATTGCTCCTTAAACTCTCTAAATTAATTTGACTGAGGGCTATTGTGGGCTATTAAGCTTAGCTAAACCTCGGGGCTGCAGATCAGTTTGCCATGAGGGCTGCTAATTCACTTAAGTTAAAGGTACATGTGTCTGTATAATTCGGTTTGTTAACTTGTTCCACTGCTGTATCTTATTTCAGCTTAAACATAAGGTACATGAGCCTGTTCTAATTCGGTTTGTTAACTCGCTCCACTGCTGTACCTATATTCACCTTAAGCAGAAGGTACACGTGACTGTTTTAATTCAGTTTTGTTTAATTTACTACCTGCTGTACCTAAATTCAGCTTAAGTATGAGGTACAGTACATGTGTGTGCTTTAATCCGGTTTTGTTTAATTTGCTACACTGCTGTACCTCATGTAAATGAGAGTCAGATTTCATTTTTACCTCTCTCTCTCTCTGTCTCACACTCTCTGTTAAACTCTCCCTCTGATTTCCGTTTTTACCTCTCTCTCTCTCTCTCTCTCTCTGTGTTAAACTCTCCTTCCAACTGATTATCCATCCTACTCCCCCTTCTCCTCCTCTCTTGTCCACGTCTGTCCCCCTGCCCTCCTTACCCCTGTTATCTCTGCTGCATTCTGACACTGTTCCCTTCTCTCTATAGCTCCCTGCTGCAAGGGGTCATGAAGGCACCTTCCTGAGGATCCTGCCCTCCCCAAGCCATTGATCGTCCACCACTTTCAAGTATGATGAACATTCTGTGGCATCTCTATCATTTAACCCCACTGCCGCTCCGTAGCTGCTTCCCCACCATCCCCTCCACCACTCTTGGCAGTCTGTCTCTTTTATAGCACTGTGGCCCCACCCCTATTTTGCCTTGTGTCTGCCCCTGTTTTTTCTGTATTATCTAACAGGCTACTTTTCCATCTGCAGCTTATCACTGCTTGCCACTAGATGCTGCACTGTCCTCATGTTTCCAACTCCAGCACTGTTTCTCACCTAACTGTACCTGCACTTCCCTTCAACTGCTCAAACTCGCAGCTTCCCCTAAGCTCTGTGTCCTTCACTATTTCTGCAATTTACTATCTGCTGTGGTCCTCACCTAGACGTACCCTGCCATAAGCCCTGTGGCCTTTGCAACTTCAGCAGAGTTCAGTTCAGCAGTGGTATTCACAATATGTGCCTGCACCTTTAACTACCACTATTAGCTGACTCCTCTTGCCATAAGCCCTGCAGCCTCTATCTCTATGCTCACGGCCATCGCTTGCATACCCAACTTCCTTGTGATGCATCCTCTGGGCTGCTACTCTCCAGCAGCTCACAGCCCCATTCTAGCAACTGACAAACCCTCTGACTCACTGGCAGACCATTCTCTTCCTCTAAGTTTCCACCATGCTCCTAGTGACTGTGTCACTCTTCACCCTTCTTGCACCCTTGGTGTCCCTTCCACCCTCTCCTTACCCAGAGCTGCTATTCAGTCCTCCCCATCACCCTTCCCTACCTCTCTCCACCCCCCCATTTGCTACCTCCCCCCATCCACTGTGCACCCATTTGTCCCCAAACACATGGCATACTGGACCTTCCATACTTCCCCCCAGTTTACATGCTGGTTTCATTGCCCTCAGGTTTCCTACTGGGTCTTCTCCTAATCTTCCCCACCCACCTCCTTCCTCCCACTGTAAAGCCTTGGTTGCCTTGTTGAGACCCTAGATAACACTCCTGCTGTTAATGGCAGGAGACATTGAGGGCAACCCTGGTCCTAACCCCTTCCCTCCAACTCCCATGGGGCTTAAAGTTGGCTCACTTAAACATCAGGAGCCTTCTCCTCAAAATCCCACTGCTTCAAACAATTACCTTATCCCTCAACCCTGACTTCCTGATCATAACCGAGACAAGGCTAATGCCTGACATTCATGATGTCTTTATCTCCATCCCAGGCTACTCAGTCATCCGCAATGACTGTCCCGGACAGAAAACAGGAAGTATTGCCATGTACATCTCTTGCTTCCTCCAATTCTTCCCTGTACCTATTTTACCTCTCCAGCAGCATATCGAATCCCTGATGGTACAAATCTCCCTCACCCACTCCATTCCCATTTTTATTGCTGGCTCTTATTGTTGCCCCAGCTCCCCCATGTCCACCATCATTGACCTCCTAGCAGTTTTACAATCACACACATCTGGTGGTGAGCTCCATGTCCTAGGTGACTATAATGTGAACTGGGTCTCTTCCTCCAACTCAAACATTTGAAACGATATAGCCACTATCCGCCTGTCTCAGCTGATCAGTGAACCCTCCCACCTAAACACCAAAACTCTAAACCACTCTCTAATAGATTGGGCACTCACCTCGCACCCACACAGGATAATCGCTGCAGGTCTTTTTCGCGACTCCATAAGTGATCATCATCTAATGTATGCAGTCCGGAAAATCCTTAGGCCCAAAGCCCTTTCTCTAAAACTCTGTTAGCTCAGTCCTGTAATACTCTGGATTTTGCTCCCCTCCTCAACGATTTGGTTTCCACTGACTGGTCGTTCATCCCGTGTGCCACCTCTATAGATGCTGCACTAGACATTTTCAAGTCCAAGTTCCTTTTGGTTTGGAATTCTTATGCCCCACTCAGACAGATCTGTGTGAGGGGCTTCTACCTGCCTTGGATCACCACGAACCTTGTGGTCTGCCTTCAAGCTAGGGATCAGGCATGGAAGTCTCACAAAGCCACTGGCTCCAAGTCAGATTACCAGTATTACTGTATTCTTTGAAATGCCTGTACAAGAGCAATTCATCTGGCCAAGGCGAACTACTTTAAATCCACCTTCCTTCCTAGTTTAAATAACCCCTTCAAATTCTGAAAGGTGTTACAGTCCCTTTTCCACCCCCCTTCACAGCTCCCTACTCCCACCATTAAAGCTGGCAGGATCACTTTAACTGATACACTTGCAGTGGCAACTGAATTTAACTCCTTCTTCACTTCTTGTACTGCCGCAATCCTGTCTTCTCCCCCCAGACTCCCACGGCCATGATCCATCAACCCCACCTCTACATACTTAAGCCCTGCTCCTCTCTTTCTTGTTCTGCCACGTTCCCCTGGCCGAAGTATATAAGGCCCTTCTCGCATTAAACCCCTCCAAGGGCAAATGTCCCTCTTGGCTGGACTCCAAAATGCTTTTCCTGGCTGCTCCTGCCATCGCCTCCCCCCTCACCTCTCTCTTCAACTGCTCTTTCTCTATCTCTTCTATCCCATCTGCATGGAAACATGACACCATCATTCCCCTCCTGAAAGGTGATGACCACTCCTCCAATGGGAATTATCTCCCTTTCTCCCTCCTCCCCTTTTCTGGCAAAATTACAGGAATGTCTCATCCTCTTCCAGCTCTCCTCCTTCCTTGACTCCACCTCCTTCTTCACACCTTGCCAGTCTGGGTTCAGGAAGTCCCACTCCACCACTACCTCCCTACTAAGGCTCACTGAATCCATCCATACCAGCAGGAACCAGGGTCTGATTACCTCTGCCATATTTGTCAACCTTTCTAAGGCTTTCAACACTGTCTCACACCCCCTCCACTCCTATCCAAGCTATCATTTGCAGAGCTGTCAAGTGAGGCTACCGGCTGGTTCCACTCCTATCTTGTGGGTAGGACTCAATCCATTAGGATTGGAAACCTCCATCTTCCCCTCTCTCTTCATCACTACCCGTGTTCCTCAAGGCTCAGTCCTTGGCCCTTTGCTGTTCTCCATCTTCCTCAATGACCTGCTCTCTGCCTGCCCACACACATCCATACACATGTATGCAGATGGTACAGTTCTGTATACATCCGGCCCCTCAACTTCTGATGTGGTAACCAGACTACAATGCAACTTTGAGAATGTCTAGCACTTTCTTTGCTCAAATCAGCTATTCCTGAATGCCAAGAAAACAGTGTCCATGACCTTTGGCACAAGGCAGAGACTATCACAGCTCCCTTCCCTCCCCACTTTCCACACCCTGGATGGGACAAAACTGGAGGGTTGTTCCTCCTTTAGATACATCAGGGTCTGGCTCAACCAGCACCTCGACTTTTCTGTACATATTGATGCTATCCACAAGAAACTGTGCCCCAAATTGGACACCCTGTATCACAACCATGGGTGCATCCTGCTACAGGCCCGCCATGCAATAGTACAGAAAATTATTCTCCCTATTTTTGACTATGGAGATGTAGCCCTCTTTCTGCCATTTTGCACTAGACTATCCGCCCCTACCCACCATTTTCTCCTCTGTCAGTCCCTGTCCCTCACAGCCCTACAGGACAGGAGACAAGTGCACTGCACTAATCTCATGGCTAAATACTGGTCTCAGTCCTTGCCCTCTTATCTCTCTTCTGTGCTCTCCCCCTCCCTCCCACTCCCTCAGACACTTCAACTCCTGGTCCTTGTCAGTGCCTTGCATGTCCACCTCTGCAGGCCAGTCTTCCTTCTCCTATCGATTGCCTAAATTGTGGAATTCTCTCCCTCTGCCATTCGCCATGCTCCTTCTCCAGGTTATCTAAACACTTTCCGCAAAGACCACTTTAGCACCTCCTGTTCCTGCTCCTAATCTTCTCGCTGCTGTACTATGTTCCAGCACTTTCATACCTGCTTAGCCTGGGCTACCAGACACAGTGTAACCTCAGCAGCTTAATGATTAAATCCTACTGCACTATTCAGTTGCTGTATTTCATCTCCAGTTGAACTGTATTGTACGTATTGGACTTGAATTGTATAATGTTGTTTTGTATTGTATGATAACACACCTCTGTACTACTTGCTGCTCATGTTTTACTGCTCAGTTTTTGTATACAAATGTTACTTTCCCAATTTTCCCCTACCCCAGGACACATCTAGAAATGAGCAGTTGTCTGCTCAGTATGCTTTCCTGATAAAACTTTTAAATAAATAAATAAAGGGTGCTATATAAATAAAAGTTGCTTGCCTTCTGAAAAACAACATGAAAGAAGGGAGTCAAATGGCAAGATCAAATCACAAGTTCAGTTCCATTATTCATGTTTTTCTTGGCACATAAAAATTATAAATAAAATATAATAAAAATGATCATTATTACATTAGACTATATCAATTTGTATCATATTATATTAGATTATATTTTCTCTTTATAATGTATATCATATCTTCTGCCCTGCCCAATGTTATACAAATGCGTGTCATTCCACTGTGGCTGAACAAAAAAAATCTAATTGTGATTGCCACCCAATTCCTCCAGAAGTACCCATGAGCACCCCTCCCACCCCCATCACCACCAGTCCACTGTACCTAAAAGAAAATGGATCCTCAGCAGTGTGGGAATAATTTACAGATGACACCACAAATCCACTGAAAACATGTTGTAATCTGTGTGGTAAAAATATTGTTCAGAGTCACTGAAATCGATTCAAACTCTGGAAACAAGTATTCTGGCAATGATATACACTGTGATCATTGTATTCTTCTAAAAGTTACATTCACTCTCAATTCCTACTCAGATCAGACAGACTAGCTTCAGCAGCAGCAGCAGAGAAAACTAGGTTGGGTTAGGTATAAGATGTGATGAGAAAAGATGGTGTATTCAAATAATTCAGCCACCATGGGAGGTAGCAGTCTTAACCAACTGATGCATCCCTATGTAATGAACTGGTCCTGCATTACAAAAGGACCAGAATGCAAAACCCAGAGCCTGACCCAATGTACACACCCAAGTCAGTGTTAAATTTGCAGTACAGAGCAAATGACATGGCCCGAATCATTACATGCCTGCAAGTTCATATCCCAAGTGTAGTCTCAAGGGATATGAATATGTACAGTACATGTACATGTCCAGTATCACGGCTCCACTTTTGGAGCATGATTAAAGTACTGTTTAGCACTCATTTCAAAAAACTAATTAACTTTCCGAGTCCAACTTTTTTTCTAGTACCTGGAAACATATTTAGCTGAACTCAGGTAGAGTGGTCTGTGCACAAGCCTCATCACCATTTACAGCTATGAGTCTGATTTGACATCATGTGCAGAAAATTATAGCAGGCTGCAGCAGTTTCAGGGTTTAGTAAAATAAGCAAAAACTAAGAATTTTTGTGGGGATTGCATTGTGTCTAATTATGTTATGGTGCCACAGGACTGATTCAGTGAGTGAAGACAGGTTGTTGACTTCCCACTGAGAACATAATTAAGGGACTGACAGTGTCCCCTTAATTCTTATGGTGCAAGAGATCAGAGAATGGAGGGTGCCACTAGACACCAGAGAAACTTTAAACTTTTATGGGGACAATGATTGGAGGGTGGTGGGTGTCACTAGACACCACAGAAACTTTAAACTTTAATGGGGACAGTGATCAGATGGTGGTGGGTGCCACTAGACACCAGAGAAACTTTAAACTTTTATGGGGACAGTGATCAGAGGCTGGTGAGTGCCACTAGACATCAGAGAAACTTTAAATGTTTATGGGGACAGTGAATGGAGGGTGGTGGGTGCCACAAGACACCAGAGAAACTTTGAACTTTAATGGGGCTGTCAATCAAAGGATGGGGGCTGCCACTAGGCACCAGGGAGAGGAGAATGTTAAACTGTTGAAAGAAATTCCACAGAATTTATCTTTGACTTTAATCAGTTCTGTGGAAATTGTTCCCATAGTTTAATACATTACCCACAGTTCATAGACTTATTCCACTGTTCTAAGGTGAATTTCCACATTAGTTTCCAGTGTGGTTTTTGAAGTTTCATGGAAGTGAAGGTCTGACTTTTGCACAAATTCTGCCACTGGAATTTTTTTTTTTTCACAGCTCTAGATCAGGTGTTCCTGAAGTTTAACAAGGGAAGGAAGGGATCAGAGATGGAACAGTGGTTGCAAGGGAGTGAGGGGGGATGACAGAGGCCTGATTCCACAGATTAGGGATTATATAAAAACACAGGAGTCAAACTGTTCTGAATTCAACACATGATCTTCATCATCCTCATCCTTCCTTCACCATGTATTATGTTTGCATCATCATGCATCACTCCAGGGTATTGGTGATAATGCCCTCTTCCCTGCACACCAAAAACTGATATAAATAAGTATATGAGATGTTGACACCATTAGTTCATCCTAACCATAATGGCAGCAGGATCTAGTACTCATGAAAGAAGTAGCAGAGATGTTTCAGACATAACTTACAAGATGGGTTTGAAAGCATTTGATCAGAC
Source organism: Neoceratodus forsteri (assembly GCA_016271365.2). NCBI lineage: Eukaryota > Metazoa > Chordata > Ceratodontiformes > Ceratodontidae > Neoceratodus > Neoceratodus forsteri. The sequence goes on along the minus strand of CM057454.1, from coordinate 49,030,365 downwards.
ACAAACTTTGACAGGGTACCACTACTGTATCCCATCTATAACATGATCCAGTTTGAGCCAATATGGCTGCAAGCAACATGATTGTAGTGATGCAGCCAAGAAATGTCAAAGGCTGCTTGACCCCCACCTCATGAGCCCCATAGGTGAAAGTTTTGAAATTCCTGCCAAAACGTGATTCCACACCAGTGAAATGTCATTCCATGCCAGAGGTGGGAAAACATATTTTGGATAGAATTTGCAAAATGACAGCTGGCACATTCATGAGGTGGTGCAAAAATTATCTATGTTGAATATTTGGGATGAAAATATTGAAAATTACCAAAGTTATGCGCAAGCACAGAAAAATTTCAAAGTGCACTAGTAAGTTTGTCATTTTTACATATTTTGACCCCAAATGTTCAACATAGCCTTCTTATGACCCCAGCTGATAAATGAGTGTGATGAAAATTTTTATATCCTGCCTGAAAGGTGATTTTGCAATGTGAATGCAAAATCACCTTGTGGGCTTTATTTGCATAATTCCAGTGCCATTGGTCATGTAGTGGGGTCCCAAAAGGGCCATGTTTACCATTTGGATCCACAATATGCAAACATGACAAAGTTATGCATCAAAGTTCAAAATTCTATTGAGATATATTGAATCGCACTTATCTTAGTTTGTCATATTGCAGTCAGTGGTTCCAGCAGCAAGATGTTTCTTTGACTGGAGAGTGGCTCTTCAACCTGGGACCTGATCAGGTGAGTTAGGGTTTGTGAGGGGTGTGGGGTGGTGACTGCTGAGTGAGAGGACAGGGTGGGGGTCAGATTGGCAAGGGACCGTGTTCTTTTTTACAGGTGACAGTTATACAATAGAGGAGACAGCGATCGGAGAGTGGGGGGCACTAGACAACGCAGAAACAATGAACATTATGGGATGGTGATTGAGGGGACACTAGACACCTGGGAAATGCTAAATGATTATGAGGACAGTGATTGGAGGGTAGGGGGACACTAGACATCAGGGAAACAGTACAACAATATGGGGACAGAGATCAGAGGGTGGGATGCTGGTAGATTCCAGGGGAAAGAGTACAGCATTACAGGATGGTGACCAGAGAGTAGGGAGGCCAGTAGACACTAGTGAAATAGTACTTCATTATGTGGACTGGTGCAGTTCATTTTTAACTAGCTCTTATAAAATCATACATGTTCCATCCCAAAAATAGAGACCACAAATCAGGGTGTATTCACTCTAAACCCTCGACTCAACTTAAATGATAGGGCATAAATAATTTTTTTAACAAAGAACAACAATATTAAAGAAGACTTGAACGAATAACGATTATTTGTACTGTCTTCTAATGGCTTTTTACAATCAATAAGCATGTCTGAAACTCTTTTTATTATTTTCCTTTATTTTATTGTGAATTTAAAGTTTGGGCATTTCAGCTCCATCTGTCGATTCTCAACATTCTGAATTAGCATGTCTCTTTTAATGATGTCTTAATTTGTTCAGAATTTCTGCATGTGGTATACAGAGAGTGTGAGCGCAGTAGAGGGAATTAGCAGCAATCACAGTAAAGCTAAGTACTTAATGTTCGGGGAAATGTTGCTGAACATGTACAGTATTTTACTTAAACATATGTAAAAGTCCCTGTAACAAAGAATTGCAATGCCATCATCCTGCCCACCACAGACTATGCTATGGTTTTAAACTATCACACAGCAGAATAAGAAAGATGAACTGAACTGACAACACATTTAATTATAACATCGAGGGACACAGAAAAAAAAATACTGTATTGTGCTTTGATGAACTAATCTGCATATTAGTTATGGTTGCACCCCACATTGAGCACACTTCACAGTCTGCCTGTCCTAAAGTAGTACCATTCGTATTACAAATACAGTAGTTTTTAAAAAAAAATGTAAAACTGTACTGTATAGTAAATTCGATCATCGACAAAGGCTACATTTTCAAATGCATGTTCCACCATGCCTTCTGCTTATTTACTTCCTCCATTGCTACAATCCCCACTGCTCCAACACATAACTAAAAAGTTAAATTATGAAAAGAGAAAGCCCATTACCTGAGCCTGTATTGTTTTAAAATGCCACTTTGGAGTTGTGCAGTTTATAAAGTTTAGGGCTAGACAAGGGACTGAGTGCAATATGCTTCACCCATATTTGAGCACAGTCAAAACATGCTGTGTAGAGACCCCAAAACATATTTATTCAATCAAGCCTTTAATTGAAGATGTTTTAAATAATAACATTTTTATGATGGTTAGTTAAGCTGTTGCTCCCAGCTGTAGCTGTATTTTGTAGATTGTTGTTGTTGTTTTAAATCTGTTGTATTGTATTTTAAAGTGATTTTTGTGTGATATGTGTGTTTATATTGTGCAGCATCCAGAGTCTTCAGAGATGGGTGCTATATAAATAAAATATCTATCTATCTATCTATCTATCTATCTATCTATCTATCTATCTATCTATCTATCTACCTATCTATCCAGCTAGCTATCTGTCTATCTAAAAGCGCGCAATCAAAAACCATGTTAAAATTAAATAAACTAACTCTGAACTACACACGCTGTTTTGACTGTGCTGTTTTCTACTGCATGGTTCTTTCTTCGCAATCTTGACAGGATACCATGTGATATGACATGTCAGGGGGCAGAAATAAAAAAATCTGGAACTCTTTCATCACACACAAAAGAAATCCTGCAATTTCGGTGTTCAACCTACCAATCTATTAATAAATATACAGTAATCTCCATATTTTCTGTCACGTGACACAGAATAAAGAGAGATTGTACAGAGAAGGACTTATGGTGCACACTTCTGATGCTGTGTCTACGAGTGCCAAACTAGCACCTTTAACTTGGCAATATTGCAAAAAGTAGTGGGGATACGTAGACTAGTAAATAACATGTAACAGAGAGTTTGAAGGGCTTAATTCATACTGTGAAATAAAAAAGGAATTTGAGGAAACATTTTTTTTTTCGTTCTAGGATTACAAATACCTTTAAGCCAAGGCTCTTTTACAAAGGTTCCACGTCAGAGACAAAGAACAGTACATAACAAAGCAAATGCAGTTTCAGACAGAATATACAGAACAGACACACCATTAAATGAATGTACATTGCATACTTATGGCTATAACAGGTAGGTTGAGGAGGGAGTACAGGTAGTAAGAGGAGGGACAGTTGAGATTTGAGCTGCCAGAGGTGAATGTCGACACAAAGAGAAGTGCTGCAAGCAGGGCTGGGAGAGGTGTGGTGGAGGGGGAGGAGGAGGAAAGGGGAAGGTGTGGAGGAGATAAGTGCTGAGTAAGGTACTACAGGACCAATGAAGTGGAAAGGGAGGGCTGGCTAGGTGTGTCAGTCACAGGTGCTCGAAGCAGCGAGGGAAAGCTGGAGCCTTGTTTTGAATAGTCCTAGCATGGGAGCAGAAATTATCTTGATGTTGAGTCTGTTCAGCCAGCTTGGGGCCCTGTAGGCAATGATCATTGACCCAGGGAGGTTTTGCAGCGTGGGACCTTCAGGAGTTGAGAATCTGAGCCCCTTGTGCGATGGTGATTATTGCTTGTGCAAAGGAGAGATTGGACCACAGGAGGGGCAAGTCCCATGGAAAGCTTCCTAGCCATGGTACAGGTTTGGTATTTTAGGCGATTGGAGAGTTGGAGCCAACCAGTTTGTGCATAAAGTTCACAAGTATGGGTTAGCTGATGGGATCCTGTAGTAAGTCAGCAGGCTTTGTTGAATGATGTAGAAATGTGTCTGAGGCAGTTGGCATAGCTGATCCACATATGATGAGGCCATAGTCTATTACGGAGACAATGGAGCTTTGCACTGCAATACTTAGGGCTGTTGGGGTAAGGAAAGACCTGTGTCTGTACAGAAGGCTGAGACGTATGTTGACAGCCTTAGCAACATTGTCAATGTGTGCCCCATAGGAAAGGTTACTGTCTAGTGTGATCCCTAGATATTTAAAGGTTTGAACTTGTTTGAGGGTAGTTCCTAGTTGGTTAGTGATGTTCGGGGGGGGGTAGTCTGTGCTTACTGTGGGAGTTACTGAAAAGCATGGTCTTAGTTTTTTATAGTTGAGAATGAGTCTCTGATTGCTGAACCAGTTCTCCACTGAGGCAAAACCACACTGGAGATTATTTTGCATGGGTTCGGAGTCCTATGGGAGGAGTGAATTACGGCATCATCAGCATAGAAAATAATGTGTTCTCTGCAGGATTGAGGGAGTTTATTTAGAAAGAGTGAAAATAAGAGGGGGGCCAAGGATAGAGTTATTAGTTCATGTTGCTGCAGTGTCTGCAGTCACACACACACACACACACACACACACACACACACACACACACATCTCAAAAGTGCAAAGCTGCATCCATTTATACACAGCACGATGTATACTGGCACTGCTTGCATGAGTTTGCATCTGACAGATTCACTGATTTCAAAAGACAGCACTGGATCATGCATCATAAAGACAATCCTTGACACTCTATATGAGCCATAATCTGAATCCAAATCATAACATTCCACTTTCAATAGTTTGTTTGCAAATTTTAGTTACACAAGATTGACAGCTGTCATCATTTGCAAATAATGTAAAAATATTTTTTCAATTTGATTACGATATGCACGTCCCTGCAACATACTCTCCTAACCCTGCAAGTGAAACTGCCTGATAACCATTCTCCTGTCACAATTTTCATCTCAACTTATGTTGTCGACAGCCAGCACGGAAACACATTCATAGTCACCCCTCACATCCATGTAAATATCTTAAGAACACACAAACATATGCAGACTGCTGACATAACATCATCCCATTCCAATACATTTACACATATTCCTCATATCCATCCATTGAAATTTCTCCCATGAGTTATGTCGCAATAAAATAACCCTCTTTTCCAATCCCAAATGCAGATGAATGGAACATCGCTTATTTTAAGTACAAATTGCAATGTAATTGCAATTACTGCTTTACTTCTGTGACATTTCACAACAGCAGTTTTTTAAATGTACCATATCACATGTATGTGATTCATAAACCCACATTTGCTTGCTAAATTTACATGCCAGAATCATGTGGCCAGTGGCCACATGGCTGCCTATGCCTGATAATTTGACAAATCAGAATGTGCAGATTTCTACTGAAATAGATGCATTTGTGAGAATGTGCAGGGCTTCTCATTCAAGGAACAGTAAAATATTACTGAATGTGATCAAGTGATGAGGAAGCTTTCTCCAGTGAATCAGTCAAAGTAGACACAATTATTTTATTACTGATGATGCATAAAGCACAGATTACAACTACACAAAGTGAGAATTCACATCACTGAGTTAGTATGATTTTTGGGACAAATGTATATGTCAAGTTATAGGGGAGTTTGCTTTGTACCATCACCAATATGACACCAGTCAATGTTCTGATGTTTTTAAAGCTATTCACTGTAATATGAAAATAAGGTAATATTGTCAGAATTCTTGGTCTTGGGTGAAAAGCAACAACATGTATCATTTGCTGCATGAATCATGAAGCCATGTGCAACTCTTCTTCTAATATATACTGTAAGTGCATAAATCTCTATGGGTGTGTAAAACTAAAACCAACAGCACACAGATATAGCAGTCTTCAACACAAACTTTGCAATGTTAATGTAAGAAAACACGGGTATGTATGTTGCGATGTGTTGCAACGGTGGGGTAAGAGAATTCTGAAAATACTGTGCTGATGACTTCATTTCTCAAGTGCACTGATGATAAAAAGATATTAATTCTTTCTGTGGCACTCATCAAAATTATTTTCAAATTAAGTTGCTGCAGCTGGCACTCTTCCCCACTACATATCACACATGTGATATCATCTACCATAAATGGTTCTATTGAAAGAAAATTAACATAAAATGTAGAGCCTGCTGAAATTCAGGTTGCTGAATATATATGTATATATAATGTGTAAAAAACAAAAATACACTAACTTTGTTTTCTCTTTTAGGTATTTCCTTAAGAAGACCTAAAGTTGAAATGTAGATTTTAACTCTATTTTCTATTTTCAGCATGCATTTAATATAACCATAGTGTTTTGTGTGAATATATATATATATATATATATATATATATATATATATATATATATATATATATATATATATATATATATATATATATATATATATATATATATATATATATATATATATGTAAAAGTGAACTGCAGATAAGTGTTTGTTACAATATGGGGATGGCGATTCGAGTGTGAGTGCTACTAGGCACCAGCATAACAATACAACATTACAGGGTGGCGATCAGAGGGTGGGGACCACTAGACACCAGTGAAACAGTACTTCAATATGGGGATGGTGATTGGAGGGTGGGGGCACCAGACATCAGGGAAAGAGTGCAACAATGTAGGGATGGTAATCGGGGGGGGGTACCACTAGACACAAGGGAAACAATACAGGATTACAGGGACTGCAATCAGATGGGTATACAACAATACGGGGATGGTGATCAGAGGGTGGGGGTGCCTCTAGACACCAGGGAAATAATACCGTATTATGGGGACAGTGATCAGAGTGTGAGGGGTGCCACTAGACAACAGGGGAAAAATTAAGATTACAGGGACTGTGATCAAAGGGTGGGGGGCCATTTGACACCAGGAAAACAATACATGACTATGGGGATAGTGATCAGAGGATGGGGGGCCAGTAGACACCAGGGAAACAGTACAACAACACGGGGATGATAATCAGAGGGTGGGTGTGCCAGTAGATACCAGGGAACAATACAGGATGATGGTGACCTTGATTACAGCTGAGTACAACAATCGAGGATGGCGATTGGAGGGTGGGGGGTATCACTAGACACCAGAGAAACAATAGCGCATTACGGAGATGGCGATCAGAGGGTGGGGGAACCACTAAATATCAGGGAAACAATACATGATTTTGGGGACAGCGATCAGAGGGTAGGGGGCTACAAGACACCAGGGAAACAATGCATGAATACAGGGACAGTGATTGGAGGGTGGGGGGGTGCCACTAGACACCAAGGAAACAGTAGCACATTATGGGGATGATGATCAGAGGGTTGGGGTGGCTGAAGAACTAGGGAAACAATACATCAATATGGGGACAGTGATCAAACGTTGGAGGTTTACTAGATGTCAAGAAAACAGTACTTCATTACAGGGATGGTGATCAGAAGGTGGGGGACCACTAGACACCAGGGAAACAGCACAACAATACTGGAACAGCAATGGGAGGGTGAGGGGGTGCCACTAGACACCAGGGACACAATACAGGAATATGGGGACTGCGATCGGGGGGGGAGTGTATAACAATTCAGGGATGGGGATTGGAGGGTGGGGGTGGGTGGTGCAACTAGACACCAGAGAAACAAGAATGCATTATGGAGATGGCAATCGGAGGGTGTGGCCTGCCACTAGACACCAAAGAAATAGTACTATAGTGCAGGGATAAAATAGGAGCATGGGGGGTGTCACTAGACATCAGCAAAACATAATTCCATATACAGTATAAGGGGAAAAAAAGAAGTGCTTGCTCTGAACCCAGAAGTGAAGGGAAGAAAAGAAGTGATCACTTTGAACCCATGAGGTAACTGGAAGTAAGTGCGAGCAGGAAAATAGGGCAAGGTGAAGGAGAAACAGCACTATCCTAAATGAATAGAACTGCATGTGATTCAAGTCTACTGTGGAAGAACACAGTCAAGGTATCCAGTCACGTGCTTCTACAGTCCCCTCTCACTTCTATGTCATAGCAACACATCAGCATAGCTCTGCTATGCAGCTGTAAAAATGTGTTTATTCCTCAAGGACCTATAGACTGTATTAGACAGAAACTGTTATATACACTTATGGTTTAGAAGCAGTGACCACTTCATGAAACCAATAAGAATGTATATACCCAATCCTATGGGTCATACACCTCTTCCTTTTCTTTTGACTTCACAGCAAGGCTAGATTCTAAAAATCTTCAGTTCTTTGCCTTGCTCAAACTCAGCTTACTGACAATTAACTTTAATTATTCATTTGATTATTCACGTGTCAAATAAGTGAAATGTACAACAACTTCCACTGCTATACCTCCTGGTGGTAAGTTTTATCAGATTCCTAGCACTGCAGTCCAACTTACAACTCCCAGCAGTAGTGATGTAGCTCCTGCTGCTGATGGCAATGTTTAAATTCTCGTCACTAACAAAATCAATATGATCAGGTGTGCCACTGAAAGCAAAGAGCACACAGAGCTCAATTTTCAAACAGCCCTTAGAGCGAAGCAAATTGTGTCATTCAAGGGCCATGGTGAGCTATAGATGCATGAGGGACCATGCACACAATTTTATAAAAGGGAGGCCTTTGTGCCAAAATCCCAGGAGCTGCTGCAGCTGCAAGCCAGCACCAAACCTTTGATACACCTGTGGGAATTGCCACAGGGACCCGGCACCCAGTGCATCACTAGATGATACTGCGTGGCTTTGGGGGGTATATACATGCCAAGAGGGCAGAAGGGGCATGGGGGTGCCCTAGGACTGTGACTGCCAAATGTTTAAGTAGCTGGCTAGTGTTTAGTTTTGATATGTGTGTGTATATACTGAATAGAAAACAGTGCTTTGTACTGTAACTCTGGAGGAATTATATGTTTCTATCAGATGGATGGACAAATTTTGCATTTTAAAAGCTAATATTTTCTTCAATTCATGTTGGTTGCCTAAAATCACCAAACCTGATGACAACTATACCTAGGAGGTGTTATGGAGACAGTGGGCATGACAATGAGTGATGTGGCACCTGGCGGGGGTACCCCCTGTCTCCACGACATCTCCTAGGTATAGTTACCATTGGGTTTGATGATTTTAGGCTATCAATATGGATTTAAGGAAATATCAGCTTTAAAATGTAATATTTTTCCATCCACCAGATAAAAACATATAATTCCTCCCGAGTTACAGTACAAAGCTATCATTTCCGTTCAGTATATCAAAACACATAGCAAAACTAAACTTGAGCCAGTTTCTCAAACTTTTGGCAGCCTCAGTTCTAGGACACCACATGTCCCTTTCTGCCCTCTGCCCCCCACTTTCACACGCCCCCATTCACCACAGTGTTTGGCACTAGCACAAGTCCCTTAGACCACCTCCTGGCTGGTCTAAGTGGAGCCCCTTGCTGCATCCATGGTGGGGCTTGCAAAATTGGAAAAAAGAGGATGTTGCAGCCCCACCATGGCAGTAGTCCTACTTGTGACCTGTTGCAAACCACTGTATGGTGTATGGCTGGTGCAATGCCACTTTGACTCAACAGCTCTTCTTTTTGACACAGACTGCATTCAAAAACTGGGACTGCCACATCTTTTGAAGCAAGTTGCCACTTGCATCATTTATGTTTGCTGCACGCACCTTGTGCCATTCCAAAGGCTTTGAAAATTGAACCCACAGAGTTTGTATCAATGAAAGAAGACCTGTCATGGCAATGTACTGCACTATATTTAATGTATTTTCATTTATGTTTTATGTTTTTTGATGAATAGTTATATTATATTGGGAAATGTAATATTATATACTGTATTTGGGAAGTCAAGTGGGGCCAGACTCCATTGAGATTATAGTAATTACCACAGATGTAATGCATAGACAATAGGGGGTTGACCCCTTGAGGTCAGCAATGAATAGTAGCTATTACTGAACCTCACAGTAGACTGTGGTGGCCTTAGTGGTTTTTGCAGACTTTGTCACAGCACCACAAGCAGTAATTCACAGCAGATGCACACCAATAGCACCTACTCCAACTAAACTACAGTAATTAATAGTTATTGGTGACATTCAAGTATTTTTACCCTCTCCCCATCCCATTTGTAGTCTGATTTATATACTATACTAGTTACTGCACTGGGAGCCAAAGTGGTTTGGATAAAATCTCAAAGCAAAATTGAATTAATGGGCCCAATTCAAAGTTGAACCAATGTTACAAAGAGCCCACTTCTCTCAACTTTATTGAGTGTTGTGCACCTACAGGCCATATTTGATGATTAAGAAGTATGGGAAAGCCAATAAAAATAACATCAGGTTTAGTGGCTATGTTCTGACACTCAAGGGGGGCACAATAAGAGACAAACAGGCTTCATGTGCCACCTACAATAAAAAGGAGCAAGCTGTTCTTCATACATCATGTCCCCAAAGTAGAGAATAGTCAAGGAAGTAACCTCAGAAGCAGAGACACAATTAAAATATGCAGTCTGTTTAACAGAAGCTGCATCAGAAATACTTGAAGAAACATACATCTTCAGTCTTGCCTAGGACCCTTTGAGACTCTTCATTTGCTCACACTTTAAATGTCATGGCCAAGGAATCATGAGATCCAAATTTAAATTCTTATTTGGAGCCCTGGTTTAAAGAAACAGTGGAGCTTCAGATTACCTTTTAAATGGGCATATAACCAAGCAGACACTATCATACTGTAGGATGATCTGGACCATGACAATCCATTGTAACTTTGGTTATAAACCTATTGTTGCTCATGCATTTTGTAACTTTCTATTATCGTGCTAACCCAAATTTGTGCCTGTATTTTTCCTTTGTGCCCCAGGTTTGCAACTGGAAACAAGCATCATGGGTTCTAACTGTTTACCTGTTAAAATATATTCTAAATCAATATATATACAAATAAACTTTAATATTTTTTAGTGTCCTTAATAAAGTTTAATGAGGCCTGTTAGGACTGTTTTACTGCATTTGGTGACATTATAAAATTTTGTGCCATTAGGAAAGAACTCCTTTTGTTCTAGAGAAGAGGGAATATATGTCACAACAAGACTTAGAACTGAACAAATGGTGCTTGTTCAATTGTTCTCCAACCAACCCCACCTGTAACAGCCTATCTTTGTGCTAATTTGTCAATCTGATCAGATCCCAGTCACAGATTACAGTTTATGTACAATAGTAATAAGGGCCATTATTTACAAATGTTTATGATATGTATTCAGATATTTTACAACAGTTACAATGGCTATTATTTGCAAATGTTTGTAATATGTATTCAGATATTTAACCTGAATGTTTGGACCTTTATAAATACTTATTTAGAATATGTTAACTATAACAAGACTTATATAGTTGCAGGAGTTGCTGCATGTAATATTTTGCATATCTCATAAGAAGTAACAGTGCCATACAACTAACTCTAAGGAGTTCTTTAAGTGATTTTTCCTAATTTCTGGAACACATCATATTTTGTGTTAGTTAGATATGTGAATCTCTAGTACAGTTTTTTTTTAATTTCTCATTCAACCCAACATCACAATGACATGTACCAAATCTCCTAGATTAACTGAACTTGTTTGTATGTGATATGCTGCTGCTTCACACCTAATGATAAATCTGTATTGCATTATGTTTCAGCTAGGCAATAAAAATAATTTTTAAAAAGGAACATGCATCTGACACTGATCAAGGAAAAATCGTCTGATAATATTAAGGATTTAAGATAAATATTTGTATACAGTAAACAGCAAACAAGCACTTTATTTACTTTTTTGCCTGATTCCTATAGTGTCAAAAGTCTTGAGCCAAGATATTCATTGGTCCTGGTTTGGGCCTGCTTAATGTTTGCTTCCAGGAGGAAACGGATGCTTGGAGCAAAGCAGAGGCATATTGGTACATACTTGTGCATTTTGCAAGCCAGCCAGGTGCTATCAAGGGAAGAGAACCATAATTTTTAAAAGGAAGCACCATGACAGAGCCAATGAGAGGTTAGAGAGCAGAAGAGAGGAGTTGGTAAAGGATACAGTGACGAGTGAAGGGCGGGGAGCCAGTGTCAAAGTGGCAGAAGGGGTGAAACAGAAAGGCCCACTATGGAAAGAGTGAATTTATGAGCAGGTCTACAGATCGCAAGCACACAGTGAAACAGTGGTAGAATCCCCTTGGCCATGATTCCCCAATCGACTGGGAATGTTAGATGAGATTAGTTCCTGTAAAGGGCTCCTAATTTAGGACATAGCTTCTTGGTGTTTGCATCAACATGGTCAGAGAAGGCAAGATGACTATTAAGCCTGGGCACTTGAAGCAGGGGACAGCAAAGGACAGCAATATCAAGAGGTTTTAAAAACAGGATACCAACTGATTTTACTGATCCATTGGCAAAAGCCAAACCTAGTGGTTAAAGTTTTCTTGGAACTTCTTGGAATGCAAAGAGAGCTAGTTAGTGAAGAACCAGTGTGGACACTGTCAAAATCCTGCTATAATGGCTTTTCAATAGGGGGAGGCTCCAGTGGCATAAAGTATTGTGTCATTAGCATACATGTGAATATTTGTTAAGAAACAGGCCATGGGGAGGTCATTAAGAAAAATAAAGATGTTTATAGGCCCCAAAATAGAGTCTTGAGGTACACCAGAGTTAATGGGAAGGGGCAAGGAGAGGGGCTCTACTACCTGGAGAGACTGGCTATGTCCAAAGCGGTAGATCAATACCAGTCAAGCACAGAGACTTAAATCCCAGCACACTTTAACTTATCTAAAAGTAAAAGTGGGCTACTGAATCAAAGGTCTTAGTCAGGTCAGTAACAACAGTGGCAGAACCACCATCTTTAGGATGGGATTAGTGACAGAGTAGGAAAGAAACTGCAGAGCAGAATCTCCAGAAACCAGGCTGGGTGGAAGATAACAAAGAGCAGTACAGTAGTTTAGAATGTTAGAGAGGTGGGCTAATACAAGTTTTTTTTTGACGTTTACATAGAAAGAGGAGAAGGAAACTAGGGCAGTAGTTCCCAGAAATGCAGATGTCACCATCTTCATGAACGGGAGGAAGTTTGCCAATTTTCATCAAGGGGAAATTAAGCCAAGCTGAAAGGAGGTATGAAAGAGGCGAGAGTGAAATAGCAATAGCCAGGGAGGAAAGGTGAATAGCTTAGAGTCAAGACCATCAACACTATTGCCTTTGGAGTAGTTAAGGGAGAATAATGCAGACAGGATATCAGTGGCAATGGCCTGAGATAAAAAGAGGAGGTAGGCAGGGATGGAAGATGGCATGTCCACTTAAAAGTAATTAATTGAAATGAAGTCACCATATTGGACAATATGTGCAATTATCTCCCCATAGTTGCATACCTTAGTTTGGGGACTTGTTAGTTGCCTGACCACACAATTAGCAAATCACCCCCCTAGATCCGGAACTGACATGCCATCATAAACATGGCTATTACCTTTACACACTAAAAGCTTTCAACTAGACCTTAAAATAAAGCTTCCTTTAATTTATGTGTGTATTTTGGGAGATGAATATTCTATTAATGGAACAGTGCAATGACCAAAATTGCTTAAAAAGAACCCCAATGTTCATAACTGCATTTGCATTTAAATCAGGGATGTTGTTTAGTAGACTTTTATAGTCCCTCAACACACACACACACACACACACACACACACACACACACACACACACACACACCAGCTTGGCAGATTCAACTGTTCTGAACACAATTCCAAACAAGATACCTACATTTGGCCAACCTACTGCAAAGTGGTAGCACTACTGCTAACGATACCAGTGATCTGAGTTCAGGAGCAAGCTTGAGTTGTCCAGGGTCAGCTGGGGGGAAGACTGAGAATCCCAGAGGATACTCACCTCTTCTAGAGAGTGAGGGGTATATCAACAGCCTTGCGGTCACCACCTGGGTGACCACAAGTGATGGTGCAACTGAAGCATAAAACTAAGGAGGGAGACACGGACAGAACTTGACGCGTGACACAAGACTCGTGCATCATGCATGCATGCATGCATCATGCATCAATTAGCTTCAGCCAGTCAGCATCTCAAAGGAGTAGGAAAACACTGAAAAAAAATACCCCAGCCACAGCAGAATGACACAGAACCCACTACACAGGCCCTACAGTGCGAACCTTGGCAGATGCTGCTAGACTGAACATAAAGTTATGATGGGGCATGGCCCCATGGATGTTTTGGAGGAAGCAAGATGGCTAGGGCTGGGCAAAAGTTACAAATTCAGTATTAGCAGAATTTCACAAAATTTTACAACTTTCATGACATTTTCTGAACTTTCGCCTTTGGCGAAATATAAATCTTCCAAACGCCTTTGGTGAATTTTTGCCCTGTTCTGTTTCACTGAACTGTGGAACAAAAGAAATGAACTATGGAATTAATACATTAATCTGCAATTCATGTGATGATTCCTCAGTTCAGTGATCAGTTATGCACCATCACCAAAGGAAAATTAAAAATAAAATGTGCCTCAATGTTCAGTACTGGGTCCAGTCCTTTTTAATGTCTTTATAAGTGACATTGCAGATGGACTGGAAGGAAAAGTATGCCTCTTTGCAGATGACACAAAGATCTGCAACAGGGTTGATACAAAAGGAGGCAGGAAAAGGATGAGAAGGGACTTGGCAAGGTTGGAGGAATGGTCAGACGTATGGCAGCTTGGATTCTATGCAAATATGTACAAAATAATGCAGCGAAAGATTACACAATGGGGGAGAGGTAGTAACAACAACAAAAATGAAAAGGGACCTGGGGTAATCATTTCAGATGATCTTAAGGTTAGCAAGCAATGTGAGAAGGCAGTAGGGAGGGCTGGGATATATAGGGAGAGGCATCACCAGCAGAAAACAGGAAGTTGTTATCCCTCTGTACAGACAGTTGGTGAGACCCCATCTGGAGTACTGTGTCCAGTTCTGGAGACCCCATCTCCACAAGGACATAGACAGGATGGAGGCAGTCCAGAGGAGGGCAACTTAAATGGTGCAGGGTCTGCAAGAGAAGCCATACGAGGAGAGACTAAAGGAGTTTAATATGTATACCATTGAGGAGGGGGGGCATGATAGAGACTTTTAAGTACCTCAGTGGAATCAACAAAGTCCAAGAGGGTAACTTCTTTCAGAAAAAGAGATGTGCAAGAACAAGGGAACACAATTTGAAGATAGAGGGGGGATGGACTGGGCAATGTGAGGAAGTATTTTTTGACAGAGAGGGTGGTGGACACATGGAACAGCCTTCCTGAGGAGGTTGTGGGGTCTAAAACTGTGGGAAAATGCATGAATACATGGGACAGACATAAGGCATTTCTTGTGGGGGGTAGGAAGAAATAGGCTGTTGGTTAACTAGGATCTGCAGCATATCCTGTAGGTAGGGAAATGGGCAAACTAGGTGGGCCAAGCGGTCCTTATCTGCCATCAAAGTCTATGTTTCTATGTTTACCTAGTGTCTAGTGGTATCCCCCACCCTTCAATTGCTCACCCTGGCCATCAATATTGTTTCCTCGGTGTCTAGCAGTACCCTCCACTCTCTGATTGCTTGCCCTGTCCATCAATATTGTTTATTATGTGTCTAGTGGCACCCCCAACCTTCAGGTGCTCTCCCCTGCCACCAATATTGATTTCCTGTTGTCTAGCAGCACCCACCACCCTCTGATTGCTCTCCACAGCCATCAATATTGTTTTCCTGTTTTCTAGTTTCAACTCCCCACCCACAGATCACTTGTCCTGACTGTCAATATTGTTTCCCTGGTGTCTAGTGCCACCTGCCACCCTCTGATTGCTTGCCCTGACTGTCAACATTGTTTCCCTGGTGTCTAGTGGCACCCCTACCCTCTGATTGGATCTATGTGATAACGGTGATCGCCGATGGGCAATCGCCATTAGGGCGATGGCACATTGCTGAAAAAATATTTCGGTGATGTACTCCCTGGCGCACAACAAAATGGCACTGGGGAGTTGGGATTTTACATTTTATGCAGGGGACTGCGCCCCCCGCATACCCCCATGGAGGGCTTCACCCCCACACCCCTCTACTTAAGGATTCTCAACTCCAGGGGGGTGCATGTCTGGGGGGGTGCAAATGAGGCAAAAATAAAATTTTAGGTGGGGCACAACAAAAAGTACCTGCGCACGGACCTGAACCCAACACCATTCCCGCCACAGCCCTGAACCCACCCATCACACCACGGAAGCAGCTCGGCAGCTTGCTGTGGTGCCACACCCTACAAGCCCTCCATCCCCTCCCATCCCACACTTGGTGCACTCACTCCCCTCCCCCCACGGGAATAGGCATGTAGCAACAGGATGTCTCTATTTTGCACACTCCCTCATCTGGTCGCCCATCTTCCACAGTCGCCCTGATGACAGGCTCCACGATTGAGTCGCCCTTTCTGTAGGTGCCCAATCGGGGTAGCCAAAGTCACGGCATACCCCTCTGATCAATTGCCCCAGCTGTCACTATTGTCTCCCTGGTGTCTAGTTGCACCTCACCCTCTGATCGCTTACCCCAACTGTAAATAATATTTCCCTGGTGTCTAGCGGCACTCCCCCCCAACCTCTCACCCCAGTCATCAATATTGTTTCCCTGGTGTCTAGTGGCACCCCCCCACTCTCCGATCCCTCACCCTGGACATAATTAATATTTCTCTGGTGTTTAGTGGCCACTCCACACCAGCCACATGTGGTCGGGCACACCAACATTCCACCTCCTCTTCCATATATAGTCAGTCGCTGCCTGCATCAGTAAATGGGGGTTGGGGTACCCATACAATTACCGGCACAGTCCTCTTCTCACCACCTGAGCCTGATGCTGTATGTAGTGACAGGGAGTGCATGACAGGTTACGTGCTCCCTGTAATTATATATGGAGGCTGGCTGAGGTGGTGAGAGCAGGGCTGTGCTGGTTCCTGTATGAGCTCTCCAATCCCTATTTTCTGATCCAGGCAGTTACTGACTATGTATGAAAGGAAGGTGGCAGGTTGCTGTATCCAACCCAGTGTGAGAGGTGTAGGGGGGGCACTAGACACTAGGGAAACAATATTGACTGCTGGGTGAGTGAAATGAGGGTGTGGGGTGCCACTAGACACTGAAGAAACAATATTGACAGCTGGGATGAGCGACTGGACGGTGGGGGGTGCCACTAAATACCAGGGAAACAATACTGACAGCCAAGGGCGAGTGATTGGAGTGTGGGAAGTGCCACCATATACCCGGCAAATAATATAAATTAGGGCTGGGTCGAGTAATTAGAGGATGGGTGCTGCCACTAGACACCAAGGAAACAAATGAGGTGAGCAACTGGAGGGTGGGGGGTGCCACTAGACACCATGGAAACAAATTAATATGGCCAGTGATACATAACACAATTCATACTTTCATTCCTTAGTTCAGTGACTCCCTGAACTACAGAATTAATGTATGAATTGCAGAGCAATTGTAATAAACTCCTGAAGGAAATTACACAGAACTGACCTCTGAAAGTGATCAGTTCTGCAGAATTTTTTTCTGTAGTTTAATAGAATCTCCACCATTCTTATATTTATTCTGCCATTCTAAGTCAGAATTTCTGTGAAAGTTGCTAATTTAATTTCTGAACTGTCGTGGAAGTGACAGTCCAACTTCCCACAAATTCCACTGGCAGAAGTTTTTTTTTTCCACACAGCTCCAAAAATGGCACACTGAGGTAGGTGTGGTTGTAGAGGAGCTGATCTGTGAAAAACAGATTCTGCTTGACTGTGTGACAAATATGCTACACATCTCCACATAAGAAAGCCTTCCAGCTCTTTTTATCTAGTTTATCTAGGTTACCTGCACTTGGATCTTTTTTTTTCCTCTTGATTGTCCTTGTAGAACAACCAGGAGAGCACTGAGATGAATGTTTCACAGACAAAGTTAAAATCCTTATTCCAAATCAGAAGTGAGCCCCAGAGACATATTGTGGAGCAAGGAGTGATAAACAGAGAGCAAAAATGGAGAAACAAGAAACAAAGGAATGGAGATCTGTAGTGGAACTGGGAGAGAGGAGAGGATAATGAGAGACAAAAAAGGATACAGCCATTCAGGTCTGATCCAAGATTAGTACCATGACTTTTGCCACTCTGAACTGTTCCAGTGACACTTACTAGTATTATGTTCATGAAAGAACATTCGCCTGGATGTTTTCTGGGAAATTGTGTAGCCACTAGCCAGGAGTTTTGAGATCAGTGATTATGGCAGACAGGTGAAATCGGCCTTCAGAGAGGACTTGAATTGATTTTGCTAATACCTAATGCCTGAAAAATACCTATAAATATTACTAGGAGAACATAATATCAAGTAGAAGCAAGCAGATATTCCCTTGCATTATTGGACTTATAACAGATTTTGTATGCTCTTTTACATAGTTGATATGAGGGTGCTTTTAGTGAACAGAGTACTATTTGTTTAGAATATTGTGGACTGGATTTTCAAAGGCCTCAGACTGGCGCAAGGTGCTTGCGTCGATCAGGTCTGACGCAAGAGGCACTTTGTGCCAATGGCTGCGCCAAGCGGTATTTTCAAAGGCAGCCTGCATCACCCAGCAGGTTGCCTGCACCAAAGTATGATAGTACCTGCCTTGCGCCATGAAAGATGATGCAGCATGGCGCTAGGGGACTTGCAGCAGACCCACACTGCTGCAGCCCTTGGATTTGAAATTTCAAAGACTGCTCCCCCAGGAATTAAGTGCCAAGTACCCTTAGATCAGTGAAGGGCTGGTCTAACAGTACTTAGACAGCTCCTGGGAGGGTCATCCAGTATGTGCCACTGTGTGGCCTGCCCCGATCCATCCCTGATGGGCTATCCCTGGTGGTCCAGTGGTCCCCCTCACCCCACATCATGATCCCTGACACCCACTGCATTGCATATTGACATCTACCTTGTGGTCTAGTGCTCCCCCAGAGGTAATGCTCTCTTCGTACCCCACCTCTGTCCCCAATCTGGCAATTAGCACAGCCTCCACATATCACTGCTGAAGTCAGCCGCTGAATGAGCCATCAGTGCACGAATTTTATACAGTATACAGCACGCACACCGGCAGCTCATTCAGTGGCTGGCTGTGATGGTGTGAAGGGCTGTGCCATTTCAGATCGGGCATGTGAGGGGGGTTGGAGCGCAGAGATGGGCACTACCTGCGGGGGGGCACTAGACCACCAGGGTACCGGTGTGTGTTGGGGCATGGGTGCCAGTGGCAGGGTGGTATTAGGGGGGCTGTGTCCAGTTGCTAGCCCGTGTCTGTGGGTGCCGCAGGCTCCCCGCTGCCATTGAAGCATTCTGGGTGGGTGTGCCATACGTTTGGCACAGCACCACCTTTGCCGCACGCCACTGAACTTTGGCGCCATGATCCTGTGGATTAGAAAATTGGGTGCAGGGTCCCGGGCACACCCACAATCAGCGCAAGCTGCTAGTGTTGCAGCTTTCATTGGGGCTTTGAAAATCCAGCCCCTTATGTTTTAGATGGGATGTAGGTGGGTTTTCTATTTTAGAATTCCCTAACATCTAAGTCTTTTGTCATCCTATATTTAATAATATATACATACTTAATTATTTATTTTTTAAAACTTGTCACTGTTTCTTTAGTTTGAATTGAGATTGACATCAGGGTGATGTCAGTAACGTACTGTAACATACACCCTGTACCTGTTATAATCACCATTTTGCTGATACATCTCATCAAACATCTTTTGATGCAGGATCTGTAAATGTTGTTTGCTTTGTAGAACCGTGGTTGTCACTCGTTAGCATACTACCGTGCAGGAGAGGTGAAGCAAAGAGCCATTTGCACATTTTAGCAGTAGTCTATCACTATTCTGAATTAATTTTAGTAATGGGCATTAATCCAGCACATCATATATCTGACTGTCAGAATTTTGCAGCTGAACCACACTGAGCAGACAATAAAATTGAGCACTTAGCTTTGTTACTGTATTTTGTTTCTCATCCTCTCTTATAAAATCTAATTATAAGTCTAATTAATTATTCATGAACCTAGTGAGGCTTGTGATTGGCTACTGGATCAGTCAGTAATTTCTTAGAAATGACCGATTTAGCTGCCAACTGATGCTGTATGGCACATACAGCTCACACCACTCTGCTTAAAAGCTTAAGTTAAAGATGAATGGGAAAAAATTAATTTGTTATTGGGATTAGACTTATAATGGCAATAACAACCTTGAAGCCCATCATTTCCTTGGATTAATGACTGACTGGAGGGAGGTGGCCCTCCGCTGTGCCTCCTACCACCCATCTCCCCAAATAAAGGAATAATGCCTGACAGGGTGGGTGTTATGCTGGGATAACATCCCACCTCATGTGGTTGGACCCGAGGCCGCCATCTGAGGGCATCCAACAACTGAGAAGGGATGTTATCTTAGCATTCCTATTATACAATGGCTCGTTGTTTTATACAGAATAAAAAAACTAAAGAATGTTTTTGTTAGTGTGGAAAAATATTTTTGTTTCTTAAGAGAAGATGCAAACAACCATGATGCATACAATCATCATGCCAGCAATCGTGATGCGTACAATCAGCAGGGATGTTATGCCAGGATAACATCCCTGCTGTGATGGCCAACTGACCAATCGGAAGCCATGATTCTTTCTTGTCATTGTATAATGGTCATTAATCCCTCAGAAATGACCAGCTTCTTGGTTGTTATTGGTTAAGTAACGATTCTGTTGTATTTAACTCACTGTTATTAAGCAACTGTTTTTCCTCATTAATACTGCATTTGCTTTCTTTGTGGTAAAAGGGACAGTATAACATTTATATTTATTTTATTAGTCAACTACATGGAACATTGAAGAGTTTTCAGAAAGGCTACTTTGCCTGTATCATTGGGAAGAGCTTTATTTTGATCTCCAGTGCAGACCTGATGTTTTCAATAGACTGTGCACAGTTCATTAAGAGACAGACAGTACAGTGCTTGTAACATGAGTCATGTCAGCACTGAGAGATTGTTTTAAACACCAGAGACTGATCTGATATTTTATACTATGTTTTTTGTAGTTGGAATTTTGTCCACTCTTCTTTTTCAAGACTAAGAAAGAATTAAATTTTTAACTGGAAACCACAGTTTATTACAAAAAGCATTGAGTCCTGGATCAATTAGATTGTCCTGAAACTAAGAACATTTGTTGCGATAATAACATCAAATCCGTTTATATTCTAATTTAAATCTCATGATTTTTTTCTGCAACTATTGTATTCATTCTATATTTTATATTGGAACTGCTGTGTATTCCAAATATTATTACCCCATGCACTTTTTAGCTAATGATGGTTGAGTAACCAGAAATGGTACTGAGAAATGCCAAGGTCCTAAATATTAACCCTTTTTGGCTACCAAAAAAGCAAGGGGAAGTTATTTAAAATTAATAAGATCATAAGGAACCTTACAAGACTGTCTGGATTGCATGCAGATATAGGGACACTTTGCCTTTTCACCTCTTCACCAAAAAAGCCTGTAACAGATGAGAATGTTCAGGAAGGTGGCAATTATCTTCTAAAAGCAATTAAACTATCAGTATCTCAGCAAGATAGTTATCTTTTTGGAACCTTAAATCATTCTTCACCCCCTGAGGTTAATCGAAGAAGAGCTACAACAGACTGTAATTGATTTAACTGATCATCATATGAGTGATCCAACTAATCATAGTCAAGTTGTTCAGAAATCTGCAGTACCCCTAGCTACTCGAGATGTCACTTCTATTGATAACTCCAGAAAGGATGTTTGTTTAGGAGGATTCAAAAAATTTTTAATCCCATATCTCAATAAACCAAAACTGGATCTCACAAGGGTCCATCGATAGCAGGCCAGATTTTCAAATGCTGTGGGAACTAAGTCCCTCTCTGTAGCCCCAGCTGCAGGACAACAGATGAGACGTTAAACCGAGGTCCCTTCTGCCCATCCTGGTGCTGTCCTGGTGGGTGTCCAGGTGGAAGTAAAAGAACCCAGGGCACTCTTCGCAAAGTTTAGGGAACATTCCCGGTGTCCTGGCCAACATTCCCTTCCCATAAAACCGGTTCATGCAATTATCCAGGCTGTGTATGGGTGATGATGTGCAATATGGCCGCCACCACACTCTCAGTCACTTCACTACCAGTCTAGCAATGCTTGTAAAGTGCTTTGGATGTATGAAAAGCGCTATATAAATGCTGATTCTTCTTCTTCTTCTTCTTAATACATTCAGAAATTTGTATTGTCAGCTAGCTCAGCTATGGGTGATGTTAGGCCTGGTCCCACCAACCTTAACCTTTCCTCACAGCTGCACCTAAAAAATGGCCACAAGCTGCCATAAACTGTGGAGCCAGTTATAAATGAGCTCGACTTTTGAAAATAATGCAGCTACAGGAAAAACGGCATCTCTGCAACTGGAGACCAGCTTGCACCATTTTTTCCCTGATGCTGCAGGAGTTAGGAGAGCTTTGAAAATCTAGCCCACCTTTCATTAGGTTTGGCATGGAGGATATTTCTGAAAACAAAACAAGAATGGAAAATGAAAACATTCAGTTTGAACACTGTTTAGTAAAGAACAATTCAGTAGTTGCACAAGACATAACGGAGGCAGTATAGCGCAGTGGTCTAAGGCTCTGAACTGCAAATCTGGTGACATCCAGCAGACCAGACCTGGGTTTGAATCCCAAAGCTTCCACTTGCATACTGTGTGACCCTGAGCAAGTCACTTAACCTCCTTGTGCTCCCAGGTCACTCCTGTAAAAAAGTTTTCAGCTTAGTGTGCTATACCTGGTTAAACAACTAAATAAAATAAATAAATAACGGAAATAAAACAAAAATTCTTACAGAATAATTTTATATAGAAAGAAATACTGTCTGCTATTACTGTTCAGACAACTAGTAGTTTGAAAACTCATGCTATTATTCAGTCAAAACTGAAAGACCCAAATATAATAATCAATTAAGATCCCCATGTGGTGCAATAGGAAAACAAAGAAACTGAGTAAGAAGAAACAAAAGGCATATAAATTCACTAAAAGTAAAGAAGCATCAGAAGCAGGGCAGATATACAAAGCAAGCGTAAAAGAGTGTAAAAAAATATTAAAGGGAAGCTTTCATTAACCCAATGTAGTCAGCCTGTGTTACTCACCCCCAAATCTGTGGACTCAAAGTGGTTGTCCTTCATTCAGAGCCCTCTTGGTGTTTTAATCTGTTTTCTATATTTCTCATGTCAGCAGCACCATTTCACCTTATGGAGCTGTCAGAGCCACAACTCCTAAGTAAATGAGGTGTTTTTGCACATGCGTGCATCTTGTGCACTGCGGCATCTGTTTACATTGTAGGGTCAAAGGTCCTGCAGCCATGTTCCCATGCTATGCTTCCTTTTATCTAACAATGATTAGCTTCCTGCTGTCTTGTGTGTTACCGATCATGTTGCAGTCATGGAAACTTGAGGATATTTCTGTTTCTTGTTCGCCCTTGGAAGTCTCCCAAGTGTGATTACTGGTGATGGAAGCCACAGAGACATGGCTTGATAGGAGAGAGGAGACTGAACACTGTGGGTGCTGAGGAGAAGCCTCAGAGCAGGATGTGCTTTATGCTTATATTTAATTTATGAAAGGTATGCCACCGTTTTTATAGCCGCACATCTTTCCAGAGTTTCTTGTGTCTTCTAGGTCAGTGTGTGGCCTCAGGATGTTCCTTGTCTCCCTATAGGAGGAAACGCATTTGGTGGTGGCCAGATTACAGGAGAAAGGGGGCCCTTTGGAAAGGCCTGAAGTTTGTGAGCCGCACTGTTTGTGGTTACTGTGTGTGAATCAAGAGAGCAGAGTGGTAAATGGAAATCGAGAGTGGACTGAATCTGCTGTGAAGAAGCGAGGGAAAGGGAGAGAGCAGAGCTTGGAAAAACCTGAGTAAAGACTCTGTGTGGAGAAGTGAGAGAAAGGGAGAGAGCAGAGCTTGAAAAAACTTTAGTAAAATACTTCGTGTGGGACTGAAGGAAAAATGATTGAATCGCTATTTTCACTGTTCTTACTGCTTTTACTTTATTTTAATTTTGTTTGTGGCTGTGCCTTATACTAGAGTTTTTTTCTTTATTGGGGGTTAGGGTTCTTTTTGGGGTGTTTGTACTGGGGGTTGGGGACGTAAGATTAGTGGGAGTTGGTCTCTCACCTTCACTGCAAATTATTTTGGAGTTTGTATATGTATATTTGTATATTTATATATACTTTTTTTGCTTTTGTCCTCTCAGTTTTGTTTTTCGTGCCACTCGCATATAGTTAGAAAGGGATTGGCAGCTTACCTCACGTGTTTGTAGAGGATTTAAGGCGCATGCATGGGTTAGCACGATAGCTGTTGTGGAGGGTTTACCTCTAGGAGAGGAGTGTACCTGGTGATCACTGTATTGTGTTCCTGACTTCTGTTTAAATGCGGTCCTGAGAAGAGACTCCCAACTTTTAATCATGCAAGATATTAGATTTTGGATTTTTGTTGTTTGTTCTTGTGTTCCTTGTGGTCTAATTTTTTAAATTCTTGAGCAGTGTTAGGGATTTGTTCACTGAGTCCCTCCTTATGTTTATTTTTTCTTAGTGTGAGTACTACATGATTCAAAACTTGCTGGCAGTAGAAACACATAGCACTCCCTCTCCCCCCTGGTGTTTAGGAAGTTGTATCTGTGAGATTCACCACATTCCAATTTTTTTGTGGCAAGGATGAATAAGTAAGTTAAATTTTTATATTAGTGTTGCATTTTATGGGGGACCTTTAAAGAAATTTTTAAGTAAGGTGTTTTTGAAAGAATTGCTATTTAAGGTATTTTATATGATATTGTAAGATCTTTTCTAAGCACCCTTTTTTGTGTTATTGTGTTAGGGTCCCCATCTTTCTTTTTAACTTCTTAGTACCCACAGAGGACATAGTGGTGGTGAAGTGGCCAGAGAAGTTCCCGGATGGATCCTTATTTTGGAGTTTAGAGTTAAGAATCAACATCTATGAAGAGACATTGATAAAATCTGATAGATCTGCTTGAAGGGGACCTCTTTCTGATTTTACCTGGAGCTTTTGGGGGTTTGCTGGAGATGCTGGAGATATTTTGGACACAGCATATCCAGTTTATGTGAACTGAGCTTTTTTTGTCATCAAAAGGGCTGAGATGTACCTGGGGGTTTTCTGGCTTCTGGTTATGTGCTGGCCATAAGTTGGTTATGTGCTGGTCATATGCTGGAGGAGTTTAGTGAATTTTTGATTATTAGTTAGGTATTTCTGATGAATGTGAAATTGAATTAAACCAGTTTATAATCATTTGTTACTCCCTTTCACCTGAGTTTGAGCCAGACTTTGAGACTGAGCTTGTGCATTATATTATAATTTTTCCTTTTGCATGTTAAACCTGTGCAGATTTTGTAGGGTCTTGTAAGATACAAAGCTCGAAGACGGTTTAGACTGATTGGACGGGTTAGACTAAACCGACAATCAGGGTGAGAGATTATTAGCTCATTAAATTACAATATCTCTTTTTTTGTGTGTGTGAGGTTTGGATCCTGATTGTTAATTGCCCTAATTAATGCCATGTATACTCGTAGTGATAAGGTGGCGAACATGACCACCAAGGGAAAGAACAAAGGGAAACAATCTCAAAATGTTAATCAGACTGCCAAAGGTAATTGTTGTGTATATACTCATGAGTTTGTCATTACGGCCTCGACACCCCAAGGAATCAGTAGGAGTCACTCCATTGTCCCCTTTTCCTCACTTTTTTAAAGGAGCAACTTGTTTATGATTACAGAGTAGATGCATCTGGACATAATCTAGAGCTTAATTGGAGAAATCAAAATTTTGTAAAAAAAAAGATTAATATGAATCAGGGCAAGTTACTCTTGGATAGTTTGAACAATATAAACCAAGATGTTACAGCAAAATTACTGGAGAATCATTTCAGTGAAGGTGAAAAGAGTTCAAAGGAAATACTTGAGGAAAAACTAAATTCATTAATTACTATTGATATCAAATCCATAACTTCTGATTTGGAAGTCACTAAAAGTTCACTTATCTTCTCAAAATCAGTTTGTCAAGGGAAAATTACTGATTTAAAAAAAAAGCCTTAATAAATCTCAGGAAACCATACAAATGAACAGGTCACATTCTTCACATTGTGTAGATGGTCAAGTAAGTGCTTCCATGAGGGAGCAAGTAAACATAATAGATTCCTTGAGGGTCTCTCTTCAAGATGATTGGATAGGGGAGTTAGAATCCAGCCATCATAATGATGAAGTAAATCAAGGGGCCTATGTAAATAGGGACGATGATATTTCATGTTTTCCATCTGGTATGAATTTATTCAGCCCATTAGAGATATCAAGAGAGGCTGGGAGCTCTACAACAGACCCTAAAGAATTGTTGCATGTAACTTTAGATGGATCTCTGGATGAGCTATTTGAAAGAAAGGATAGAGAGGTCCAGAACATCCAGTTAGAGCAAGATTTCTTTGTTCAATGTCCTGATACTATATCAAAATATATCATTAAGGCCCTTGCTCACCCGGTGATGTCAAAGGTTATCCTATTGGAGATATACAATGGCATCAAAACAACATTGGAAAACCTCTCATGCTTTTGCGAAGAGATTTGCCTCACTTGAACAACAAATTTCACAGTTATCTAAAAAAAAGGAGGTTTATAAATCAAAGTATAATCTATCATTCCCTTCCCTAATTATTTCTGAGCTCCCAAAAGGTAAAAAGAGAGAGGGGCTAAATAAGAAGAAAGGGGGAAAAAAAAGGAGATTAAATCTGATGGAATCTCTAAGACTACTAAACCTAAGAAAAAGAACCATAAAATAAAAAAAAAATCATGAAACTATCAAAATGGATTCATTAAATATGACAGAGACTAATGGCCATGTTACCCTAGGAGGGACACAGGTAGACAAAGAAAATTATCATGCATTGAATAGGAGGAACACTGAACTAATAAATAAGCCCACAGTAGAGGAACTAATTCCCATGAAAGAACAGGGAAAGGGGATGGGTAACCCCATCATCGAACAAAGGACAATTCCCTCAGAGAACTTAATTAAGGGAGATAAGCTTAATAAAGATCCTCGATTAAACCCATTGCTAGTTATGGATGATAGTAATTTTGTTGGGAAAGATCCTGAAGCATATAATTTAATATGCACCGGCAAGGAGGTAATTTGTATAGTAGATCAGATGCATTTTAAGGACTATAAAACTAATTCATCACTGACTAACATGATAGCACATATGTTAAGAGCTGAACTGGGGCTACCAGTTGTTGCGGATGCACTCAATATGGTAACTAGGGATATATCCAATTCTTCCAGCTCAGTTTACTTTATGCTTCCCAACATGGACATGGCAACTAAGTCTGGGCTAAACAAGGCCTGGTAAACTCATTGGGATTGTCGTTATCAACACCAGTTACTTGGACAACAATCTGGAAAAATATCTATATTGGGGCAAAAACAGGAAAAATGCTAACATATGATAAATTTAAAGTCTACCCATGCATTGTTGAATTGGGAGTTTGGAGCATCCTCTGAATTCTCCCTGTTGTTCATCTTTGGGATAGAAACATTGGAGGGAGAAACCATTGTTAATTTATCCACTCTTTTGAGGACGATTCTCTCAGCCATTATCAAAACCCATATACTTTCTGAAGAATTAGTGCAGGCAGAAAGAGTTTGGAAGGGTAAAGAGGGTACTCAGATAAACTGTCTTATTTGTTCTGCACAACTATTGGCATTATTTTTGGAGAACAGAAATATGCTGGATGAGGTGGCTATTTACTTGGTGGAATTAAATGATTGGGACTTACCAGTGCAATCTAGAATTGCTCAATCATGACTACATTTAGTAGAAAGTCAAAATAATGATACTTCATCAGATCAGGATTGGGGATTAGTAAGTAATTTTACTTACGATGTTCTTAATTGTAATATATGAGGACTTTACAATAAGTTTGCAGACCCGCAATGGGTTACCTTTATTTCTAGATGTGAAGCCATTATTCTCTGAGAGACATGGGTTCTAACACTCCCCTATCTGAATGGCTATGAACCAAATTTTGCTCCTGCAATTAAAGGAAAAATGCATGGGAGAAATAAAGGAGGTCTGGTAACCATGATAAAAATCAGTGATAGATTAAGGGTATTAAAAAGCTATTCACCCACTCCTGAAATACTTATGGTAGTTGTTTACTGGGATTTGTGTATAGTTCTGATTGCAATTATATATATTCCACCAAGTTTTCATACCCACCCAACATACAATTTCTGGTCTAAACTGTCTATGGAAATAGACTTAACTACACAATTAAATAAGGTAGATACTGTTTTATTAGTAGGTGATTGCAATGCTAGGATAGGAAACTTTGACAACTTATCGATGTTGCAAGAATCATTATACATGTCAGATTTGGAACAAAGAAATATGACTGATATGACTGTTAATGAGGCAGGGAGATGTTTTCGAACTTTCATCATGGATAATTATCTTTTGATCCTTAATGGGAGACTAGAGGGGGATCGACACGGGGAAAGTACTTTTCCCCCATTAGGTAGGAATGTGATTGACTTTATTTTATACTCTCCCCTCAGTTATCATTCTTTCAAGAGATTGAAAGTGGTTATGCGACCAGAAAGTGATCATGCAGCAATTTTGCTGGATTTTAAGAATTCTGATAGCAATATTTCTTCTCCAAAGAAGCCTATGGCAGAGATCAAGATTCATGGGAAAAAGAGGTTAAGGCTGAATAATAAGACTATGAATGGAGTCTCAGATCTCATATACTCCCCCAGCTTTGCTGATTTATACCATAGCATACAGGCTGATCTTAAAAGTGAGCAAATTAGTCAGCTACTGAATTTAGGATATCAACAAATCAATACAGTGATTTATTCTACTAACATTAGTAAGCCTCAGTTAGCATCTTGGTTTGACGGCCATTGTAGGAGAGAGAAAGGGAACTTAGCAAGGCTTATTAGGCAGACTAAAAAAAAATTGAACTAAGAGGGCGATTTCAAATCTAAACAAAGCTCGAGGTGAGTATAAAGAATATCTTGTCCAAAAGAAAATGGGTTTACTCATAAACAGTGGGAAGTAATGTATCAATCTATCAAGGAGGGTGATGCTAGGCTCTTTGGGGCCTTAGTATCTAAGGGAGTTAATAACCAGAACTTAAAGCCGCCGATATATGTTCCTAAAGAAACCTGGATAACATACTATAATTCATTACTTAATAAACATTCTAATAGTGGGGAAGAAGTGGTAGTCAATTTTAGTAGTAGGGGGGAATATACACCTTTAGTGTTTACTTTTGGGGTAGTAGACGATGCCATTGCGAACCTCTCAAACAATAAAGCACCTGGGCCTGATCTGATTCCTGGTGAAGTTTATAAAATACATTTGAATTATTGGGTAGTTTTCTTCACAAACTTTTTTAATATATGTTTAAGAGAGAGATTTATACCACCTTCTTGGACAAGAATCATAATAGTCCCAATTCATAAAAAAGGACAGTTTCAGTTTTCATCTAACTACAGCCCAATTAGCCTTATTGATATTAGCAGAAAAATCTTTGCTAAAATATTATTACACAAATCACAATATTGGTTATCTGTAAGCTCCCCATTACCTATGTTTCAAGCAGGTTTCTGCAAGGATTTTTAAACAATAGACAATATTTATATTCTTGCACATCTGATAGAAAAATATAAGTCATTTCATAGAATGAAGGTGTATGTCCTATTCATTGATTTTTCAGCGGCATTTGACTCTGTCAACAGAGCCAAATTATGGGACATTTTAATAGATAGACATTTACCTTTGAACCTGTTGGCCCCAATTCATATGTTATATTCACATACAACTTCGGCTGCTAGGTATGATAACAGGGGTAATATTACTGATTACTTTAGTACAACTTCAGGAGTCAAACAGGGATGCCTTTTGGCTCCCTTTTTATTTAGTTTGTATATTGATTCTCTTTTGACCTATAGGGATGTACCTAGTCTTGATTCCCCCAAAATTAAGAATATGCCAGTTCATAGACTGGCCTATGCAGATTATTTAATAAATTTTGCTTTATCTACTCAAGACTTGCAAAATAAAATAAATCAATTTTACACTAAATGTAAACAACTGGATTTAACAATAAATATGAAAAATAAACTAAGTTTATGGTCTTTGCCCCACATCAGGAACAAAGAATTAAATCAAGATTTTATTTAAATAATGAATCTATAGAGGGTGTAACTTCTTATACATATCTGGGGGTAAAGTTTGCCTCAAATGGAACATGGACAGAGCATTGGAGGGAGCAAGTGGTAAGGGCAAAATTGATTGCTAAAGCTTTGTTACACTTTAGCATGAAATATGCAGGTCACTCGGTATCACCAGCATTAATTGCTGGTGAAGCTAAAATCAATCCTATCCTCACATATGGAGCAGAGGTTTGGAGTAATAACATCCATTTATAGTTGTAAACTCCACTTTCTTTTTATTATAAATCATTATTACAGGTTCCACTATTCACATCCAATGTCATAGTCAGGGCTGAATTAGGAAGAGTTCCCATTGCCACAATAATTGATATACGTTCCATGGGTTATTGTTAAAAATTATTAACCATCAGCCCAATTGTTTGCCTTTATTGTGCTTGAAGGAAAAAATCTCTTGGCAAAAACAAGACTTTAGGTCACCTTGAGTTAAAAATAGTCAGAGTATCCTGGGAAGAGTTGCTATGTATCACCTCTGGTCAGATTGGGCGAAATCAATTACAATATCTCCCTTATTTAAGGAATTTGTCAAAAAAAGAATACTCAGGTCTGCTCAAGAAAAACAAATGGACCATCTTAGAGCCCAACATCAGGCTATTTGGCTAGCACAAAATATGATTGATACATTTTTGGAGAATTATCTCATTTTACCTTTGATCCCTTTAACAGAAAAATAATCACCTGGGCAAGGATAAGAATTATCTGTTCTAAATATATATTTGTTAATAGAAAAACCTTACCCAAGTCACACCCTGAACTATGTAATTGTAATAGGGGCTTTGAAGAAAACCTTTATCATATTACGGTACAGTGTCCCTTATATAAAACCTTGCGGTTTAATTTGTTAAATAATTTTCTCACCAAATATGTAAATGCAGAATACGATCCTCTATTCATACTTTTACACCCTCATACATTAAAGGAGGCAAAGATGGCCTCAAAGTTTTTTATCAAGTGATGAAGTACAAAGAAAAACATTCCCCTGCCTCTGAGAATTAATTTTGGGATGGAAATTTAAAAGTGTTAAAACTAGCAGCTTTATAGTTGTTAGTAAAAGCATAGGACAGATAAGACAAATTTGTTAAGTGGTTTTTTTAAACTGATTAAGCACTTTAATTATTTTTGTACATTATGTATTGTGTTTTTTATACATGGGATGATTTATGAGAAATTGTAATGTTTTTAGTATATTGTAGTTGTGTACTTACCTAGCAATAAAGCTGAACTGAACTTAACTGAACTTCTTCATCAATTCCAAGGTATGTACATGCAGCCATATTCCCCACATATTGTTCCTAATTTTAACGAATTGAGTGGTGCCCTATCCTGTACTGTCTCCTCCCAAAGCATGTCTCCACCATTGTGGTTGTATTGTGGAGAGAGTCATCACCCGCTGTTTGTCTTCCATCTGTGCACATCCACATGTATGCTGTATCTGCAGTCCTACCATAGGATTCATAATGAGATGCCACAGGTTCA
Source organism: Neoceratodus forsteri (assembly GCA_016271365.2). Classification (NCBI taxonomy): domain Eukaryota; kingdom Metazoa; phylum Chordata; order Ceratodontiformes; family Ceratodontidae; genus Neoceratodus; species Neoceratodus forsteri. Next base: position 48,998,837 of record CM057454.1, on the reverse strand, counting down.
TGATGGAGCTGTGCCTCACCTGTGGTGTGCGAGTGTATTATTTCTGTAGTACCTGCCACCCACCACTCCTGTGATGGCTACTGATGTATCTGCTGCTTCATTCCTGTGCCATGTTGCACATCTGTGCTCTGTGCATACTCCCCATACACAGCACACAACAGATGGCATACATCACATCTTCACATCAGTACACAAAAACATACGGTGGGTGGTGCACTGCAATCAGACGGGGGAACACATATGTGTCCATAGGAAGCAGAGGAGCAGACATGCTGCTGTGGCAGAGGTAATGTGAGTGCCATTCTGTAGCAGGGGCACAACACACTGCTGAGGTGAAGACGGGACAAGTATCTGGCCACAAGAGCAACCTCACACCCAAATGGCCACATAGACAACGGGGACACACATATATCAGTCTGTAGGAAGCACAGTAGCAGATGTACTGATAAGCTAAAAGGCTGACTGCAGGACAGAGCACCATGTCAAAATGGGAACAATGCCATTTGTATCAGTCAGTCCCAACAAATAAGCAGGTATAAGAATGTAGCAGTAGTGCGATTCAATGGTATAGATCATGCTGCAATACATGCCATGGAATGACAGAGCAACTCCCCCTGTCTGTATGTCTGTCACACCACTGAGCAAGTTGTTTCCTGATGTTGCAGTAAAACAGTCTCCCTCTGTTTTGAGGCACTCACTAAAAATTACCCTGTCATTCAATTTGCACAAAATACAACCATGTGCTGCATCAATTCACTATTGAAAATCTGAAAATAATGTAAATGCACATTGGAGTTGGATCATGCTGCTGCCAGCTGAAGTTGATGCAGGTTGATCTGACTCCTCAGCACTGGAGGGTGGCAGGTGGATCCTGGTCCACTGCCAGTGAGTGTGGCCAGGTGGATCACTGTCCTCTGCCTGTGAAGGTGATGTGTCAGCTTTATCCTAGTCTTTAGCCCTGGATGGTGGGCTGGTGGATCATGTGACTGGAAGTTGGGCTGGTGGATTCTTCATCTGGGCCAGTTGGGGCAGGGGGGGTGTTGGTCTCACTCCTGATCCCAGAATAGGGGATTGTGTACTTCCAGAGAAGGTGAGGGAAAATTGGTCAAGGTCCAGAGCATAGAGTGGGGTGGGTGTATCCTACTCTTGAACCCAGAATGGTGTCAGATGTATCTTGTGAAGGGGGTGTAGGTGGATCTGGTTCCTGAGCCATGGCAGTAGGTGGTGTCAGGTGTATCCCACTACTGAGAACCGGGTGCGGACTTGTGTATAGCTGGGTAGGGAGTGCATGTGGATCCTAGTCAGGAGCTTTGAGGGGGCCAGTGGATCCCGGTCCTGAGCCATGGAAAGGGGTGGCAGGTTTATCTGACTCCTGTGCCCATGATGGGTGCAGGTGTACTGCCAGTGAGAGGGGGTGAGGGATGGTGGATCCTGGTCATGAGCCCTGAGTGAGGTACAGGTGGATCCCAGTCCTGAACCATGTAGGTGGGTGGTGGCAGGTGGATCCCAGTACTGAGTACTGGATGGGGACTGTTGTACAGCCGGGGAAGGGGTGCATGTAGATCTTAGTCAGGAGCCATGAGGGGGACTGGTGGATCCAGGTAATGAACCATGGCATGGGGAGCAGGTGGATCCAACTCATGTGCCCATGATGGGTGCTGGTCTACTGCTGGTGGGGGGGGTGGATCCTAGTCATGAGCCCTGCAGGGGCTGCAGGTGATCCCAGTCCTAAGCCATGTAGGTGGGTGGTGGCAGGTGGATCCCAGTACTGACCACCAGATGTGGGGTGGTGTACTGCCGGGTAGGGGATGCATGTGGATCCTAGTGAGGGTCTGTAAGGATGAAAGGTGAATCCAGGTCTTGAGCTAGGGAGTGGTGGGGCAGGTGGATCCGACTTCTGTGCCCATGATGGGTGCTGGTATACTGCCAGTGAGGGGGAGATGGTGGATCCTAGTCATGAGCCCTGCAGAGGGTGCAGGTGGATCCTGGTCCTGGGACATTGGTGGGTCAGGTGGAATCTTGTCCTCAGTCGGTGGATGGTGGGCAACTTTGTCCTGGTCCTGTACTGGGGAGGTGGGGCATGTGGATCCTGGTCCTCTGCCATGGAGGTGGGGCTGGTGGATCATGTTCCTTGGCCTGAGAATGTGGGCATGTGTATCCCGGGAGTGACGGTTAGGTGGATCCAGGTCATCTTTCTGTGAGGGGAGGGACATGTTTATCCAGTGCTTATTTAACTGTTGTCTGAGTCTCAAATTCATTACTTTCCTCTAACTCTTGATTTGCAATGTCGCTTACACAAAAAGTCTTTGAATATGGTGACAGCAGGAAGTAGTGATGATGAGGGCAACATCTCTCCAGTGCCTGATGTGAATGACAGCGATGTTGACAGGATTTGTGAGTGACACTTCAGATGTCCTACAAGAAATGTTAGCACTGAGAGTGACTACTGGGCCCCGCAGAGTGCCACCTTCCACTAACAATAGTGAAGGCAGCAATACAGCATGTTCTACTTCTGTGGAAGACAACAGGCATGAGGAAGACTCAATGCTGCGCCGCTTGGAAGACTTCACATAATGGTGTCAATGTGGGCAATGTTGTCTGATGCCTACGGTCAGACAGTGTTTGTGCTACGCTGAGGTTTCACATCACTTTGGGGGACAATCTTGAAGGATAACAATGCATCTCTCAGCACCCTCAATTTATACTTGGATGTCTTTATCCTTTTGCTGTGAGACTGGCACTCACAACAATATGTGCCAGTTATAGGCATCCTCATCATCCAGACCCTGCTCCTAATAGGTACACATTTACCATTGATCAAATTCATCCAGGATGCATAGTACAAGTATGTTGTAGTGTAACCTGGTGGATCCTGGTCCTCTGATGGACAGTGGTGGGCAGTTTTATCATGGTCCTCTGCGAGGGTTGGGTTGCTGGTGTACCGGGAGGGGTTACATGTGTATCTGGGTCCAGTGGCAGGGAGGTGGGCAGTCATATCATGTTCCTCTGCCTTACAGGGGTGGCTGATGGCTCCTAGTCCACAGACCGGGAGGAGTGCAAGGTGGATCATTGTCCTCTGTCGTAGAGGTGGGGGGGCACTTTTATCATGCTGCTGATACCTGGAGTGGGGTCCTGTGTATTGTGCGACTGTGCCTAGAATAGAGGCCTGGTGTATCCTGCTACCGTGCAAGGGATGGGGGAATGGTGTATCCTGGGACAGTGACGGGGATGGGGGCCTTGTGTATCCTGCTACCATGCCGAGTATGGGGGGCAGGTGCATCCTCCTACTCTGCCGGTGGGGGCATTGTTCACCGGTGGGGAGAGGGGCAGTTTCATCTTGCTGCTGAGACCGGAGTGGGGGCATGTGTATCCTGCTACTATGCCAGGGATGGAGGGCTGGTGTATCCTGGGACTGTGATGGGGATGGGGTTCAGTTTTATCCTGCTACCGTGACATGGATGGGGGGCTGGTGTATCCTGGGACTGTGATGGTGATGGGGTGCAGGCGTATCCTGCTACCATGCCAGGTATGTGGGGCATGTGTATTCTGCTACTGTGCCGGGGATAGAGGGCTGGTGTATCCTGCGCTAGTGACGGGGTTGGGGGCTGGTGTATTCTGAGACTATGCCGGGTATGGGGGGCAGGTATATACTCCGACTCTGCTGGGGAGGGGGAGACATTGTCCATTGGCAGGGAGTGGGGGCAGTTTCATCATGTTGCTGATACCGGGAGTGGGGGCATGTGTATCCTGCTACAATGCCAGGGATGGGGGGGCTGGTGTATCCTGGGACTGTGATGGGGATGGGGTGCAGGTGTAGTCTATTACTGTGCTGAAGATGGGGGTGGCCTGTGTATCCTGGGACTGTGATGGGGAATGGGTGCAGGTGTATCCTGCTACCATGCCGAGTCTGTTGGGCATGTGTATTCTGCTACCATGCCGTGGATGGGGGCCTGGTGTATCCTGGGTTAGTGACAGGGATGGGGGCCTGGTGGATCCTGCTACCATACCAGGGATGGGGGGCATGTGTATCCTCCTACTCTGCTGGGGAAGGGAGGACTTTGCCCACTGGTGGGGAGGGGGGACAGTTTCATCTTGCTGCTGAGATTGGGAGTGGGGGCATGTGTATCCTGCTACCATGCTGGGGATGGGGGCCTGGTGCATCCTAGGACTGTGATGGTGATTGGGTGCAGGTGTATCCTGCTACCATGCAGGGGATGGGGGGCTGGTGTATCCTGAGACTGTGATGGGGATGGTGTGCAGGTGTATCACGCTACCATGTCAGATATGTGATGCTGGTGTATCCTCCTACTCTACCGGGGGGGGCATAGTTCATGGGCAGGGAGAGGAGGCAGTTTCATCATGCTGCTGAGACCAGGAGTGGGGGCATGTGTATCCTGCTACCATGCCGGGGATGGGGGACTGGTGTATCCTGGGACTGTGATGGGTATGGGGTGCAGGTGTATCTTGCTACCATGCTGGGTATGTGGGCCATGGGTATTCTGCTACCATGCCAGAGATGGGGTGCTGGTGTATTCTGCTACCCTGCCGGGGATGGGGGACAGGTGTATCCTTCTACTCTGCCGGTGGGGGGGCATTGTCCACTGGCTGGGATGGGGGCAGTTTCATCATGCTGCTGAGACCAGGAGTTGGGGCATGTGTATCCTGGTACCATGCCGGGGATGTGGGGCTGGTGTATCCTGGAACAGTGACAGGGATGGGGGCCTGGTGTATCCTGCTACCATGCTGGGTATGTGGTGCAGGCGTATCCTCCTACTCTGCTGGGCAGGTGGGGGAAGGTGGATCATGTTCCTCAGGCATGAAGGTGGGGTGTGGGCAGTTGAATCCAGGTCATCTGACACTGAGGTGGGACAGGGAGATCATAGTCTACAGCCCTGGAGGTAGGGCAGGTGTATTCTTGTCCTCTTGCAGTGAGGTTGGGCTAGTGGATCACAGTTCACAAACCGGGATGGTGGACAGTTGGATTATGGCCCTCTGACATGGAGGTGTGGGTTGAAGTTGCATCCTGTTGCTGATACCAGGAGTGAGGCAGGTGGATCCAAATCCAGAGCCTGGTAGTGGGGCAAATGGATCATGGTCGTGAGCCTTGTAGTCTTGGCAGGTGAGGTTGGGGGCAAGTGACAACCATTCATAAGTGGTTTGTGAAATGTCATGTCTTGTTTTAGCTCCATGCGTCTGGCTGTGTATATCCAGTATACACACTGGGTCCATGATATCTTGGGCAGGAAGGCCCAGAGTGTCATTCCAGTGTGTGGCATGTGCAGCATTCGTGCTAAGTGGCCGGAGGAGAATGGCCAATACATGGGTTTCGATGAAGCTTTTGAGAAAAATGAAGGCGTCTGGACACAATCCTTCCTTAACGAGTAGAGCTAAGAATCACAAGCATGAACACTAATAGAAAAGTTGTGTTTAAGTTTGAATACTGTTGACTTCATTTACTTTCACTGTTCGTGTTCACTGTAATAACAGTTACAAGTTGACGTATATGCATTGCTGTAATGTTTGTTTGTTTTTTCAAAAATGTTATGCATTTATGCCTCAATAATACTTTAATTATTGGCACATGGACAGGTACTAAGCACAAGGCATGAGGTGTCATTAATCCCACCCATTGCCAAAGTTATTTTAACCTGGGCATATACAATGTACGATGTACTTAGCATTACTTTACCAGAGGAACATCTAACATGTTTCACTGTGTTGCTAACTCATCACTTTGTAGCCATGTCTGTGTGTACACACACCGTACTTGCAGGGGTTGACTTTAGCATCAAAAACCTGATGGCCATCGGGACAGTGAGTTAGCTAAAATTAATGGCCCTCTTAAACTTTTGGTGGCATGCTAAGACGATGCTATTGTCTTACTCTACTCACACTGGATTGATAACAGGACAAAGGACAAATCTGATAATGATATTTTATTTGGTGGGTGAGATAGAATAAGTGCAAGTTTCCGAGTAAATAAATTGAACACAGATATTCATGCCTAGTGAAAGAAAACTGGCACAGAGACTGGTTTACCAAAGAAGTGACCAAGAAGAGCCCAACTTAAGACACACTGGTTACTTATTATGGTATATTATTGTCTTACTAACAGAGGAGCACTCTTATTTTTTTTAAAGACTGAGCCTATAATATTTCATGGGCAAACTGTAACCTGATGGACTTCACTTAGATTTTTCTGAGGAGAGTTACTGTACACAGCTACAGTTCACATACTCAGTGGAAATTAATTTATATGGATTATTTTTGTAGAAAAGAAAACTCCATTTATTTGAGAGGCAGCAAACTTGCAGCAGTCCCCTCCACCAGCTAATGAATGAATTCTCACTACTTCTTTTAAAGAGCACCATTCCTGGATTGTTCTCCTCACAGCAAAATCATCTGCAGACTCCCTAACCTGACTTGTAGTTCCTCCGTAGTATTTGAAATGTTTTCTCTTTATCCCCCTAAGGAAGGGAAAGGGTCTTATTTTGCCCACAAGGGGGCTATCTGCTCGATCCCTTCCACTTACTGTTCGACAATGCCATCCTTGTGCTTCCTTGTTTTGTGATGTAATTATATGCCTAGCGTGGGGACGTGCTCTATGCAAGTCTATGGTGCAGCATTTTTTTAAAATTTAAGCCAACTTGTAATACAAATCAGAGTCAGTATTCAAGTAACAAGAGCCTTGTTACCTAAATACCGAATTTGATTTTTACTACAAGTTGGCTTAAATGTAAAAATAAGTTTCAAAATGCTGCCCCATAGACTTTCATAGAGCATGTCCCTGCACTAAGCATATAATTGCATCACAAAAATAGGAAGTGCAGAGATGGCATCAGCAATCAGGAAGTGGAAGGGATCAAGTTGCAAAATATGATCCCTTCCCTTCCTTAGGGGGATAAAGAGAAACATTTTCAACTACCATGGAGGAACTGCCAATCAGGTAAGGGAGCCTCCGGATGATCTAACACTGCACTGCCAAAGGTGCTGATTAAATCTGTGTTTCCCCACAATGGATTTGAAAAATTCACCATGCTCAGAGCAGATTAGCCTGCTGCCCAGTACTGCATGTTCTTTCACCTGTCACCAAGGTCAGCAAGAAGTTGGTAGTTACATAATCAATGTAGGTGCTCCATTGCTGTCATATTTGTCCAACCTGTTGTTCCCACCTGTGATAGATTCTGTTGTTCACACCAGAGTTGCTGCTCACCCTACTCTACAAGTCCTGGGGTTTTCTTTATGTATTGCTGTGTGTATCTCTTAGCACATGATTGCAGGTCCAGTGCATCAGTTCATGCTCAAGTGTATCAGCCTCCACAAACAGGAAGTTGGAAATTCCCAGCACTGGCAACCCTTCATTCCTTAAAGGTGCAGTGCATTGTTTACTTTAAAAAGGTGCAGGCCAATTTGGCCATAAAGTAGGACATCCTCTGGCCCACCTTCAAACTGGCTGGCCTCGGGCCACAGGGCCACTGCTAAAGTCAGTCCCTGTACTTTGTACACACATGGTTTCACCCTCGTATCTGTGGTTGTCCATATGAAGGTGAAAGCACAATTGAAGTTTTGCTCCAATCTGTGCATAGTTTTTCATCATTTCAACAAACTGTTGGAGCCACACCACGGAATGCGTTCCATGCAGTACTTTGTCATCCATGGGAGCTTTTTTATGTTTAACAATGTTTTTTTGTTCAGCAACTAACAACCGGCTGAACTCTACTTTTTGCATCCATGCCACCATCCACTGCTAACACGTCCCAACTGCTGCCTCAGAACATCCAAACTATACTAATATTTACCTTAGTGTTGGATGGGGCCACCGTACTCATATGGCAGCCGTTAGGCTACATATAACTTCCCTCAGGCAGTTCATTGCATCTTTTCATGGATGTGTTCTAGCTCTGTGGCTGCAGCCATTATGCCCGCACTTGTTAAAACTTTTTTTAGTAAACGCTTAACACACACACAGTAATTTGACTTGATGAGGCACTGACGTGAGTTGTGTATGTGCTGTTGAGTGTCTTTGTAGCACAACACCTTGCACGTCCTCAATTTGACCAGCATGTGTGTGATGAAAGGGCAACCTACATGCAAGGAAGAGTGTATTTGACTCTCAGAAATACCTATCTGCCATCATCTGCTCCTGATACCATGTATCGCTGCATGAGCAATGGTTGACAGCGTGCTGATTGAGCACCTTTGCTGTGTGCCATGCAGATAGCCTTCATTCCTTTCATTGTCTCTTAGTTTCATAGATTCACAATCCATCTCTTGTCATTTAGGACTAAACATGGCCTTACTTTGGCCTTGCATTACCAATGTGATGTATACTTGTATCAGCACATGCACTGAAGAGACAACAGTACAGTGTTCAGGACACAGCACTGTGTTTCTGTTTGTACCATTTTTTTTTCCCTTGGCCAAACTGACCACATGGGTTACAAGCTCTAGCTAGAGCTGATAGGGCTGTGAAGAGCTACCAAGTGACAAGTTACACATGTGCATAGAAATTATTCAATGCCTGGGCATAACCTAGTCATTTTTTAGAGGTGTTGCACCAAATTTTCAACATGTCCTTCTTTGGACCCCTACTCATGAACAATGCCAGTGTCATTTTGTTCACTTGTCCTGAAAGGTGATTTTGCAGAGCAAACGTGCTCTTCTGCACTTCAGGTGTGAAAACATGTTTTGGGCAGGTTGTGGAGAATGACAGCTGTACTGTTTTGAAGGAGGTGTGCCAAAATGGCAATGTTAAAAATGTGGAGTGAAAATATTAAAAATTGGTGATGTTAGGAGCATGCATAGAAACTGTGCAATGCACACTCATAATGCAGTCTGTTTTTTGAAATTTTTTCACCACATTTGCAACATGGACTTTTTTGGACCCCACCTCATGAACAGTGGTACTGTCATTTCGTGAATCAGTCCTGAAAGGTGATTCAATGCAGCAACCACAAAATCACCTTTTGGGATGGAGTAGCAAAATGACAGTGACAGTTTTCATGGACTGGGATTCCAAGAACCCCATGTTAAAAAATATTGGGCAAAAATTCCCAAAAATGGCTGAGATATCAGCATAAGTTGAAAACCCCACTGAATGGCAGTATAGCACACTTACCTTTGATTCTTCAGTTTGCGGTTGGGCTTTGAAGAGTGCAGACGTGTCCTGGTCCAGAGAGGGTGACATTGCTAACCTCCGGAGGTATGTATGAGGTAAGGGGGGGTGTGGGGAGGTGGGTGCTCAGTGGGAGCATGGGAAGGGGGACTGCAGTGATGACAAGGGATCATTTTCTGTTTCACAGGGGAAAAAAAACATGATGACGAAGGACCGTTTTCTATTTTACAGATAAAAAAAGGAAAAAAAATAAAATTTTGACACACTGGGGTGGGCTCCCAGTGTGTCACATGACTGGAGGGGGTGTTGTACAGGATGTTGACATGGGGATTAGGCACCCTGATGTTGGGAACATCTTTGGGCACAGTGGGCTCCCAGTGTGCTGCATGACCTGGGGAAGGGGACACAGAAAAATCTTTGTGCACACTGTGGTGTGCTCCCAGTGTGCCAGTTGAGTTGGTGGGGTGGCACAGAATGCGGCGTTGCTGGCAGCTGATGCTGGGAACATATTTACGGTGAATGGCATTTTTGCCATTTGCAACATGATGGCACCCGCAGAACTGCGCATGTGCACAAGTCACGTGCATGTACAGTTCACGCACCAGAATGGGGAAGTAACAGCCAAAATAGTGTGGCTGGTATTCCGCAGCATCTGATAGTGGCAAAGGGGTTCAAGCTCCATTGGGCTTTCAGAAGGATACTTTCAAAAGTCCAATGGAAGGTTCCAAGATTGGCCATTTTCAAAGCTACAGAGTGATCCCAATAGGTAGATTGTTGATTTATTGTTACATTTTCTACAAGACAGTTGTCCTCAGTTAATATGTTAAACTGCTAAACATTAACTGAATGCTGACACTAATACTGAAAAAAAAGTTTTGTTTACTCAAACACGTGATTGTCAGTGATTGTTAATGATTACTTCACAGGAATAAAGGACTATAACATAGCAATATCAAGTCTGACAAAGGGTTCAGAATTTATGTTACATCTCTCAACAGTATTAAGTTTGAGACATTCTTCAGCACTCACTGATTGGTGAAAGGTTTTTTAAAAATGATATAGCAGAATAAACCAATTATTTACATTTGAATTACAGTGTCTTTGTCATTACAATGTGATATAGAGAACAATATTTAACAGTGATGCAAAGAGACTGAAGTTATATGATAGGTTGGTAAACCACATACTGATATTCCTTTGCGTAACACAGCACTAGAATCTGTGGCTGTGAGTGACCACCACTCAGTGTACTTTGCAGTGTACTTCGCAATCAGCATGACTACAGAGGTACTTTGCAGAGGGACCAGGGTAATTGAGTTATGACATGCTGATTTAGGCATAATGAAGTAAATATTACAGAGTTACCTCAATGGAAGTCATCCTCAATGGGATGCAAACCAGAAATGGGAAACCATCAAATCTGGTCTGCTGGAGGACATTGAGACATGCGTACACTATAACCCATGACAGGCCGTGGGTGTATGGGGGTATTAATGCATGCTCTGGCTGCATTGTGAGGAATGAGGGCTTGACCGAGTGACTTCAACCAGGCAGGAAGTGCACTAGTGCCTTTATACACCCACTTCTCTGTAGAGGGTTATTGCACTTATAAAACGGCTTGCTAACTGTAAAAATCAAAAAATCTAAAGCTTTTTACAGATGGCATGCCAACTGTGCATCTACCAGGGCATTAATGCATGATCCAGTGACACTTTCTGGCAAATGACAAGTCATCATTTGACCAAGCATTAATGCCTATTTTATAAGCCAAGGGAAACAGCAGAAATGGAATGGATGACAGACCCATTTGGTTGGCCAAGGAGGTTTTTCAAATGGTGATAGGTAAAAAAGCACTATTCAGGAGATAAAGGACTTCATGAAATAAGGATGATTCTGATTGTTATGTGAAGAAGTACAGTGTAGCCACCAGGGGGCTAAGGGTCGCTGAAACTTTCAGTGAATTGTGTCTGGAGCAGGGTAACAGTAGGAAAGAAGGGATTGGGGGGATATGATCCAGACCTTTAAGTACTTAATGAGAATAAATATGTCTCGTAGTGACAAGATATTACAGCTCTGTGAGGTGTGGGACATGACAGTGCATAAACTTACATATGAATGAGGTAGTTAGAAGAGGGAAATGATCCGGCACCTTTTTAACTGAGAGTACTGTCAATTTGGAATGATGTTCTGGTGGAGGTGGATCCTGTGGGACTGTCTTAAGCTTAAACAGGTGATGGGACAGGGTGTGGGTTGGGGGGATTTCATAAGGTCGAGTATGGTGGTGGGACAGCTGCAAAGTCTGCTGTTGACTGCATGCTCCAGCAGACTATGTAGACCTACAGGACTAATTAATGCATGAAATTTTCTTATCTTTATCTCATCATATGTAACACTTTGATGCAGTGATACAGTCATATAAATTCACAGACAACGTTGTACTGTGGTGTTCTGTTTGCGTGGGAATAGTTATGTGGATCACACGAACGTGGACGTGATAACCAATCATGAGACTGTGTTGGACACTAGAAATATGTAGATGGAATACTGGTGATCCTTCCATACACTGCCAAAGACACATTTTCAGGAATGGACATGAGATGTCACATGGCTGTTCCTTGGTGAGAAGAACTGAACATCCTATGGGCTGCTTTCCTTCTCCAGGAGGGAGGGATGTAAAGTGCTGGGCACAACACTGGCACCTGGTGGTTGCTGGTGTTACCTCACTGCCAGTGATGTTAAGTGTGTTGGTGGTCAGACACGGGACATCATTGCATGTCCTAGCCAACATGGAGAAAGTAGCATACATGTTGGCAGCCATCTATGATGCCTGCTCAGTCTGGCACCAATTGCACACTGTGGCCTTTGCCGGGGATGCATCCCATCCTGTTGTCCACCTTTGCCAGCTGACTACATGCCACATCTTCTGTGGAAAGCCAAGGAATCACTGCTGGTGGGATCCTATGATAATGCCCGTGTTTTGTCATCACTTGGATCATACTTGTTCTGTGGCCATGCCATGTGGCAGTATCCAGGGGTTATCAGGGAACAGGAAAGTAAGATCCGGGGTGCAAGGAGTTGGCCGAGTGCTGGTAGGTGATGAGCTACAAGGTAACTTGGGTGGTCTGAAATGCATTAAAAACTGTGCCACATATGGTAATTGGTCAAAAAAGATTGAAAATGGGTGATGGACACAAGGTAGATGGTGGTGGTAAATGGAATATGATCTGTGGGGAGAGGTGTTTGATGAACGTGACACCTCTGCTACAATTTGTCATAATAGTCCTGTTCAAAGTGTTCATTACTCAGATTGCTTAATGACTGTAATGAAAGGTTTGCTTATTTGGGGATGACACCATGATGTGTCACAGATTGCGCACTCCATAAAGTGTGGTGAAATTGACTAGGGGCAAGAAGAATGGGTAAAAATGGCCTGAGGAGTGTTGGTGTTGTGCAGAACAACACATTGACAATAAATGCAGCATGTTTTCAACTGCTTTGGTGACAGGGTGACAAGGGCACAGAGCGTGAGAGCAGGCAATGCAGTACAAGGATATGCTTGTGGGTGAAAGACCTCACTCTCTGCATATGTGCATGGAAATGGAACTTTGGTGCTTGTGAGGTCACTGTTACTTGAGGTCGCTGCACCCTTATTCATACCCCAGAGGTACACTATAGACAGCTAGTACTTAGGTATATGTTATATTAACATATAGGGCTAAGGGCACCTCCCGTATAATAGTAGATGTCAGGATGTGTATGCATATTATTGTTATACACTTTGTTTTCTAATACACATATGTATTCTTTGCTTATAAGATGTTAGGACACCTGTGTCCTTGTAATGATAATGATATATAAGTCAGCATTGCCACCTTTTGGTGATTTGTACTACTACAATGATTTATGTAAGAACTGTACTCTTTTGTTTCACAAAGTGATGACTACTACAAAATTGTATAATGTTATATTGGACCATGGAGCCACCTCTAATTTAGCCAATAGGGCTCATCTCTGTAACTAGACATTTTTCTATCTTAGAGTAACCATAGTAATTTTCATAGGTATATAATGTGAGACATTACGTCTTCTACCTCGGAGACCCCAAGAGAAACAGAGGATCCTTGAGGCATAGGGAACGCTTAGCATTGGCTCCCGGTTCATATTGGTAAGAACTGCTTAGGGCAACTGTAATTATCCTTTTTGGCAGTAATAAACAAGTTTATTACTCTTATGCAATGTGTCTGAGATTCCTTGCATTCCCAATATTGCCAAGAACCTGAGAGTGAGATTTAGACCTTCTGACAATTGGTGACCGTGTGCAGGCAATATTTGGTGTTTGTAAGGTTTTACTTGTTGCTCAAAACTTTTCCCTTCCCAATGAGGACTGTAGGTGTGCATTCGCGTATCACCTGTCCTGTTTTATTGACCACTTTGTGACCTCTTGCAAAGTCTGGCTGCTTCTTTGGGTGTGTTCGACGCTGACTCGACCCACTCCATTACAGTTTTGAATTGCAAGCTCACAAAGGTACAGTAGCCCAACTGTGTATAAAGTGCTCCTACTGTGGATTGATATACAGAACGGCACCTTTTTCCTGGTTTGATTTTTCGTTCCCTCCTACACAATGGCCACTGTATCAAATATCTGCGCAGAACTGAGGCTCGATGTCTCAAACTTCCTTGCCTCCCATGGAGGATGGGCTGACTTCACGAGGGATGCAAGTCAATCCGAAAACCCTATACTGGGGATCTCAACCCAGTATTCTGAGATGATACAAACAGCCAATAAGCGCCACGCTAAGAGGCTGTTGGTCGCGGCTCTCTATGCTGCTTTGCAAGCCTCCGAAGTGAGGTTTTGAACCCTTGAACTGCAAATCTCATCCCTTAAGCAAGAAATGGGTTTGCAGGAAACAGAATGTGCTAGACTGCAGCGGAATTTGGAGTCTGAACTTCAAACTCTGAGAAATGAAAAGGATTCACTTTTGCATCATTCTGCACAGGCAGGAGAGCAAGAAATCTGTATACTGAAGCAGGAGTGTGAAAGTTTGAGACAGGATAAGGACAGACTTTGTATATGAATGATTTGTTGAGTGTAATGAATGAACAGTTGCATGGGGAGTTGGGAGAGCTACAGGATGAGATAAACCAGGTACATAATGACTTAGAAGTGGCTACTAGGGACAATCGCAAACTGAGCGCTGTGTATAGAGTGTTGCAGAAAAAAATGGAAGAGGAGGTTGATGTGAATGTTGCAAATGTGAGTCATACAGAATGTGAATCTGAAATGGCAAACTGAGCTATCAGCGATAGGTTCTGGCTGGACATGTTAAGGTGATGGGAGGCGTAGCCCCTGTCTTAAGTATGTCATCTGAAGGGGAAGTCTCAGATAATGACATTTCTCAATACAACACCCAGTCACACCTCTACTATGGCTCAGAGTCCCCGCCCCACCATCCACAACATGGCAGATCCCAGTTACACCCACACCATGTCATACGTCGTCGACGTCATGACGTGCATCATGGGTGACCCCAACATGGTGACCCTCATGATAGGAGGAAGCAGGCCCAGGCCTAGTCCCAATGGCATCACCGGTAGCCATTATTAATGTGGAAGACAGGCAGAAGAGAGAGACAATGATTAATAATGCGGTAAACAGTGTGCCCATTCCAGAGAGGAATAAGCAAGTTTTAAAAGGATAAATTAGGCAGCTTATTCATGAATCTGGCACTCAGGTGGGCATCGTCTTCTCCGTAGTGGAGGCTGCAGGTCAGGCAGCTTTGGATGGTGCCCGAGGTAATGCACCTTCACCTGATCGTCCCACTAATCCCCTACAAATGGCCTACTCTGTTCAGCAAATAGCTGATAGTATCGGTTGGATGAGCCCATCCGACAACCTCAGCTGTCACTTGGAAAAGGTGCATGCCAAATGTGAAATGCTTAGTCTCATTGCAGACTACCAGGTCCAGATACTAGGCCAGACCATCGACCCTTGATTGTGGGCCAAACTCCCTGATACCATCTGCCAGGCTGGCAACACCACCTTTGACGAAGCTGCAGCTGAACTCATTTCTGCACACAGCCCAGGTGTAGTAGGAGTCATGCTTGCATACCCTGTAAAACAGAATGCAAAGGAAAGTCCAGCGACTTCCACCAGAGACTCTGGATGGCCTACCGAGCAGGAAAACAACTCGCACAAGAAGCTGCAGATGAAAAGCTTATCGAGTATAAGACCTTGTTCCTTAGGAACATGATCCCTGCAGTGAGAGAGAAGGTAGAGACAACCACTTATCCCACCAAGGAACGGTTTGCTGACATCCTCTGGAAAACTGAAAGAGTTTATCAACTCTAGATCCATGATCTGGGCTCCTGTTCCAAGAAGGTAGCTGCTGTGGAGCCTACCCCTGAGGCCATGATGCAGTACACGGTGGAAGGGCAGGCCCAACATAAACAGCCCCTCCCCACAGACAACCAATCCCCCAGCAGGCCAACAACCACAACAGCAGCAGCACCAACAACAACAATGGGGTGGGAACCAGAATTATCATAAGAATAAGAAGCACCATAAAAATCATAAGGGCAAACAACAACAAAGACCAGGCCCTTTGTATAGGGAGATAGCCGAAGGGAATTGCAAGTTTAGAGAGCTCCTAGGACAAGTGCGTTCTGTGGCAGATGCTGTTCCCGCTCAAGCCCTTGCAGCCATACAACCACGAACCCAGACCCCAATGGGCCATGGTGATACCGGAAGTACAGGCCCTCAGGCCCAAGCAGGCCTGAACCCAGAAGCACCTTCCTATATAGCATCAGTTCAGCATGGTGAAGTGGCTCACTGGAGCCAGGCTCAACCTCTACATGCTCCCTCTAGCACAGATTGACAATTACAGGCCCCAGTCCAGATTGTTAACAAGCTGGTCTTGATACAAATGGAAGGCCCTGCACTGATGCCAAGGTCAGGGGCCACCAACTTACAGTGTTACTGGATACAGGTGCAGCTGTGTCTGTATTACATGATGATCACCCAGATACATCTCCTTGGTCCACCAGATGGAGGACCAACATTTCAGGAGTAGATGGTACTAGGTTGTCTGCATACCATTCTCTACCTATGCCAGTAGAGTTAGCACACCTGAAGGCCTCACACACCTTCAAAATGGTATTGCATGACTATCCTAGTATGATCGGAATTGACTTCCTGGCACCACACAGCTTTGTGGTGGATCTAGCTAACATGCTACTGATCCAGATTCAGGGCCAGTATCATACTATTTTGATCCCTAATTCACACATGGTGGCAACAATATCTGCCAATAATAAAGAGTATGACATCATAGATTTGTTCAAGAACCATGAGCTTTTTCCAAAGCTCCTCCTCATTCTACAAAGGCATTTGGAAGCATTTGCTACAGACAAGCATGACTGTGGCAGAATGCACACTGTCATCGAGGTGCCAGGCCCAGCCCATGAGAGGCAAAGGCAATATCCTTTTCCACCTGAAGCCTTGCCCTCTCTTAGGGAAACAATTAAATCTCTCCTCAACAAAGGTGTAATCAGAACATGTGTTTCTACTGCCAACTCTCCAGTGTGTGAAAAAACCCACGGGTGCCTGAAGACTTACTATTGACTACAGGAGACTGAACTAGGTCACCCCCACTTGTGCTCCAACTCTGGCCTCAGCACCAGATGTGCTACAACTTTTGACCCCTCACCAAAAATGGTTCAGTGCCCTGGACATCTCCAATGGTTTCTGGTCACTGCCATAGGCTCTTAAGAGTCAATATATGTTTGCCTTCACTTTTGAAGGTAGACAGTACATGTGGACCTACTTACCACAGGGATTCCATAACAGCCCTCTCTGTTCCATCTGCACTTGATGGACGACCTTGAGGGTTTCTCTACCCCCTCAGTGTCTCTTGCAGTGTGTGGATGACCTGCTGTTGGCAACAGCCACACAGGAACAACACTTGGATCTCTTGAATGAACTACTGACTCTCATCCAGAGAGCAGGCCTCAAACATAACCCATCAAAAGCACAACTATGTCAGAAAGAAGTATTCTTTCAGGGCCTGAGGATCACTGATCAAGGCCGAAGCCCTACCTGGAAGAAGATACAAGGATTGCAAGACTTGCCATTGCCCACCAGTGTGGCTACTCTGAGGAGGTTTCTAGGTATGGTAAACTATTCCAGAGATTTTATTTGTGATTTTGCTCAGAAGGCTGTTCCTCTGTATGAGTTACTGAAAAAGAACATTCCCTGGAGTTGGGGTCACATTCACACCCAGGCTGTGACATTACTAAAATAGGCTCTGGCCTCGGCTCCAGCTCTGTTCAACCCCAATCCAGTACTGCCATTCTATCTAGAGTGTGCCACCTCTGACATAGCTATGTCAGCAGTGTTGGCCCAGAAGGTTCATAGCACTCTGAGACCCATTGCATATGCCTCACAGCTCTTGACCCCAGTGGAACAGAAGTACAGCCTTTGTGAAAGGAGCCTTCTGGCCACCTACTGGGCTGTCAAGCACTTTCTGTATATCACTGGGTACTCTCCACTGATAATTAACACAAACCACACCCCAACTACCTTTCAGCTATCAGACAGAGTGAAGGATGGGTCAGTCTCTAATACTAGGCTGACACACTGGTCACTCCTTCTCCAGGATAGGGACATACAGGTACACCCAACCAAAATTCCATCCATGTTGGCACATGGACTCCTTTTCCAAGGAGAACCACATGACTGTACACTGCAACCACCTGATCTTCCAGATCCAGGTCCTTTCCTCCCTGCCACACCACAAATATTTGAAGACACCTCTTTGTGTCATATTTTGACAGATGGTTCAGCTTCCTATTACTATGGAGAACAAATTGCAGGGATGGGTATCTTGGTGATTTACCCTTACTGTAACACTGTTAAAATCTCTAAGCATTGCAGTGTAGCATCATCACAGTATGTCAAGATGGCAGCAGTGGCCTATGCCCTTGAGTTTATCCAGCATGGGACTGAGGGCAACATTATCTTCACAGACTCTAACTGGGTTTGTTATTCTCTTACAGAATTTCTCCCTTTCTGGCAGAAGAACTTCCTCTCATCTGATGGCAGTGCATTGAAATACAAAGGACTGGTAATCTACATACATTCACTGGCCCAAAGGTTTGCACACAAACTCTATGTATACAAAGTTAAGGCCCACGCCATTCATGACCCCTATCATGCCTTCAATGACACAGCAGACACCATTGCCAAGGAATTGGCCCGAGGGGGGGACACCTGGATGATGGATTATCTGGAAGCTAGAGCAACTGTACACATAGAAACAATCAGAAAGAAACCTGGACCCTTTTCCCCATTGGACCTCTCAGCAGCCCAGCATGCCGATTCTGGACTCAGAGAGGTGTTTAGATTCCTTGACAAGAGCACCGAAGAAAACTTACCTACCCATAACCCTTACCGGATGCTGAAGGTAAGTTACGCTTGTCTCCAGATGACAAGCTCATCTGGTATCAATCAGATGACACCACCAGCAAGTTGTGGGTTGTCCCTAGACACCTCAGTTCCAAATTATTGCCCCAAGTGCATGACACTACTACTGGTGGACACCAGGGAGTTGAAAATACCCTCCAGAGTCATAAGACCACCATTTGGTGGACTGGTGTCTCCAAAGCTGTTAAACAGTACATAGGCAATTGCCTTGTTTGTGTGCAAAACAATCCCATCTCCATTAAATGAAATGCCAAACTACTGCCACAAAGACATTTTGGCCCCTGGCATGCCATTCAGATTGATTTTATTGGTCCATTGACTAATACCAGCAGAAACAAGTATGCTCATGTGGTAACCAACCTTTTCTCAAAGTGGGTTGAAGCTTTTTCCACTAAAACATGCACTGCTAAAACCACTGCCAAAATCCTGGTAGAACAGATTTTCTCCAGGTGGGGCCTACCTCTCAAGGTGGACTCTGATAAAGGAACCAGTTTTACCGGTGAGTTAATGAAAGAATCACTTGAACACTTAGGAGTTCAACAGAAGTTCCATGTACCTTACCACCCACAATCTTCAGATCAAGTAGAAAGAACCAACAGGCGGATTAAGCAAATGCTTTCCAAATTCATTGAGGACAATCCCAAGACCTGGGATTCCCCATTGCCATTACTCCTTATGGCAATCAGGGTATGCCCTCAGCCACTACCCAGTTGACACCCTTTGAGATGATGACTGGAAGACAGATGAGATTACCTGAACACCTGTTGTTTGACTTGCATACCCCCACTGCAGACTGTGTGTCTGTAGACCAATGTGTGGAAAAGCTCAGAAAAGACCTTATACACACACACTTGTATACTGCCAAATGCATGGGCAAGGCCCAGCAACAGTCCAAAATACAGTTCGACAAACACACACAAGAAGTGGATTGGCAGGTTGGAGATCAGGTAATGGTTCTCCGATTTGCACAACCCACCCACTCCTTCTCCAATAAGTGGGAAGGACCCTATCCCATTGTCAACAAGCTCAGTCCAGCAGTCTACCAGATTAGACTATTGCACAATAACAAACTGACTGACAAATGATTACATGCAAACCAGCTGAAACTGCATAAAGGAGTATAATTACTTTTCCTTACTCCATTGGGTGGAATAGTACTAACCTACTAATGTTTGATTTTCCTTTGCAGATACACTGACAAGATGGCTATCTTGTTCCACTTTCTCTTCATCTCAGGAGTTATCCCCTGCATCCAAGGCACGGTAAAGCACCTCCTTGCTCACCTTGATCCTCCAATGTCTGCCCCAGAGGGAGTTTGCATCAATAACCTGACAATTTGATTACTGTCCAGGAAGGTTCTGATGCCTACCTCACTGCCTCGGTTGTTGCTCCTAACAAATCTACCTTACAAATTGAGTGGCAAACCACATCACAAGGACAAATTCACCCTGTGGTCAAGCTTTTCAAAGGAACTTTCCATGGATGGCCCAATGCTAAATTATCCAATATTGTAATTCTTTGTCTAAAGACTCTGTCAGAAAATGTTGTGCTATACACAACATGGCCTCTGCTGCCATATATCTCTCTCTGTTACCGCCTACTGAGAAACAGCTTTTAGACTGTCCAAAACACACCCCTGGTCCTCATAGTGGTCTCACATACACTGCATTACCTGGTACACTTATTAATAACTTACAATTTATGCATATACCTGTTTTATTTAATTTGACTTATTGGAAAATGAAAGAATTTGGTATGTGTCATACTACTAACACTTCAGCATTTTACAGTACTTTACTGCTTGACAGTTTAGCAGCTTTTCAGATTCATGCTCAAGACCCTATTGCCAGTGTATATACCACTGAGCATAGAGGCAACTTTAGGAGAAAACCCAATCCTGATACTCAAAGTCATAAACATAATACACGTGAGGTTGACAGTTCTGATGTCACAGGTGTCACAGGTCTTTTTGGAACAACTATGTCTGTTTGCAATAAAGCAGACATTGTTGCTATCAAATCTCATTCAGCTAAATTCCAAACTGGTTTGGTAAATGATATTTTACCCCCATTAGTGCATGGTGTGAATGGCCTTAGTCAGGAAGAAAGATACACTGTTTATAACATAGACGACATTGCTAAGGCATTTACAGAATCTAACGATAAGATTAACACACTTATTGCACAGAACAAAAAAGAAGCAGATAAACAGTGCATTGCTAGAGAAATCCTATGTTCAGTCTATGGCACATATATTATCACTACTATCAATAATCTCTTCTGTGATCTAGAATCTGGAAGGATCCCTGATATAATACATGACAGGCGTATTCCTAAATGATGTTGTCCACGATGTAAACCCCCTGGCTGTACTTCTACGTGTATGAAACAATCTTTAACTATTCCTCTCGCTACAGCTAGGAATTTGGGTTTCGTGACCAGGAACCCTAACACTGGTTCATGTTTCACCTCTAAGAAATGTTCTATCAAAGATACAATGTTTGTTTCTTTTACTGTCTCTTTACCACATTTTGATCCCACTACAGCTTTGTTCGACAAGCTGGCATCTGTACACTCCACTGGGCACCTTGATGATGGCATCTACAGAGAACACCTAGACTTGCCTTCTCTACTGGTCTTCCATCCTTTCCTGGACACCTGGGTTGCCCTGCACATGGACTGCTGTGCTAAGAAGGGCTACATTTACTTGTGTCATTGTGATGTATTTGATGTTATTAAACCTGTATGTGGTTATTATCCCGACAGTATTGATTGGACCTTTTCCATGGACAATGACATCAGCACAAATGGCACAGACTCTTTGGACTTAACATTGGCTCCAGACAAACCTTTCCAGTCATATCGAGAGGAGGTTCATCGCCTGTCAACATGGATTTCCAAGACCAGCTACACCTGCCCAGTACAGCTGCAAAAATGGCACTTGCCCACTGTTAAAATGCAATATAATTCTGATAGTGAATATTGCATTGTTACTAACTATAAAAGTTATACCTACAGAACCCAAACATGTGTTACTGATTTCCTGAATTTTTGTTTTGTCCCCCACCAAAAGTCTGGCATTGGACATACCGCTATTACCCCCACCCTCCTTTTGGATGACGATATCATTGATGATAACCCTGATTATCTGCTCACCCTTTCTGAATATTTACCATATTTTAATGTACATATTGAGCCCCTCACACTTACATTAAAATCACCAATATTGCCAAGAACCTGAGAGTGAGGTTTAGACCTCCTGACTTCATATTTCATTGCACACAGTACAATTAACAATTTTAATTACTCGACAAAGCATGAGCAATGCTTCTTTACCAAGTTCTCCTTGTCAGGTCGTGGTACTGGAGCAATGTTATGAGGAATTTCTGGTGTGATGACTACTGGAACATTGTCCATTTCCCAGTTCTTAATTCTGACCACATCCCCCATCAGCTTTGAAACAAAATCTTTTTTTTTTTCTCATACAGAGGCCTGCAGATACACTGCTTGCTCAGCTTTGAAAAAGAAACATGTACCTCATGGCACCCTTGCTGAGTCCTGTGATGTTCTTGGCTTGTGGATGATTGTAATTCTTGGAGAAGTCAAGAATCACAAGCTGGGTGTGAGCAACCATGCCAGAGTAGGAGAAGTGCTGTCTCTTTGGACAATACTTGTTTAGCAGAGAATGAAACACTTTGAGTTGTCTGATGTGACAGTATTCAGTGACTTTACTCATATCATTCAACAATGTTGTGTCCACTGCAATCGATTTTAAAACATTATGCACAGGAGGTCCTCTTTCCAGCCAACATGTATCTCTGTCTGCATCATCATCATCAAGTGGTTCATGCTCACAGGAATGGAAGACTAATCCAACTGCCCACATGTGTGTGTGTTGGTGGTGTGCTCCAACACTGACACCCACTTCTCTCAAAGAAGGTCTGCATTAGCATTACAGGTGGACACTGACCACCAAAAGTGGTTGACAATGGAGCGAGTCCAAGGTAGGAGATCTTGGCATTAACGCAGCTTTCCCTTTCCAATCACTTTCTTAACGATTGACTTGGCAATGTGCCATAC
Source organism: Neoceratodus forsteri (assembly GCA_016271365.2). NCBI lineage: Eukaryota > Metazoa > Chordata > Ceratodontiformes > Ceratodontidae > Neoceratodus > Neoceratodus forsteri. The sequence continues at coordinate 48,976,162 of CM057454.1, read as the reverse complement.
ATTGAACTGGTGATTCACTCCAGGAAACACTGCTCCCCTTGACATCAGCGCCGCAATTTGCAGGTGACAGTCTGTCGTGATGGTACCAATATTCACTCCAGAGTCAGAAATCTCTTGCACAGCTCTAATGAAGCCCTCCTTCTCCATGTCATTTGAATTGGCCACTTCAGTCACCTGAACCAGCTCCTTTTCCAAGATGTGGTTGTTCTGCATGTCTATCAAGCTATAGGTGCAATATTTAGCTCTGTGACCAGAGGAGTCACAACGTCCATCACCTATAATGGTCAGACGTTTACCCATAACAGCTTGAATATTTTTTTTCTTCTGCTTGATGCAATTTAGATTTACCACAGGAAATAAGCACTACCTTTGAACTCGATGATACTGGCTCTAGGACAGAAATGGGACAGGAAGACTGCAAAGATACTCCGAAATGCATGTGTACATATTGCCAGTGAACAGTACTGCAGCACTGAAAAGTAGATTTCCAGTACACATGTGACTTGAGCATTGGTCGAGACCTCCAAATGAAAACATGGAACTTGGGACAACAAAACTCAACCAGTAACATTGAAATGAATGGAGGACTTTGTTATCATCAAAGGCATCTGACAAACCTTGCAGACAATGAGCTCGAATAGAATGAACAATTGTGTTCTGAAAACCAGGTATTTATCCTCAGAGGCAATGGCACCATTTGAAGTGAAGCTCTCTGTTTCGTCTGCATCACTGAATTCGCAATCGCTACTAAGTCCACTTGGTATTGTGAACAAAGAGTCATCATCTGGTTTGATGTCACTGTTGTCAGAAGTGAAGGACGACCGTTACTGGCTGCCCTCCACAGGCATATTACTATTACAGTTTGATGGAGTCGATGTCCGCATAGGCGGTTGCAGTACCATAAACTCTTTTTCTGGAAGGCTGTGTTAATCATAGTTGCTGTGTAGCACTGCACTATGACTTGCAGTGACTGTACTTGAGCTTTGTGGTCTTGCATACCTGTGGTCTTTGACAATGCTCTCCGTAGTTTCCAGCAATTGACAAGTGAAGTCCAATTTCTGAACCTCACATTGTATGCCAATGGTGGACTTCTCAACAATGGATGTATTGGCAGTGGTGCGTATCAGAGCCAAAGCAGATCCTGATGACATGACTGACCAGTTCACCACACTTGGTGTGCCACTGTTTTCAACATGTGAAGATGTGCTTTCTTCCGTGACTCCTGAGTAGTCCTGCACACTGCTTTCATCATCTGATGACACCTGAAACACAAAGAAAAACACAAATAAAGGAAAAAAGTTAACTGTTGCATACAATATCATGAAGTATATATCATAGCCTGCTACATCGACGTGACTGTCAATGCCAAGGCACATTCTATCCATGAACAGTTTGTTAAGTTTATTAACAAAGGTGAGCTTCATGTGATGATGACACATGTGAAATGACTTATTGATATCCTGTGCTTCAAAACATGTTGTTCCTTCGTATGAACAGTCTATATGAACTTTGTCTCAAGAACTAAACAAAAGAACTTCAGGCTTTGTTGGCAGAGGGGATGGTGGATATAGCTGCCATGACAGAATCATGTGCCAACCAATACAAGAACGAGGGCCTGATGATCACAGGGTATAGGATTTACAGGAAGGATGGAAAAAATGGAAAGTGGGAGTGATAGCGATGTATGTAAGGGAAGTGATAAAGTGTGTAAGGGAAGAGGGAGAAGAGGGTAGGACAGAGGTCTTGTGGATGCTATTCCAGGACACAAGGAATAGGATTCTCAGGATGGAGGTGGTATACAGGCCACCTACTTAAGGGAAAGACCTGGACAGGATGGTGGCAGAGAAAATTAGGAAGGTGTGTTGGAAAGGTTACACAGTGATCGTTGTGGATTATAAAATGGGCAAAGGATTTCAAGCAATCTGATTGGTTGTTAGCCATGCATTAGATGTGTCTAATGCACAGCTAAAACTAGAACCCCCCATTTAGAATACACAGACCCATTTTATAAGTGCAATAAGCCCGCTCCGGGGATGTGCATTAGACAGTTCTAATACATGGCTAGGGGACTGGACGCACTCAGCATATGGCCTCGTGCCTCATTACATCCCCCTAGCCGTGCATTAGAACTGTCTAATGCACACCCCATCATGTCTTATTGCTTACCTACAATCTACTAGCATTGGATCTGGGTACCCCAGAAACACGTGGTACTATGGAGCAAATACTCCCGGATGCATTCGAGAAGTGCTTCCTGACACAGATGCTCACAGCTGCAACTATAGTGGTGAATACACTGGCTCTAGGTATAGCCAATGCAGAAGCTGTAAGGGTTGTGGGTAGGACATGCTGGCTGAGAGTGACTAACACTCATTATGGTTCTCAATTATTATGAGCAGAGAAGCAGAGGATCCCAGGACAAGGCTGGTGGACTTCAGACTGGCTGACATTTGTAGGAAGGGTGAAATATTCATGGGTAATCAGGAAGGAATAGAGCCACACTGTGAAGCAGCTATGTTACCAAGAGGTGGAGAAGGATCTAGGGGGTGATTGTACTGAGCAGAAAGCACAATACAGAGCTGGGTATGAGGGCAGCAGAAAAAGACAACAGGATGCTGTCTTGTATTGTGAGAGGGATCTCCTCATGGTGTATGGTGGGGATCCGACTTCTCTACAGGTCACTGGTCAGTTTGCACCTTGAAGTACTGTGTGCAATTCTGCCACACATATCTGAAGAAGGATGTAACATTATTAGAAAGGGTACAATGCAGGGCAACAAAAGATGAGGCAGTGATTGGCGGACACACCATACAAGAAGACGTTGAGACACTTTAGCATGTACTCCTTGGAGGAGAGAAGGGGACCAGGTATATATGGTTGAGACATGTAAGTACATAAAGGTGCTAAACTAGGTCAGCACTGAGAGGATACACAAGCTTAGGAGGTGGAGGGAGACAAGAGGGGATGGTCTTATATTGGAGGGTGGAAGATTTCAGACAGAAATTAGGAGACACTTTTTCACAGAGAAGGTCGTGGTCTAATGAAGTGCTGTACCAGATCAGGTGGTATCCTGTAAGATATTTTCTAGTTCCAAAAGGGGATGGTACAATGTCAGAGGGATATGAAATTGGGAAATGGAGGGTAGGGGTGGTGCAGATGCAAGGTTTGGGTGCTAGCTGCACACTAGTTAAAACCTGATTGGCCGGTGGCCTATTTCTGGTGATGAATTCATATGTGCATCACAACATGTTGAACCGGCAGTGACAAAACAAACATTATGGACATTATGGAAAATGCTTACCAGCTTCCTGGTTGTAAAATGTTACACGGAACAGATGCAGCCTTGTTCATGGAGGGTGGTGTCACTGAATGCGAGAAGCCTTGTTAACAAATGAGCTAAACCATGAACTGTCTTGGTATTAGGAAGGGTGGACATTGTAGACATCACAGAAACATGGTAAACACAGAACCTGGAATGTGATTTGATGATCACAGGGTATAGGTTAGTCAGGAATGAATGGGCTAAGGGAAGAATGGGCAGTGTTGCAATATATATATATATATATATATATATATGGGGATAAGGTGCATAAGGGATGAGGATGGGGAATGCAGAACAGAGGCACTATGTGCATGCTGTTTCAAAACTAAAAGAGTGTGAAATTGAGGTTGGGGATAGTGTACATGCCACCAGCACAAGGTGATGATCTGGATAGGGAGTTAACTTATCAAATCAAGAGGATCTGTAGGAAAGGGAACACAGTGGTGGTTGATGACTTCAACCCACAGGGGGTGGAGTGGAGCACCACAGACACAAGTGCAATGGAGTGGGTCATAATATAGGCATTTCAGAAAAGCTTCTGGGTGCATTTGGTCCATGATCCAACAAGATTGGACAAGACTCTAGACATGGTTTTATCAAAAGGTGAGCCTGTAAGGGATCTGGAGGTGGAGGACCATCTTGCAGGGAGTGACCACCACACGGTATGGAGGTAATGACTGATTTGGGGATTACAGATGATAGGGTACTGAAAGGATTAAGATCACCATGTCCAGACGGTACTCACCATGGGGTACTCAAGAAAAAAATGGAGATCCTTGAAGGACCACTGGCTGAACTGTTCAATACCTCCTTGGACACAGGATGCTTACCACATTACTAGAGGATGGACCATTTGGTGCACATTCCCAAAAGTGGTCATAAGGATGAACCAGGCAGCTACAGATCAGTAAGCCTCACATTGACTGTGTGAAAAATCATGGAGATGATAGTAAAAGAGAGGCTGTTGATCTTCTTGGAGAACAGTTGTCTCCAGGATGGTCAGCCTCATGGGTTTCTCTTGGGTTACACCCTGCCAGACAAACCTGATTATGTACAGCAAGGCATTTGATTTCATGATGCATGGGAGACTGTGATTGAATCTGGAATATATAGGGGTGGGAAAAAAGATGATTAATTGGATCACTAATTGGCTGCAGGTAACGCAGCAAAGGGTAGTGGTGGTGGGGGAGAGTAACTCTTATCACAGAGTGATATGTCAAGCGGTGCACTGCAGGGATCTGCATTGGGACCAGTGTTTGTTATATTTATAGCTGATATCTACAGCAGGGTCTGGAGTAAGATCAGTCTCTTTGCAGACAACACAAAGATGTGAGCGGTAGTTGATTATATCGAAGGGTGGAGGGGGCTGGAGGAGGACATTACCAAACTTCAGTACATGTCGCTGCTCAGGCCTCACCTGTAATACTGCATGCAGTACTGGAGCCCATTTCTGAAGAAGGACATCAGATTGTTGGTTGGTGTACAGTGGAGGTTTACAAAGATGATCCAGGGAGTAGAGGGATACTCCTATGAGGATAGGTTGTACGTGCTGAACATGTATTTCCTAGAGGAAGGATATGGTGGACAAGATCAAACCTTTTAATACTTAATGGGGATTAAAAAGACTATTACAGACTGGGTTTTCAGGATTAGAAGAGGGAGGGTCACGAGGGGGCACCAACTGAGATTGGAGGGGGAAGATTCAGGAGTGAAGTCAGGAGACATTATTTCACAGAGTGGGTTGTGGATAAGTGGACTACTCTGTGTGAGTGCGTAGTAGCCAGTAGTACAGTGGACATTTTTTTTTTTATCCACTGCAGTGCCAAGTATCCACCCAGTCACGACCCCCATCTCCTGCCCCTCTCAAATCGGCTATCCTCCCTGCCCCCTTGCTTGCCCCCCAGGGTGGGGCCATGCCACCAGCCAAGGTGTCACTGACACAGTTCTGGAAATGGGAGTCAGCCTAAGAGTGATAGAGGGACAGCAAGGAGTTTTCATAGAGGTGCTGCGATGGGGATTTTTTCAGTATTTTAGGTTTCCTCTGGAGCTGGATGCGTGCAATTATGTCAACCAAGGTGGCTTGCACACACTCCCATGCGTGCTCCCCCTCGAGGCATCTGCACCCAACTCCCCCATGTACACTCATGTGCACCCTGCTCCCCAGCCTCTGCTAGGGGGCACTGAGGTGCTGGGCCAAGATCCCCCCCAGGTAAGGAGAGCAGTCCTCCAGATGCTCTATCCTTCCCTATCCCTGCCGACCCCGGCAGCCCCTGTCCATTTCCGAACATGGGTTGCCAGCATGGTGTGAGGTGTGGCATCCAGCACCTCAACCCTCAGCGCCACCAGGCCAGCCAGTGGACAGTTTTTAGAGGTGATGGGACACAGTGACGGGGATACTTATGAAAAGAGGAGGGGTGGATGGGTGAGTGGAAAACTGAGGGGCTGGCTGCACAATTGAGCAGACTCAATAGACAGTGAGGCTGTTTCTGCTGTCATTTTTTGTGACATGTATGAAGTGCAAGTGCAGTTACACTCATGCTGTGCTGCTGTGCATACTTGCATAGCACAGAAATGGATTGGCATGTACTGTTATCACATATAACATAACAGGCACACAATCCACTCATACAGAGAACTCTGTACAATAATAAGGTTGCAGACACTGTTTCACTCATAGTCAATGAACTTCATTTGGGTTGTGTGGTCACTTTAGGCTCCTATATCATAGGAGTCTAAAGTGAACACGCAACCCAAATGAAGTTCGGTGACCATGCGTGAAACATTGTTTGCAACCTTGTTGTTGTACAGTGTTTTCTGTATGACTGGATTGTATGCATCTTATATGTGATAACAGTATGCAACAATCCATTTCTGAGCTATGCAAGTATGCACAGCAGCACAGCGTGAGTGTAACTGCATTTGCACTTCATACATGTCAGACAGACATATGAGTTCTGTATTGCAAAGCGGCATCTTTTCTGAGGAGATAATACACAATGAATGGGTCCAATGTGCTGCATGTGGCAGAGCAGAAATGGGGACCACAATGCTGTAAACATGTTACAAGAGCTTTCACTATAATTGTACATGAAGAGGTATGCCACGGAGCATAACAACAGCATCTCTTCTGTTACTATGGGTACACACCACATAGCGAAACATGGTGCCAAGACAGACACTCATGTTAGGACAACATACCTTGCACAGAACTTACCTTTGTACATTTGGTGGCAGTGGACTTTGCATGTGAGGGTGATGAAAAGCAAATGGGATGGCCTCTGGTTAAGTTTTTGGAAGTCCTTGTTCTGACCTGAAAGACACAATTTTATTACTGTTATGGTCAAATCTTTCAAAGCACAATGTTCAACGTGGACATATATTGGTACTCACAGACAATACAGTGTTAAAAACATTAACAGACAAGCTACTGTTCATAAGCATGCATCATGGCATCCATCGTCAAGTTGATAACGTAAAATTTAGACTCATCTTCTTATCTGTACAGAAATAAATGGATGCACGTCTATATATGTACACACAAATATATATATATATATATATAGATTGTATATATATATTATATATATATATATATATACACACATACATATATCTATACACATTGTATTTATATATATATATATATATATATACATATATGCATAATGTGTATTTACAGTATATGTCCCTCTATAAATACATAAACATGTGTAAGCATATATGTTTAACATATATCTGTATATGTGTGTGTAAATATAGTTGTTGTTAGTGTGTGTGTGTGTGTGTGTGTGTGTGTGTGTGTGTGTGTATATGTGTGTATATATATTACAGGCAAAAAACTCCGTTTAATGCATCAGTTAGGGTTGTTCCACAGTGACAAAAGTGAGGAAATTCGATGTTAGGGTTGAAACCCCCTTTGCACCCCTCCAGCCCACTCCCCCAACTGGAATTGGGGTGTGCATTGGGGTTGTCGGCTAACTGTCACCCCATCACATGTGGAAAGAAGCCAGGGAATAGGAGGTGGGGTGACAGTTAGGACCGACACCCAATGCGCACTCGATTCCAGTTGGGGGTGGGCTGAGGGGTGCAAAGGGGGTTTCAACCCTAACATTGAATTTCCTCACTTTTGTCACTGTGGAACAACCCTAACTGATGCATTAAATGGATTTTTTTGCCTCTAATTTCCTTTCTTTTTGAGAATGATAATGAGAAATAGTGAATGTAATGCTGCAGCGGGAGCGTGATGTCTTATCACACAGTAACATTGTGCCCGCAAACGCAAATCGTCATGCACATGGTGATGCAAAGCAAAACAGAAAGAGAAACAGTACTGTAGACAGAAAAGTTAAAAACAATGCAAACGCAACCGCAAATGAAAATGCAAAGGGTAACGCACATGGTGGCGTAAACGTGAACAGTAAGGGAAACGGGTACTGAACCGCAAGCAGAAACGGTAATGGTAACAGTAATATAAGCACACAAGCTGGTTTTCCCCAAAAGCTGTATAGAGAAAGACAGTGAGTATAAAGAATGTATGCAAAATAATGACTCTCGGAACACAAAAATGAGGACTTGGAATAGTAAATTGCTTATATCTCAGTAACCGTACGACATAGAAGAAAAATTTAAAAGTCATATGAATTATCAGTTTCCTGGCTAGTTTTGTATTTAGCCCCTGTTAGGGGGCTAAGGGTTTTTTGACAAAAAGTCCGTATCTCACACTGTTTTCAAGATACGGGACCTGAAAGGCGCGGCTAACGCCATAATGTTATCCTATGGGAAAAAAACAGAAGTTTGGAGTGCCATAACTTTGCCTCCCTGTAATATTTTGTCACCAAACTACTGAAAGGCACATTTGTGGGATGTTGGCTGTGTTCCCTGAAAATTTCAGCCCAAAAGACCAAACCGTTATTTTGCAGCCGGGCGCCAAACGATTGCTGCAATGCGTCGTATGCCGTAATGTTATCCTATGGGAAAAAGCATCAAATTTGGAGTACCGTAACTTTGCTGCCTTGTAATATTTGTTCAACATAACACTGAAAAGTACATCTGAGAGATGTCAGCTGCGTTCCCTTCAAATTTCAGCCCAAAACTCCAAACTGTTCTTTTGCAGCGGGGTGCCAAAGAATTACTGTTATTTTGGGCATAGTGTTGCAAAAGTAGTGTGTGATTTAAAAAGCTGCTGAAATAATCTATAATTTCTCGTGATCAGCGACACTACTTTATGAAAGTACTTTTTCCAGAAATCTGAAAAACATATTTCTGCGTTTTACCCCAAAATAAAGACATGGCTAGCATCCTCAGGGCCTGACTAGGTGAATACAAAAGAATTAGATTGCTAGAGGGTCTCAATTTTAAATGGCAAGCATTTTCTGATCACTAACTGAAAACAAAATGGCGGATTTACGGCAGTAAAAGGCCATTTCGACAGTAAAAAGTGCATTTGCGACACTGCTGAACTTTTTGTTAACTTTTCCCATTGACTTATAATGGGAAATTGTTTTTTGAATAACTTTTGAACCGTTTAATATTTGTTCACAAAATCTTCAAAAGGCACATCAGGGACCCTGGCCGCATGTTCCCTGAAGATTTTAGGCCGGTCACGCAAACCGTGTGACCTGTAGGTGCGACCGTAGAATTCCAGAAAAAGCATAAACGCACACGCAGATCACGCTTAATAACTCCACAGCTGTGTATCCGACTGGTACAAAACTTTGCAGATCCCAAGGTATATGGGTTTTGATTGTGTATTCCAAATTTCAGGCAAATCCGTCAAATGGTTGCAAAGTTATTAAGGTGCAATATTTTGGGTTTAACATGTAAATGGCTCCTCAACCCTAACTATAGTGGCACTACCAGTCCACTATAATATATATAATATATATATAATATATATATATATATATATATATATATATATATATATATATATATATATACACTGCATCATGAAATGCATGCAATACACAGTGTCTTGCCACAGTGTAATGTGGAAAACTATGTCTGTACCTGCACTATGCATCCAGATGTTATTCCAAGGTTTTGTTGTTTCACATGGGTGAAGTGTCCTGTGCTTTTCACATAACTGTCTATCATGTTTTTCCAAAGACAAAGTAGCATTGCTTAGTGCTGATAGCTGTCAACATGTGGTGCCATACTGTACTGTGACACAGTGAAAATGTCATGATCTGTAGTTTACTTGCCCTTATGTATTTATGTGAAGAGAAAGTCATAAACAGGTGTAATTGTCTCTGACATGACATCAATTGTGTGAAATGGTGATACTTTTGGAAGCCTTCCAATCCCGTGCATGACATGAATTGTGTATGTTACTCACCACACATTGTTCACTTTTCCAGCAATACGAATGGAGGTCTGGAGAAGTGGAGATGTAAAATATAAATGTTGTACTGAGTAATTGTGAATAATTTTTGTGGTTCCAAATGGCTCGGTACTGATCCAGGTGCTGGTCCTGCTTTTTATAGCGGATATGTCAAATGGCATCCGGAGCAAGATCGGTCTGTTTGCTGATGATGCCAACATGTGGACAGTGGGGGGAGACCTAGCAGGGTGGCAGATGCTACCGGAAGACAACACAAAGCATGAGTAGTGGTCAGAAACGTGGCAGATGGGGTCCAATGTTAAGAACTGCAAGGTCATGTAGTTCATAGCACAGAGCACAGGGATGAGCATCCACTTGTGAAAGGTTCATTTACATACGACTGAGGAGTAAAAGAATGGGGTAGGGGTTACAGCAGGAAATATGAACAACTCATTTCCTAAGATTCTCACCTACCTACTTATTCTGCCTGCTGTGTTTCCAGGTTCTGGATTTCTTGATCTGGCCATTGAGAAATGTGACACTGTCCACTGCTAGGGACTGCTGGATGATTGCACAGTTTGGAGCAGTGTCCTTGTTTAGGGGACTCATAGCTTTATGCACATGAAGTATAGGGGGTGTAGGTAAACAGCATTCAATGGGAGTAGAGGTGGTCAGCCAGCGTGTCAAAATAAGTCTAAATGTTACATTGCCGAGTGTCTTGAGGGGAAGATATGCCTCTTTGTTGCAGACACAAAGATATGCAACAGGGTTGACACTACCAGTTCTGGGGTATGTTAAAAATTAGAAAGTACCTAGAACCAAGTATTGCTAACTATAACCTCCATTGGCCATGACGCCTTCTCCTACCACTTCCCTAAACTTTGAAATTCCTTGTCATCTCCTATCTGTTTCTCCTCATTCTCTATCTCCCTAGTGCTACATAATTTCTATTCACCTAACTGCACCTGTCATTAGCTCTCCCTTACCCCACCCTCCTAATACCCATCTTCATCTGTATTACTTAACTTGTATTCTCTGCTATACCTCTCCTCAATTTTCCTACACACCTCTTAGACCACTAGCCTTAACCCTCTCTGCTTCTGCCCCATCCATCCCTGACTCTTCAGCCTGTGTCTAATCTCCTCTTGCAGTGTTCTCAAAATTGTGAAATCCTGAAGGAGTGCAGTTCCTCACCCCTCTTTCCTCCCCCATTCCCTCCTCCCTCTCTCTAATTCATGTTCCCCTTGCAGGGCTCATTGCATCATGAAGGGGCTTAGATTTGGCTAGCTAGTGGCCTCTCTCTCCAACATCCCTCTCCATCCCCCCCACTTTCAGTCCTCAGTCTGCTCCCTCCCTCCTCTTTCCCCTCCCTCCCTTCCCTCCCTTGCCCCTTACCTCCCAACTCTCCCAACCTCCCCTTCCTTTCTCCTCTGTCTGGTTCAGTTTTCCCTTGCAGGGTTCCTCAGCATACTGAACGGGTCTTGGCTCTAGGTTGACCCCCTTTTCCTCTCTCTCTCCCATCCTCATCCTCATACCTAGCCCTCCCTATTTCACCACTGTGCACAATCCTGCTCCAAGGTCCTACATAAGCACTTCTCACCAATGCTGTCTACTCACACTGCACTTAATCTGTGTCTACCTCCTGTAATCCTATACCCTGTTTGGTCATAATTCTTCTTCCTTTCCATGTAAGTTTGTTCTCCTGCAGGACAGCCTGGGTCATTCTGACCCCCATCGGTATGACTCTGTTATGGTGTGATTTTTTTTATACTTGCACTGCAATGTATTGCTCTCTATTTTTTATGTGTTTGTTTTGTTCTCTTAACATTATAAATCCCCCCATGACACTTCAGGACCCAAGCTGTTAGCAGTTCATAATGCCTTTCCTGGTAAAACATTTTTAAACTAAAATTAAGAAAAAATTATAAATAAAAAAACTAGTAAAGGGAATACCCTTCACCTCGCACTGTCTAACGAGGAGTGGGTGAAGAATCTGAGGGTGGAGGAGGCACTAGCGGGGAGTGACCACTGGAAAGTATAGCTGCAGTTGCAGCTGGGTAGTGAGAGGTGGACATCTGGCACAAAGGTGCTAGACTTTAGAAAGGCTGATTTCAAAAAGATTGGTGAAATGTTGCAAGTGTTCATGGAAAGAATTCAGGCTAATATGGACATGAAACAGAGGGTGAGAACTCAGTAAGCTAGGGATAGTGGAGGCTACAAATTCCTGCAGCAAGGACCAAAGTAAAAAGCCTAGGGCAAAGCAACAGAGTGGGATGAGCAATGGTGTCATAGACAGGGTGAGAAGGAAGCAAATCACCTATATGTGATATGGGACAACTGGGAGGGGGGGAGGACAGGAATGAGTGCCAGAAGGAAGCAAAGGAGGTGACCAGGGAAGTAAGGGCAGCAAAGGTATCAAGTGAGCTCTGGTCAATGAAGGGAAGTACAGAGGGAGAAAAAGACTTCTTCTGGTACTTCATGGAGAAAAGGGGTTGTAAGGACCAAATATCAAGGGTTAAGAAGGAGGAGGAATGGGTGGAGAAAGTGGATGAATAGGCAGAAGCACTGAATGACTACTTCTGCTTGGGTTTTACTAAAAAGAAGGGAGGGGTACCTAAGGTTGGGGGAGGATAGGATCAGAGGGGGAGGGGAAAAGGATGGGGAAATCACATAAAGTAGAGTGATGCAGGGGTTAAAGGCACTGAGGGTGGACAAGTCACCAGGACTTGATGGCATACAACCCAAGGGTACTACAGGAGTTAGCACAGGTCCTGGCAGACCACTTGGCAGACTTATTTAATGCCTCTCTGGACTCATGGTGTGTACCTCAGGACTGGAAGATGGCTCATGTGGTTACACTCCATAAGAGGGGGTCCCAAAGACGAATCAGGGAACTATAGACCAGTGAGTCTCACGTCCATAGTGGGGAAACTGATGGAAGCAATCCAGAAGGTGAGGCTGGTGACCATGCTGAAGGTCAGTGTGGTGCAGGACAGTCAGCAGCATGGCTTTGTCAAAGACAGATCCAGACAGACCAGACTAGTGGACTACTGTGACTGGTTGACTCAGGAAATGGACAAAGGGTATGCAGTGGATGTCCTGTGCATGGACTTCAGTAGGGCGTTTGACTAGGTGACACATGGGAGACTAGCTTGTAAGCTAAGGGGCACAGGGGCTGGGGCAAAATTGGTGTGATGGGTGAAGAACTGGCTGCAGTGACAGCAGCAGAGGGTGCTGATTGTGTGAGGAGAATTATCACCACCACAAGATTATGGGTTGTATTGTAAGGGGTATAACCTCTAGGAGGAGGGAGGTGATTCTGCCATTATACAGATCACTGGTCAGACCACACCTGGAATGCTGCGTTCAGTTTTGGCACCATTACCTAAAGAGGGACATTAGATTGCTGGAAGTGATGCAATGCACAACAACAAGAAGATCATGGGTCTGGGGAAGTTAGCATATGAGGTTAGATTGAGGGATTTGAACATGCACTCTCTGGAGGAGATGAGGGATAGGGGGATATGACTGAGACCTTTAAGTACCTGAGAGGAATAAACAGGACAGGCATGGAGGGACTGTTCAAGGGGAGGGTAGGGAGAGACCATTGTGATCATTACATAAGATTGCAGGGTGGAAGGTTTAGGAGGGAAATGAGGAGTTATTTGTTAATGGAAAGGGTGACAGCAGAGTTGAATGCACTACCGGCAGTGGTGGTGGCATGTAAAACAGTGTGATGCTTCAAGAGGGACTGGGAAGAAGAGGGAGGGCATGATAGAAACTTTCAGGTACCTCATGGGTATCAACAAGGTTCAAGAGGGTAGCATCTTTCACAAAATGAGATGTGCAAGAAAAAGGGGGAAGAATTTGAAGATAGAGGGTGGACATCTCAGGGGCAATCTGAGGAAATATTTTTTCACAGAGAAGGTGGTTGACACATGGAACAGCCTTCTTAAGGAGGTCATGATGTCAAAAAGTTGGGGGATTCAAGAATGCACGGGACAGACATAAGGCAATTCTGTGTGGGGGGAACATTAGGAAAAAGTAGGCTATTGGTTAACTAGGATTTGCAGCTTATGTAATAGGTAATGTATTGGGAAGACTAGGTGGGCCAAGCGGTCCTTATCTGTCATCAAAGTCTATGTTTCTATGTTTTACAAGAATGCACTGGCAGCTTGCTATTACTATCACATTAGTTGAGGAGGTGATGAAACATCACCGGAAGCTGTGTTTGTTTGTAATAACAGAATCAATCATGTAATACAGCACGCAGCAGCAGAACTTGATTAACAGTCAGTAATTGCCAGAAAAAGGAGCTTATAGTTAGGATGATGCATGGCATATAGGAGCCTACAAGGTGGCTGGAGGGAATGATGTGCTGGAAACAAAAGGAGTGTTGGTACAATGAGGCACAAGATTCATGATAATAAAGGCCAGTGAGGGAAATTACTTTTGAGGTGCATATACAGTGGTGTCATACATATTTCATCTTCTACCTATGCAAGCAATGGCAAACTTGTCATATAATGCCATTAAACAGCTAGCCACATATTATGATATGGCAAGGACTACCACAGGAATCATTGGTTAACCCACTGTACTTTTGGGGGCAGGGGGGCAGTACACTTTTCCTCAACAACAAAAAGGAAAAAAGGACACTGCAGGTGATGGATATCATATCTATTGGCACAGCATGGAGCATAATGTATTTATGTCATTCAGTTACAGTGTGTGCTGTCTAGTGGGAAAAAGGTCCTGCGGTCAATGGAGAACAATGATATTTGTGCTGGTTAATAGAATTGCTAATAAGCACACCCTATGAAACATGGGGCAGTGGAATTCCAAAAAAGGTCTGCAGGTACAAAGATCATTACCACATCAAAGCTGACTGCTTTAAAATATAGACAAAAAATGACTATCATTACTCATTCTGCTTTTCAGTTCACAGATGAGCTTGAATGACTGGACAGCAGCAGTATACAACCACAGGGGTGCGAATGCATGGCACACACAGAAAGTAAAAGTCATAGCATTAAGCAGAATAATGTCCTCCAATTCATTATATTGAAGTCGATGTCAAAAACATAACATTTGCTCATGATGACACAGACTTTTGTAGATAGATGTACTACAGTACATAATGCCATAATTACCACTGAATGGAACCTTTATAATGGGACACATGTATAAAACAAAAGGGCACACATATTGCAGTGAGAATAATAACCTATATGTTCACTATAGGTGATTGCACGTGAGCACCATAACAGATATTCATAAGGTCACACACTTTTGTGACAACTGCAATGAAGGACATGTTGACAATTACCTTTATAGAAGTAATCTGTGGTAGTAAAGTGCTCCGAACAACCAACATTATGTTTTTTGGGCTCAAACTTGTCCAGGTCAATATCTTTACACTGTAAGGCCAGTAGCCATTGAGTTTTTAAAAATGGCTCAATGGGTACATGATGAAAGCTTATAGGGTGGCCAGACTTTGGCTTTCCAGATGTGTTGGCACACCCTGTGACCATACATGTAGGCACTGTGGGCAAAAACAGTAAAAACACACACTAAGATCAAACAAAGAACAGCAATTGATGTTGACTGAAATGAAAACAGACACTTAGAAATTAAATAAAAATGATTAGTGCCATGAGTTGAAATTTCTGTGCAATGTGGTGAAAATGTAACCTGGACTATGCAGACAAGGCAGGAGATTTGATAGCTGCTGCACTGAGTATATGCCCAATACAGGGGAGCAGGCACAGAAACATCAGCGTGCACAGCCACACACAGTGAGCAAGAGCAGGAAGTAAAGTGGTGCACGCACACTGCTGAGCTTTCCGGTGCAGCCGTTGCTGCAAAATGGTGCATCACAGTCCTGAACTCCAATGCACATTGCAAGTCAGACCTATGCGGTGGGGGAAAGGTTAGTCAGGTTAAAACAAACACATCTGCAATATGCAAATCAGGCATCTAGGATACTGGGGTACTAAAATAAAGACAACTGGTCAGCTTCCCTTTAAGAAAACTAAGAGGGAGGAGGAACTTGAGTTGGCAATCAAACCCCTAGACAATAAAAATAGTTTGTTTAATTATATAAAGAGTTTGAAAAAAAGAACAACAATAGATAGGGCCCCTAACTGTAGGTTATAGCAAGATAACAAATGGTTAGGATATGGTAGATATTCTTAACAGCTTTGTCTTGATT
Organism: Neoceratodus forsteri; assembly: GCA_016271365.2. Classification (NCBI taxonomy): domain Eukaryota; kingdom Metazoa; phylum Chordata; order Ceratodontiformes; family Ceratodontidae; genus Neoceratodus; species Neoceratodus forsteri. The sequence goes on along the minus strand of CM057454.1, from coordinate 48,960,304 downwards.
GTATACCAACCTAAAGAGAAAATCATTGTAAATAAAGGTGTACACAAAGACACAGCCAATGCAACTATCTTACATTCTGAGGTTAAAAGGAAATTTGAGGAGTTAAAATCTAACAGATCGCCTGGGCTGGAAGGTTTGCACCCAAGAGGTTTAAAGGAGTTGGCAAATGAGTTGGCTGGACCCATAACCAAAATATACAGAAGCTCAATAAAGAAGGAAAGGTGGTGTATTCATGGAGGGAGGCTAATGTTACTCCCATTTAAAAAAAAAAGACCATGGGAGGATTATAGAAACTATAGACCAGTTAGTTTAACATCAGTAATTGGTTAAATAATGGGAAGATTTATTAAGGAAGAAATATACAGGCATATAGAAAGAGAAGGGTAAAATGACACAACACAGCAGGGGTTCAGGGCCAAAAAGATTATACCAGACAAACTTGTTCCAGTTTTTTGAACTTATAAGTAGAGCTTTAGATTTTGGAATACCAGTGCAAGTTGTGTATCGGGACTACTCAGAGGCCTCTGACACAGTCTCACATAAGGAAATAATACATCATTTGGTTTAAATTGAAGTTAAACATAAACATAATTCTCTCAAATACAGAAGACTGAGGGGAGACCTAGTATTCTTTCAAATACAGAAGACTAATGGTAGACCTATGTTTAGTATATTAGGCACACAAGGAGGAGGATTCAAGGGAATGTATGGATTTGGAGAGGAAGGAAGGAAATGGATAGGGAAACTAGAAACCATAAATTTCAGTTAAAGGGTGAGATATATAGTTCCAATAGAATAAGTGTATGGATAAATCAAAGGGTATTGACCATCTGGAATAGTCTCCGGGAAGTACTGGTCTATAGCAAAACTATGTATTCCTTTAAAAAGTCTTTGAATTAATTTTTATTAAACAAGACTACAATCTATTTCCATTGAGAAATGCCGACCCATATAGGCTAATGCTAACAGACTCATATAAAGCCTGTGAAATGGAACTGCTGCCCGTAATAGAGTGTCCTTGGATATCAGTGCAACAGTGTAATGTACACACAGAAAAATAAATTATTAATACCGTTTAGGTAAAGGAAAAGAAAACAAGTGAAGAATATTATACTAGAACAAATAAAATTAACAACAGGGAAAATAAGTAAAAATGGACTTTAGGAAACAGAAACATTAGTAGATGACTTGAACAAAACAAATAAAAACTCAAAACAGAACAACAAGAAAAATCAAGATGTATCAAAAGTGAAGTCAGTAAAAACATGAAGTACACAAACTATACCAGTTCAAGCAACAGAAGTTAAAGAAATGAGAAATGGGAAATGACAAAAAAGAGAGGGGGCAGTAGTAACTATTGCTATGCTTAAGGAGTTAAGCACTACCCACACTAAAGGAGCACTGAGGTCTAAAAGGAAGCACACTTTGTATTAAAATAAACTATTTACAACCTTGTAAAATTGATGTTGAAAGAGGAATTTACCTGGGAAGTTATAACTTCTGTTTATCGATACAGGGTTATGCCATCTAAGGGAATGATTTGCCTACTAGTTAAAACATCCTACATTAGAAATAAAATCCTGGAAGACTGTTTAATTCTGGTGGATAACGAAATTCATGTAAATGGCACCTTAACAGAAGAACATTTTACACTTTTTTTAATGTTATTTTTTTATTATAACAGAACACATATTGACATCAGTTCAAACACAGTGAGTATAGATATACAGCCAATATAAATATACAAATCAATACCTTCAAGTGTCTTAAAGATATAATTATGACAACAACCTTTTCCCTTTCCCCTCCCTCATTTATTCACAAGTATGGTCCCATTAATATTCCATAACATTTTTAACCCAGTGTAGAGGGGGGAGATCTAAATTCTTAGCACTGGTGGCATATTTTTTTCTAAGACTCTCCAGTTAGTAGCTAGATATCATCCTGATCCTCATATAGGACATATACAGTATCAGTTTCTTGAAGAATAAGGTTTCTTCAAAGACTGCCCACCACCTTAGAATAATAAAGGTTTTTAAGTTTTGCTCTTTCCGCTTCTCCAAGATCACTCTCTTTAAAGCCATTCAGGCTAAGACTATAATTTTTTTTTTGTATTGGGTTAAAATCCAGATTATCAACATAATTAAATAAATACAGCTCCTTAATACAAGGGAGAATTGTTCCTAACCATTGGGACAATATCTGATTCATTTTGGCCCAACAGGGCAATATGTCTGGGCATTCCCACAGGCAGTAAGTCAAATCAGCGAGTTGACCACAATTATGCCAACAGAGATTGGGATAGTCTTTATTAATTTTACTAATCTGAGCCTGTGTATAATAGGCTTTCTCTATAATGTTCCTTCGTATGGATTTACTTTTGGCTGAAACTAGGATTTTACTGCGTTTCATTCATATTTGTTGCCATTGAGAATGGACAAAACTTAATGTTGCTTCTGTATTCCATTTATTATTTGTTGTATTAGATAACTTTTGGCATTTACGGATGAGTTTGTCATTAAAATCTGCCTTTTTTTTATTTGTCCCCTTGTCTATATTTCTCTCTTGTAGTTTAACTAAATCTATTAAATACTGATCGGGGGGGGGGGGTCGAAAATAGCCTGAATTTTATTAAACTTACTTTTTAATGTATAGTAGTAAATAATATTCTATATTTTAATACCAAGTAAGTTAAAAAGTTGTGTGTATGACTGAAATTGGTTGTTTAATAAGAGGTTTTTCCATACAAAAATTATTTTGTCATGCAAGGTTCTAAAATCAAAATTTGGGTTTTGACTCCATATTCTCTTGTTCTGCTTGATTTTCAAATATAGCCATGGCACATCTAGCAATACAAGCTGTTTAAATAATTTTTTTTCAAGGGATACAACCAGTGTGCAGGAAAGTCAATATGGTCTTGAAAAACATCAGGATTTAACCAAAGGCCATCAAAAGTATAATCTCCTTGGGGAAAGAAAGTATCCACAAAAAGTTGTTTATCTTCTAATTCTAAAAGGGTCCATTGGTAGGTTAATGTAAGCACATTTGCCACCATACAGGCTTGTGAGCCCAGGCATCATAAGCCACCCAACTTTCTTGGAGTTATTAAAGCTGCCCAGGCTATCCTAGGTTTACCCCCTCTCCAGATTTTTTTTTTTAATTCTCTTTTAATCTTAAAACCATTTGTCACCTGGAGCACCTAACACATTCTGCATAACATAAATTAAATGAGGCATTGCCATCATTTTAAGGGTATCTATATGACCCCAACTAGATAAGGAGAGGTTTTTCCATGAATCTAAAAGATTGGATATTTTGTCTTTTGCTTTATTAAAGTTTATTTTAATACTACTGTTTTGATATGGAATTAAATGTATTCCTAGATATTTGATGTAATCTTGAATTTTAAATTTGTTTTGAAGTTATGTAAATTATCTTTTCCTTGTCCAGAAATTTGCATGGTAACTGATTTGGTTTTATTAATTGTGCATCCTGATAGCATTGAATAACTTTGTATATCTTGCAAAAAGGCTACCAATGAAGTGTTAATGTTTTAGACAATAAGTAGGATATCATCCACAAAGACATTTAGTTTTATCTGTTCTTTATCTAAATGTACCCCTTCAATCAATAATTTAGATCTAACTAAGTTTAACAATGGTTCTAAAGTTAGAATGAGTAGGGTTGGGGAAAGTGGGCACTCCTGGCAGACTCCACTGAGCATGTCAAACTCGTCGGAAAGCATACTATTTATTTGTAATTGGACTTTGGTATTTTTATATAGTTGTTTAATCAGATTAAGTAGTTTATGAGGTATAGCCCAATACTGTAATGTATGCAACATGAATTGTTTATTTATTAGATCGAATGCTTTAGACACATCCAAAGCTGTAGCAAAAAGTATGTCCTGAGAATTTTTCTTATTGTATTAAAGGAGTACTGAGGTCTAAAATGGAACACGCTTTGTGTTAAAAAAAAAAAATCTACAACCTTGTACAATTGATGTTGAAGGCTGGCCCAGTAGCACTGACGGCTGAGGGGCTGGACACCTTACCTTGTGCTATGCTGGTGACCCGTGTTCGAGAAGAAGCATGGGCTGCCAGGGGTTGGCAGGGTTGGAGAAGGATTGAGCATCTGGAGGACTGCTCTTCTTCTCTGGGGAGGGGGGGACAACAGCAGTCAGCATGTGGCTGGCCCCTGGTGGAGACTGAGGGGCAGCACCACCGACGCTGCAGAAATAAGGGATGGGAGGATGCAGATGCCGGGAAGCGTAAGCGCTCTATCCATTGGTGTAATTGCATGCCCCTTCCCACACGTGGAACCACAGACAAGAAAAACCTCTGCAGCATGAAGGCTGCTCATCAGTGCTACCACTATCACATGCAAGTTAGCTCCCTCCTGGGTCCACCCTCCTGGTCTCTGTGATGGTGGGGTACATACCCACCACAAAGTGACCAGGGAGGGGTAGTGACAGGGAGGTCAGAGCTCTGTCTATGACACTGGGCAGCAGCCAGGCTACTTGACTACATGGGGGGGAGAAACCAAAGGCACAACCTCCCCCAGTCGTGGAAGTAAAATAAATAATCAAAAAAAAAATCAATGTTGAAAGAGAAATTTACCTGGGAAGTTGTCACTTCTGTTTATTGATACGGGGTTATGCCATCTATTAGAAAGACTTGCCTAGTAGTTAAAACATCCTACATTAGGAATAAGATCCTGGAAGGCTATTTAATTCTGGAGGATAATCAAATTCATGTAAATGGCACCTTAACAGAAGACTATTTTACACCTGCAGTTATCTGTGATAAAAGGTTTATAGCAAAGCATAAAGAGACATTAAAAAGAGAAAAAAAAACAATTTATAACAGAATACCTTGAAAAGGGTGTCAAACAGGAACACTCTTGAAATGGTTCTATAGAAAAGAAGGAATATGTGAGAGGGAAAAAATAGAGTCACACTGGGATATTAATGTCACTTTAAATGTCCATTATAGACTTTTCAGAGATGTTGTTTGTAATGTGAAAGAGAAATTATTTTTAAACTGTCTCTGTGAGAACCAGCTACGTATGATTAATGGAAGGCTAGCAGATGACCTTACAAGCTCTTTTACTTTCCCGAAACACTGTCGGGAATAGACTTTTCGGAGATGTTGCTTGCAATGTGAAAGAGAAATTACTTTTAAATTGTCTCTGCGAGAACCAGCTACATATTATTAATGGAAGGGTATCAGATGACCTTCTAAGCTCTTTTACTTTCCCAAAAAAGACAGATGTGGGGGTTCTGTCCAGGATTATGTTATTTGTGAAATCTTCTTGCGGCACTTGCTAAAACACTTTGAGTTTATTCAAACTTCAGTAATGATCATTTACTGATTGTCACTCACCTTAAATTATTAGAAAATCCAACCAAAGGAAAAGAACCAGAATCAACTGAAGGGAACATATGTAATATTTCACATTGTTTTACTTATAAGAAGAAGAAAATTAAGAGGGGCCCTGTTATGCACATAACAATTGAAAACTTACAGAAAGAAAGGTAAATGAAAATCTTGAGAGACATCATCTTGAAAAATATGGATGTAATAGCTAATTGTGGGAAACTAAGTTAATATTGGATTGAATCAGCCTCAAAGATAGCATCCACAAAAGAAGGATTACAAAATCAAAAAGCCCACAGTTTTAAGTTGACTGTAAAAGACAAAGCAATTGTAAATAAAATGAAACCCTAACAACAAAGATACCAGAATTAATATTGAACAGGTCTGTTATAATAATTTGGAAAAATATAGCTCTCTTCTAGAACAAAAGAATAATAGATATGGGAAGAATCTGTGGTGAAGGTTACTGAGTGCAGTAGCTCATAAAGATATGAAATCATTCTGGTCCTTAATTGCCTATTGGGATCATAAAGATTCCCAAAATATTGGTGCTATGATTTCAGCAGCCACATCAGAAACTTATTATGCTAATTTACACTCTGAAGTCAACCAGGATATTAATAATGGGCCCTATGCACTAACAGGCGGGTTATACGTACCTGAAGTGCATACCCCGCACATGTACCTTTGCATCCCCAGACAGGTGCAGGGTGCGTGGCATGCATGACCACATGCACCCATGTGGTGCCTGTTCATGGCCATGCCCCCTCAATGCACAGGGTCATGCAGTTGGGGTGGAGCCGTGGACCCATGTGGGCATACAATCAGATGCCCATCCTGGGTCCCTCAGTGGACTCCTTGTACCTATGTGGCGGGCGCACAGTCAAGGAGAATGCCACATTCAGTGGCAACATCAGACTGCCCACTGGACACTAGCTCAAGCCACCACTCCAGCCCTCCCCTGCAACCTAGTGGGCTGGGGTGGCATTGAGGGCCATAGCTAGAGACCCATGAAATTATTTTTATTTTTTGTAATTTTTCTTTTTAATTTTCTGGAATTTCTTGCTATTTCTTTTTATTCATTGAAAATTTAGTTTTATTTCTTGTTATCACATTTACATTCATAAACTACCTCAAAATGACCTTATACACGCTAGAAATCACATTCCTAGTATAATGTATTGTATTAAGCAGCATTATGCTGTGTTTTTGCAAGGTTTTGTGACTAAAACAATTCCGCTGTTGCTTTCTTGTGGAACATCTCTGTGGTAACAATGGAGTCTAAACAACAACTGCTGCAAGCATTTATTTAGATTTTGCCCACCAAAAAGCAGTTTTTTTCACTTTATTCATGTGTTTTTTTCATTTTATTCTTTTATATGCTGAATTTCTTGCTATTTCTTGTTATATCTTAATTTCTTGTTATTTCTTGTTATTTCTTGCTATTTCTTATTTAAGAAAAACACGGGTCTCTAGCCATAGCCTTGTATTGCTGAGCCCAGTGGATGAGGAACACAGGGGTGCATACCAGGTCACAACTAGTCCTTGCTGGCATAACCAGCACCACCCTCTGCAACCATGCAGCCAGCACAATGCAGGTTAGTAAATACTGCGTAGTGCTGGCAAACCCCTGGTATGCCCCTGGTGCTTTGCGGTCTGTGCAGCAGGGAAGTAGCCGCATCCTGACCTGCTCCCCATTTCATAAATGCCACATGGGATCCATGGGACCCCACTTCATGACATTCAAGCATATTGATGCCAATACACACAGTTTATGCAGCTCATTGGCATTGTGCATAGGGCCCAATGTTCTTGAGCTCTTGGACCTGTGCACTTTTATTTTAACTAGTGCTGTGGCACCAAACTTAAATATAACCCATGGTCTACAGTGATGCCTACACAGACTGAAAGTTATATTGTAACACTAGAAAATAATAAGGCCCTGGGGTAGATGGCCTTCCCACTGAAGATTTTAATATAAATATAAACTGTTGGGCATAGGTTCTTACTGCCTTTTTTAATGAGATTAATCTTTCTGGTCAGATTCCAATATTCTGTCTGACCAGAGAAATTGTGCCCGTACATAAAAAAGGCCCCCAAAAATGATCCAGCAAATTGTACACCTGTATCCTTTCTATGTATCCTGGTCAAGATTTATAGTAATTTTCTATTGAATAAAATGAATACTAAGGATCATACTAAGGAGCATCAGGGAGCTACAGGCAATTTGCCCATACATAGCTTCCATCATATAACACTTAGCACCACTTCATCTCATCTCCCATGATCCATGCATTCAATCTGCATTTAAAAATGGGTTTGTTTTTATGGAGTAATATTTCTAAGGGAATTGAATTACAGGAGTTTAGCACCCTTTCTGAAAAATAAAACTGTCTCCTAATACTGTGTTATTTAAAACACCGTAGCTATAATTGGTGGCCTCTAGTGTTGACCTTTTCCTGCTTATATTCAAAGTCCATTTCATTAAATAAGTATGGGTCATTAACAATGTCCCACATGATAAGCAAGTTGCCATGTAATCTTTTTTCTAGAGACATGAGGTTTATCCTACTGAGTCTGTCATTATAATTAAGTTCATTTAACCTACATATCTGTTTTGTAACTTTTTGTTGAACCCATTCTATTTCATTTATGTAATTTTTCTTAAATGGGCACCAGAACCGAGAGCAATAATCCAGTTTGGGTGAACATATGATCTATAAAGAGGCATTAAAACTTCCTGTGCTTTGAACTTAATGTTATTTGTAATGTACCTCATGATTTTTTTTGCCTTACTTATGAATTCATTTGTCTGTTTTAAATGGGCTAGACCATCAGTTACTATATCCCTAGATATTTTTCTACAGTTGTTTTCTCCAAGTGCTTTACATATAAAACATAGTCATAGTGAGTATTATTAAAGCCCAGATGCATAACCTTACATTTTCCCAGATTAAAATGCATATCCCATTTTATGACCCAAGCTGGGTTATGGGTTCAGTAGAACAATATACTATCAGAAAATCAACTTGGATTTAGGGAAGGGAGATCCACAGTAGACAATGTATTCATTGTGAATAATCTGATTCAGAAATACATGCTGTAAAAGGGAAATGAGGCAGTATGTATTTCTATTTCACTGACATGAAAAGTGTATTTGATAGCATTAATACAGGAATCTTATGAAAATTACTACTTGATCTACTTATGGATCACCATCTTCTTAACTGAATAATTACACTACTTACTAACATGACTGCATGTATTAGATATAGTACAGATGGACATTTTACTAATACAATTAATATTGAAGAAGGAGTGAAGCAGGGATGCCTTGTGGCTCCAATTCTGTTTAACATCTAGGTAAGACCAACATATATATATATATATATATATATATATATATATATATACAAGCTAGTACAAAGCCATGGCCATTTTTTGAAAATAAGGGCTGGTGCTTGCTTACTAGAAAAGCACGACACAGGGGCATGGTACATAAAGCATGACTGCTCATTAATGAGGATGCTTTGTCAGTTTTGTTCACAGCTTTTACACAGGAAAGCATAAGGAGATGGCACCAAAGAGGAACAGGCCATCAAAGGAGGATGCCTACAGAACTATCATAGAGCTGGCAGAAAAGGCCAACAGGATATGGCAGATGGTGGAAGAGGAGGAACCGGGCAGTTCCAGGGAGAAATGGAATGTGCCGAAAGGAAAAGGGGGTGGTGGGAAATGACTGGTGGTGAGGTCATGCAGTCCATAAAGGTCTCAGCCACCACTGGTGGTTCCTTCTCGAGTGGTCAGCCCAACACTACCGCAGCCCTGTGTACCAGAACCATCAGTACCTCCTCAGGAGCAGGTGGTTGTGCCGCCACTGGAACCCAAACTGGACCCCCCCGAACATAGTGGTTCCTCTGCGGCCAATGCCTCAACCAGCCATCCCACCACAGGAAGCCAGACCAGGGCAGCTCGACAACAACAGGACACATGGAGCTGACAAGCCAGCAGGTAGTTTATCAGGTTCCATGGGGGAGACTATTAAAGAGTACATAGGACAGATTATTGCGGCCCTCGGGACAGGGGGGTCAGAGCAGATGGAATCTGCACTGGCAGAGATCAGGTCAGATAAAGAGATGATAGAGGAGGTGGAAAAGGTGACAGAAGGCATAGGAAAAGGAACAAGGGAGATAGGAGCCCCAGGGATGAGAATAGGGGAGCATGTACCACTGGCTACGAAAGAAAAAATATGGAAAGGGGAGTACATAGACATTTTTGCTTTAGTGAGTACAGAGCCAGCAGTAAAATAAGAGGAGACAGAGAATATCAGGAAGAGCGAGATGGCAGCAGCAGTAGTTTTGCTGGGTAAGAAAGAAGAGGACAAGTTTACAAAAGGAAAGACGTGGGATGGGTGGTTTGTAGGTTTTGCCATGTCCTCAGCCATAGTGTTGGAAAATAAACCAGATTTGGGCATCCCTCTTATTACGTACCCTTTGATCATAAGAAGGGCAAAGGCTAAAGGGGGAGTAGGGTGCATATATTATGAGAAGTTTTTCCGGCAAAGGATGGCAACATATGGGGATGTGAGGTGGGACACAAAGCAGTTGGATTTGTAGACAGACTATGTAACCGATCAATCCACTCTGGAAGGGAAAATAGGAAAAAGAGGAGGGTGCCCCAGAAGTGTTGCTGGGGATATAACAGGGCATTTTGTTTGTGGCTCAAATGCCGGTTCCGGCACACGTGTTCAAGATGTGGGGGGCCCATCCTGTGAATAGATGCAGGATCACATGGACACAAGGGTCCCTGGTAGGAGGGGGACAGGGAACAGGCCAGTAGCCCTTTCAGGAAGGACAAGGTTATAGGGGGCAGACATGGAACAGAGGTTCGAGAGGCAAAGGATATGGGAGTAGGGGGAGCCAGGCTTACCAAACAGAAGGATGAACAAGACTTGGCCAGGGGTGGGGGGTTTCAGACAGAAGGGAGGGGTAAGAAAACAATTTCAGGAAGCAAGAACCCTATCAAGATAAAGGTGTGGGAGAAATGGCTAAAACAGTACCCGGATAGGGAGGTGGCAGAATCCATAAATAGGGGTTTTAGAACAGGCTTTCCTCTACAGTATGAAGGGCCAAGAAAGGCAAGAGAGGCTAATAATCTGGGGTCAATAGGGGAAATGAGGATATTTTGAAGCAAAAAATAGAGAAGGAGAAAGCAGCAGGTAGGCTAGAAGGGCTGTATCAAGCTCCCCAATTAGGGAACATGATAATTTCCCCATTTGGTTTGGTTCCCAAAACAAATTAGAGAATACAGGGTGATTCACCATCTGTCATTTCCAGAGGGGGAATCAGTTAATGATTTTATAGGAGATGAACACAGCAGGGTCACCTATGCCACATTTGAGGAGGCCGTACAGATTATCAGGGTGACCCCTGATGCATGGATGACCAAGACAGATATAGAGTCTGCCTTTCAATTGCTCCCAGTTAGAAGGGATGATTGGGACATATTGGGTTTTAAGGTAACCAGTGCTATTTTCACAAAGTTATGCCTATGGGTTGCTCCATAGCTTGTGCTACATTTGAAGCATTCAGCACCTGTTTGCAGTTGACAGTTCAATAAAAAAACAGATTACAAGATGGTCACACATTACCTGGATGACTTTCTGTTAATAGACAGTGGACAGAGGGAGACAGAGAGGATGCTGGCTAGTTTCCAAGAGCTGTGTAGAGAGTTGGGGGTACCATTGGCACTGGAAAAAATAGAAGGCTCCAGTAAGGTGCTGGAATTTATGGGAATTGAGATAGACACACTGGGAGAGGTGTTTAGGTTACCAGACAGCAAAGTGCTGAAGCTGAAGGAGCTGATTCATGTACATATGAGCAGGAGACGGGTGCAGTTGAGACAGGTGCAGCAGGTAATGGGGCCTTTGAATTTCACTTGTAGGGCAATTAGACCAGGAAGGACTTTCACTAAGTGGCTAGTGAGGGCCACAGCAGGATTAACAAGACCACACCACTGGGTGGATATAACAAAAGGAGTAAAAGAAGATTTCAAGGTGTGGGAAGAATTCCTCAGCAGCTACAATGGTTGTTCCTTTTGGCAGGAGGAATGGGTTTATAACATGGATCTCGGCTTGTATACAGATGCGGTTGGGGGTTTAGGAATGGGGGCTATTTGAGAGGAAAATGGTTCTCAGAGCCATGGCCTGAAAATTAGGTAAGAGACGGAAGGGTAAAGGACATCACACTGTTGGAAATCATGCCCATTTTGGCCTGCACCCTAGTGTGGGGAGAGGAATTACTGAACCAGAAAGTTACTTTCTGGTGTGACAACAAGGCACTGGTAGAGGTTTTGAAACAACAGGGGAGCCAGGTCCAAGACAGTTATGCAGGTGTTGAGACAGTTAGTATTAAGAGGTTTGCAATTGAATATGTCATTCAGGGCCAGGCACATAGAGGGGATTACAAATATCCTAGCTGACAACCTTTCCCATCTGCAGCTGGATCATTTCTGGATGCTGGTACCAGCAGCAGAGGAGCAGAAAACCCCCATACCAATGAACATCTGGGATGTAGGCAAGAGGGAACCAAAATGCTGTTTTGCAACTCACGGGCACCATGGACCTTGAGAGCCTATGAAGGGGCATGGTGGGCATTGCAAACATTTAGGGAAGCACACCACATGGAGGTAAGTGGGCCATTTACTGAGGAGCAACTAGAAAAGTTTACAGTGGATCAATGGCAAAGAGGAACAGCCCACACCACGATGGGGGTGTACCTAGTGGGGATCAGTTTATTTTGTAGCCCAAAGAGGTGGAAGGACCCTACAAAGCCAATGTTGATAGGGAGAATGAATGGGGAAACATAACCTAGGGGCAGAAGGAAATACAAATCATAATTAAGAGGTCAAAGATGGATCAGGAGGAAATAGGTGTGTCGTAGCCATTAAGGCTCACATAGACGGGACAGTGTGCCCGGTAAAGGCTTTGAGGGCATACGCTGCAGAGTGCAGGATTAAAAAAGAGAGATTATTTGTGCATGGAGATAGAAAGAAGGTGACAAGTTACCAGGTAACAGCCATACTCAAAAAAGGCATGGAATTCCTGGGTGAGGACCCAGGTAATTATTCCTTTCACTCCTTTCAAATAGGGGCTGCTTTAAAATGGGCAGCAGCAGGGGAAGAGATGACCAGCATTTTGGAAAGGGTCACTGATGGTAGGGCAGTGACAAGAGGTATATTCAGGCTCTACAGGACTGAGATTAACATGTCATCTGTTGTTTTGTCTTACAGAAAAGGAGCCGAAAGGGTAGGGGTTAAAAAAGAAATGGTTTAAAATCAGAACGATCAAATTAAGGGATGGTGATTAAGATGTATATTTTGCTTACATTCTATGGGTAGAGGGTGGACCACAGAAATATGGATCTGCAGGCACTCCCACATTTATTGGGCGAAAAAGAGAGCAGAGAAAAAGGCCGGGGGAAAACAGCTGTACCAGGTTGTCAGACAATGTAGGCTGGTATGGCGTGGCATCCAAGGGATGAGATGGGCACAGTTACTTCCTACCCTGAAAGAAATGAAAGAATAGTGGCCCATCACAGAATTAATCATTATACACCTGGGGAGTAATGACAGTGGGGGGAAGCCATGGGTGGACATGTATCTGTAGGTAAAACAGGATTTAGAGAAGATACAGCAGTGGTGGCCGGGGGCTGAGCATAGCCTGGTCAGACATGATACCAAGGAGGGTATGGAGACATGAACACAGCCATGTAGCAGTTGATAGGGCCAGAAGGAAGATGAACAGAAGGGTGGGAACATTGATAAGGGACATGGGGGGGGGCACGTAATACCGCTAGGGGCGGAAGAATGGGTGGAGGATTTTTACAGATCAGATGGGGTTCACATGTCAGACTTAGCAATAGACATGTTCAATACAGAAATTATGGGTTTTATTGAGGCATGGAGGAGACAGGAAGGGAGATAGAGAAAAAAAGAAAAGATTCCTAAATGGGAGGGAAGGCCAGTCATCCAACGCAAGCTGGCAACAGACTATGGGGAAAAAGGGGGGGAAGGGAGTGGGGAATAAAAATGGAATATGATGAGAAGAAGAAGGAACTGAATGAGAGAAAAGCGGTCTTGGTTCTCACCGTTACCTACCAGAAAATGAGAAGAAGGCACCCAGGTTTTCACCTGGGGAAACGAGAAGAAGAGGAAGAAAGAGGGATGATCGAAGATTGATATTTGGATGCAATACAAATAAAAATTGTGGAAGAGACAATAATGAAAAATGATGATGGGAATTGTAAATGAAATTATGATATACAATAAATTAATTGCCAATCTGAGCACAACACACAAGTGGTCTATCTTTTGTGGGGAGAAAAAGGGGGGAATCCAGGACAATTAAATTCTGCCTGAAGCCACTAATATTTTAAAACCTTGAATGTTCTACGCACTGGCCTTTCCCCTTTGGGAATGAATCACTGTCTACTCATATTACTTCCTAGTATTGGCTTAGGGTAATATGCAGTATTCTGATGTGCAATAATGTAATCTGATTTGAATAAAGTGCTGCTTTTTACTATGACATACAGTATGTCTATCTGTGATAGTCCTCTTATGCATTTACAGTATACTCCTGTTTATCTGAAGCCCAGTTTACCTGAATTCTGCATTATCTGAAACCTGTCCCTGTCCCTCACTGTTAGAGGCTAAAGGTTATCAGAGGTCATTAGAAACCTATGTGGTTTCCTAATTGTTAACTGCTTTTCCTATTTAGCAGTCATTAGTGGCTTTTTACTGCTAGCCAGCCACAGCATAAAGATTTGAACAGCACTGTTCTAGCATTAGAGCTAAAAGAACATGATTATGGCAGCCAAGAATAAACACAATGTGCCTGATATTGAGCAGAAGCTCTGTGTACTGCAGAGCTTTGATAATGGAGAGCTCCTTATAGATGTTGCTCAAACGTTTAACATTGGTAAAGCTTCTGTCTGTGACAGCCATAGTGCAGAAGAAAAATTAAGGGAATCTGTAGCCACAATGGACTGTTCTGATGGTCCCAGCCATCACAAGAGCATGAAGGGCAGCAATGACAAGGCACTTGATAATGCCCCTTACAATTGGTTTGCTCAGAATTGTGTTAAAGTCACCCCTGTATCAGGTCCCATACTGAAGCAAAAGGTTATCCACATCCAAAGAAACATAAATTGTACTGATGATGCATTTGGTGCTAGTGAAGGGTGGCTGAATTGCTTTAAGAAGTGTTACTGTGTCTGCCAGCTGTCAGTGGAAGGGTGAACTTTATTCTGCCTTCAATGACAACATTGCCCCATTCTAAAAAAGATGTGCAATCTCCTGGTGTCTGAAGGACTGACAGAAGCACACATTTACAATGCTGATGAAACTGGCACATACTGGAAAATGTTGCCAGAAAAGATATTGGCATATTGGTATGAGAAATTTTCCTCTGGGTTAAAAAAAATAAAGACTCATCGTATTTGAGTGTGCAAATGCAACAAGAACTCATCATCTGAAACTGCTTGTTATAGGCAAGTCACTGCAACCATGGTGTTTTAGCTTGTAAACATGCACCTTCCTGTTACCCGCAATGCACAGAACAATACCTGGATGAATGCCAGTATTTTTAAACAATGGTTCCACTCAGAATTTGTCCGAGGCATTCGTCATCATTTGCAGTCATTAAACATCTCACAATGTGCAATCCTCCTAACTGATAATACGAGTGCCCACTCTGATTCAGAACAGCTCAGTTTGGCAGATGAAGGTGTTTGCTATGTATTTTCTTACCTGCAAACACAACCTCCAAGCTACAGCCAGTAGATCAAGGCATTTTAGCAATACTTACAGTAAGAGATTGTACCACACCAAACTTTCAGCTAATGTCTTGTCTGAGAAAAATGAGTAGCTCATCTTGACTAAGGCTATAAGAAAACTAACCATTGAAGATGCTTGTTACCTGTTAGCAGAGTCTTGGTCTGAGGTTAGACAGGAAACAATTGTTCGGTGCTGGGAGAAATCAGAGGTGCTACATGAGCCGCAATCCGAACCTGTTGTTGTTGCACAGGAAGCTGAGGCAAACACCACATTGCATGTCACTGCACAGAAGACAGACTGTATACCTGAGGCAATCCAGTAGTGTGTCAACTGTGATTCTGAAGATGAGTATGGTGAGCTAACAGATGATGACAGTGGGAACATCATGAAGAACATCCCTGAGTCAACGGTGGCTACCGGAGAAGGCGAGAAAGAAAGTAACTAAGCTGCTCCAGCTGCTCGGGTACCCACAGCCTCTGAAACTGTAAAAGTTTTTAATAAATGTGTCATAGTGGAAAGTCAGGATGTACCAACTACCCGGACACATTATTGCTACATAAACAGCGAATGTAGGCAATCAAAAAACTTAACAAAGCCAAAAAACAATCTTCAATCACTATGTTTTTCTACAGTGTTGTAAAATGTTTAACATGCCTGTACTTCTTGCTGATGTTAAATTTATGTGAACTGCTGTTACACTTCTTGTTAATGCTGCTTGCTGTTTAACATGCCCATATTGTTTACTGCAAATTTATGTGAGTTGCTATGAATTTAAAATGTTGTATGTTTCTACTGTTACACTTCTTGCTAATGCTGCTTGCTATTTAACATGCCCATACTACTTGATGCTAGCAAACTGAGGTGAGCTATGTGAGCCACTATTAACTTAAAATGACATACTGCTCACTTCTATGCCCATGTGAGAGGAACTGCTTGCTGCTGTTAAAACTTATTTTTAATGCTGCTAATGTACTTTATGTTGTGATATGTCTGTACCCCTTGTTGCTTCTTGCTGCTGCCAAAGCTGTGACCAATGTGAGCTGTTATTAATTTAAAATGCTGTGCTGCTTTTATTTACACATGCTATGCAGCATTGCTGCAGTTAAACTAACTGTTCATACTGCTATTTTAACATACAGTAATTGAACATATTTATTACTGTAATTTGCTGTAATGCATTACAATAAAGCAATAACGTGATCACACTTATCAATATAATACTGTACTATACTCTTGTTCAGTAGACTCCTGTTAATCAGAACACCTGATTACCCCAAAGAATTGTATGTCCACAAATGCTTTCAGATAATTGGGATTGCACTATAAAAAACATGATGATATTGTGGTATATGTGTATGTTTTTATTTTAGAGTGTACATCTTTTATTTATACACTTCCTAGCAATAAATTTGAACATTAATTTGAATGATAAGGCATGGTCCACCGTATCAACCTCACCCTCGTGGGTGAGCTAGGGAAGAACAAGAAGGCAAGGGTAAATCACGGAGAAGGCTGGTAATGAGCCTGGGTTTGGGGATGGCTGATGAGGGCAAACCTGGAATGGGAGAAATAGAAAGTTAAAAAAAATACCTGTATTGGTTTGAAATGCAACTACCGTACTTTATATTGTGAAATGCCTGTACATCTTGTTGCGTCTTGCTGCGGCCAAAGCTGTGTGACCAATGTGAGATGCTATGAATTTAAAATGCTATACTGCTTTTATTTACAAATGCTGTACATTATTGCTGCTGTTAAACTTACTGTTCATACTGCTATTTCAACATTTTATTTATTACATAATTTGGAGAAAAATCTTTGAGCTTGTAGCTTGTTTACAAAAGTTCCAGGTGATGTGACAAAGCAATTACAATACAACAGTACTATAAAGATAGGGTTACAGAAAATACGTTACAGGGAAACAAATTATACAGGGAAAAAAATAGCTAATACAGGCGGTAGTAAACATTTGCTATTAACTAGGATACATGGATTCAAAGCTGCCTATAGAGTCAGACTTTGATTCAGGAGTTAAGCACTGCACCAGTAGTCAGAGTAGCAGAGGGGAAACGAGGAAGGGGGATGGCAGGCTATGAACAAATGCGGGAGACAGGCAGGAATAAAAGTGTTAGGACAGCAAGGGGATAGGCAAAACTTAAGAGGTGAGACAGAGGTAGTACAGTACAGAGGTACAGAGGGAGGAATGTGAGAGGAAGGGACAGGCAGGCAAGTGTGGGGGCTGTGTATAAGAAGAGTGTATAAATAAAAGATGTACTGTACACTCTAAATTAAAAACCTACACAGTAATTTAAAGTATGTATTACTGTTATTTGCTGTAATGCATTAAAATAAAACAATAACGTGACCACACTTGTCTATATACTATACTGTACTCTTGTTCAATGGATTCCCATTTATCTGAACACCCGATTTTCTGAAAGAATTGTGCATCCCCCAATGCTTTCAGATAATTGGGGTTGTACTGTATAAAATCATGATAATATTGTGGTCTGTGTATGTTTTTAATTTAGAGTGTACATCTTTTGTTTATACATTCTTCTTACTATTGAATTTGAACATTAACTTGACTGATGGGACATCGCCCACCGTGTCAACCCTACCCTGGGAGGGTAAGCCAGGGAAGAACAAGAAGGCAAGGGTAAATCTGGAAGAAGGCTGGTAATCGGGTTGGGGTGGGAATGACTGATGAGGGCAGGCTGGGAGTGGGGGAAATAGAAAGTTAAAAAGATACCTGTATTGGTTTGAAATGCAAATTAGATATCTATTTGTTTTTACAAGAAATGTGTGCCACAAAGAGTTTTCATGTTTTATTTTATGTTTTTAGCTAGCACCCCTCTCCCTGTTACCAAACTATGGACTATTTTTTGTCTTCAAAATTTGCAATGGAAGCATTTCGATAAAAGACCTTTATTTTTATCTTTTTAACAATAATTTATTCTTATTTGTATTCATTTTAAGTTAGGTATACTGAAGAAGCATTTTATAAGTGCAATAAGAGACTCTGGGGTGTGCTGTTATGGTGATATAAACACACCTTTTTGAAACATTTAATGGCACTGAACTGTAGCTCATGCCTAATAATGCAATTAACATATGATTATCTCACTATAATGCACACACTGTCCTTTCTTATACCTTACATAATCATTCATGACCAAAAGCTTTGTTCAAGACCATGTTCCCTGGACCTGCTCTGTACCTCCAACTCCAATATTGCATAGTTACCTGGCTGCCTGTTTAATAATTGTATGTCATCATTCAAAACCACATTCAGTGTTGCCTGGACCTACTTTGTACCTACAACTCCATCTTTGCATTTTTCAGCCACTTGTCCACCTTTTTAACAATTTTGCATATCACCATTCTAGTCCACGAAGATGGCTTCCTGTGTGGCCTGTATTGTATTGTACCAACATTATTGTATGCATCTTTTACATTGAATAATATGTTCAAAGTAATGTATGCTATAGAGAATAATTTATGGGAAAGGGTGTGTAATTAATTTTTATGCACACTTGATGTGTGTGCGTGATGCTATATACTGTACACTCTGAGACCATAGCTCAAGGGGTTTATAAATAAATCATGCACTTGAAGCATATAAAAAACACCCCTTCCCATAATTTATTTTTATAATTTTTAAACTTTATTAGGTTTACTTGCTATTTCCAAGCCACAGCATAATTTCTAGATTGCAACATGAGTGTGTTGTGTTGCTGGTTGAGAGATTTGGAAGAGGAGGGTGGGAAGGGAAGGCTTAAAAAAAACATAGCTGTCCCTCTTGCTACCTGGTCTCCCTCTCTCTCTTGTTTATTCTATCTCTCTCTCTCTCTCTCTCTTTTTCTCTGTACTCTTAGAAATGGACAGAGAAAGACATAAAGAGTTTGGGACAAACTGTTTTGCTTCAGTAGTTTAATGTTATACTCTGAACTGTCTTGTGACCACCATTAGAACCATTCATGTGTAGCAGTAGATTATAGCATGACATTTAGAGTAAATCACTCTTAGTAATTATGTGTAAAATAATGCAGGGGTAACAATGCACAACATGGTTGTGTTTCCATCAAGGGGTTCTGAAACCATCACAAGGGCCTCAAGAACAGTGTTTGAGAGGAAACAGATACCATCAGAACTCCAAGACAGAAACACAGCTGAGCTGTTAATGGTTGCCCATTTGTAATTTTTTATATAGTGTATGATTTGAAACATAAAACAAAAAATGCTGCTCTTTTTCTTCCCAAGAAAATAGCATGCGTTAAGTCATCAAAAAACAATTTATCTTATAGTTTTTTTTTAGCAAAATTATATTTCTGATATGCCTAAATTCTTCCTCAGTGAATTTTTAGCTTTCTCAGATATTCTTCAAACAGGTGCCTTAGCTATTTTTTAATGAGTTACTTAGGTAATTAAAGATGGCTGCCATTTGCAATTTTAAAAATGTCTTCCACTAAAGTTACCAGCTGAACGAACATACTAGATTCATGGTAAATACAGCACTCTGTGAATATATTTTATTGTTCCATGGCAGGCATGTCATGGGAACAGGAACATTTAACAATTTCAAGATACTGTATCTTACTTCAGAAATCAAAGACAATGAAAATAAAAATGGGTATGCTGATGATTGCTGGAAAAAAAAACATTATTGCTCAAAAAAAACTATATGGTGACTAACAAATACTGCTGCTTTAAGTTTTTAATTATTTTATAACAAAACAGAACCCACAGTCACCAAGCTTCTGAAAACCCACCTGGATGAGGGGTGAGTTTCTGATTTTTTTTCCCTCTGCAGAGCCGACTGGTAGCTCTGGCCCTCCACCAGAGGGACTCATTCTCTGACTTGAACTTGTCAAGTCACCATGGACCCCTATGGCTCCCTGCCTTTTTCCTCTTTGCTCACCAGGGCACTGGAACCATGCAATGGGTGAGGCAGCTGCACCTGCCTCCATGAAAGAAGCCATACACCCTGGATGGGTGCCCTACCCTCTTCTGGTCAATGTGCCTGTGCCAACATCTGGCCACCACTGGGTGTCAGTCTACAGCGTGCCACGCTGTCCCTCCCCCCAAAGAAGGAGAGCTGTCTATGGATGCTCAATCCTTCCTCCCCCTGCAATTCCTTGGTGACCTTAGTCCATTCCGGAACCCAGGTCTCCGGTGTGGCATGAGGTGTAGCGTCCAGCACCTCAACCTTCAGCACCACTTGGCCGGCTCAAGTTTCTGATTTTTAAAATGATGGAACTACAGAAGATTTTGTATATGGGGAGTCTCTCAGTGCTGTTTTTGAGGGGATAAAAGGAAAATGGCAGGTGACATGTTTCCATTTTAATTAAATATGGACTACTAGACTGGGGACTGTGCACAACAAGCCTGTGCTTCCATTGAAGAGCATTGATCACATCACAGACCTTGAGAATGATACTTGAGAGGTCATTATAATGTCATCATCCCCCTGAGATGGAAACACAGTCTTGTCTGAGCAAAGTTCCCTATCTGTGATTTAATATAGTATATTGTTGCCCCTTCTGTTGTTATTAGGAAAAGAGTATTGATTTTAATAAGTTTAAATTTAGAATGTGCTGCTACCAAGCATGGGTTTCAAAAAGAGCCACAAAGAGAAAGAGAAGTTTTGGTTCACTTTACTGAATGCTGCAAACAGATAGTTTCAACTTTAACAAAATTTCAAGTTTTGTAGAAGTAAAGTTCATAAACGTAAAGTTTTAAAATAGGAAGCATCTTATCTGGTATGCTGTCTGAAGTTGTCATCAATCTGAGAGAGAGAGAGAGAGAGAGAGCGATGGTATGATTCTGTAATCTGACTGAGAGTGAAATAGTGCATACAGCTTGAGAATTGAAAGTTGTAGTAAAGTAGTAATGTTGCTTCTATGGTACAGCAACTATTTAACCTTTGACCTGTCCTACAACAGCTTTTCACAGTGCATTAAAATCCATCTACAATAAGGGACAACCATATACTATATAGCTGTAGTACCACATACGGGTACAACAGCAGTTTACAACTTCTGAACTGTAATGCAACAGCTTTTTAGTTAAGATGGAAATCAATGTGCAAAAGGATGTGACCATATACTATTGTACAATGAAATAACTTAGGTATATGGACAATTTGTTGTTAAATCATAATATAGTATTTACAATTAGCTCAAGGCAAGTGGGAGTGCAGTTGCAGCAACTGATATGTCAAGATAGCTTCTGAGATTTCTGTGCTACTTTTAGAGAAATTCTCTGTCAGCCTATAGTACTACCGTAGGGCCACCAAAGTGTGTATCTTTAAAAATATTGCAAAATATTTCAAATTATTTGACCATGTCAGTTGCTGCCCCATCCAGCATGCATCTTAACATTGGCAAACTGATTTGTAATGTAGTTCTCCCTCATCCAGAAATTGTGTGTCCTGTGTTGTATGTACTACCATATTTCACCATTCAGTCTCCTCACTAATGCCTACCAGATTTCCAGTCCTGATGAACTGATATACTAGTTGTCATGGAGCTCATACTGTGTGTGCACCTATCATGCACCACAGTGTTTATATGACTGTCTGCAGTTTGTTCAATCCTAATAAGCAAAATGATCAGATTTCCTTTGAATAGTGCCATAATTGTGCATCAGCAGACACCACTCTTTCTCCTCCATATGAACTCTTACTTTTCTTCCCACGCTGCTTCATTCAACCATAAAACTGCACTGACCAAAACATTCCCATGCAATTATGGTGAAGTATGATCCCTGTCTGGTCTACCTACCTACAGACTTCAACGTCATGGGGCAGCACTTTTTATGGGAAGAACATACTCAGCATGTCCAAGCTGTTTATAATCCACATAACCTGCTGCAGACAATCAGCAATACTACAAACTGAGGACTCTGCATGATGCACACATCGCAGTGTCATTTCCAGCTATTTCTCACAGGGGGATGGACATCTGACAGGAATGATCATAGAAACATAGATTTTGATTGCAGATAAGGACTGCTTGGCCCACGCAGTCTGCCCATTTCTCTATCTATTGTATAAGCTGAAGATCCTAGTTACCCAACAGCCTACTTCTTCCCAACACCTACCAGAATTTTCTTATGTCTGTCTCGTGCATTCTTGAATTCCCCCACTGTTTTTGACCCCACAACCTCCTCAGGAAGGTTGTTCCATGTGTCCACCTCCATCTCCGTGAAAAAATGCTACCTCATGTTGCCCCTGTGTTGCCCCCCCATCTTCAGATTATGCCCCCCCTTGATCACACAAGGGTGAGTATTGATCAGAAAACATTAGAATAGGGTTGATCAGAATTTGACTCATGAAATCGGGTTGGATTCCAGCCTTTTAATGAAATTAAGGTATTCAGAATTTAGGGCCACAAAAAGAGTCAGATTTGTAATCGGAATTAGAATCTGACTCTGATTCTGTATCTGACTACCCGGTGAATACCATGCTCTTGTCTTTCCCGGAAGGCTCCCATATCTTAATATTTGGTCTGCTGCAGAAAGGGTTGGGTCCTCCTCCTTTTAGCTAGGTAGGTGGTAGATACCTGCATATGTGTCTAGGTTCAGTTTAGTTTGGTGGCACTGGTAGTGCTGGAATATCTGTAAATTATAGAACTCGAGCCTATCAATGAGAGACCACCCATCCCTGAGTTACCCACAACCATACACCCACTGCCAACTGTTCTAATAGCTACTTCTTTTGAAAAAAAAATGTTTTGACAAATATTTTTTTTTTATTGAGGCCTTTTGGAGTAGAGGGTAAAGAAAGTTGTATATATTTTTCTTATTTTATCTGCCCTCCTACCACCCAACAGTGAGAGCAGTGCTGATTGAATTTATCAGACTAGAAAAAGTGCAGAGAGGATTTTTTGCAGTCAATCCTTTTTTTCCTCTGGAGCACAAGCTGTCTTCCAGATCCAGCCACCAGAGCTCTGTTCACCCATTTTTCTTCTGTGACTTACCTTCATGAGGTTGTAGCATGGCTTGGGTATGCAACATGGTGCAGGGCAACTGAATGGCTGATGTCAGCGGTGACTCCGAGCTCCACCATTTTCATGCTTTTTTGTCCCCCACAGAGGTGGTGTGCAATTCTGCACAGACACCCCTCTCAACTTCCATGCATGGTGCATCAGCAGCTGCCACTCTCACCCCATGCCATCAGACCCAGCATGCCTAAGCTTCAGCCAATGTTAGGGGACAGACAAGTACTGGACACTAAAACTCTCCCTCCCCAGGACAGGACAGTAGTCCTCCACAATCTGAATTCTCTCCCTCCCCAACTGACCTCTGGTGATCCAAGTCTGCATCCGAATCTGGGTCACCAGTGTGATATGAGGTGTGGTGTCTAGCGCCTCAACCTTCAGTGTCACTGGGCCAGTTTGTGCAGGGTGGATTTTGAGGGATTCATTTGATAGATATTTTGTACTGATTACTGGTGGTACAGATGGACACAGAATTCCAAATTTTTCCCTTACAGAGGGAGGCAGGGTAATAGAGGAGGATGACAAACAAAAAGAAGCCACTCTTAATGACTTCTTCTGTTGTGCATTCACAAGGGAGGTCAGCAGGCCTCTGCCAGAGAGTGGCATAAAGGCAGCTGTAAAGGGGATCCTGGAGATGAAGCAACAGATATTTACTAGTGAAAGGTTCCAAAAAGGGCTAGTGGCCCTTAAAATAGATAAGAACCCTGGGCCAAATGGGAAGCATCTGAAGGTGCTCAATGAATTACCAATGGTACTAGCTGAACCACTGGTTGGACTATTAAGCAGCTCAGTTCAGACAGGGGTAGTTCTGAAAGGTTGTAAGGGAGCAGACATAGTTCTGCTTCACAAAGGGGGGCGGGGAAATGAACACTCAAGTAACTACAGATCTGTCAGTCTTATCTCAGTTGTGGGTAAACTGATGGAAAATGTAGTCAAAGAAGACCTACTAGACTTCCTGTAGAGAAATGAACTCCAGGTTAGTAAACAGCATGGGGACATGGCAGGGAGGTCTTGTCAGACTGACCTGATAGTATTTGTTCACTGGGTTATGAGGAGAGTAGATAAGAGACATGCTATAAATTTACTCTACTTCAATTTTGGCAAAGCTTTCCACTAGGTGCCTCACAGGAGGTTGCTGAAGAAGCTAGATGATCTGGGCGTAGCAAAGGACACAGTTTGATGGGTGGGAAGCTGCTTGGAAAGAACACAGCAGATGTTTGTGATAAATAGAGTCAGATTTGAGAAGAGGGAGGGCACCAGTGGGGTGCCACAGAGATCAGTCCATGGCCCAGTGCTTTTCAATATGTCCATCAGAGATATAGAAGGAATTCAGGACAAAATGTGTCTCTTTGTAGATAACACTATGGTCTTTGGAAGAGTAGACAGTCAGGAGGGGATTAGGGAGATGTAGAGGGACCTACAAAGGCTAGAGAGGTGGTTCAAGGTTTTGCAATTGAAATTCAACTGCAGAGCAAGAGGATGAGTTCCCCATAGGCAGATCATCCCTAAAGGTTAAAATGTCAGTGTGTGCACCAAGATCAGTTCAAAGGGTATAGAGGATAATGGATGGGCATCAGTTAACTGCAACACTGTATTCACTTTGAGAGGTTGCTATGACAACCTAGTAAACCTCGAGAGGTTTATGATTGTCATGGAGCCTCGAGAAGTGAACTCAGCATTGTTGTGTAACTGATACCCATTGATTGTCTTATGTAGTGTAAGGGCATCCGCTAAACAAACACTGAACATTTCTTGAGTGCAGCTGTAATTACTTCACAATCTTAATGAACACAGTGGTGCTGCTTATGTCACCCCCCCCCCAAGAGAAGAAGTGCCGCTCGGTCCACATTCCCCCAGTCTCACAGACTAATTTTTTTAAAATAAATACAGGAACACGCACTTAAACTGAACATCAGGACTGTGTCCTTTTAGCAATGCTGCTGTCTTTCAGCAGAGATCTCACCACTGTGGCCATTTCCCCCAAACCAGAATAGATCTCATGGCCACGGACATTTCTGCAGCAGTTGAGCATTGCCTAATGCACATATGCGAGGATGTTCCATGTTGTACCATCAATATAACGTACTCTCAATGGTACCATCGCAATATTACGTCACATCGATGGTACAACAAGCTTAGCTTTACATTGAATTCAGTGAAAAACAAAGCTCTCCCATACACTGTAATTCAAATCCTGATGTACTCCAGAATCCTGTTTGCCTTGTTGTGTTCCTTGGTATAATTAGCTAGATTGTTTAAGGGAGGCAGTTATAATGACTTCTAAGTTTCTTACCTCAAAAGTTGTGCCCAACTTAACCTCTCCCAACCAGTACTGTTTCTTGGGGTTCTTATTCCCTATGTGAATCTCCTTACACTTTTTGGTGTTTAATTTCAATTCCCATACAACACAGATGCACAGATCTACCATAAAACAGCTTAAACTTCTTTTACACCAAATGTATTCTGTTTTCAAAGCAATGGCTACTGCAGTCCATGCCTGGTGTTTCATTGGTATTACCACCAGCTTTTTAAAGGGTGTGTGGTCCTGTGGTAAAACAAATGTACACTGTATAATGTTTTAAGGTCTGTAGGATAACAAATAGCACTGCTATCCAACTCACCACCAATACAATATCACTATGCTATTCATATTAAGAAATACTTTTGAAATGAAACTACAATTCATGTGAAAACAGGCTGTAGTCACTCACTAAAAAATCAGTACAATTCTTGTTCACTTAAAAGTCAAGTCTGAGTGCTGCTCCAAAACACATGGAGCATCTATGCTGCAGGCCCATGCAAGAAGACATCTGTGCTTGTTCAGAAAAGTCAGCATCTGACTGGTGGTTGAGACTTGGGGTGGTATGCCTATGTACACACAAGTGTTTCATTGACCTGGCTGGTAGGGAAGGCAGATCAGCAGGCTTTGTGTTGTAAATCAGTTCTAAATATGTCTTTCAGTTCCCTAATTCCTTAATTTAGGATAGGCTTTTTATGGTGTGGAGTTGTTGAGCTCTGCTTGGAGTGGCAGCAGCCGTCATGGACAGAACTGGAGCCAGCAGAGGACAGCAGATCATTAGGACTGCAGAGATAATGCAGATAAGAGTTGAGACAGTTTTGACAACCCCAAACCCCACCATCAAATTTTATACTACAGGGTTATTACATAAGCAATGTGATGGTTATAAATGAATTTATGTATTCATAGTGCAACTGGTACTTACTATTTGCAATATGTATCAGCCTTTACATTTCTGTCTATTTATCCCATATACTGTATGTCAAGAGTGTTTTTATGTCACTTTTCTGTTACTTTATATCGTAACTTTATGTTATGAAACTGGATGCCATTGTAAACAAGAAAATGTCTCAATTTATTTTCCAATAAAATCTGATGATGATGATGATGATGATGGTAGAGGGAGAGGTAGATATTGCTATCATCTCAGAGACCTGGGCCACCCAATACCATGACTGGGATCTTGCAATCCTGGATTACAAGGTGTTCCACAGGGACCAGGAGGGGGGAAGGGCAGGAGGGGTTGCTATTTATGTCAGGGAAGGGATACTGTGTACCAGGGAGGAGGGGGATGAGAAGAGGCCAGAAGCCATATGGGTATTACTCCAAAGCCCTAAAGGTAAGAAGCTCAGGATGGGGGTGGTGTACAGGCCACCCTCACAGAGCGAGGAGAAACATAGAAAAATAGAATGTGACGGCAGATAAGGACCGCTTGGCCCACCTAGTCTGCCCATTTTCCTACCTAACAGATAAGCTGCAGATCCTAGTTAACCAACAGCTTACTTCCTCTTACCCCCCACTAGGACTGCCTTATGCCTGTCTCATGCATTCTTGAATTCCCTCACTGTTCTTGACTTCACGACCTCCTCAGGGAGGCTGTTACATGCATCCACAACCCTCTCTGTGAAAAAATACTTCCTCACATTACCTCTGAGTCGCCCCTCTATCTTCAAATTGTGCCCCCTTGTTCTTGCACATCTCTTTTTCTGAAAGATGCTACCCTCTTGGACTTTGTTGATTCCCTTGAGATACTTGAAAGTTTCTATCATGTCTCCTCTCTCCCTTCTTTCCTCAAGGGTATACATATTAAGCTCCTTTAGTCTTTCTTTGTATGTCTTCTGGTGCAGACCCTGCACCATTTTGGTTGCCCTCCTGTGGACAGCCTCCACTCTGTCTATGTCTTTGTGGAGATGGGGTCTCCAGAACTGCACAGAGTACTCCAGATGGGGTCTCACCAACTGTCTGTACAAAGGAATAACAACTTCCTGTTTTCTACTATTGATCCCTCTTCCTATGCATCCCAGTATCCCCCCAGCCTTCCTTACTGCCTTCTCACATTGCTTGCCACCTTTAGGTCATCTGATATAATTACCCCCAGGTCCTTTTCCATTTTTACTGTTGTCATTATCTCACCCCCCATTGTGTACTCTTCCCCTGGGTTTTTGTTTCCCATGTGCATTACCTTGCACTTCTTTGCATTGAATCTGAGCTGCCATACATTTGACCATTCCTCCAACCTTGCCAAGTCCCTTCTCATCCTTTCCACTCCATCTTGTGTATCAACCCTGTTGCAGATCTTTGTGTCATCTGCAAAGAGGCATACTTTTCCTTCCAGTTCCTCTGCAATGTCACTTATAAAGACATTAAAAAGGACCGGTCCCAGTACTGTACCCTGCAGTACCCCGCTAGTAACCCTCCTTTCTTCACTGTGTACTCCATTTACTACTACCCTTTGCATCCTGTTGTCTAGCCAATTTTTTATCCAGGCTACCACCTTGGGACCCACTCCAAGGCTGGCTAACTTGTGTATTAATCTTTTGTGTGGGACTGTATCAAACGCCTTGCTAAAATCTAGGTAGGCCATGACCACAGCCCCTCCCTGGTCTACTACTTTGGTCACCCAGTCAAAGAAATCTATTAGATTCATCTGACATGACCTTCCCATTGTGAATCCATGCTGCCTTGGGTCCTGTGCCCCATTGGCCTCTAGGTACTCAACAATTCTTTCCTTCGGAGTGATTCCATCATTTTCCCTACCACTGAGGTCAAACTAACTGGTCTGTAGTTTCCTGCCTCTGTCCTGCTTCCACTTTTTTGAAGAGGAATCACATCTGTCCTCCTCCAGTCATCAGGTACCACCCCATCCTCCCATGATTTGTTAAAGAGAGTAGTCAGCGGTGTCACTAGTTCTACCCTTAGTTCTTTTAGAATTCTTAGATGAATCCCATCAGGCCCCATTGCTTTGTCCACCTTCAATTTTATTAGTTCTTTCAGAACCCTTTCTTCTGTAAATGGACTGGTATCGACCCCTGTCTTCAGAGTGTTTCTCTTGTTTGGTTTAGGTAACTCCCCCTCCTCTTCCTTTGTGAATAGTGAGCAGAAATATTCATTCAGTATCCCTGCTTTTTCACTGTCACCCTCTACCCACTTTCTCCCCCCCCCTTTATTAAGCCTCAGTATCCCTCCTTTGGTCTTTCTTCACTTGCTAATGTACCTATAAAAGGTCTTATCCTCCTTCTTAACAGAGTTGGCTATCCTTTCCTCGGTTTGTGCCTTTGCTATTCTGACTGCCTTCCCAGCCTCTTTCTGCTTTAACTGATAAAGTTCTCTGTCCTGCTCCTTCTGTGTTTCCTTATATTTCCTGAATGCTATCCTTTTCTCCTTAACCTTCCCTGCCACCTCTTTTGAGAACCATAGCGTTTTTTTCCTTTGTTGTGTTTTATTGATTTGCTTTACACAAAGGCTTGTTGCCTCTGTGATGGCTGTTTTGATTATTCCCCATTGTTCCTCCACACCTCCTTCTTGCCTGCTTGCTAGTGCTTTTCTGAGGCACTCTCTCATTTTCCAAGGTGGAGAGGTGGGCAGGGAGCTGGGGGAGTAATTCAGGAAGGTCAGTGGCAAGGGAAATACAGTTACAGTGGGAGACTTCAACCTACCCGGGGTTGACTGGCAGACAGTAACTACAGTACACGCCAGGGAACAGGTGCTGCTAGAGTCTATCCAAGACAGTTACCTAGTGCAAGGAGTGATTGAACCTGCCAGAGAGGGGAACATACTGGATTTGGTGCTAACAAATGGTGATCAATTCCAGGATGTGATAGTACAGGACCTCTAGCAGGAAGCAACCACTGATCAGTGTGGTTCCTCCTCAACACAAGAAGGGAGTCAGCTAAGACAAGGACAAGACTGTTGGACTTCAGGAAGGCAGATTTTGCCAGAATGGGCAGCATCCTAGAGGGGTATTTAGCTAAAATTAACCCAGTGATGGATACTGAACAGAAGTGGGCAATCATTAGCAAGGGGCTGAATGAAGCCATGAACACACGTGCATAATCTCATAGTAAGCAGTCCAGGTCAAAAAAACCTAGCTGGCTCAGCAAGAAAGTGAAGTGGAAGGTTAGGGAAAAAAGATTGTCCTTCATTAAGTTCCAAAAATCGGGGCTTGAGGAGGACAGAGAGGCATTCACAAAGGCATCTTTGGAGGTGACCAGGTCAGTCAGGGCATCCAAGGCAGCAAAGGAGCTGAAGCTGGTGCAGGGGATCAGAGAGGGGGAAAAGGGATTATTTAAATACATAAGAGAGAAGAAGAGTTGTAGAGATGACATTGTTAGAATCAAAAGGGATGGGGGATGGGCAAAACAAGGGGAAGAACAGGCAAGAGCACTCAATGAGTACTTCTGTGCTCAGTGTTCACAAAAGAAAGGGATGGCCCAATACCACAGGGGAAAGGGGCAAGGGTGAATGGAGGGCAAAGATTACAGATGGGGGTCATCCAAGAGGATGGAGTTCTGAAGGGCTTAAACCCTTGTGGGTGGACAAGGCACCAGGACCAGACTCTGTATACCCAAGGGTCCTGAAGAAACTGGCAGAGGTGCTGGCAGGTCCTCTGATGGACCTTTTCTACACCTCCTTGGAGACAGGGAAGGTACCCAGGGACTGGAGGATGGCTCATGTGGTGCCCCTTTACAAAAGTGGACTCAAGGACCAACCGGGCAACTACAGACTGGTAAACTTGACTTCCATAGTGGGGAAGTTGATGGAGACCATTCTGAAGGAGAGGTTGATAACCTTTCTCAATAATAATAGTTTATAGGATGACAGACAGCATGGGTTTGTCTTGGGAAGATCGTGACAAACTAACCTGATCGACTTCTTCGACTGGGTCGCAAGGGCGGTTGACAAAGGCCACGCTATGGATGTCCTGTATCTGGACTTCAGCAAGACTTTTGATTCAGTGCCCCATGGGAGGGTAATAAGCAAGCTGAGAGACATAGGGGTTAAGGAGAAACTGGTGGGGTGGGTTGAGAGCTGGTTGCAGGGCAGACAACAGAGGATAGTTGTAAGGGGGGAGACATCCAAGCCAAGGTCAGTAATGAGTGGGGTACCACAGGGTTCAGTGCTGGGGCCTGTTTGGTTCAATGTCTTCATTTTAGATATTGCAGAGGGGGTCAAGAATAAGATCAGCCTGTTCGCAGATGACACTAAGAGCTGTGTAAAAGTGGAAAATGAGGAAGGGAGGCAGGCACTCAGGGAGGATCTAGCTAAACTCAAACACTAGTCTAGGGAGTATTCATTGGGGTTTAAAGCTAGGAAGTGCAAGGTCATGCACCTCAGAGCAAGAAATCCCAGGACCAGCTAATGGCTGGGGGGAGTGCAGGTAACAGCTCCAGAGGAGGAAGGGGAACTCAGGATAATAGTCACAGGGGACATGAAGGTATCAGCACAGTGTAGCAGGGTGGCAGCAAGGCCAAATAGGATGCTGGGGTGCATTGCCAGAAGGATCACCTCTAGAAAGGAGGAGGTCATCCTGCCCTTGTATAGATCACTGGTGAGACCACACTTGGAGTACTGTGCGCAGTACTGGTGCCCATACCTCAAAAAGTATGTGAGATTACTGGAGGGGGTACAGAGCAGGGCTATGAAAATGATTATGGGACTGGGGGAATTGCCGTATGAGGAGAGATTGAGGGAGCTCAACATGTATTCGCTGGAAGAGAGAAGGGCAGAAGGGTACATGATAGAGACCTTTAAGTACTTGAAAGGCATAACCAAAGTCAGAAAGGGAGGAGTGTTCTGCTTAAAGGGGGGGAAGGGACACTGTGGGGCACAGTCTGAAGTTGGAAGGGGGAAGGTTCAGGAGGGAGATGAGGATTCACTACTTTACAGAGAGAGAGAGAGAGTGGTGGCGAGATGAAACGCACTGCCTGATTAGTTAATCCAGCTGAGGACAATGGATAGCTTTAAGTGGGGTTGGGACAGAGTCAAGGGCAGGATTAGTACACTAAGGAACCCAAAGAGGGGAAAGACCAGGAAAGGGGAGGGAGGGAGGCATTTGGTTGGGGCTGGGGCAGCTGTAGTGATATGAAACTAAGAGCTGCACAATCAGGCAGACGTGATAGACCAGTGGGCCGTTTTCTGATGGCAATTTCGTGTGTTCATATGATGATGATGATAATAATGAAAAATTGACCCACTGATAAGACAGAGATTAGATAAGAAAGCTATCTCTGCCAAGTACCTTTTTCAGGGGGACATTTTCACTATCAGCACTGCCCACCAGTAATCTTTTCTGAGTTGAACTTGAAGAACTTCAGTTGTGGAGGGGCTGGGAGTTGGAGAGATGTTTTAGACATAAAATGCTGGCCAGTGCTACTTTCAAAAATATAGCAAAATGACACAACATGGCAAATTTCATTACTGGAAATGCCACATTCAGATGAATGTGGCATTGAACAAAGGAATTGGGCCATGCCACACCATAACTTGAAATGCCATTGAAAGTGGCAGTGGCTAGCACTGCATGAGTGTGCACCGAATCCAATTCGACAGCCAAATACACCAAATACAGCATGTATTTGGCCGAATTCCAAGTACTTGCCATATTCAGTGTATTTGGCTGACATATTCAGCAGATGTTCAGAGGGTCCTTTTTGCTATCTCTGCTCGGGGGCTAATTGCAGCACTAGTTCTCTAAAATACCTTGTATTTTTCCAAGGCATGCTGCACTGAGGGATACTCTGATTTCATTGCACCTTAGGCTTCTGCTTGTACTACCACCTCTACCTTGTCCCTTTGGTTCACTGGTATTATTGCTCAGCAGCTCTGGTTTTTGTTCCCTTGGGCTTGCTGCTGTTTCTGGAGCTTCAGCTGTAGCCTCCCCAGTACTGTATGTACTGTACTCTCTGCCTTGGGTGAGACATCCTGCTATTAATGTTCATTAGTTCCAGCAAATGTTCAGTGGCATACCCTGGATTCCAGCTCCAATTACATGTTACACCCAAGAGGAGCAACCTGCTGTTACTGTCCTCCCACTGCACCCTGCATCCCCACCCCCCCCACCATTATTGTTCAGCAGCTCTTGTTCCAGTTCCTTGGGACATCATGGTGTTACTTCAGCTCAGAGCTTAGACTCCATCTACCATTACACTGTCTGCCCTGGGATGCCCTTCTATTAATGCTCAGCAGCCTTCCTTCTAGTTCCTATTACACTCTCCTCTCAGGGCTCACACCCTGCTGTTACTACAACAGCCCAGTCAGTTCTAGCACTCACTGCACTTTCTGCCCTGAGATATCTAACATCACTGCTCAGCATCTCTGTGTCCAGAAGTCCCCATCCCATTTTACCTCTTCATCCAGGGATAACAACTAGCTGTTCTTGCTTGGCTGCAGCTCAATATCAGGCTGAACACATGCTTAATACTTTGTAAAAACTTAGCAAGACAGTGCTGTGATTAAGTCCCAAAGACCGAGTTGGGAGAAAGTCACCAAGCTGCCCTTGTCCTGGCATCCCACACATGCACTTGTTTGCCACCTGGGCTGCCTCCACAAGGTGATCGTCAGCTGGTTGGGACTCAGGGCTTCCCAGTCAGAGGCCAAAGATGGGCATTTGTGAGTAAAGTTGAGTGGAAAAGTAGAGGAGTAAGCTTAGGGGGCTGAGTTGTTCAATTATTTCAGCATTTAATTGTAGGTTTGGGGTGGGCTAATCAAACCCAAATTCCTGAAGACCGAATGCCTGAACACCTGAATATACCTCAAAGTATTCAGCAAATATTAATCAGATACTGTACTTCATTTGTGTATTTGTGCACCACCTATTAAGACATCCAGGCAGCTATAGCACTACTATCTAGGACAAGGAGGTTATTACAGTACTACCGGGGCAGGTAGGGTTCGAAAGCTGGGCGAGTGGTGGTAGTATGAGTGAATTATAATACACACCAGGTGTGGATTTTCAGCATCATGGTGGTGGGGGTGAAGGTCCTATAAAAAGCCTGTTCATGTTCTGTTAGTGTTTTATATGGTGACTGGGCATAAGGAGCTTAGCTGTGGTTGTGCAAACTAAAATCAGTTGACAGTGTGGCATGGTGAAATGTGGCAATACATCACTTATTTTTCTGAAGATGTTAGACACCTGTTTCCAGCAAGGTCTCTGACCAACCCCTCACCACAGCAATGTTGACATGCTGAAGTTGTCAGGCAGTTATTTTTACCATGGAACAGTAGGGTGAGAGGCCGCACTGTGTGTTTATTGGATGGTGGCATAGGTGGTCTGGGGGCTCTCAGCATGATACACCTTGCTCTCTAATTAATAAGGATGTGACTGGAGATACATCACAATACCACTGCTCTCCTTTCTGAATGTGTCTTTGCTAATATAAAACTATAGAATATTGGTTTCCCAATAACCATTTTGAATATAGTATAAAAAACTGTCTACGGCTCCCAGCACAGAACCACCCTGTCTCAACTAGTGCATTTGTTTTATTTCAGAGGTTTGGTTAAAGAAAGGCACCCATACTTAGCTGAAGCTCATTTTCAGATGCATCCAATGTGCACATACAGATTAACTGACTTACTCAGGGCCACACAGTATACAAGGGGGCTGTAGGATTCATACCCAGATTTGCTGGGTCTCTAGCTTCATGATTGATGCTCTAATCCTCTTGGCTATACTGCCTCCCATTTTAAAGGCAAAACCTGGTTACCCAACATAGTTGTTTCTGCACTAGAGATGCAGAAAAGTTTTACTTCACCTGCCAATTTTTGATGAAGTGTCCAAATTCGCCTCCATGGCTTAATTTGCAAAGTTGTCCTGTTAAATGACAATTTGACATTTGTAACTTTGCTTTGCTTTCAGTTTTTATTACGTGCAAATTGCACTTAAAAAAAGCAAGGAGAAGTTAAAAATGACAAATATCCAAAATCCCTGGTGTCAATGATCATCGGCCCCAGTGTGAAAAAAAAATTAAATCCCTGGTATCTATTGGTCCCTTTCCCTGGCTGATCACCAGCCCCAATGTGAAAACATATATATAATTCCTGGTGTTAAGTGCCCCCCCATGAATTGCCTATCCCAATGTAAAAACAAATGTATATGTTCTCTTTGGTGCCTAATGGTCCCCCTCCCCGCCGATCACCAGCTCCAATACAAAATATATATATATATAAACATCAATTAAATCCCTGGTATTTAGGTGACCCCCCCACCCTGTCAGGTAGTGCCCCACCACCACGTTTGCCCCAACCCGACCCCGAGTGGGTGACCAGTGTCACAAACTCACTTCTGTGGGGCTGGAATTCCCTGAGCTACAATGAAGCCCCCTGTGATCAGGGTCAGGTATACTCCTCCTCTGTCTGTTTAGTACACGTGCTGTCTCACAACTGAATGTAAGCCAGAAGATCCCGGGCTGCATTCTCTCTGGGTGAGGGGGTGCAGAATACAGTACTGAGTCTGTGTTCCTGGGAAAGAACCCTCTTGGACACTGCACAATGAACCAGAAATCCACAGATGTGTATAGGCCATCGGGGCACACCCTATGACACCCTATATGTGTCTTTCCTCAGAAATGCAGAGACCAATTTAAACCCTCACCTACCCCTCCTGAGATCTTTCATATTTTCTCCCCTCCTTTCATCCCCACAGTACTTAGTGGTATCTTACTTTGGTAGTATATGGCCCTTAGCAGTCAAACAGGTGTAGAATAGTTTGAACAAACTCTTCCCAACACACACACACAAAAAACACTGGCAGAATTTTTTTAAAATAAGCCAACGGCTTTACTAGTTAATTCATTTTATTTATTTATTTATTTATTTAGTTTTTGTTGACTTTGTAAATACACTAGGCAAATTCTGCCTATTTTCAGGCACAACCGAGGGGAAGGGGATACAAATGAATGCCAACTGACATTGAACCAGATTAAGCTGTTGGTGGTATTTTAGTGAATGGGGGAAAATTTGGTCAGGACACCAGAAAAATTCCCATTCATTTTATAAAATGGCTACTATAATCCCACAAGTGAATGGTTGGTTAGGCCCCATGATCTTGGTACAGAGAGGGGTCAGACAAGGATGCCCACTCAGCCCCCTTTTATATGTATTCAGCATAGACCCTCTTCTGCAGGCATTAAATTCCACCCCACAAATTTTACGTATTAAAGTAGACGCATATACAGTCCCTCATGTTGCGCAAGCCTATGCTGATGATGTCATGGTACTCATTAGAGATGAACCATCAGCGGAACATGTGGTGAGAATCTATCACCAATTTTGTAATACATCGGGAGCTTCTTTAAATTTACAAAAGTGTGTAGGTAGGCAGTTAGGTTTTCTAGCAAACCCAGCACCTACTGTAGCAGGTATTATCCTAACAAGAGAACCTATATTTGTTTTAGGTACTCTTTTTGGAGAGGGGAACCTTGACACCATGAACTGGAATCCCAAGTTGGAACAATGACAGAGATTAGTTCAAAACTGGAATAAGTGGCATGTTGGCAAGTGTAAAAGAATTCACTTAATCAAAACATTTTTATTGCCCACATTTCTTCACACTAGCTACTGTACCTTTTCCCTCTCCAAAATCAAAAGAAACCACACTGTATAGCATATTTTTGAAGGCAGTTTGAGGAAGCTAGCTGAACCCTTTGAAAAAGAAATATTTTATATCAACCAGTTTAACAAAGAGGACTAGGTATGGTTAATCCCCTGTTTTTTTTTATTACTGTATATACATTATTACAAATGTAAGGCCTCTACTGCAAAGCTCTAAACAGGCCTGGATACCCCTATATGAAGTGGCAAGCAGTACCTGAGTGGCACAATGGGTTAATGATTCTTTGCACATAGTAAAACGATCACAAATTGGTTCTACTTACATCAGAGAAGTGTTTGTAACGATAAAAAGCTGGACTATTTCAGCCCGCAAGGTCTCAGTGCTAGTAAGGAAATTCCTATATAAATAAATTATACAGACATATTTTTTGGAACCCGTCACTTTCCCAAATTGCCCAGAGCTCTTTCTCCCATCATTATTAGAGTTTTTGAACTGTCCTACGATGCCAGAGAAAATGTGGGATGCTCACTGGTAGTGTTGCCATAACAAACTCAATGTCAAGGCTAATCAAAAGCACAAGCAAATGCCAGAGCACATGTGCTCAAGGCCGAGGTGTTACTCACAAGAGGAAACCATGGTACATCTATTTTTCTCTTGTAGCTACCTTGCAAACTTTTTGGACTTCCTGGCCAAACAGTGGAAGATCCCCTTATTTGCCAACATAACGGTAGATATTTTACTTTATGGGGTTTTTGATATATCATGGAGAGCATGGCATAAATCTACTTTAATTGTGATACTGACAGTAATAAAATGGTACATCTGGAACTGCAGGTGCTGGTTTATTTACAAAATAAACAAACCTCTCACATAGAGTCATTACAGAAAATAGTGTGGGAGTTGAAAACAATCTTTCAGAAAGAAATGAGAACTACTAGCCATGTTAAAGCACTCATGGTATATAGAAACCTCCCCTGGATCACAGATTCAGATACTCCTATAACATAAGCTTAAGAGTTAAGGATTAGGAGCCTTCTCCTTTGTTTTTTTTAGAATGTTATATCTTTATTTTCTATAAGTTTTCTTTATGGTTTGGAATATAAGACACTAACGTTGGCCCTTTTAAGGTCTACAAGAATATTCATGTTATCAGTATCTCAATTTCCATGCAACTGTGTGTACACGAGAATTGTATTTTTGATTTATGTGATTGATTTTCAATAAAAGCCAAATGCCCTTACACTTTTCGAGAAGTGCCATGGGATGTTTAACATCTACCTGAACTACCACCATAACAAGCAGATGGGACCTCGGTTTAATGTCTCATTCAAAACACAGCACCTCAGGAGTGCAGCACCCCCCTCAAGCTGCTCTGCAGTGTCAGTATTAGGATATTAACCCAAGTGCCTGGAGTGGGGATAGAACCCACAGCCTTCTGATCTCCTGGCCTCAGAGGCGAGTGTGATACATGCTGAGCCACTGACACTGTTATAACTAATTGTTATTAATAAATGCAGTAAATAATTTAAAGACAGATAATTGTAGACATTGGTTACAGGATATGGAATATACAATGGAAGTATGCAAATAAAACGAAACTTTGAAAATGTTACTTTGAAGTTTCTACCTCAAGTCCTTAGTTGCTGAATTTGAAGTGCAAAGTGTTCTTAAAAGTGGTAGCTAAAGTCTTGCCTCTTGTGGTCCAGGAGAATGACCTGAAAAAGAAATTGTCTCTGTTCTTGGTAGACATGGTCCCAAATACAGTCTTTCACACAAAAGTCAAACAGGCAAAAGGTCACAAGAAAAAGAAGAAGGGCAAAAGACTCTGATAATCTTCTGTTCCTTTGTTTTAAGGGTTTCCAAAAGGACAGATCCAGTGGATTCTGGCTTGCCCTGTGATTGGCTAGCATTCCATCTCCATGGCTATGCAACCAATCAGCTTTTAATATTTTTTTTTACAAAAAAGAAAATCAAATGTTCATCTCTCAATAGGAGAGCAAACCAGTTCCAACCAGCCTGAATTCCAGGAGCAGATCCAACCCCCACCCAAATGGCTGCAATAAAGCTAAACTGGGCACAGCAATTTCCCCAAATGCTAGTCAATTTAGCTGTAATTAGATTACCTCAGAGAAGTCCTCTCAAGACAAAAGGTCCCTAGACATTCTGGCTCCTCTAGTTGCTGTTGGCTATTCAGACACAAATGTATATGCCTGCTTCCAGCTCTGCTTTATTATTCTTTTGTCTCTTTTTAAATTATTTAATCAAAATCCAGTCCCTGGCTAAGCAGCTAACAGTTTCTCTGCACAGTAACAAGAAATTACATCATTTTTGGGCCCATGACTTTCTTTGTACCCATGATCTCTTGAAAGTTTCACTGTGCCATCATGGGCATCTGTGATGTTATAACATACATAAACTAACATAAAATATGATTAGAACAATAAGATATGGCCTTATTTCACCACACTCCTCCCTTCTTAACAGAACCTGGGGGAACACACCCCTTTCTAGTAAGGGTTTCCACAAGTTCTGTCTCTTACTCAGACTGGCAGGGATAGGCCATCTACATTGGCATTAGCTGAAACTGACCTATGTTTAATGTCCAAGTCATAGGCCTGTAGTGCAATGCTCCATTTAAGGAGTCTCCCATTTGTCTTTCCCTTTTGGTTAAGCCACACCATGGGGTTGTGATCTGTCTGTACCTCAAAGCACCTCCCCTAGAGGTATGGCTCTAACCTTTTAAGTGACCACACCAGGGCAAGGCATTCTTTTACCACAGTGGAGTATGCCTGCTCGCTGAGGACGGCACAATCCCTACATCCAAGGCATCCTTCTGCACCACAAATGGCCTAGTGTAGTCTGGGCTGGCCAGCACAGGGGCACTGCACAGCGCAGCCTTTAGCTGTGTGAAGACCCTGTTATATGCTGGGTCCAATTTTAATTTCTTGGGTTGCTTTTTTTTTCAGCATGTGAGACAGAGGAGCAGCCAGGGTACTGCAACATGGTATAAATTTTCGGTAGTACCCTGCAGTCTCAAGGAAGCTCCTGGCCTGCTTCTGGGTTTCCAGCCTGGGCCATCCCTCAATGGCCTCTATCTTGGCCCGGTTTGGTTGTAGTTATCCACTCCCCACTGCGTGTCCCAAATATAACAGCTCAGCTATTGCCACCTGACACTT
Source organism: Neoceratodus forsteri (assembly GCA_016271365.2). Classification (NCBI taxonomy): domain Eukaryota; kingdom Metazoa; phylum Chordata; order Ceratodontiformes; family Ceratodontidae; genus Neoceratodus; species Neoceratodus forsteri. Next base: position 48,921,062 of record CM057454.1, on the reverse strand, counting down.
TATGGCCTTGACAGTGAGTCCTGCCTTCTGTATTCTGCCCAACACTTTCTTCAGATGGGACAGTGAGTCCTGCCTTCTGTATCCTGCCCAACACTTTCTTCAGATGGGGCAGTTGTTCCTTCCAGCTGGTACCGAAGATGGCAATATCATCCAAATAAGCCACTGTGTACTTTTTAGTACCCTGTAGCACCTGATTTACTAACCCTTTGAAGGTGACAGGGGCATTCTTCATCCCAAAAGGCATAACCTTAAATTCAAAGAGGCCTATTGGTGTGATGAAGGCTGATCATTCCCTAGCTCTGGCAGTCAACTCCACCTGCCAGTACCCTTTTGTCAGGTCTATGGTTGTTAGGGAGGTTACCGCCCCAACTTGTCCAACAACTCATCTGTCTGGGGCATTAGGTGTGCATCAGACTTTGTGACTGCACTGAGTCCATGATAGTCCACACAAAAGTGGGTCGGTCCATCTGGCTTGGGGATGAGGACTATAAGTGAGGTCCAGGGACTGTGGCATTTCTGGATTACCCCTAAATCCAGCATTTCCTCCACCTCCCTCCTAATGTCCTTTAGGAAGGCCTCAGGCACTCAATAGGCTGTCCACCCTATGGGTGCTTGCATCCTCGTGTCTACATCATGGGTCACTAAGGGGGTTCATCTGAGCTTGGCCATAAACAAAGCGGCAAAGAGCTCTAAAACCTTCCTCAATTTCTGGGTATGTTCTGGTGTCCACTAGAGCAAGTACTCCTGCTTGTCTTCCTCTAGCAAGTCCAGGAGGGAGTCTCCTTCATCCGTCCCCTCCCCAGGACTACAAACTGCAAACATCATGTTGACCCTATTTACATATTTCTTCATCATATTGAAATGGTACATCCTATCATTATGTCTCTTGTCAGTCAGTTCTACAATATAGTTCACGTCATTGACTTGCAGGACTACTTTGTATGGTCCTGCCAACTCAGCCTGCAGCTTGTCCCTCTGGACTAGAATTAGGATCATTACTACCTGGCCTGTACTGTATGAGTGAGCTGTGGCTCTGTGGTCATAGCAGACTTTTTACTTCTATTGGGCAGCTGAGAAGTTGCTTTGGGTCACACCCATAAGCTCCTTCAGCTACTCCCTAAAATTAAGGACATACTCCCACTATCGGTGTTCCCTGGGTGATGTGCTTACCTTCCCAGTCTTCCTGGATCAAGTCTAGGGGCTCATGCACCCTAAATCTATGTAAGAGTTTGACGGGGGAGAACCCTGTAGACTCTTGGGGCATATCCTGTCTGAAACAATGGGTGGAGAAGGTATTGCTCCCAGTCCCTTCCATGCTGTTCAGAAAATTCTTTTAGCATCATTTTTATGGTACCATTCAATCTTTCCATGAGCCCATTGGCTTGAGGGTGATAAGGTGTTGTGCATCTCTGCACCACCCCACAGTTCTCCCACAAACACTTCATTAGGTCTGGCATGAAGTTACCCCATTGATCAGAGATAACCTCCTGCAAAAACCTGACATGGGAGAAAATCCCTAGCAAGGCATCATTCACTTTGTCTGCCTTAATTGAAAAGTGGGTGAACACCTCTGGGTATTGGGTAGTGTAATCGACCACCGCCAGGACAAACATTTTCCCAGAGGAACTTGTGGTATTCAAGGGTCCCACTATATCCATTGCTACTCTCTGGGATGGCTTTTCCACAATGGGTAAGGGAATTAGGGCAGCTTTTGTTTTACTACCTGCTTTCCCTATCTGTTGGCACCAGTGACAAGACCTGCAATATTCCTTCACCTGCTGGATGAAGTTGGGCCAATAGAAATTTTGGGTTAATCACTGCGTGGTGCAAGTGATGCTCTAGATGTCCGGACATGGGGATGTCATGAGCAATCTTGAGCAATTGCTCACGATACCTCTGGGGAATGACAAGCTGCCTGCCCATCACCCCTCCCTCTGTCCTCACATCCTGTGTATACAACAGTCCATCATCCTAAAATACCCTATATCCCATGTCATCTATCTATGTCCCTTCAGATTATGCACAAGCCCACTCCCTCTCCAAACTTTGATCAGTTCTCTGAGTGGCTACAAAATCTTCACATTTTCCCAAAACATGGGACATGTCCCCCTCAGTTCCTAAACTGGGGTCCATAGATCTAGCATCAGGGCATTCAGAGTCACAACCATCCCTAACCTTCTGCCCATTTGTTATCCCTCCCTCCTCCAGTGTTGGGTAAGTTACTTTTTCTATTACTTTCTATTTCTTTTAGAAACTTGTTCCAGGAAGCTATGTGCAGTCACTAGCAAGGATGGAGAGGTACTAGAAAAAGTAATACACCTGACAGTTACAGTTACTTATTTCTTTTTACACAAAAACAATACAAAAGTAATAAAAAACTACAACAGATGACATTTCTTTGAAAGTAATAGGTTAGTTACTACTTACTTTTAAATAAATGTAATCAGTTACAGTTACGCATTACTTTTGTATAAAAAGACATAAGTAACTGTACATGTAAGGTGTATTACTTTTTCCAGTACTTCTCCATCCTTGCTGGTGACTACACAGAGTTTTCTGGAACAAGTTTCCAAAAGTAATTGAAAGTAATAGAAAAAGTAACTTACCCAACACTGCCCTCCTCAGTGTTGGACCTGCCTGACCTGCCATCCCATATGACAAACATCAGTGCTATCATAACAGACAAGAGATAATACTATAATACTGTATACTAATGATTTACTAACACACTGACAGTTTTGCTGTATTAGAGCCTATTCAGGAATCTCCTGTTTAGCCAAACATTTACTGTAGAAATATATTTGTGGTTTCTAATGGTTTCTACTGACAACTGCAATATTAGCAACCTAACATGACATAATTACATAATAATACAGTTGAACCCACTTAAGTGAATATCTGATACGTGAATAAACTGGATAAGTGAATAAAAGTCTGAAGTTCCAATTCCTTTCCTATCTGTTTAATGTTAAAATCCTCTGTTAAGCGAATAGAACAACCCATTTAAGTGAATTTTTTTTTTTCGATTTTCAGACCCTGCTGACAACCCATTATCACACCTCCACAGGTAACCATTCTCTGCCCATTCCTTTTGCTACTTCTGGACAATAGCTTGTCAGATAGGGGGCTGACAGTATAGCCTAGAGCAGGGGTTCTCAAATGGTGAGGCCAGCCTCCCTGGGGAGGCTCCAACCTGTTTCAGGGGAGGCTCAAGCAAGTCTGAAAAAGTACTGTATTTACATTTTGAGTTTCATATATTTTCTGTGAAGAGATGAAGCAAACTGAAAGAGGATAATAGTAGGTGAATTGTATGTATTTATTTACTAATAGGTGACAAGAGAAGGTGAATGAGCCAAGGCTCATTTCAGGTGTACCCGGGGAAGGGTAGGGAGTGAATACATTTCAAAAGGTAACTGCAAAACAATCAAGAAATACACAACAAACAATAGTGCAAACAAATATGAACAATAGAGTAATAATGAGTGGTGGTAATTGATCAATTTGTAGACTGATGGCAGAACAGCTTAAATATAAGGGTTGAGCATAGAAATGCTAAGAGCAACAGCAGGAAGGAGCAAAGTAATCCCTGAGAAGTTGCTTAGGAGCAGGGAAGGAGGGGGAGAAGCAAAAAATGTAGGAAGGTTATTTCATATAGAGAACAAACAGAGAAAGTAGTCTGACTCATGAAGGCTCTGCAACAAGGGGTAACAATGGTTCAAGAATGAAAATAGCAGAGCAAGTAGGCTGGCCTGTTTGGGGGGGGGCGGTTACAATAAGCTGAATAATAATATTTGTTTATTTTATTTATTTGTTATTCAGAGAAAACCTTTGAGCACATGAGCTCTTTTTCAAAGGTTCCACATCAGTATAAGACAAAGAACTGAATGTGAGCCAAGTACTCAAAGGGGTTTCAATGTATTCATGGTGTACTGCGCAAAGTAGAGTATGTTATTTTTCTTTGGGGAGGCCCAAGATTATTTAAGTTTTTGGGGGAGGCTCAAAATCTTTTCCATGGATTTGGGGAGGCTCACTGTGACAAAGTTTGAAAACTATTGGCCTAGAGATTAAAGTAATGAGTTGCGAATGAGCTCAGTACAGCCAGCAGACATACCTGGATTTGATTCCCATAACCTCCACTTGCATACTGTGTGACTCTAAACAAGTCACATAACCTCCCCAGTGCTCCTGGGTCACCCCTGAAAACAGGCTCCTGTGCCTAGTGGGCCTTACTCGGTTAACAAACAATAAAAATAAAGCTTGCAATTAACACTTCAATTAAGCACAGCCGGTGTTAATTGCAGTTCAATGTGAGGTGTCAGATCCAGTTTCCTGCCTTTTGTTCTTGATGCTGTCACTCACTGCTAAAGATTCCACAAACTCAAATCTCAAAAACTCCAAGACATACAAATTAATGTCTTAAACAAACTGCATAACTTTTAAAAAACATTTTAAAGCTTTTTATGCCTTGAATAAATAAACCTGACTCTTAAAATCTAAACAAAATGACTACATGCATCCCTTTCAGCCTCTACTAATGAAAACTGTGGAAATCTTGTTTGGTGAATAACCTGCTTAAGTGAATATTTTTTTTTTGTGGCACATTGGGTATTCACTTAAGAGGGTTTCACTGTATAATATATTCTGTGGTCTGCAGTGCCACCTACTGTATGTTCCGAAGTCAGCATGCTTATTTAATAGATTATATGAGAGTCAGTCTAGTGTTCTCATAACTAGTTAGTCAGCACATTGCTGAAGATGCTACAAAAAGTATCATCCTGGGTGCAAGATGACCATATGTCGCCCAATGGAACACCGAGTACAGAAACACACTAATGTCTATAAGTGCATTGCTCTGGTAATGAGACAATCCCATCTGCAGTAGATGAGGTATATAAGAAACTAAAACAGCTCCAGGTAAACAAATCACCTGGCCCAGAAGGAGTACATCTGAGAATCCTAAAGGAACTGGCTGGGAAATTAGCAGGTCCACTATGTATGTTGTTTAATAAATCCCTTAAGAAAGGTGTCACACTGACTGAATGGAGAAGGGCAAATGTGACCCTGATATGCAAAAAGGGAGACAAAAGTGATGTCAGCAATTACAGACCTATTAGCCTTACTTCAGTGATGGGAAAAATATTGGAGGGTTTTGTAAGAGACATCATCCAACAGCACATAGAAGAAAAGGGGCAAATAGATACAGCACAACATGGCTTCAGCCAAGGAAGATCATGCTTGACAAACTTACAGAGATTTACAACGAAGAAGCTGCATTAAGTTTGCAAAAAGACATAAACAAGCTAAGGGACTGGGCCAGAGATCATGGACTGAATTTAATGTAGAAAAATGCAAGGTTATGCATCTGGGATGTAATAATATCATGACACAGTATACCTTAAATAACAGTTTATTAGGAACAACAGAGGTGTAAAAAGATCTGGGCATTTATGTAAATAATAAACTGACTTTTGACTATCATATTAGGGAAATGGTCAACAATTGCAATAAAATCAATTGATGTATCATTAGAAACATCAGAAGTAGGAAGAGTGAGGTCAGCATCCCTTTATATATCACACTGGTTAGGCCACACATGGAATATTGTGCAACAAATTGTTTCAATTCAATACAAAGGGCACATGAAACAAATGGAGAAGGTGCAAAGAAAACTGACAAAAAGCATTACAACTGTGACAACAAAACCCTACAGCAAAAGGCTAGAATACTTGGGTTTCTACTCTCTAGAATATAGGAAAATGCACATGGATTTATGCTATGTATACAAAGCTTTCAACAATGAACAAATCTGGCTAACTTCAGGACTATGTAGAATAATAATAATAACTTTGTTTGTATAGCACCTTTCTGCAACCAAGGCATTGTACAACTTTAAGAACAGATAAAATCCAGTAAAAAGCATAAACTTCAGATACATTAGAATAAATAATTGTAGGAATACAATTAATCCTGATAGGCAAGATGCCATAAATGAGTCTTCAAAGCCTTCTTAAAACTCTCCACAGTCATGCACTCACGTATCTGATGAGGTAGAGAATTCCACAGGGTCACAGCCACATACATAAAAGCATGGGCTTCTGATGTTTTAAGTTGTACCCTAAGAATCTCTAGCAACCCCTCATCAGCTGAGCGGAGTGGTCTTCTGGGGCAGTAAGGCACCAGAAACTATTGCAGATAGCCTGGACCCTGTCTGTGCAGGGCCTTAAAGGTCAGAAGCCCGACCTTGAAAGTGATCCACCACTGAATTGGCAGCCAGTGCAGTTTGTGCAGCGCCAGTGTGATGTGACTCAAATGAAGAGTCACCATCAACATCCTCGTGGCAGCGTTCTGCACTAGCTGCAAGTGGGGGATATCAACCCCCGGTAGCCCTAAGTTCAGGGAGTTGCAGTAGTCAAGGTGCAAGGTCCCAAAGGCATGGATCAACATTGGAAGGTCACCGGATGGAACAAGGTGCTTAATCCTGGTGATGTTCCTAAGATGGTAAAACAAAATGGCAGACAGAGAAGGTCACATGAACTCCAACTTAAGGGTGAAACAGTAAGAACAAAGAAATGAGGTACATGGTAAAAAGAGTCGTGCATGCCTGGAACACCTTACCAGCCTCAGTAGTGTTAAGTAACACAATGAATCAGTTTAAAAAGGAATTAGACACCTATATGGGAATTTGAACAAACTACACATTTTCACTGATATGTGGCAAGTCAGTTAGGCTAACACCAAAAGACTTGTAAAATATTATGAAACTAAGCATTATATAATCTTAGAACACTGCCAAGCCACCTTGGGATCCCCAGAAGTACCCAGCTTCCACACCTGGTGTATGACTGTGTCTTTGTTCCAGTTGGTAAGATTTTGCTTATGCTTCTGTCTTGTGTACTGTTACTAGAGAGAAACAAAACTGATTTTTTGCACATCTGCTTTGGTAGTATTTTACCGTCGGGTTTATCTCCTGCAGAATCTTACAAGTGGAAACTGTGCTGATAGGACCGGATTGTGATAGAATAAAAAATACTTAGGTAACTTACAGGTGTGTGTGAATTTTGGGAATGGGGATAAAGGTTTTCAAGGGAAGAAACATTTTCTCAAACAAGATAAATGTTCAGTGTGCTCTCTGTTTATTGCTTCTGCTTAACTTGCTTTGGTTGTACTTCAAGGTCTTGCAGCAGCTGTGAAAGGAAAAAAAAAACAGCTCACAGAAAGTCCTTGTGATAAGAGAGCTGAGCTGCAGTCCAGGCAGAATTAACCCCTCTTTTGCAAGTGTTTTTTGTGAAGACTTGCAATTGCTTACTTTTTCAGCACATGCTGAGCCTTTGGTAACTGAGTGTTAATATCCTTGAGCCCCCCTTTCAATTATTTGCATGGAATGACCATAAGACTTTGTCAGAGGGGCTCAGTGACTCTAAAAGTGTATCTGTTTATCAGGGAAAGGACAGGGTGTTGTGGACCACTCTGGGCTTCTCTTCTTGTACAGAAAGAGGGCAGGACAGTCAAAATTTTAATCAGTGCTGAGTTGAAACTAGACGTTGTTAATATTTTAGCCTCCCATGGAGGCTGGGATGATTTTGCAGGGAGTGCAGCATCTGAAGATCATCCATTACTATATGTATTTACCCTACTCAGAGACAAAACTAACAGTTAAAAAGTATAACCATAAGGGTGCAATGGTTGCTGCACTGTACACTGCCCTACAGGCAGTTGAAGCATGTGTGTCAGCTTTGGAAACAGAGCTGGAATCCACACTGAGAGAGACAGGTGAGCAACAGAAAGTTTTGGAGAAGGAAATAGAAAGTCACAGGCATGTGACAGACAGAATTGTGTAACACTTTGCTAGAGAAGGACAGAGAGATTGCTAGGTTGAAAGAGGATTGTGAAAAAATGTATCATGACAAGAAGCAAGCATTACCGATGAATGGTATGTCTTTTTTTGTAGACTCTATTTATGCTCCTCTCTCTCACTGGAGCCCAAGACTCACTGCAATGGAGCACCCGACAGACCTGGTCTTGCCTGCCTGAAATACCTAGCCTACCTATTGGATGGTAGGCAGCTCCCTCACTCATCCTGGTCCACTGACCCCCTGGATATAAGCCCCCTAGGGCAGGACTGCCAACTCCTACCGGTGACTTTTCTGGAATCTAGTGGGTGGCCAGGACTCTTGCACTGAGAGCATCCAGAGGCAGGCTGGAGGATCTGACTTTGGGCATGGTGGTCTACCCCTCAACCCACCTTCATCTACCAAGGCTCCACGGCATTTTCTTGTTCCCAAATTTCCCAGGAGCACGGATGTGCAATGTTGCCCTGCACATGACAGGCATGCTCCTGCACCCATGTGTAAGGTGTCTGCTGCTGCTCTATCCCCGTAAGTGTGCTGCAAGTTGTGACACCCCCCAGCCACTACCAGGAGCCACTCGAACTGGGGCAAGTGAACCAACCTTTCCCCAGGAAAGGAGAGAAGTCCTCCAGACACTCAATCCTTTCCTACCCCCCGCTGACCCTGATGACCTAAGTCTATTCCTGAACCCAGGTCACTGGCATTGCACAAGGTGTGGTGTCCAGTGCCTCAACACTCAGTGCCACCAGGCCAGCCAAACAATGACTTGTATGTTGACTGATGCAAATGATGAATTTAAGAATACGAGTGATGATTTGTTGAGAGAAATGGATTAGTGTCAGATGGATTTGGAGAGGGAGATCAGTGAGAATTGCAAAGTTACTGCCATGTATAGAGCTTTATAAAAACATCTTAGTACAGGACAGCATGTAGGTGCAAAAGTAAAACTCACATAGTACAAGCAGAGGTATTCACAGTTGCATCAGCAGTTTGATATCCTGAAGGGGCACGTCAAGATGTTACCCATTACTCCATCCATTGACCTGACATCAATCCAACGATGACAGGGATGATGAGGATGAGGATGACACCCAGATGGCGGTCCATGGGACTCCAGAGAAAATAGCCTCATCCAGGGCATGGCTGATGCAATGACTGATGCCATTGTGAAAACCATCATGGCCCAACCAGAGTGAGCCCCCAACATCCTCCAGTCGGCCTAAGGCATTGCTAATATCACAATCATAGTAGGCCAAAATGGGGCCTAGTGATACTCTGAGTGTTCATTTGGAAAAGGTGAAAAGCCAGTGCAAAATGCTTAGCCTACCAGCCAAGCAGCAAGTACAGGTTTTAAAACAAACAGTAGAGCCAATGCTCTGGGCAAAATTGCCAAACGCATTATGCAGTTATGAGTCGGTGAGGTTCAATGACATTGCAGCAGGCCTAATGCTCATATGACATCCCAACCTAATGGGTGTGTCTATGGCCTACAAAATCAAACAGTTCATGAAGGAAACACCTGATCAGTATGAAAGTCGGCTCTGGACCTCATGTTGTACTTAAAATGGAGCAGTGAATGAGGCCTCCGACATGGAATCACTAAAGTACAAAAACTTGCTTTTGAAAAACATGTTGCCAGACGTCTGGGACAAGATAGAGGCTTCTGTCATCCTGAGAGTGGACCTTTTTACTGAGATTATGGAAAAATGGAGCGTGCGTACCAGCTGTACATACGAGATCAGAAGACCGGACAGAAGGCCAAGGTGGCCACAGTGCAGCCTAGTGCAAAGCCGGCTATGAAGTATGTAGTGGAAGTTAAATGAAAGGCTCTGATCCAAGTCTACTACCCCAGGAGACTTGGTAACCTGCAACAAAAGTGGGATGACTGGAACCATTACCAGGGCCAGAACCAAAAGTGACCAGGCCCTACATATAAGGAATTGCAGGAGGAGAACAATTAGCTCAGAAAGTTTGAAGTTAGGATAAAATTCAAAGTTATGAGCCTTGCCCAAAAGACAATTGTAACGCTCAGCCCTGCAAGTGTCCCATCTGTCCATCCATGTCAGGAAGATCTGGATGAGGCCCAGGAGGCCCAAGAGTCTCCCTGCCATGAATGTACCCAGATGCCCCAGGATTCACAGGCCCTGACTCCATCTGAGAAGGATGATTCTGAATGACGGTGTTGGGCCCCAGTGTGCATCATTATCACTACCCTAGTGATGGATGAAACTCACTGACCATGTATATAAGCATTAGTAGGGGGCTACCAACAGGAACTACATCTAGACACGGGAGCCGATGTCTCTGTATTACATCAAGAGAACCCAAAGTCATCTCCATGGTCCACTGGAAGGGCAACTTCTGCCCAGACCTTTGAAGGGACCAGGTTACCACCTACCAATCCAACCCCATACCAGTCTTCATTGGTACCTTGGTGGTGGAATATTGTTTTGACCTCATGGTCTTATGTCATCACCAAAGTAACTTGGGAATTGGTTTCCTGTCACAAAACGGATGTATTGTGGATTTAGCCAACAGGCTATTATTCCAAATATTAGGACAGCTCCATATGGTACTCATATCTGATTCACATGTGCTGGCAGCTGTGGTCCTCAATGACAAAGAGTATGACATCATCATGATACAACGTCATCACAGGCTACTACCTCAGATCCAACCAATCCTGGAATGGTACCAAGAGGCCTTTGCCAAGAACAAACATGACTGTGGAAGGATGTACACCCTCATCTAGATCACTGGGGAGGATCCACTACACCACAAGCAATACCAATTCCCAATAGAAGCCTTACCCTCATTGAGGGCCACCATTGGCTTATTTGTCCAGCAGGGAGTCATAAGGCCTTGTTTGTCAACAGTCAATTAACCCATCTGTCCTGTGAAGAAACCCAACAATATTTGGAGACTCACCATTGATTATCGCAGACTTAATCAGGTGACCCCCAGCTGCGCCCCAACTGTGGCATCTGCCTCTATTGTGCTCAAACTTCCCAAATCAGAAAACCAGTGGTTGAGTACACTGGACATCTCCAATGGATTATGGTCACTACCCTTGGCCTAAGAGAGCCAATACAGATTCACTTTCACCTTTGAAGGGCATATGTACTCATGGAACTGCCTGCCACAGGGGTTCCATAGTAGCCCTTTTCTGTTTCACATCTACATGAAGGATGAAATCAGTGGTTTCTCCACACTTGAGTGCCTCCTACAGTACATGGACAACCTACTCCTAACCACTGTGGATGTGGAAAAACACCTGGATGAGCTCCTTACACTGCTACAAAAAAACAGCCTCAATAGCAAAACTGCAAAGGTACAGTTGTGTCAGCCAGAAATTATATTTCTGGTTCTGAGCATAACTGAAGAAGGGAGGAGCCCTGCAACAAACAAAATTCAGGGCCTACAGGATTTGCCATTACCCAATAATGTGGCAACCCTCAAACATTTCCTGTGTATGGTCAACTACTCCAGGGACTTTATTTGCAATTTTGCACAGAAGGCCGCTCCTCTTTATGAACTCCTGAAGAAGGATGTCCTATGGTAATGAGGTCCTGAGCACACTGATGATGTCACCTCATTGGTCAGCCCTAATCGAGAACTTCCATTCCATTTGGAAACTGCTGCCTCTGAAGCAGGTATGTCAGCAGTCCTTTGCTCACAAGGCCAATGGTACCCTGAGGCCTATTGCCTATTGCCTATGCTACACAAATGCTCTCCATGGTAGAGCTGAAGTATTTCTTATGTGAAAGAAACCTGATGGCAATCTTTTGGGCTATCAAACACTTTGCATATATAATAGTATTTTGTCCCATCATGCTACACACCAACCACACCCCCACATAGGATTAAAGATGGTAATGTGTCTAACGACAGACTCGCACATTGGTCTGTACTACTTCAAGACAGCGACATCACTGTATTTCCCACCAAAATGCCATCCATGTTGACACATGGTCTTCTATACCAAGGAGAATCACATGAGTGTTGCCTAGAGCCACCAGTTCTACCTGAACCAGGCCCATTTCTCACAGCAACAGAAAACACATTGAATGACACTACCATGCATCATGTCTTCACAGATGGTTCTGCCTCTTATGATGAGGGGGTTCAAATTGCAGGATTTGGGGTCTTGGTCCTGGTCCTCACAGGTGATATATCTGAGGTGTCAATGAAATGCAGTGTTAAGTCATCACAGTATGGAGAACTTGCAGCTGTTGCCTGTGTCTTAGAGATCATAGACTGGAAAGGAAATGAGGATACCATCATCTTTTCTGATTCATCTTGGGTGTGCAACTCCTTGACAGAATTCCTTCCCTTTTGGAAGGCCCATGATTTTACCTCCTCCTAAGGTACCCCAGTCAAGTACAAAAGACTTGTTCATATATATGTCAGCCTAGCCACACAATGTATATTCAAACTGTTTATCCACAAAGTGAAGGCCCACTCCAAAGCTGAACCCTTCCACCACTACAATGACAGAATGGACTATTTAGTCAAAGAGGGAGCTCGAGGGGGGAAGATATGGCAAATGCCTCCTCCTACTGTAACACCTATGGTAGCTGCAAACAAGAGACCCAAAGAAGTTTCTCTGAATTTGAATGAGTTACAGCTAGCTCATCCAGAGATAAAAGAGATACAGTGTGAGCCATTTTACACAGACACTTTGCTGCTTGTTAATTTTGTCCACGGTAACTAATGTCTGCTGTTTCCAGCAGGTGGCACCCTAACATCTATTGCTACAGTGTATTTGTGTTTTCAATGAGTAGAGGTACTGTCCTGTAATGCTTTTGCATCTCTGACTGAGGTAGTGAGGGTAGTGGTGGGTAAATCCTTATGTACTAGTTGCTTTTGTGTTTTTCTGCTTTCACATCAGAGGGAGGGAGGTGGTGGGTAAAATATGTATTCTTTATTTAAGCCTTTATGCTTTGTGCTTTCTCTTAGGAAGGAGGGTGGTGGTGATTAAAATCTTAAAACTTTATTCATACTGTTCTGTAGTCTTTATTTTTTTTAAAGCTGTCAAGAGTTGCCTGCTGTGCACCTGTGCCACTTGGACCAGAGCTGTTCCTTGTTATGAATAAGGTCTGACACGATAGACAAGGGAATGGAGAGATGAGTCGCAAGGTCCTGAATGCTCATTTTGGGAAGAGCATCGATTTCCATCAGTAGCTCAATTTTTTGAGCCAAAGGAATGCCAGGGCACTTTGACATTGTAACAGCACACAGCACAAAGCTAACAGCGCACACTGGAAACTGAGCTCTCTGGCAGAAAACTTTACTGACTTAAGTGCCGGCAGTTATCTAATTAGTGAGTGCTGTAAGTGCATGAAATGAGGTGTCAAAAGCATACAATCAGCACCATAATTGCCTCTCGGCTGTCTGCGGTTGCCAGCATGTAAGGTCCGCATTAAAAGGCAGACAATATAAAGTAAATATAAGTCTTGGTTTTGGTTATTGAAAACCGTCCATCCTAGCTGATTGTCCACATTATGCGTGTCCACGTTGTGTGGTGTGAACTGTATGTCAATACCTCTCCAGAGATACAGAAAAAGAAATGTCTATGAATAATCCATTCAAAAGACACGCAGACAGACTCTGTCTGTCCCAGGATCACAAATTAATTTTCTATCACTCAGGTGATCAGAAATTCTGGGTAATTCCCAAATCACTTTGTTCTGAAGACAGTCCAGAGAGTGAAAACCATGTGCTGGTGGCCTGGTATAACACCAGATGTCCAGCATTATGTGGACAACTGTTTCACCTGTGGACAGAATAACCCAACTCCAGGTAAGAAGAACGCCAAACTTCTGCCCAGAGACACTCTGGCCCTTGGAATGATATTCAGATTGATTTCATTGGACCACTGCCTTGTGACCCCAGAAACAACAAATTTGCACTCATGAGCACTGACCTATTTTCAAAATAGGTTGAAGCCTTCCCATGCAAGGCCCAAACTGAAATGCCACTGCCAGAATCTTGGTAGAAGTATTTACCAGATGGGGCCTACCTCTCAAGGTAGATTCAGATTAAGGAACCACCTTCACAGGTTAACTCATGCAGGAAGCTATGAAGTTATTGGGAGTTAGAGATTTCACATAGCTTACCATCCTCAGTCATCAGTACAAAATGAAAGAGCAAACAGACACATAAAAGCAATGTTATGTAAATTTGCTACTGATACTAGAAAAAACTGGGATACTTTGTTGCCCTTACTCCTAATGGCAATTAGAGCTACCCCTTTAGCATCTACTTGATGTACCCATGTTGAGGTAATGACTGGTAGACAAATGAGATTACCAGAGCATTTGATAATTGATTTCAATGCTCCTGCAAATAGAGTATCAGTGGATATCTTCATCAACCAATCACAAAAGAACCTTGCTCAAATTAATTTGTTTGCTGCAAACAACTTGTACCAAGCCCAATCACAATCCAAAAAGTACTTTAATAAACACATCAAAGAAGCTGATTGACAAGTAGGCACCAGAGTCATAATTCTAAAATTTGCCTCTCCAGCACATGCCTTTGTAAACAATTGGTCAGGTCCATTTGATATCATCAACAGATTGAGTACAGCTGTGTACCAAGTCTGAATCATTGATGGAAGAAGAAAGCCAATTGATAAATGATACCATGCAATCCAGCTGAAGCTCTACAAAGGTAATTAGTCCCATACAGTAAAGTACAGTATAAATGCTCCATCCTCCAGTCCTAGGGGGATGGAACACCTTGAATGAGTAACTGTTTCTTTTGCTTTTTGTTCTCAGCTGCTGAACAATTCTGATAAACTGAAATGTTGACAGGCCTGGAAGACCAAATGACCAATGGTTGAGAGAAGCTGATGTGAAGACACTCCTTACTCCACCCCTGGAGGAAGGAGCACCATTTTTTATTTATTTATTTTATTTATTCAATCTTGGATTACAGTATCTTTGCGCAGGAGACTGCTCTTTTACAAAGGTTCCACATCGTAAAGGGTGGGTATACATACATTGTGGATTTAGGAGTATCTAGCTAGGTGAGTAAACATAGACAAAAATACATTGTAAATAGGAAACAGAGATGGTTTTAACATTAGGATAATTTAGGTAACAGTAGCAGCCTAGGTGGCATTGTCAGGTAAAAGACAGTAAGCAGCTATCTAGAAAGGAGAGTAGGGGGCACTGAGTGGGGGGAGCAAGATGACTATTTAGGGGGAGGTGGGAGAGGAGAGTGCAGAGTATTGCAGGGCAAAAATGGGGACAATTCAGGGTCGAAGGGCAAAGTAGGAGTAGCGAGGAGATGGTAATAACCTGAAAGGTGCATTTCATTTATTCTTTGTTAACTGGGTTAGAACACTGGGCCAAAGGTCCCTTTTCAGGCCTGACCCAGACAAAAATACACACAAAAAAAAAATACAAAAAAAAATCAGTAAAATACAAACAAATAACAACAAATACTCTATGAATTACAATGGCATACAGAAATCTAAAAAAAAATATTTTAACTCCATCTTAAAATTTACAAGAGAAGAAGCCTGATGAATGTGAATCAGTAGTGCATTCCAATAGATTGGAGCTGCAACCAAAAAAGCTTGTGATCCAGTTTTAAGCTTTTAATTAGCAACATTCAACAAAATGCCATTTGCTGATCTAAGGCTAGGCATCATAGATCTAGTTGACACTAAATCTGACGAGGGAAATAAATATATATAAAAGAGACATTTAAAATATTACAACCCAAAAAATATTCATTCCTAAGAAGAGAGGACATCCAACCCAGTAATGAGTATAGATCACAATGGCGTGTATGAACTGGGACTGCAAGGACAAATCTGCAGATGTTATTATAGACCACCATTAAAGAATGCAATTCCTTTAAATCCAAATTAAAATACAGATTTGATGCATAATCAAAGTGTGGAAGAAGTGAACGAATGGCAATAGCCTTTCTACTCTTCACTGTAAAATATGATTTGAATTTGTAAAGTAAACCTCATTTTTGATTAATAGTTCTAACAACAGACTGTACCTGCAAAGAAAAAGTTAACCCAGGATCCAAAAGAACACCTAAATATCTGAACTGATTAACCTGTTCGATCAAGGACCTGAGATGATCATGCAAGACTAACCACGGATTGTCCCTAAGAATAGATGGCATACCAAAAAACATCTTCTTAGTTTTCTTTTAATTTAATATCATTAGATTCTTCATAAACCACAAACATACTTCCCCAAAATCCTTCCCTAGATCTAAAGACAATTCAGATACTAACTTGGATTGGGAAAAAAATGATCAAATTATCTAGATACAAAACAGAATCACTAAAAGAACATAATTGAGGGAGTTGATTAATAAATAAGGGAAACAATAAGGGGCCCAAAATAGACCCCTGAGGAACACCACAAGATATTCAGGATACATTAGAAACTACATTCCCAATTTGAACAAATTGACATCGATTTAACAAATAATCCTGGAGTTATCCCGAAGGACAGGAGACAATGAGGCAAGGATCACCTCAGTTGAAAAACATCTACAGGCTGTGGACCCTGCCATGGCTGCCTCCAGGTCCCGTATCGCTATTAAAGATGCAGCAAAATTAAATTTAGCTGGCGAAGTGAACGCAAAGTGGAGTGGCCAATAGGAAAGGCTCACTTCACCTTGTAATTATTACTTTCCGATGTCATTCTGACTTAATGCAAAGTAAGATGGAGTGGCTACAATATTAGCAGCCCACCAGTACCCCCCCACACACAGTCACCAGAATTAATGTGCATCCTCAACATGCTACTGTCTTGTGTCCAGAAAACTCCACAGTACTGACGAAGTGAAATGAGAGCACAACAAGAAATACAAAGTCTCCCAGAATTAATGGCACACTCAGTAATGCACACAGTGGACATGGTCACATCCCACACGGACACCAAAATTAATGTGCATACCCAAAATGCTACTGTCTTGTGTCCAGAAAATTCCATAGTGCTGACAAAGTGAAATGAGAGCGTAACAAGAAATGTGAAGTCTCCCATAATTAATGGTGCACTCAGTCATGCACACAGTGGTCACACACAGTCACCAGAATTAGATTGCACCCCCAAAATGCTATTGTCTTGTGTCCAGAAAATTCCCCAATGCTGGTGAAGTGAAATGAGAGGGTGAAAAAATAATGCAAAGTCTCCCAGAATTAATGATGCACTCAGTCATGCACACAGTGGCCACACACAATCACCAGAATTAATTTGCATCCCAAAATGCTACTGTCTTGTGTCCAGAAAATTCCCCAGTGCTGTTGAAGTGACATGAGAGCATAACAAGAAATGCGAAGTCTCCCAGAATTAATGGCACACTCAGTCATGTGTGCAGTAGTCACACACAGTCACCAGAATTAATGTGCATTCCCCAAATGCTACTGTATTGTGTCTAGCAAATTCCCCAGTGCTGACGAAGTAAAATGAGAGCGTAACAAGAAATGCAAAGTCTCCCAGAATTAATGATGTACTGCAAATGCACAGACAGATTAAGATTGCACTGTGCACTCAAGAGATGCAGAGTCAGATGCAAAGGCACAACAACTCCTACCCAGTGCTCACAAGTCACAAATCCAAATCTGGAAAAGAATACCTTTTGCCGGTTCGGGGGGGTTAGTGTATGGCAGTAACAGTCTACTACCAGTAAAGATACCACAAAGCAGTATAAAAAATTCATACAGGTGCGGTGGATAACAGGTTTTGGACTGCTGCAATTACTCTGGCACAATAAAAGTTGTCTGATTTAATGGTACGCATCACACACACTCACACACACTCACACACACACACTGCAAGTATTGCGTAGCAAATTGAAAACCTTTAGCAATATAACCAAATGTTTTAAACAAACTGAAATTATGTACTGCTGCACCACTACAATCAGCAAAAAAATGTTAAGAATTACTGAAAATATTACTGTGTGTAATTAACAGTTATACAAGAAAAATATAACCAAAACAGAAAGACTACCTTTTTCTCCCAGTTATCTACAGGTACCTACACCACAGATACACCCCTTCCCCAAAGCACACTTCACAGTACACAGAGTGACTGTTCTAAATTAACATTCAAAATCCCTACACAAACAATAAACACTCAATGATATAAGCACAGGAGGGTTTCCTACAATTGATGCACTAAATTTTGAGCAAAAATAAATTACTCAAAAAGGCTTTTTTTAACAGCTTTTAGAGGATCTGAATCACAGAGTTCTGAGAAGAAACTGTCTCCATCTTCCACTACTCACACACTACGCAGAACTGAGGCTCTTCAGAATAATCTAGAGCCCATGTGACCTGCAATCCCATGAAACACTGCAAATTTGTCTTGGAGCTCAATAACAAGGCGAAGTGATGCAAAGTACATTGATTTCAATGTACTTTTTAAAACTGGTGGAGGTCATTTGGTAAACGTAAAATAATGCAAATTCATTGGTTTCAATGGACTTCACATTCCCCATTATGATGCCAAGTACTCTGCTTTGCACTGAGAAGCACTTCCCGGATTCTGTGTTACTCCGTGAATCACTCTGCAGAGTGAATTTCAGCCACTTCGCCCACCTCTAATCGCTATACTAGAAGGAAAGGTGGAGGACCTGGAAGGCAGATACAAGAGGAACAATGAAGGCAGATACAAAAGGAACAATGTTGTACTCATTGGAGTCACAGAGAAAGAAGGGGAGACCCAGTGCAATTTATTCAAAAGTTTCTGGTCAAAGCTGCAGGCCTGTTGCCTTTTGGAACAGCCTATATCCTAGAGCGAGCTCATGCAGTGCAATGGTCTATGCCTCCTTCCGGGGCCCCGCCATGCTCGTTAATCTTCAAATTTCTAAACTACCAAGAAAAACAACATGTGATGGCCAAAGTTAAAGAACTGCAAGAGGCTCGTTGGGAAGGCACAACTCTTTGTCTAACACAAGACTTACCGCATTCGGTCTGGCACAGGAGGGCATCTTACCACCCCATCATCACCAGACGGTTGGCTGCTAATATCCAATTTCATATGGGATATCCAGCTTTCTTCCAGGTCATGATAGATGGAAACTGGGCATTGTTTGAAGACCCGAAGCATGCAGTGGACACCCTAAAGGACTTTTTTCCATATATGTCTAAGGGCTGAAGGACATGAACGTGGTAATGACGGCTAATCAGTGATGTAAACTTTGTAGTAGCTGGTGACTTTTTTTTTCTTATCATGCATTTTCTCACATGAGGATGTGACATTTGAAGGGAACCTACTTGATTATTTGCATGGAGCCCACGGTTTAACTAAAATATTTTTTTTTTTCTTCCTCATTTCATGTTTGGTAAATTAGCTAATAGGATTATCTTGGGCTGAACTGTTCATATCTAGTCACATGCAGGGGTTAGCCCCTTATTTTTTTTTAATGCTCTCCCTATGCTCAACATATATTTCGATTCCCTATGGTTTGGGATATTATAGGGAGAGGCATGGTTTGTGCATAGCCCTGTTGATTATCCAGGATGTAGGCCCTCCAAGGGAATCTTTTTTGCCAGGGGCCTGCTTCATGGGCTTCCCGACTGAATTGGACTCACCCATGTTCAGGAGCTTCTCTTAAGTTCACAAGGGTGCCTCACAGCCATCAGTTTAAAAGGCCAGATTAGGCCCCTGCTCATGTTGGCCAGTTAGTCTTTACATGGCAATGTAGAAGGGGTGCCTGACCCCCAGGATGCCTGTGTAGTGCCTTCATTGCTTTTTCTTTTTTGGAGTTGGGAACCTGTTTCCTCTTTGGGTGTGCTGTCCTGGGGTGCTGACGTAGTGAAATGAGAGAGTAACAAGAAATGCAAAGTTTCTCAGAATTAATGGTGTACTGCAAATGCACAGACAGATTAAGATTGCACTGTACACTCAAGAGATGCAGAGTCAGATGCAAAGGCACAACAACTACTAACCAATGCTCACAAGTCACAAATCTAAATCTGGAAAAGAATACCTTTTGCCAGTTGGAGGGGGAATTGTGTATGGCAGTAACAGTCCACTACCAATAAAGATACCACAAAGCAGTATAAAAAATTCATACAAGTGTGGTGGATAGCAGGTTTGCACTGCTGCAATTACTCTGGCACAATAAAAGTTGTCTGATTTAATGGTACACATCACACACACTCACACGCACACTACAAGTATTGCATAGCAAATTGAAAACCTTTAGCAATATAACCAAATGTTTTAAACAATCTGAAATTATACACTGCTGCACCACTACAATCAGCAAAAAAATTTCAAGAATTACTGAAAATATTAATGTGTGTACGTTAGCACAGTTATACAAGAAAAACAGAACCAAAACAGAAAGATTACCTTTTTCTCCCAGTTATCTACCTATGCAACAGATACGCCCCTTCCCCAAAGCATGCTTCACAGTACACAGACTGACTATTGTAAATTAACATTCAAAATCCACACACAAACAATAAACACTCAATGATATGAGCACAGGAGCGTTTCCTACAATCGATGCACTAAATTTTGAGCAAAACAAATGGCTCAAAAAGGCTTTTTTAATAGCTTTTAGAGGATTTGAATCACAGAGCTCTGAGAGGAAACTGTCTCCATCTTCCACTACTCACACACTACACAGAACTGAGGCTGTGCAGAACAATCTACAGTCCATGTGACCTGCAATCTCATGAACCACTGCAAATTCACCTTGAAGCTCAATAACAAGGCGATGTGATGTGAAGTACATTGATTTCAATATACTTCTTAAAATTGGTGGAGAAGTTGTTTGGGGAAGGCAGAATAACACAAAGTCATTGGTTTCAATGGACTTCACGTTCCCCATTATTACATGAAGTACTCTTAGCATTGCAGAGCACTTCACGGATTCCGTGTTACTATGCAAATCACCCCGCAGAGTGAATTTCAGCCACTTAGCCCACCTTTAATCGCTATGCTAGAAGGAAAGGTGGAGGACCTGGAAGGAAGATACAAGAGGAACAATGTTGTACTCATTGGATTCACAGAGAAAGAAGGGGGAGACCCAGTGCAATTTATTCATAAGTTTCTGGTCACAGTTGCAGGCCTGTTGCCTTTTGGAACAGTTTACATCCTAGAGTGAGCTCATACAGTGCTATGGCATGTGCCTCCTTCAGGGGCCCCACCACGCTCGTTAATCTTCAAATTTCTAAACTACCAAGAAAAACAACATGTGATGGCTAAAGTTAAAGAACTGCAAGAGGTTCATTGGGAAGGCACAACTATCCAGCTAACACAAGACTTACCGCTTTCGGTCCGGCACAGGTGGGAATCTTACCACCCCATCATCACCAGACTGTTGGCTGCTAATATCCAATTTCATATGGGATATCCAGCTCGCTTCCAGGTCATGATAGAAAGAAACTGGGCATTGTTTGAAGACCCGAAGCAGGCAGATGACACCCTAAGGGACTCTTTTCCATATATGTTTAAGGGCTGAAGGACATGAACATGGTTAATGACTGTTAATCAGTGAAATAACCTTTGTAGTAGCTGGTGACTTTTTTTTATCGTGCATTTTCTCACATGAGGATGTGACATTTGAGTGGAACCTCCTTGATTATTTGCATGGAGCCCACGGTTTAATTAAAAACATAGGGTTTTTTTTCTTCCTCATTTCATGTTTGGTAAATTAGCTAATAGGATTATCTCAGGCTCAGTGGTTCATATCTAGTCACATGTGGAGGTTAGCCCCTGGGTTTTTTTCATGCTCTCCTTATGCTCAACATATATTTCAATTCCCTAAGGTTTGGGATATTATAGGGAGAGGCATGGTATGTGTATAGCCCTGTTCATTATCTGGGGTATCGGCACGCCAAAGGAATATTTTTGGCCATGGGCTTGTGTCATGGGCTTTGTGACTGAATTGGACTCCCCCATGTTCAGGAGCTTCTCTTAAGTTCACAAGGATGCCTCACAGCCATCAGATTAACAGGTCAGTTTAGGCCCCCGCTCATGTTGGCCAGTTAGTCATAACATGGCAATGCAGAATTGGCTCCTGACCCCCATGATGCCAGTGTAGTGCCTTCGTTGCTTTTTCTTTTTTGGAGTTGGGAACCTGGTTCCTCTTTGGGTGTGCTGTATTGGGGTGGGCCCTCTATTGTGGGAAGGGGATGGGTCATGGGGGTCCCTCCCCTCTAAGGGTGAGGGAGCTCTCTTGGTGGTGATAAGTAGTTTAGAGTTTTTGATTCTTCTTTTTTCTGCATGGTTTGTTGATGGAGGGATGAGGGGGGTAGGGGACTGATGCTGCATGTTGTAGATACATCACGTACCAGAAAGAGAATCAGTTGGGAGGGACGGTGTGGTTTGTGGTTTGCGTAGTGAGGGTTTTCATGTTGTATTTGGGGTCTTGTTCTTTTTGGGGGAGGGGCATTACAAATCGGAGTGTGGGGCAGAGGGAGGGACTGGCTTTGCATCATAGGGGTATGGGTGCAGTTTCATTAGGGAAGCTCTTTATGTCACTCACTGGGATGATTATAAAAAGTATAAGGATATATGTCATCTCCTGAAAAGATCCTTTTGTGTTACGTCAGGGGAGCTCATCGAAAGGTTAAGAGGTATAAGATTCTGAAGCACATCCACCTGCTTTGTGCAGATATCTTGTTTCTACAAGAATCCCACCTTCTGGAAAGTGAGGGTAATTTATTCAGACAGCAATACATAGGTCAGGTCTATAATGCTGGAGATAGCACTCAGAGTAGGGGGGTGACTACATTAATAGCGAGAGGTACCCAGTTCACCTGTGAACACATAATCAGAGATCAAAAGGGTAGATTTATCTTTGTGAAGGGCCTACCTGACAGATCATCAGTGTTACTGGGTAGTATTTATGGTCCTAACACTGACACTATTTTTTTTCATGGAGTTGCTTCAGGTTCTGGCTCCTTTTACCACCCTTCCGATTATTATGGGGGGGACTGGAACCTTCCTTTTTCCCCAAAAATAGATAAATCCACCCCTAAAAAGTAAGGACTGTCACCTGCCCAGAGGTCCATCAGGGAGATGGTAGACTACCTGGGGCTTTGTGACCCGTGGAGGACCCGCCACCCTAATGTAAGGGAATACACTTTCAAGTCTGACGTACATGGCACCCAGTCTAGAATAGATTATTTTCTAGGTGATCCAAACCTTGTTGTGTGTTTTTGTGGATTCTGAAATAGAGCCTGGGATCATATTGCACCACTCGCTGTCTGGTGTGCCTATCACTTTCAGCTGACCAACTCAAGGAAACAATATGGAAGATGAGCAATCAGATCCTTCAAGACCAATCAGCTGTAGACTCCATTACCCAAGAAATAGAACTCTTTACAGCAGATAATGTAAACTCTACTGTGTGCCCTGATTTAGAATGGGGACACTAAAATGCATTCTGTTGAGGAGGTTTATTAAATTAGCCTCCTAGAAGAAAAGGGCTAGGGGACAAAAGGCCCTCTCTCTCTCTTGGAGTGTATATGTAAGATAGAAACATCATTATCTCCAACCACCCCTGAGGCAACTCAGATGGAATTGTTGGGGTTCCTGGATCAGTACGATAACCTGTTGAGTTAAAGGGCAGAGCATGCCATTCTAAAAACAGGTATGAAGTACATTGACCAGGGGGAGAAGGCAGAGTGCCTCCTAGCCCTGTGGCTTAAACAAGTGGAGTCTTCCAGAATCGTAAAATCTATCAGGTCCCAAATAGATGGATCTATTCTTCTTAGCCCTTATGAGATAACAGGAGAATTCACAAAATACTACCAGGATTTGTATAGTCCCCGTCCCACCTGCCCGATCCCTCACAAGTGCGAGTGTACTTGGACCCTATACCACTCCCGTCTATCAGCCCTGAGCAGCAGGAGAGCCTAATTTCCCCTATCACTGAAGCACAAATTCTGATTGCCATATCCTCACTAATTTCTGATAAGGCCCCTGGGCCAGATGGCTTCTCTCCTAATTTTTGTAAGAGATTTGGCAAAAAGCTTAGTCCTTGGCTCACCAATCTGTCTGAATGGATTTTAAATTGCAACCCCCTAGACAACTCCTTACTGGAGGCATTAATAATTGTACTCCATAAACCAGAAAAGGACCCCAAGTTAGTATCCAGTTATCGACCAATCACCCTCCTGAATTGCGATATGAAAATTCTGGTGAAATTGTTGGCCAATAGACTTAGCAAAGCGTTGTCATTTCTTATACATCCAGACAAGGTGGGATTCATGATGGGTAGGCACTCCTCTGATCACTTTCATAAACTGGCTTATATCTTCTCTGCATCCAGAGACTCAGCTGTTCCAGCTGGCCTGCTCTCCCTGAACATGGAGAAGGCATGTGACAGGGATGATTGGCAGTTCCTGTTTTCCACCACGAGCAAATTTGGCTTCCCTCCAAATTCATACATTGGGTCTCATCCCTATACCAAAACCATCATACTCGTATTTATGGTAACGGGGCTTTCTCTGACAGATTCCAGCTTTATTCAGGCACCAGGCAAGATTGTCCATTGTCCCCGCTTTTATTTAATATCTACCTGGAACCATTGTTATCTCAGTTGTGGGAACATGAGGGGTTCAAGGGATAAAAATAGTGTCCCAATCACTTAAACTGTCTGCATATGCAGATGATCTTCTTTTGCACTTGTTAAACCCGGAACACTCCTTTTAAGAAGCTTTCACAATTATAGAGGGGTTCAGTAAGGTTTCAAATTATAAAGTCAGTTTGGGTAAGACAACAGTGTTTCCTCTTAACCGGAGACTTATTAGAGAAGTTATGGACCCCCTTGCGTTACAGTGCTGTCTGACTACTATAAAATATTTGAGTCTGCAGCTGTCAAAAAATGACATCATGATGAGGAAACGGAACTTGGATCCTTTGCCCTGTGTTATTCAACAGGATCTTTGTAGGTGACAGTCCCTTCCCATATCAATGTGGGATCGAATTAATTTAGTTAAAAATGAACGTTCTCCCAAGACTGTTTCACCCTTTAAGTATGTTAAACTGTGGCATCCCCTTAGGGTGGTTTAAGAAGGTACACTCCATCATATCTTCTTTTACAGTATCTGGCTTGGGAAATCTCCTAGGTGGGCATATAACAAATTAGTGGCCTCCTAGTGGTATGGAGGTTTATGGTTTCCCCATTTCGGTTTGTACTTTTGGGCAAGTCAACTGGATAAATATTTGCAGTGGGCCCAACGTGATGAAGAGACAGCCTCTTGCTCTTATGTTCTAGCATGGCTAAGTTTGGAAAGAAAAATGATCTCACAGGTGGGTGTCACTCCTCAGGCTTTGTTATATATTTCTACTAAAAGTATACCAAGTGAACTAGTTAACTCTCCTATTTTTTGGTCAGTACATACGCATACACAGCTATGTACTTTCCTGCAGTATAAGCACACCAAAGATCCCCTCCAACCACTAATAGATAACCCCAACCTTAGAATAGGGGGTAAGAATATCCCACAAGGTTGGCTCCCCCAGATTAAGGCTGCCAAAATTAAAGATTTCTTCTCAGATGGAACCTGCATGTCTCTTCTATTATGTTTCACTATATAATAGACAGAACTCAAACCTTCAAAGTTCTTCAGCTACACCATCTTTTAGGGCAGGCAGCAGCTTGGCAGAAAGAAGATGGGGTGAATGGGGAATGGGTCTGCACCCTCGTTTGTGGCAAACCAAAAGCATTCAAAGCTATATTCTGAGCTAATATCCAAATCACTGGATTCCCTGTACAAGGACCCTAGGTACTAGTCAGACCAGTTCCCCAAATCACAAGGCCATTGGCAATGTATCTGGAGAGATTTTGCATACCTGCATTTGTCAGGAAAGATTAAGGCTTGCCAAATTCAAATCTTGCATCATATGTATTGGACCACAATCAAATTACAAAAAATTGGGAGATTTCCCACTCCCAACTGTGCCAGGTGTGGAAAGGAGGAAGGGTCTCTTAAGCAAGTATTCTGGAACTGTTCCTTGTTTAAGCCACTTTAGGGCTTGATTAAAGTCAGAGCTGACCCCCTGCTGGATACTGCAGATATATTTAACTTGGAGATTTGCCTCCTGGGGAATCTTTCCCCAATTCCAATACGAGCACACAGGTTCCATATGGGAATGATCCCTAACATTGAAAAAAATGTGCGTTACATCATTGGTTGGATGGACATAATACTTCATACACTGAGTGGCTACAGGACCTGCTCTTTAATCTTCATGTGGAGCACCTCTAGGTCAGTTTATGGGGGTCCTTATCTTGTTATAAAAAAAGTATGGGACATGTTTCATACTCTGTACTTACTACAATCAGGATCCATCTCAAGTAGCAGCCCTGAAAGGGGTGTTTGTGAGCCTTTTTAACATAGCCTAGTTTCATGGTTTGACTTACTTAGTTTTTAGATGTTAATTAACTATATCTACAGTTTAGATGCCAAGCCAGGGGTGGGAGGAGAGGGAGTGGGGAGGGGAGAGGGGGGATCCTGATTGATGCAATTGTTATGTGATTTACGATGCTGTAATATGAGCCTGTCATGGTCTTTGTAAAAGTCAATAAAGTTTAAATTTAAAAAAAAAATAATCCACAATCCATGACACAGCAGCTTCAGAGAAACCAATGTTCTTCAATCTAGAACATGAGTGATTATGATCGATCAAGTTGAATGCCTTGGTCAGGTTCATGAACACCACCCCGGTTAACTGTCCCTTATCAAACCCCCCAGGACGGCGTTCTTGAACCTGACCAAGGCAGTCCCAGTTCCATGATATTGATGAAAACCAGGTTGTTGATTTGCCAATATACCAAAAGTAGTCAAATAGTCATTTATCTGACAAGCAACAACCTTCTCAAGTATTTTATTTATTTATTTTATTTAGTTTTTGTTGACCGGGTAAGTGCACTAGACAAATCCTGCCTATTTTCAGGCATGACCCGGTGGAGGGGGATACAGATGAATGCCAAGTGACCTTGAACCAGATTAAGTTGTCGGTGGTATTTTTAGTGAATGAGGGAAATTTGGCCAGGACACTGGGGAAATCCCCTACTCTTTTCGATAAGTGCCATGGGATCTTTAACATCCACCTGAACTACCACCAATCCAGGCAGATGGGACCTCGGTTTAAAGTCTCATCCGAAAGATGGCACCTCAGAAGTGCAGCACCCCTCTCATGCTGCACTACAGTGTCAGTACTGGGATATTAACCCAAGTGCCAGATGTGGGAACTGAACCCACAGCCCTCTGATCTCCCGGCCTCAGAGGCGAGTGTGCTACCTACTGAGGCACTGAAACTACTATTTTACTAAGGGGGTTTAAAATAGAAATTGGTCGGAAGTCTTCTAGTATAACTACATTTGTATTTTTAGGAATTTGGACAATCCTTGCTTTTTTCCAATCTGTAGGAAACTGACAAGTAACTAAGGACAAATTAAAAATGTAAGTGAAAGGATTAATAATAAATGGTAGTGCTAGCTTCAGAAAACAACCACCTAGTCCACTCCACAATCTGAGTATCTATCCAGAATGATGTTAAAAAGCTTTAGAATTTCCAATTGAGTATTCACTTTAAACATAAACAATGGTTGATTTACCAGGGTTTCTGAACTTTCAATATTACTTGTTCCAAAGTGAGGAACATTGGGCCAAAAACTGTGCAGGTCTGGGAATTTACTATTTAAAAGATTAATGCTAACTACTAACAATACTTTTATTTTATTTATATATTTGCTTTTGATGACTGAGTAAGTACACTAGGCAAAGGCCTTGCCTATTTTCAGGAATGACACGGGAGAGTACAAATACAGGCATTAAACAGTCAGGTAACATAAGAATAAGACAATACAGTAATAAGCAGTTTCCACACAGAGATAGCTTAGGAATATCCAAAATAACAGGATATGACTAGAAAAATTACAACTCTACACAACCCATTCCTCAGGGATGAGGAGTTGATTGATGGCAGCAAATGAATAAACCTGAAAGAAAGAAGTACAATAAGGAAGAGCAGGAGGTGAAATCAGGCAGGTATATTGCAGTCACAAATATCAAGTGCTTGGAGGTGAGAAAAAAGTGCAGATTTAAAGGAGGAGTGAGAGGAGGATCACTTAAGGTGAGGTGGCAGAGAATTCCAGTATTTAGGAGCAACGTGAGAAAACTTGTTCACCCATTTTTTGTGGAACAGAAAGGGACAGAGGGTAGATCATCATCAGCTGATCTCAGAGAGTGGTGGTAATGCACAGGGGTAAGCATGGACACAAGAGAGTTAGGCCGGGGAAATCTAGTCAAGGAGTCAATAAAACATCCTACAGAGTACACGCAACAGGTGCTGGGCTATAGTCAATGAAAGGAGGAGTAGAGCAAGCAATGGTGCGTAGGCCGTGGGGGCAGAGAGGGCAAATCTACGCATGTTGTTATAAGTGGTGTTCCACTTATGGAGAACACCAGCATCAGCCTGTGAGAGAAGAGGCAGTACATACAGCAGACTCGGGAGCAAGACTCTGTTCGCTACAGATATCCTGATCTCAGGGGTTAACAAGTGGCGAACACGGTAAGCAGTCCCAATCTTGGTATTTACCGATTTGCATACATCACTTATATGAAGGCAGAAATCAAGAGAGAACTCTAACCTAACTCCCAGGTATTTAAAGGAGCTGGTAGTAGAGTCTGACGACCCATCTTGGCAGCACACACAAAACCTGAGGGACCTGGATGGGACTTTCTGAGGGGACCCAAAAAGCATAGCCTGAGTCTTGGGTAGATTATAAGGAGGTTGGAGGTAACCCAGGATTGGAGTTGGATAAATCCAAATGTCAGATGATCATTAATGCCGTCAATTGAGCTTGAGGCAGAGTAGAGGACCAGATCATCAGCATACATTAGAGACCGGCAGTAGGGGACAGAGGAGGGAATATCATTAACAAATATGGAGAATAGTAAAGGTCCAAGAATAGACCCTTGAGGGATTCCACAGGAGATGGAAGCTGGAGACGATAGAACCTTGCCAAAGGAGACCGATTGTGACTTGTTGTCAAGAAGCTACGGAACCAGGAAAGTGTGGGTCCAGTGGCACCAAGGAACTCTAATTTGTGCAGGAGCCGTGAATGGTTAACCAGATCAAATGCTTTGGAGAGGTCAATAAATACTGCCCCCGTAAGAAGGCCTTTATCCATATTTCTCCTTTTTCTTTCCTTTTCTTAGCTCCTGTAAACTCAAATTCTGAAGACTTTGTTGTTCCAAGATGGGATCGTCCAGATGGAGACTCTTGCTATTCTTAGATTTATGGCTAAGAGACCTGGCATTTATCCATTTGACACCTCACCAGAAGCTCCTGCAGAGTGAGGCCTACCACAAGAAGCTCCAGCACACCAAGGCATACCAGACCCATATCTGTGCCTTTGTTCATGTAATGAACCCCAATGACCCGGCCTACTCTCTTCTTCCAGATTTAACCCCTCACCCTAGTATAGGCATAACCATTGATTTACCCTCTACTCAAATTTCTGGTCAAGTAGATCAGGACACTTACCTCAGTACTCTTGTTATTTTACCACCATTGTCTATTTTAATAACTGACTGGAAAATTGATAATCTTGATGTACAGCAACTTCTAGTTGCCAGCCTTGCCAAAGGAACTTTTAAAGACTGTCCCAATACCAGTATTTTCCCTAATGGAACTTTGTGCATCTGCCAAGTTACATAGCAAAATACAAGACTTTACAATCTCACAGCAATGATTAATAAAGACTTTTGCACATGTTTTCATAGTATAACTGTACAAAATATATATTTCGACCACACAGCTGCTTCCATTGCTCTTTTCCTTACAGTGACTCCAGTTAATAAATATACCCCTCTTCAATGTCCCACCTGGAAGCCTAGCCCAGAAAGTGGCCCGGCAGCAGCATCTATACCTGGAATTTTGATTAATAACATGCAATACATGCATGTGTCAGTGGTACTGAACCTAACCCACTGGAAGATGGTGGAGTTTGGGCAATGTATTTCTGCTAATTATCTAATTTTCATTCTATGATGTTATGGGATTTAATTGCAGCATATCAGATTTGGGCTCAAGATCCTGTAGCAGGGCAGCACACAATGGAACAGCATGGGGTGTTCTGGCCTCAAAGTCATTGTCGATCATTGACTGCAGTGACTGGAATAGCTGGCACTGTAACAGGTTTGTTTGGCTCAGGAATGTCAATTTGGAACCATGCCGATCTGGCCAAAATTCAGAGACATAACAATCTCTTCAATTCTAAATTAACAGATAATGTGGTAACACCCATGCTACACAGTATAGAAGGACTTACACAAGAAGAAAGGTTAACTGTTTATTAGATGCATGATATTGGTAGATTTGATGAAACTCATGATAAAATGAATGAATTTGTTGCATTAAATAATAAAGAACTCAGGGGCAACACATATGTAGGGAGATAATATATTCAGCCTATGGCAATTTTGCACTTAACACTAGCACTAACCTCTTCCAAGATCTGGAATCAGGGCGTATCCCAGATTTGATCAAACTCGAAGATAAGCATATGGCTAAATGGTATTGCCCCCACTGCAACCCCCTTTCCTGTACTGTGAAGTGTATGGATAGGACTGTATCCTTTTCCCTGGCTACTGCACGGAATATGGGTTATGTTACACCACACCCAAATCAAGGACCTTGCTACACAGCCAATCATTGTAGCATTAAGGACACCATGTATGTCACATTCACAGTCTGTCTTCCAGTTTTTGACAAGGATTCTTCAATCTTTGACAAGCTTGCCATTATCCACTCTGTGTGCCATCTTGAGGGCAGTATCTACAAAGAATTAATTAATATACCTCTTCTACTGGTGTTCATCCTTGCCTTGACTCCTAGGTTGCTCCGCATACAGACCGTTGTGTTAAAAAGGGATATCATTATCTTTGCAGATGTGATGTCTTTGACGTAACTGCACCAGTTTGTGGTTATTCCTCTTATACAATGGACTGGTTATTATAATTTAATGATGACCTAAATTAACTTTCTTCAGCTTTTGCAAACCTTTAATGGATCAAGATGGACCCTCTTCAAGTCAAGCACATCGCAGCTTCAACACACATACACACACACAAACACACACACACACACACACACACACACACCCCTTCTAGAAATGCATCTTAAGACAACATCCACACCTGCAACATCATGAATACTTTCATTTGCCCTGTCCAGCTCATGAATTTGTGCTTTCCTCAAGTTTTGTGTGACCTACAACTCTGATGGACAATCCTGAATTGTGACCAATCATCAGACTTTTTCCTATGGAACTTTGAATTGTGACATACCCTTTCTAAACTTCTACTTCATGCCCCAGGAATGCTCTATCATAGGCCATGTGGTTATCACCCCAGTTCCCACCCCGGAACATGATTATGTCGATAGTGACCCAGAATATCTCTATGCTCTAGCCCAGTATTTACCAGTGTATATAATGTACATATTGATCCACTTACTCTGAATATCAAGTCTCTACTAGAGAGAAAGGATACACATTTAGTTCACATAAGTAACAATATCACCAAGGCAGGGAACTCATTAAATGCTCTATTCCATGATGGTGACCTCAGCACTACATTATCCAACAAATGGCTGGAGCTCACATTCAACGGTGTTGTTGTTATTCAAGTGTGTCACATTATTTTTCTTGTTATTATCTGGATCTGTTTACGTAAAACTCTAACACAATATAGAAATCAATTAAAGTTTATCTATGAATATTCTGTAGCAAAATAACCTACTGAACCACCTAGTTAGTGTTGCCTTTGTATCCAGGAAACAAGGGGGGAGGAGGATATGTTGGACATGGCTGACCTGCTGTCACATGTGATGACCATCACTGGTATCATAACAGACAAGGGTTAATACTATAAATACTATGTACTAGTGGTTTACTAATGCACTGACAGTTTTGCTGTATTAAGGCCTATTCTGGAATCTCTTGTTTAGCCAGACATTTACTGTAGAAACATATTTGTGGTTTCTAATGGTTTCTACTGGCAACTACAATATTAGCAACCTAACATAATATAATTATATAATAATATAATACAGTTGATGGTCTGCAGTGCCACCTGATGTATGTTCCGAAGTCAGTATGCTTATTTAGTAAATTATATGAGAGGCATTCTATTGTTCTCATAACTAGTTAGTGAGCACATTGCTGAAGATGCTACAAAAAGTATTAATCTGGGTGCAAGATGCCCATATATTGTCCAGTGGAACACCAAATACAGAAACACACTGATGTCCATAACCTCATTACTCCAGTAACAGGACATTCTTATCTGCAATATATAATCTTAGTACATGGCCAAACACCCTTGGGATCCCTGGAAGCATGCAGCTTCCACACCTGGTGTATAACCGTGTCTGTGTTCCAGTTGGTAAGATTTTTCTTATACTTCTGTTTTTTATGCTATTACTAGGGAGAAATAAAACTGATTTTCTGCATATCTCTTTTGGTGTGGTTTTATCATCAGGTTTATCTCCTGCAGAATCTTACATCAGGGTAACATTCTGTAGCTGTTTGGTGACTAGCTACTTGGGGAAGTTCTACCTCCCTTTCACTAATGTCCATGACAGGAGACACGGGCTGGGGGACAAGTCTCCTATTCTTTTCCACTGGGGCTTCTATAGGATTCAGGGTACTATAAGGGCCTTTGCCATCTGATTGCTGGTTACCACATGCACCACCCTCTGCTGTAGATTACTCCCTATAATCATGTCCAGGGTGAAAGTGTCTGCCACTGCCATGTTTTGCACCCTCTATCCTGTCTCACCCCAATCTAGGAGAACACTAGCTAGTGGCAGGGTTTTCTCTCCCCCACAAATCCCTCACAGTTACAAACTGATTAGGAATAAGTTGTTCAGGCTCAACCAAATCCCTTTTTATCAGGATAAGAGATGCCCCTGTGTCCTTAACCCACGGGTCTGCACCCCATTTACAGTAACCTGGTGTATGTGCTCCCTCATGTTCACAGACATACTGTCAGGGATACACAGTGCACCCACCTCCTTTTAAGGGACACTTTGTCCACTCTGTGCCTATTTAGGGCACTGCCTAGTAAGATGCCCTGGCTGCTTACAAAACTAACATTCATCACTTTTTTTTATCCAGGAAATCCCTTTTTGGTAACTTGGGGCTTCCTTCTTTCTGCAGAGACACTGAAGGTTTTAGCTGCCCTGAAGATACGCTTTTCCCTTTTTGCCCTGCAGCACCTGCTCCCCCACTTCCTGTCAGAGCAGACTTGCTCCTGGCACAGTGACCCGAGAACTCAGCAGCTTGCTGTGCTGTTTTTGGATCTCGGTCCTCTAGCCAGGTTTTCAGTTCTGCTGTGCAAGCCCAAAAGAACTGCTCTAATAACACAATCTCCTCAATTTTCCCTACAGAGTTTGCTTCCACCCCTTCCACCAATGTTTCAAAAACTGATGTTGCTTTGTGTCGAGTCCCTCAAAGCTCATGTCAGGGCTTTTTTGGAGTTTACGGAATTTAACCCTATAGGCCTCAAGAGTTAGTTCATACTTTTTAAGTAAAACAGTTTTAAGTTTCTCATAGTCACTACTATCCTCATTGTCCATTTGGCCTAGCGCCTCATGCCCTTTTTCAATAAGCAGCGGAGATAGCCGAAAGCTCCAGGTCTCCCTGGGTATCTTGGCCTGGACGCAGATCTTTTCAAACAAATTCAAAAATACATTCCTATCCTCCCCCTCTTTAAATTCACCTATTAATCTGGAATTTAATTTAAATCTCAGCCCTGGAGTTTCAGGTTCACTACTGCCATTACCTCCTCTATTGCTGGTCATTGGAATCTTAGCCTCTCCAGTTCAAACTCTCTCTGGTGCTGCTTTTCCTCAGCCTCTCTCTGGAGCTGTCTTTCTTGCATGGCAAATTTCTTCTGATGCTGTATTTCTTGCATCTCTGCTTCATGCTGCCTTTGACGCTGTTTCTCAGCAAGCTCCAATCTCCTCAACTTAAATTGTAGCCATAGCCTCTCTAGCTCAGGATTTGTTGTGGACTTCACTCAGTGCTATGGTTCCAGGTCCTCCCTGGTCTTGCTGTGCTCCTCCTTGGGACTGGACACTGGGATGTCCCTTGGCACCCCCATGCCCAAGGTCTGGTCCCTCTCAGTCACCAGCTGTGGCTCAAGGTCCTGGGCAGCAGCCACAAGATGCTCCATGAGTTTTTTTTTTGCTTCACCCCTCATAATGGACCCTTTTCTCCTGGCACAGCTGCTTTAGTTCTTCTACACTGCAGTCACTGTACTTGGAAGTTACCTTTCTTCCCTACACTGACACTAGTCTGCCTTTTACCTGCAGCAAAAAAGAAAAAAAAAAGTTAGGGAAAGTGTATCTTGTAACCAATTTTCCTTTTTCAGATTTTCTTCCCTCTTTGTGTAATTGTTTAAACAGTATACCAATCACACCTCTGCTCACCAAATCTGTAACAAGCCCACTCCTGTGGGGCTAGAATTAACTGGGCTACTGTGAATTCCATTTGGATCTGGGTCAGGGATATCACTCCTCTGTCCATTTAGTACGCTCTCTATCTCACAACTGAATGTATGCCAGAGTATCCCAGGGCACCCTCTCTCCGGGTGATGGGGTGCAGAATACAGTCTTGAGTCTGTGTTCCTGGGAGCGAATCCTCTGGGGCACTCCACAACAAATTAGAAAGCCAAAGGCTTGTAGCAGCCTTCAGGGGATGCCCTATAACACCCTATATGTGTCTTTCCCCAGAAATGCAGAGACTGGTACAAACCCTCATAGACCTCTCCTGAGACCTTTCATATTTCCTCCCCTCCTTTCATCCACAGAGTCCCTAGTGGTACCTTACTTTGGTAGTGTATGGCACTTAGCAGTCAAACAAGCGTAGTGTAGTTTGAATAAACTCTTCCCAACACACACACACACAAAAGACACTGGCAGAGTTATCTTAAAATAAGCCAAAGGCTTTACTAATTAATTAATAAATGCAGTAAATAACTTAACGACAAATAATTTTATACATTGGTTACAGGATATATAAAATAAAATGGAAGTATACAAAAAAACAAAACTTTGAAAATTGCAGTTTGAATTTTCTTAGTTGCTGAATTTGAAGTGCAAAATGTTCTTAAAGTGGTAGCTGAAGTCTTGGCTCTTGTGATCCAGGAGAATATCTTGGAAAAGAAATTGTCGCTGCTCTCTTGGTAGACAGGGTCCCAAATGCAGTCTTTCCCACACACACATCAAACAGGCAAAAGATTACAAGCAAAATGCTTTGATAATCTTCTGTACCCTTGTTTTAAAGGTTTCGAAAAGGGCAGGTCCAGTGGATACTGGCTTGCCCTTTGGTTGGCTAACATTATGTCTCCATGGCTATGCAACCAATTAGCTTTTAATATTTTATTACAAAAAAGAAAAACAAATGTTCATCTCTTAATAGGAGAGCAAACCAGTTCCAACCAGCCTGAATTCTAGGAGCAGATCCAGCCCCCCCAAAGGGCTGCAATAAAGCTAAACTGAGCACAGCTATTTCACCAACTGCTTGTCCATTTAGCTATAATTAGAGTACCTAAGAGAAGTCCTCTCAAGACAAAAAGTCTCCAGACATCCCGGCTCCTCTAGATGCAATGGGCTATTCAGACATAAATGTATGTGCTTGCTTCTAGCTCTGCTTAATTATTCTTTTGTCTCCTTTTAAATGATTTAATCAAAATCTAGTCCCTGGCTAAGAAACTAACCATTTCTCTGCCTAGTAACAAGAAATTACATCATGTTTGGGCCCATGGCTTTCTTTGTACCCATAATCCCTTACAAGTTACACTGGGCCACCATGGGAATTGCGATGTTATTACACATATTACATATAAACTAACATAAAATATGATTAGAACAATGAGGTATGACCTTATCTCACCACAACCAGCATAGCCCTCCACTTCCCACCATGACTGGCTGCCTGACTGACCTGGAATGAATGAGTATGTGCTTGTACAAGCACACACTCATTCATTCATTCCAGGTCAGACAGATGGCCAGCAGTGGTGGAGAGTAGAGGGCTGTGCTGCTCGCCTGCTCGGGTTTGGGGTGTGGGGGCACTACCTGTTGGGGTGGGGGGTAGGGGTTCACTAAACACCAGGGATTCATTGATGATTTTTTTTTTACACTGGGGTCAGTGATCGATTGA
The DNA here is from genome assembly GCA_016271365.2 of Neoceratodus forsteri. Classification (NCBI taxonomy): domain Eukaryota; kingdom Metazoa; phylum Chordata; order Ceratodontiformes; family Ceratodontidae; genus Neoceratodus; species Neoceratodus forsteri. Next base: position 48,885,018 of record CM057454.1, on the reverse strand, counting down.
CTAATGAACTGACGTCTAGTTAAAATGAGCTAAATTTTACTTATAAAATTATTGAACTATAAGCCAACAAGTATAAATAAAATTAGCTTTAAAATAAGGAACAGGCAGCATAGAGAACCTCAGTGTATAACCAGTAGCACTGGAAGAAGTAGAGGAATGCTTTGATTCATTTGGTTAATCTTGGATGGAACTGACCAGTGTTGGTGACTTCTAGTGGGTCAGGTGCCTGGACGGTATAGTACATGGGCCTCTGAAATTAATATCATGACTTGTTGGTTCATTTGTCCTGAATCCAGTTACAATAAAATGTTATGTGTTAGCCATGTACACCTTTGCTAATATGCCTAATGCAGCACCACATGATGGCCAATTATACCAAATTCAAATTGTGTAATTAAATACTGCCAGAAAGGGAATGGCTGTTTGCCACAAAAAGGGAGGTGCATTATTGTGGCTGTACACAGCTAGGCTCCCCCATTCAAACTCTCCCATTACTCTCTAATTTGTGTAACCCAGAGAAAGTCGATGTTACCACATCCCATGGTCATGGACTTTTCATAGTAAAGGTTTTGATAAGATGTGATGTGTTTTATTTTGACAGCATGTTTTATATTAATAAGTAATTTTTTAACTGTTTTTAAATCAAGGTCATTCACCCCTTTATAAGCTCCCATGCTCAGATCTTGCCCTAGCAACCTCCCAGCCCTTACAAATCCTCACCTGGTCAATCATCTTCAATGGCTTGCCCCTCTCTCTCACCCCCGTGGTGGGGCCTTCCGGGGTGTACCCTTTCAGTAGCACAATCTGGTGTGGGTCAGGTGATGAGGGCACAGGGTTCAAGAATACTGACTCTGTCTTTCTGCCGAGGAATGCCCTCCCTGCATGGAAAGTGGTGGTGAGGGCCCAAATTGCAAATTCAGTGGTATGTCTATATAGAGCTAGCTAGTGCCACCACCCCCTGTTCTACCATAGTTAGGCACCACTTCTGATTTGTCCTCTGTGATACCAGGAGACAGATATTTATCTGGATAACCTTCTTCTCTCCTCCAGAGAGTGGGAGCATCCAGGCAGATGCTACTGCAGACTCTTATGACCATTAGTGGAGAACCAGGCTCAAAACAACAACTTACTGGGTGGGGTGCGGGGGAGTGGGGTGGTGAGGCACTACCTGACAGAGCGGGGGTTGGGGGGTACACTAGACGTCAGGGATTTAATTGATGGTTGTATTTTTTTTTACATTGGGGTTGGCAATCAGTGGGGGGCACTAGACACCTTGGATTTAATATGTATTTGTTTTACAGTTGGGCCAGCGATCAGCAAGGGGGAGTCCACTAGACACCTGGGATTTAACTGATGATTATATATTATTTTTTACAGTGGGGTTGGTGATTGGTGGGGGGGCATAACTAGTGGACAGTACTTTTTGCCACAAAGTGTAGAAGTTTGCCTGTGAAATGCCACACTTCATGGTTGATCTACACTCCACGAATTGACAAATTTCACAAATTGCACTTCATGAATTAAAGTGCCATTCACAAAATAATTCATGGAGCAAATTTTGCCAACATCACACATCTTGATTCTGCACCCAACATCCATCTACTGCACACTGACTCCCATTGTGGCATTCCTCAGGTCATTCGGCCTTTCTGCAAAAGCTATGTTACCCCTCACCCTCAGCAACATTCAACTATGCCTACTACGAATCAGCCTTCAACTGTGCCCCACCAGGAAGCATTTATCTTAGTGATGTGCTGCCCTAAATTTTAGGGACTGATGAGGTATGGATTTTTTGACCTGGGAAGCTGGGGTGTGCTTCTTTGAGAAGCACTTAAATGTGAGGTTGAGAGGTGGGCAGTGGATAGGGGGCATTAAACTGCTGGGCTGGGAGTCTTGAACAGGCCTTGCTTAGCTGAGTAGCTTTGAGAGGGTTGTAGCTGGGGCAATCTACATTTTTAGTTATTGATTTGTTTGCGAGCCCTTATACTCAGAAGGTATTGTTGTTTAAGTTAATGGCTTGAATGTGATAAATTGAGGCTTGCTGAACTGGATGCTGGGCCTGCGTGCATGTGTGTGTACATGTGGCTAGTCATCTGTGTATGTGTTTGCATGTTAAACTCATTGATAATGTTCTGGGGTGTGTTTTTGGGGCTGTGGTTGTCTGCATCTTTGGGTAGTCATTTTTTTTTTCGGTATGTCAGTCCTAACTCTCACAATGTATTGTCTGTCATATTATTTTAAAGGTACTGTGGACTTAAAGCAGTAGTATTTGTTAGTAGGCAAAACAATTAATAATCATATACTGTAATTTTCGGCATTAATATATTGTAGACAGAACTGGATTTATCATCAGCATATTTTTAATTTTTTCAGAAGTTTTAAAATAGCTTTTATTACTAATTGTGCGATCAATTGCTCAAGTCATTAAAAATGGCTGCTACTAATGATTATTAAAAATATCTTCACTTGAGGTTTCCTTTTGACTTTACATAATGGATTCCTACTGCAGATATACTGTAGGAGGAGGATGTGAGCACTCATTACCAAAGATAAACTGCATTGCTTCTCACCAAAATATTTGCTTATAGAAGGGGTGACCAGACAGCAGTTCAGAATCCCATAAATCAGTTCCAGAGTGAAAAACAACACCATGAAAAATGGATATATTGATTGTTTTGCCATGGTACATTATTAAAAAAATACAGTATATGATCAAATGTTTTCCATTAAGAAATACTGCTGCTATAAGGTGGGTGGTGGCTTGCAAAACTCGGAAGCTGTGTGGGTATGTGATTGTGTGTCTCACATGTGCTTGTTAGATGCAAAGTTTGATGGAGAGGATTTTGGGAGGGGGATTCTCTGGGTAGCAATTTGTGCTTTTATAATGTACCAATGTAGGTGTGTGTGTGTGTGTGTGTGTGTGTGTGTGTGTCTGCATTTGCACATGCTTGCATGTGTGTGTCTCTATTGTGTAGCATCTGTGTGTACAGTGTTTAGCTTGCATATAATATGTGTCTTGTACTATACAAACATGACACAGACATACCTTGGCACCACTCAGTACCGTTGGTACTTTGAATTTTCTTTAATGATTTACTTCTTGTTTAGTCAATGAATGGAAAAGGGCCTCTTTTTATATTAAGTTTTTGTCCTTTTTATGTTGGCTGTGCTTGCATGTCCAAAGTTTTGTGGCACGGATAGGGGATTTTGGGAGGGGGGTGTCACTGCTGAGCCCTTTGCAGTTCACAAAACCAGGGGCACGGCAGTCACACCAGTGACCAGGCGCTGGGGTCCTGACATCACTCTTTGCTTGGTAGGCTGAAACTTTGTGTATTTCAGAGGACCAGAGCACTCCAATTAGAAAGGGCTTCAGTCTTTTGAGCTGCATGAAGCCGGCCAGCAAACAGATGAGTGGCTTTCAACTTCAGCAGCCCGTCACTCTGTAAAAAAGGAAAACATCCAGCGATGTCTGTTGTTGGCCCCCCTGTAACTGCCCCCCCATCCGATCCTTCCTCCTGGCATCCACTGCCCCACACTCCCCCAAATGTAACAATGACACTGAGGGTGCCCAATCCCCCAGTATCACCACCGTAGTTTTTTTATTATTTTATGTGTATCTTTGCCTGTAACTGAACAAGTTCAGCAATTTTGGTGGCAGTTGAACCAAATAGTTGGCAGTATCAATAGACATGACCTGATTTCATCGATGCCTTCAATTTGGCAAACTGAGGGGTATTTTATACAGAAATAGCTTGAAAAGTAAAAGCAGAACTTCGCATATGCACACCAGCACTGGTGCTACTGTGCATGCGCAGAGTCCTGCTGTTACTTTTCAAGCTACTATTTCTTTATAAAACACCCATTGGTTTGTCAAATTAAAGGTATTGCCAGAATCATCTCATGTCTATTGATATGTATGACTAGTTTCTTCAATTGGCCCCGAAACTGTCAAACTCCTACTTACTTAAACAATAAAGGGACCATAAAAATGGTCCTTATATATAGATTAGCTGAAACAAAGAAAACAATCCATCAATGTCTGTTGTAATTGGTGCCCCCTCACCCAACCCTCCCTCTCAGCACCCACTGTCCCACACCCCACCATAAATGTAACAGTGGCACTGGGGGTGCCCAATTCCCAGTATCATAATCTGAAATCTAGAAAACCATCCCTCATCATTTTTTTTGTTTTTGTTTAACCCTATAAAATAGAAAACATTCCATCATTGTCTGTACCTGTGCCATGGAACAAATTTTTTTTTTATCATGGCTGCTATTTTCTCCTTGCTGCAGCATGTATACTGGCATGGGGCATCCAGCCACCGTCCCTATGTTCCCAGAGAGCTGGGCAGCTCAAACTGCACCCAGGAGGATCCAGGATGGCCAGTTTGTCATCCAGCTTGAGGTCCCTCTTATGCCACTAGCAGCCAGAACAGCCCGGACCCTCCCTGATGGGATTCCACACAAGTCCTCCAGGCAGCTCAAGGTGTGGCAATCGAGCACAGAATGACATTTTGCTGGGGTATTTCAAAAAAAATCACCTACCACATTCATTAGCTCGGGTAAAAAGGAGGCTATGCTGAAAATTTGGTGTACAAATTTAATAAAATGTCCAGGTTATGACTGAACATTGCACTATTTCAATGTTAACTCATAACTTCACTAATTTTCAATATTTTGACTCCAACCTTTCAGCATTGCCATTTTTCCACACCACCTCATAAATGTGACGTGTAATTTTTAAAATCCTGGAGGAGATGTCTTTTTGCACCTCTGGTGCAAAATGACATTTTGGCCAATGTACTATAAATGGCACATGTTATGTCTATAAGGTGAAGCCTAAAACAAGTATCTTCAAAATTTGGGATCAGAATTGCAAACAAAAAAAAAAAAAACATTGTTTAACAAGCAGTCAGCCTTTGGCATTAACTTGTGTATGCACATGATCAGCATTGTTGAAATGGCTGTATCTTTTTTATTTGGCCTTTTGTCATTGTAAAACAAATGAAAGGGCTTATACTGGGCCAATATCAAATGCACATAAAAGTTTGAGGTTCCGAATTCATGTATTTATTTTATTATCTGACCGCAAATACAATTCTTCACTTGGGTTACTTTATTTATTTATTTACTGAATTTTTGTAGACCAGATAAGAATACTAGTCAAAAAAATGGCTTTTATCAGGAACAACCAAGGAGATTTGCAGTAAAGATATATACAATAATGGCTGGGGAGGTGGTTATAACGAGAATGTTAGACACCCCCAAGGTGTGGGATGCCACATAAATCCCAAGAGCGAAGCTCGAGGAGTTTGTACAGGCATCCCACACTGAGGGGTGTCTAACATTTGAGTTTTACAGACCTCCCCAGATTTTATTTTCATAATTGCTGGGGAACACTTTTTCACCTCAGCGCTTATATAAAATAAATACATCACCATGGCACCATGCAGTTTGTTGGCTTTCACATGGTTTGCAGCTCATTTTAAAAATATTGCTGTCATACAACCTATCATAATGTTGCCAGTTTGTAAAGCAAGTTTTCTCATTATTTTGTTTATATTTTTAATTAACTTACCACTGATTCTAACTGGTGGTGAACTACAATGTACTGTCTCATGAGGAGGTGTAGCAGAACAGTGCTTTTTGCACATGCTCAGACCCGTTATAACCCACGGGTTATAACGGGAAATTTATAACCCGCTTTCCATATGAGAAAAAGCGATCCGCAGTTATTATAACAGATTTACAAATACATGATAAAAAAATTATATTAAGGTAACAGTTTCAAGTCAGTGGACATGAAAGCAAGGCAACAACTGTAAATCATTTATAAAGTGGCAATGAAGGCCACCCCTCCTGCAACTGTTCCTCATCCCTGTCCCTTGTATTTCCTCTTCATGTATTGTTGATATCCTCTTGTTCCCCCAGTCTACCTGGCTGTGAGTAACTATTACCCCACTTGGCTAACTGCATTTAAAGAGTCATTGTCAACACTTTTTTGCATCATATTATTTCTAGTAGCTGCTGCTTCAGCTAGGAGCAGGGACATCCTGGACTCTTTGCAGGGAGGCATTCCTCTGGCAACTAGTATGGGAGCCCACCCATGACAGGGCAATACTGGACCTTGTATTCACTAATGGGGACAGTGTTATAGACGTTACAGTGGAAGACCATCTGGGGACCAGTGATCACCACTACAGTGTGGTTTAATGTAAGAACTGTGGCAGAATTGAACCACACATGGGTGAGGGTCCTGGACTTCAGGAGGGATGATTTTGAAAAGACAGTGAATACCTCAGGGATGCAGGGGATGTGGAGTGGAGGAACAGTGGGCAAAGCTAAAAGTGGGCTTAGTAAAGATAATAAACCTCTGCATCAGACAAGTGAGCAAAAGCAAGAGGAAAAAGAGACCACCATGGTTCTCAAAAGAAGTGGCTGGGAAGGTAAGGGCAAAAAAGTTAGCATTTGGGAGGTATAATAAGACACAGAGGGAGGAAGATAGGGAGGTGTATCAGGAGAAACAGAAGGTAGCAGGAAAAGTAATAAGAAGTGCAAAGGTGAAAGCAGAGGAGAGAATAGCCCAGAAAGTAACATAAGGGGACAAAACATTTTTCAGGTATGTAAGTGAAAAAAGGAAGACCAGGGGAGGGATTGTAAGGCTAATAGGGGAATGGGGGGATTGGCTGGTGAGAGAACAGGAAAAAGAAGGCATCCTAAACAAATACTTTTGTTCATTGTTCACAGAAGAAGGGGAAGGTGAGGGGCAACAGAATAGTAACAGGAGCATCAAAGGAAGGGAGGTGGACACTGGTCCATTTTCAGAGAGAGTCCTGAAGGAATCTGCAAATCTGAAAGTGGACAAGGCAATGGGGCCAGATGGGGTGCATCCAAGGATATTGAGAGAGCTCAGGGAGGTAATGACTGCATCTCTGACAGTCCTGTTCAACCACTAACTGGAGATAGGAGTGGTTCCAGAGGACTGGAGAAGTGCAGATCTAGTCCCACTTCACAAAAGTGGTAGCATGGAGGAGGTTGACAACTCCAGGCCAGTCAGCTTGACTTTGGTGGTAGGGAAATTAATGGAATTACTACTGAAGGAAAGAACTGTGGAATATCTTGAATCCAGTGGCTTATATGATCTGAGGCAGCATGGATTTACAGTGGGGAGGTCATGTCAAATGAATCTGATAGATTTCTTTGACTGAGTGACCAGGGAAATGGATCAGAGTGGAGCAGTGGATGTTGTCTACATAGATTTCAGTAAAGCTTTTGATACCTTTCCACTTTGAAAACTTGTAAGCAGGCTGATCAGTCTAAGAGTGAGTCCAACTGTAGTAGATTGGGTAAGAAATTGGTTATGGGATAGGTGATAGAGGGTGGTGGCAAACAGAGTTCATTGTGAGGAAGGGAGGGTGACTAGCAGGGTGCCACATGGATCATTATTGGGATGGATCCTCTTTAATGCCTTTATTAATGACACTGCAGAGGGGCTGGAGGGCAAGGTCTGCCTTTTTGCAGATGACACTAAAGTATGCAATAGGGTTGACATTCCAAGAGGGGTGGAAAAAATGAATGGTGGTCTGAGAAAGTTAAAGGAATGGTCAAGGGTATAGCAGTTAACTTTCAATGTGAAAAAGTGCAAACGTCATTTACTTAGGGTACAGAAACCCAGGGGCAGAGTACAAAAAGGGGGGGAGTGGTATTGGCAACCACAAAACACAAAAGAGACCTAGAGGCAATCATACCTGATGACCTAGAGGTGGCCAGGCAGCGTGATGAGGCAGCTGGGAGAGCTAGTGGGATGCTGGGGAGGATAGGTAGGGGTATCACCAGCAGAAAGAGGGAGGTCCAATACTGGAGACCTCATCTCCAAAAGTACATAGATAGAGTGGAGGTGATCCACTAAAATGGTGCAGGGTCTGCATAATAAGCCCTATGATGAGAGGCTGAAGGACCTCAATATGTACACCATGGAGGAAGGGGGGGTGATACAGATTTTAAAATACTTTACAGGTAGAAATAAAGTACAAAAAGGAAGCATTATTCAGAAATAAAAGATGCTCAAGAGCAAGGGGTCATGCTGTGAAGCTGCAGGGGTAGACTGAGGGGTGATTTTTCTTTTCATAAATTGAGTATACTTTATAAATTGTTGAACAGAAAAACAATGAAGTGGAGCACCAGGCAATTTACAGTGGTGCTTATTTTGACAAAAAGTAACAGGAAATGATAAGCGCACCCACAACAATCAGAGAGCACAGGACTGCGATGAAAACATGAAGTCCATTAATTTAAATACAGAACTGCATGTTACATGTGCACCAAGTCCCAAAAATAAGCGATAAAAGCTGTACCAACACTAAAGTTTCCCCTGACCACTGTCAGGCATCATCAGAGTGAATGTAAAACATCACAACAGTGCCTCCATATAAATAATGATTAAATTACATGTTACTAATTAATTCTAACTAATCATACAGTAAAAACAATTTAGTTTTATTATTAAAAGCAGTTTTCAATAAACAACTCTAGTAACCATTAATTCAGACTTGAAATAGCAGCAAGGTTTGTGTGGAACTTTAAACTGCACATTTAAATCACACTGTTGTTCTTTACATGGGTTACCATGCTCATATATTGCTAGCTGCGGCAACTAATTTCATTTCATATTGCTACCTCATATTTCATTTAAATATTTCTGGCCTACAATCCATATAAAGAATCAAATAAAACTATGAATAGAGGAAAAAGAGGGTGCAACTACAGCAAATGTCTTGAGCTGACTATTGTGAAGTTTGGATAAAAAACTATGTTGGGCTCGGCCCCGTCTGTTTAAATCACACTATTGCCATTTAAAGCTAAACCAATTACCACTCTCATGCATTGCTAGTTGCAACACCTCGTTATAGTGTGTTTTGCTACCTCATATTTTATTTAAATATTTCTGACCTATGATCCATATACAGAATCAAATAAATCCATAACTGGAGGAACGAAGAGGGTGCAACAACAGCAAATATCTTGAGCTACCTATTTGATATGAGGCTTAAATAGAAAACTATCTTAGGTTCCAACCCATCGATATAATATGTAATGTTCAACTAAGTTACCAAGAAATTATTTTGTTTTACTTCCCTGAAATACACCCCATTGTATAAATCATGAATCCTTTGCAATTACAACACACAAAAATGAGCTGCTATTACAGGCACTGCACTTACTCTGATGATGCCTGACAGTGGTCAGGGGAAACATTAGTGTTGGTACAGCTTTTACCACTTATTTTTGGGACTTGGTGCACATGTAACATGCAGTTTTGTATTTAAATAAAAGGACTTCATGTTTTCATCAAAGTCCTGTGCGCTCTGATTTTTGTGGGTGCTCTTACCATTTCCTCTGTTACTTATTGTCAAAATGAGCACCACAGTTAATTGTCAGGTGCTCCACTTCATTGTTTTTCTACTAGTTACCTGTTAATGGAGCACAGGTTTCTTCAAGTAGAAGAGTAAAAAGTGAATCAGTGAGCACTGTTGAATTGGTTCACATTTAAGAACTAAACTTGAACTTTTAACTGTAACATTGCACCATTTGTATGAATGGATGACAACCTGACTGATTCCTGAGTGTTTTATAAATTAGCCTGTCTCAAACAGTTGATTATTTGGATGAAATGGCGAACCAGGAACAATTTTATGAGGAAGCCACAGCTTCTATACCCTTTGGTGGATTTGCTGATAGAATCTTTTCTGGGACTGGACATGGAAACCCCATTGTGGAACAAGGAACAGAAGTAGCTGCACCAACCATGGAGGTTCAGACCAAAACACTATTTCAGAACTTGTAGAGACTTGTTCTAAAAGGTAGGAGGATGTTTTGGCATAAAACTACCATAGAAGCATATTTATCTGTTAAAAGAGTACCACAGGGCCTTTAGATTTTACAGAAGCCGGCTCATGGCAGTGATGATTTAACATTAATGGCTAAATGGCATCTTAACATGGAGGAGGCATATTTGAAAAACATAAAATTAATTTTGGACTATGCTAAACCAGCTCAGGAACAATTGACTTCAGAGATAGCTAAGGCAGAAAGAGTTTTGAAATCACAGACTACTACTGAGGAATTTGCCAAATACAATAAACTTTTATTTGCTAAAGTAACAAGATATGACATCCAATTGAAAAAACATAAACAAAAAAGTTTACAAGGGATGATAATGATTACAAATGAAATCAAGTTTATGATTGGCATGTGAAAGAAAGAACACAGAAAAAACCCATATCCACACTGAAAAAGGGAGCTGGTATGAACAATAAGGAAGGGGACACTAACACTGTAGTAGATTATACTACTGGGCTTTCAGACGCTGATGGATCAGAAACAGATCCTGTAGCAGAGGAATATCTGGGTGGTACACAACAGAGCCCCCTACAATTACAGAACTTGCAAAATACAAGAAGCAATAAATGAGTGACCCATTTTCAGGATTTTCAACTACCAAGGAGAAGAGGATGAGAAGGGGGGCGCTGACGTGGAAGAAAAAGAAACACAGACTATTAGTACATCAATATATGGAATTTGTTAGTGCCCCTTCCCAGGAAAAGAAACCTGTGATTAACATTTCAGATTATGAACTGTCAGATGATGAAGAAAAAGTACTTAGTAAAGGACTTTTATTCAGTCCAACTTCTGATATTAATTTTTTCAATACTAATGTTGATTTACATATTTTATCTAGGAATTTAACTCTCAAATGTCTGTACTCTGAGAAAGCTAATGAAGAGTTAGATGGTACAGAGGTGATAACCAATGTTATTTAGAGCAATTTCTAGGCTGGTTCTTTGTACTGCCCTGAAACAAACCCTGTAGTTTCTATGTTCATTAAAAAATGTAAGTTAGATCTTGAACAGATTCGCAATATGGGAGCAGTGCAATGTTTCATTATCTGTAGTCAGACAGCATTCCAGGCCATTAAATATCTTTCAGATAATAAATTTATAACCATAAAATCAGCTGATAAGGGAGGAGCGATTGTGGTCATGAACACCGCAGATTGCATCTGTGAAATTGAATGGCAGATCTCTGATACTGATTTTTAACAGAGGGTAAACAGGAAATGTATTTCCACTTATAAAAATGACATTGATAAAATATTAAACTCTGGATTTCTGAAAGGTTACATCTCTGATACTGAATATAGAGCTCTAACAGCCAGCCATCCCATTATTCCCACTGTTTACATTTTGCCCCAAATCCATAAGAGTTTAACCAATCTGCAGGGCAGGCCAATTATATTGGGTAGGGGGTGGCTGACTGAGCCACTATCAACTTTTGTGGACCAACACTTACAGCCCCTAGAACAAAATCTTCAGTCCGATATCCAGGACTCAACAGAACAATGGGCATGCAGACCGTACTGTACTACACAGTCGCGAAATGTAAATGAACCACATTTCAAGATTATGTAGTACAGTATGGTCTGCATGCCCATTGGCCTATGCAGGGGACCAAGGGGCATACAGCTGTACTGTATGCTGTCAGTTGGTGGGTGGCCGGGTGGATTGTGGGTGGAGAGCTGCCTCCCGCTGCTGACCGGGGGGGAGAGCGGGGAGGTGGGTCTGAGTAGGTGGGTGGGGAGGGAGTACCACTGTCCCACCAGAGATTATATTAACAACTAAAGCCAGCAATCAGGCTGAGGGAAATATAATATCATTTGCAAACAATTGGGCTGAGGATTGGGTCCACTGGACCACCAGGGGGATTTAATATAACAAAAGCCCATGATTGGGCAGGGGAGCTGGCCCACTGGACCACCAGGGTGTTTTTTTATCTAAAGCCCATGATCAGGCAATGAGATAGGGTCCACTGGACCACCAGGGTTGTAACTAACTATGGCCCGTTATCGGGCATTGGGGTGCATTGCCCACTGAGGGTTGGGGGGCGTCAGTCTCCAATGACTGCAGCCTGGCAGGGTGCCAGGCACAAGTCACCTAGGATCAGTGCACCTGCATGCAAATGGGGACATAATGACATGCAAATGGTCCCATTTGTGCCTTGCATTCATAATGTCCTCATTTGCATGCTCATGTCTGAATATCACTCTTGCTGCACCTAGCGCAGCTACACTTGCCCTGGCACAGCCCCCAGCTCCTCACTTGCTACTTGTGCTGGTGCAGTACCACTGTGCCATGTGCAGTGTGGGTGCTCCCAGTGCCATATGCAATGGTGCTGAGCCATGGTGCAGCACTGTTGAATATCGCCTAGTCCATGCCCTGGACCAGCCCAGTTGCACTGCACCCAGGCTTGCACCCCCTGTCTGGTGTGGTCTGAATATCCCACCCAATGTGTTTTTGTTTCAGTAACATGTTTACCACCAAATAAGAGGACCGCGATGGGAGCCACAATGACCCCATCTTATGCCAATCTCTATGTGGGACATTGGTAATGTTTGCATCTCTATGACACACACACCACAAATCCATTCTTAGAAAAGGAGGATTTGTGGTGGAGCTTTATAGATGATATACTTGTAGAGTGGAAAGGGTCAGTAGAAGAATTTCATAATTTTGTGGAGTGGATGGAAAATACAAGTAGTAGTTTACGTTACAAGTATGAAATACATTTGTCTGAGATTACTTTCCTGGATTTGAAAATCTATAGGAATGTGAATAGTGATGTATGTACAACATTGTTTCAGAAGGAAACAGACTGAAATAGTCTTTTAAAATCTGAAAGTTGCCATCCATACCATGTTAAGCACAACATTCCTAAGGGCCAATTAATACGTACTTTATGAAATTGCACAGAGAACAGTGAATATAAAATAAAATGTGCAACACAAGTAAAAAGATTTAAAGAAAGAGGGCATAGCAATCAGAGTATAGTAGATGCCATAGTAAATGTAAATTCTAAGAAACGTGAAGAGACATTGCAGTATAGAGATAGGAGCACAAAGATAAAAGCAGGTGCTCACTGTCCTTTTGTGACTACATATTCCAAACGAAGTGACCAAATACATGAAATTATAACTAACAACAGGCCCATACTGCAATTAGAGGCAAGATTAAAAGTACTGGTACAGGAGGATCCTAAAATAGTATTCAGGAGGAGTAAAACCCTAAAATATTTACTGGTAATTAACTCAGTTCCAAGTCCAGAACCTTTATGCAAGCAATTTATTCTGCTCCCCCCCCCCAAGGGTACACATAGATGTGGGAAGTGCATTTACTGTAAATACATGCACACATGTCAGGGATTTGTCAATCCACTTTCAGGAGAGTATTTACAAATTAAAGACTTTATTAACTGTGACACCAAATGTGTAGTCTATTTACTTCAGTGCTGTTGTGGGAGTTATTATGTAGGACAGACAAAAATAAGTTTTAAAATAAGGGTAGGAGAACATGTGTGTGCCCTACCTAAAAATGACATGACTTATGCCATAGTCCAGCACATAAAAGGTAATAGTAGAGGAACCACAAGATTAACTTTGTTGGCATAGAACCAGTTAGACTTGGTTTGAGAGGGGGGACATTAAACAAATGATTGGCAGATGAGAAAGTTTTTGGATTTATGAACTGGGGAGCAGATATAGACAGGGTTTAAATGATGCCATTGATCTAGCATTATTTTTAAAGAAATTTAGGAAGAAATAATTTCTACCTAGAAGTTGGGGTGAAATAGCTAATATATAAAATGAGTTCCGATAATTCCAGAATGTTTTTAGGAAAATGTTTCATATATGTCCAGTTCTTTTTGTGACTGAGGGTGCAACATGACACATGATGGTGACCTTTCTATTTTGGTTTAAGGCACAAAGGTTAATAAATATAAGAAATGTTTTGTGAATATTGCATATTAATTTTGTAAAGCATGGCTGCATCCTCGACACAGTAAGTGCAGTGCCTGCAATAGCAGCTCATTTTTGTGTATTGTAATTGCAAAGGATTCATGATTTATAAAATGGAGTTGTATTTGAGGGAAATAACACAAAATAATTTCTTGGTAACTTTTGTTGAACATTACATATTATATAGATGAGTTGGAACCTAAGATAGTTTTCTATTTAACCCTCATAACAAATAGGTAGCTCAAGACATTTGCTGTTGTTGTACCCTCTTTGTTCCTCCAGTTATTGATTTATTTGATTCTGTATATGGATCATAGGTCAGAAATATTTAAATAAAATATGAGGTAGCAAAACACAATATAGCGAGGTGTTGCAACCAGTAGTGCATGAGCACGGTAATTGGTTTAGCTTTCAATGGCAACAGTGCAATTTAAACAGATGGGTTGGAGCCAAACATAGTTTTTTATCCAAACCTCACAATAGTCAGCTCAAGACATTTGCTGTAGTTGCACCCTCTTTTTCCTCTATTCACAGTTTTATTTGATTCTTTATATGGATCATAGGCCTGAAATACTTAAATGAAATATGAGGTAGCAATATGAAATTAAATTAGGTGCTGCAACTAGCAATATATGAATGAGGTAACCAATGTAAAGGGCAATAGTGTGATTTAAATATGCAGTTAAAAGTTCCACACAAACCTTGCTGCTATTTCAAGTCTGAATTAATGGTTACTAGAGTTGTTTATTGAAAATTGCTTTTAATAATAAAACTAAACTGTTTTTAGTTTATGATTGGTTAGAATTAATTAGTAACATGTAATTTAATCACTATTTATATGGAGGCACTGTTGTGATGTTCTAGATTCACTCTGATGATGCCTGACAGTGGTTAGGGGAAAAGTAAGTGTCAGTACAGCTTTTACTGCTTACTTTTGGGACTTGGTGCACATGTTACATGCAGTTTTGTATTTAAATAAACGGACTTCATGTTTTCATCAAAGTCATGTGCTCTCTGATTTTTGTGGGTGCTCCTACCATTTCATCTATTAATTTTCAAGCATAAACAAGAGGCCATCACACCCTACCCCTCATAATCAGAGTAAATGTTTATGGAGCAACACAATAACCAATAATTGGAAAACATAGGGGACCCACAAAACAAATAATTTAAAGCAGGACATTAATAATAAATACAAAACATCACATAACTGGTGTCTCTTCAGGAGAAGAAAGAGAGTATAAGGTGTGCAGTCTGCTCCATCTTTTCACATACAAGCTCATTCTATAGTGGAGACTTGCTGTCATCTTTTCCACCCTTAAATTAAAAAAAAGTTCTTGCAGCTATTCTTGGTATGAGAGTAATACTTGATCCAATGGTGAAGGACAATTTGTTTGACAGAGAGGGAGATCATAGCTGTATGATGCTTCCTTTCTCACACCTTAATCAGTGTATCACCTCCAACAATACACACTTTGGTATAAAAAGCCCTTCTAAACCTAAAAGGGATCCACTATGGCTTTATTCTTAGCCCATAAAGGAGTCACTTTAACACTGTCCCATAGGATACGAAAAAAGGAGCCTTCAGCTTATCCACACCTAGTACAAAGAGGAGAGCTCAGTTTATCCATCTTAGTCAACTTTAAAGGAGTATAATAAATGTTGTGTAGAATATAACATTGGGTAAGGCAAAGTTTGTCATTGGAAACATATTTATAAATATCTTCTCATAACTTCTTCCAATTAAAGGTACACTGTGGAAAAGTTGAGGACCAATATGAAGACTATCCAGTGATGTTAGGAAAAAACATAGGGAAAATGAAGGCTGAAATATGTGACAACAAGTGCAGTTGCTTGGCCAAATTCATGAGTGACTGCAAGAAGGCACTATGATTACTTAACCATGGCATACAGCCAAATTGCTGAAGTAGAGCATGACACAGTTGGAACACCTTGAAAACATGCTTAGTGGGAAGTTGAAGCAAATCTAATGTATCCTGACAGGACAGAAGATGACCATCCTGAAGCAAGTCACACATCCTACTCATGGCTAACTGGGGCAACCAGGTTTCTGACAAAACTACCCCTGTAGTTTTAAAATTGGGGTTTCAGAGAATTGGCTGAGTGACATCTAGAAGGGGGTTGTAATGTACTTGCTTACATAACTGAGCATATGCTCACAAAGAGGTGCCCACTACAGAGTCTTGAAGATTCACTGACAGAGATCTGAGAGACAAAAAAAATGGATCAAGAGGGGAAACAGCTGTGCCAGTGATTAGGGCTCTCTCTAATTTCTGCCAGATTGGGGTATAAGAAGTAGGTATACCCACTGATGGTGAAATAAGCCAGTTGAAATATTTGCTAGTTTGGCTGGCGAGATAGTATAATAGAAAATTAGGTAGCCAAAGTCCAACTATGACTTTGGATACTGATAAATGATTACATGCCTATCTCGGGGTTTGCCATGCCAAATAAAGTCAAAGATAGTTCTATGGCTGTGTTGAAACCAAAATAAGGGGAGTATAATATTCACAGCATGAAGAAGGTAAAAGATGCGGGGAAGCACATTCATTTTTACAATATTTATACAACCCCAAAGAGTGACTGGCAGGGATGACCACCTTTTAAGATCACATTGTATAGCAGTTACCAGCACATCTAAATTAAGCTTCTTAAATAATGCAACACTCCTCATAAGAAATATACCCAGTTACTTAAGCCTCATAGGAGCCCAAGTCAGCCCCATGTTCATAATATTAGATTTTGATACATAAGGGGCTAAGAGTATCACCATGGTCTTGTCAATTATTAAGTTTATAGTGGGAATACCTCCCATATCCCTCGATGATTGACAAGGCTTCGGGATAGAAGACCAGGGGTCAGTGACACGTAACAGAATGCTGTTCCCATAGGCAGACAATAACATGTCGATAACCCCCACCCTGATCCCAGATAGGAGTGGGGAGCTCTTGAGCTTAAGTAATAGAGGCTCTAGATATAAAATAAATAATAAAGGCAGCAAGAGGCAGCCCTACTGAGTCCCACAACACAAGGGGAAAACCAAGGAGAACACCCCATTACAATATATTTTAGCATTGGGGTGGGAGTAAAGAACCTTAATCCAGGTGATGCATTTAGACAGAAAGCAAAATTTGCTGAGGGTAGCAAAGAGAAAAGCCCAATTGACCCTGTTGAAAGCTTTCTCCCCACCCAGGGAGACCAGATCCATTGGGGCTCTAGCTCCCTTGGACATGGAAAGTATGTGTGACAATTTACAGAGGTGATCAGCTGAAGAACAAGATTGCATAAAGCCAACCTGCTCATGGCTGAGGATCCCATCCCATATTTTGTTAATCCTGGCAGCCAGAATCTTGGCCAGCAATTTAATGTAACAATTCATAAGGGAAATGGTTTTGAAGCTGGTGACTTCATCTGAAGGTTTACCCGACTTAAGCAGAACCACTATCATGACCTCAAGCAGAGTAGTATCAGATATGCCAGATTCACATATATAGGGAAAAAAGCGATGCGACAAGGGAACTAACTCCTTAGAAAAGACCTTGTAGATACTGGGAGAGAAACCATATGTCCCAGGAGCCTTGTCCTCTGGTAGGGACTAGATGGCTTCCAGAATTTCTTGCTGGGTGATTGGTTGTTCTAGGCGTGCTTGCTGAGCTGGCATTAATATAGGGAGAGGTGCTTGATCCAAATAGGCCTGCAAATCCTCATTCGAAGGTGGATCTGAAGGAAGACCATAGAGAGATAAGTAATAAGATTCAAATTTGCCAGCTATTTCCCAGGGCAGCAATTTAGTGGAGTCATCGACAGCAGATACAATAGAGGAGACAATGTGAGATACTTCCTGATTGCAGAGTTGCAAAGCAAGGAATGGCCCACTTTCCCACCCTGATCAACATACACAAAGCATGTCTTAAAAATGGCATACTCAGACCTCTCTCTCAAACATTCCTCTTATTTGTCCTAAAGAGTGATTCATTCTCTCTGATCTTCCATCAAGGATGTGGTAGACAATTGTTTCTCCAGGGCCTAATACAGGTAAGGATACAAAGTGCCTCAGCCTTTCTGTTGCATTTCTTGTTGGTCACCAGGCAAACTAATTCATCTTGAGGACCCACTTGAGGGCACCCCACTCCATGTCCCTCTGTGCAGTGGTACCTCTATTTTGAGCTACAAAAGCCCCCATTGATTCTCTGAGTTTGGAAATTATACCCTCATCTTTTGGTAACTGATTTTTTGGGTTCCAGATTTATTTTATTTTATTTATTTATTTAGTTTGTGATGACCGGGTAAGTGCACTAGACAAATCCTGCCTATTTTCAGGCACGACCCGGGGGGGGAAGGGGATACAGATGAATGCCAACTGACCTTGAACCAGAGAAAGCTGTTGGTGGTGTTTTTAGTGATTGAGGGAAATTTGGCCAGGACAGCGGGGAAATTCTCCTACTTTTTTCAATAAGTGCCATGGGATCTTTAACATCCACCTGAACTACCACCAATCCAGGCAGATGGGACCTCGGTTTAACGTCTCATCCGAAAGACGGCACCTCAGAAGTGCAGCACCCCTCTCATGCTGCACTACAGTGTCAGTACTGGGATATTAACCCAACTGCCAGATGTGGGAACTAAACCCACAGCCCTCTGATCTCCCGGCCTCAGAGGCGAATGTGCTACTTACTGAGCCACTGACACTGATGATATCCTCCTGGGTGGGGGAAGGAATCCTATGTTCTAACTACACTAATGAGTAGTCCAAGAGGACTCATGGAGCTATCTCACTGCTCAACACCCCCTCCATGGCACTCTGGCTTATTAAAAAAATTATCTATATGAGAATAAGACCCATGAGCTGGGTAGTAATATGTGTATTCCCAGGTGGATGGGTATAAAACACATCAGGGGTCACAGAGCCCCACTGTATCTACCATGTTGTGGAGCGAGTGCTAAGCAGGAGGCAGCCCTACCTGTGTTCTGTAGGTCCTGTCCAATTCTAGGGCCCCTCTGTGGTTTAATAACCTAAGCAACCAGCTGAACATGCTACCTAGGCTTACCCAATTCAAACTAATGCTTAGACAACATCTTCTAACAGAAAGCACTTGTGAATGTTACACCTAACGTCCCACATTACGTACTACTTACTAAGATCACCTTTGTTGCACTTACCAGGTCTTCTGATCACTGCCGCTCCTAGCATAACAATTCTCTTTCCCCTCAGTCAGTTCCTCCCACTCTCTCAATCTATGACAAGGTCTCTGACTACCATATTTTCTTATTCTTCCTTATTACTGCACTTTCTTCTCTCCTTTTACTTGTTATTCTAATTCCCCTCCCACCTCCATACCCCTGCCCTCTCACCCTTATAAACCATTGTGTACATAATTGCATTATTGATTTTCTATGTTCTGGTGTAACTATTGATTGTGTTTGTACCCCCATTTGTTTTGTTTGTGACCCTCCCACTGATGTGGATCCTTTGCAAATGAGTGGCCTGTGCTCAAAGGTATTTGTAATCTGAGACTGAATAAATAAATAAATTAATTAAAGACTCAAATCCCCCCTAGTATGATAGGAAGAGAGAGAAAAGGGGCTAAGAGGATGAACAACTCAGTGAAAAAAGAGGGTGAGTCAGCATTAGGTCCATAAATACTTCCCAGCAACTCTTCAGTGTGATCTAAAATACCTCTCACAAGGATATAATGCCCCTGTGGATCATCGAGACTCTGCAGGCATTGAATCTTGATGTCCCTGTAGACTAAAATAGCTATGCTTTTATTGTTTATATTATTGCCAGCAGCAAATACCTGCCCAACTGATTGTCTATGGAAGAGAAGCCTTTTCTGAGGCAAGCAGATGGGTTTCTTGTAGAAAGGAAATCTGACAATGCCATTGCTTCAGGTGCTTGATGATTTGGTATATTTTCACCCAGAAGTGAGCTCCCTGTCACATTCCATAGAGCATATTTAATACTTGAAGACAGTCAGGTTAAATTAATGAACTCAAGCTCACAAGGCCCCAAGAAAAGAACAGAAAAAAACAAAGCATACAAGCCATTCCTCCACTGATAAACTCTTCCCCCAAAAAAACTATAACCCTTCAAGTATATAAGTATACCCACCCAAAAACAATCCCCCCCACAGTACCTATAGAAAGGTCCCACTTAATGAAAGTAAAGAACCTAGATTTAAACTGGGCATCCGAGATGCGTGAAGCAATTATCTGGATGTAAATGGGGTGTCCTCCCTTCAACCAACCCCATAGAACCACTACACCAAGGAAAAAGCTGTTCATTCACATAACCCCTCCCAAACAAACCAACAAAGAATATAAACTGTCCCATTTGGACTGACTGACTGACCTCCAGGAAAAATCCAGCCCATGACGCAAAGAAAAACCCACCAAAACCCAACTGCCTAAGTCCACACTGCCCCTCCCCCTGTAGATTCCCAACCTCATCCCAGAAATTGACCCTAAAAGATACCTACTAGAGTAGCAACACATTAGAGTCATAACAGTAAACTATGTACAGCAAATCTAAAGTTCCCCTCACATGAAGGCAAGAAAAAATTCTCATTACTAAAAGACAGATGCATAGGGAGAGATATCAAATGAAGTTAATTAAAAAAATAATAATAGGAAAGACTACATTCAAGGCAAAACATCCCCTGGTCAGAGGTTACCTGCAGTTCTGCAAAAAACCCTATAAATCTGAAGAAAAGTCAAAATTTAAAGCAAAACCTTGGTATACAAGGGCTGCCATAGGCAGATCCAAAAAAAAACAACCTTAAACTGCCCAATTACAATGCTATCTCGAGGTCTCAAAGTAAAACATACGGGGCAACTGAAAAAAAGAGTAACACCCATTTAAATATACCAGACCAGATTTATAGCCCCTACTTACCAAACAGGTAAATGCGAGTAACAGCAGAACTATATATGCAGTTCAGTAACATGACAAAATGCAAATAAAATATATAAAAAGGAAATGTCATGCTAGGGGGAAAACCCATATAGTAAAATGGGAGCTGCATAACAAACTATCTAGGCACCAGTAGATATTGAACATGCCATACAAACTAAAATGTGAAACCTGGGCAGATCCATATATGTAAAACAGTACTAACAATATATGAGTCCTAAGGTTATCAAAGAGCCAGGTAACTTGTAAAAATATAATGTTATATACAAACACAGGCTGCTGACAAGTCATAACAATACCAAAATAAAGCAAGTCCTTGGTTTTGTTGGACAGGAATCCAAGTCATAAAACTCCAAAGCAATCCCAAATAATAATGAAGCATATATTCCCATCATCAGTGCAATAAAGACCAGAAAATCTTTTAAGTCCAGAGTAATAGAAGAAAAAAAGAGAGGTAACGCTTGCTCTCCTGAAGAGATCCAATGAATATGTCCCAACAAGCGAGGGAAAATATAGATATCCCAGCTGTTCAAAAAGTCCAAGGTTAAAACAAGTCAATTAGCTATGTCCTGCTGATGATTTAGGAACAAACAGGGAGGTCAACCTGCTGCAAACATCTGACTAGAGATGTGCGAAATTGGAAAATTTCATTCCGCAAAATATTTCGTGAAATTAAAGCATTTTGTGAAATATTTCACGGGTGCAAAATGCTAAATTTTGCCTGTGAATCATGAAATTTTGATATGAAATGTGAAATTTCACTCACAAAATGTGAAATTTCACCCACAAAATGGTGAAATTCAGGTGAAATTTGGCAAAATTTGGGCAAAATTTGGAAACATTTAGAATTTTGCAGTGCAATTTCATGTTTTATGGGTGAAAGTTTGCAGTTTTGTACCAGGTGAAAAATTTCACGTAATGGTGGAATTTCACAAAATATTTTGCACAATAAAATTGCCGATTTCATGGAAATTTCACTTGTGAAATTTAATTTCACATCTCTACATCTGACATGGAAAATGGGCAGAAACCAAAATGTTGTCAGCAATGATACCTTACAGAATGGTTTTAATGGCCAGAAATTAGACACCTTAGGCCTTAGGATGTCAGAACTGAAGAATTAAAGGAGTTTGGGGCAGTCCGACCAGAAAAAACAGTCATAGCCAAACTCTGACAGGCAGTGGGTTGATAATGCTCAAATAAAGTCAGACAGAGCATCCACATGCAGCATAACATAAAGTTGTCTTAACTCCTTGGTACTGAGAAAGATCTAGGACTGGAGAACATGAGATAGCAGTGTCCTGCCCGGCAACATTATTGAACTCCTGGACACTAGGTCAGAGATATGGGTAAGAATGTAGAAAAACCTCAATTCCAAAGCCCTCCATCTAAAATCCCCTCAGGAAGCAAAGCAATCAGATGCAACAAAGACAACTAAGGAAAATTTCATCAAAGATGCCACAACCCCATCATATTTATGAGAACAAGTATTGCTTATCACATCCAGGGAAGTAGTTGCGCAGCCAACAGAAAAAGTAGCCTCCATTGATAATAAAACATGTTATTGCAAAAACAAGCAAATCAATACCTGTGGAAATATGAAAAGGACATAACCTTCAAGCTTGAAGTGGTAGATGGTGTCATGGAGCCTTGAATAAATCTGGGTATACAGTCACTAAATTGAAGGTGGCTTGTTCCAGAGTGTCGTATGATTTCCATACACCCAGATAATGAATTTGGAGCCTGGCAGGACATAACATCCTGAAGTGGATACAGGCCACCAATATGTCAGACACCATGGGATAGAATAAAGCCCTTCTCTTTCAAACAATTGCTGGGAGGTCCTGAAGCACTTTGATTCTAGAACCTTCCCACAGGACCTCCAGGACATCTTGCAGCTTGGTTAAGAAGTGTTGGCAATCTGATAAATTCAGAAATTGGAAAATGAATGGCCGGCATGGTGTTCCATCTGCAGGCCCATTTGATTATATAGGTAGGGCCATTTGGAGAGAGGCCAGTCAATTTCTCAACTAACTTCTGAGCAAACAGAATAGGCTGAACACCTTCTGCTCACTCTGGAAGACCTAGGACAACTACATTGTTCCTCCTACTTCATCTCTCAAAGTCTGCCAGGTAAGACTCCAAACAGGAGAGCTTCTAACAGACTGAGACAACCTCAGGATCCAGACTGGTCCTCCAGTCCTCGAGGGAGCTGGTTCGGGCCTTGTTGTCCCCGACCCTCGTGGTGAGAGCATCGATGGAGGATCATATAGCCTTAAACTCTCCAGTAAGTCTGGAGATTGTGTCATGCAATTTGCCAACTTTTTGAAGGAAATGGTCTTCTGACAGAGCTAGTGGTGAAGGTGGCACCTTGGTCATAGAAGAGGATTGCACTTTTGATCAGTTTGCAGCCTTATCAGGTGTACCCTGTGGTGTATGCGTTCATGGCACTTGCTTAATTTCTGCCTCCATTCTGCAGTCAAATCCAGGTAAGAACTGTAACCAGAGGTAGATATCAGTACTGTATTGGGTAGCAGGATTGATCAGGTTTTTCCAGCGAGAAAGGGTTTTGTTAAATAAAAACTAATTTAAAATCAGGAGGGCAGGAGCATACAGAAAAGGTAGCCAATGCTGGTAGTGCATCACATGGCTCCCCAGACTGAAAGGTAATGTGAGGAAGTGCTTATTCATGGAAAGAATGGTGGGTGACTGGAATAGCCTCCCAGTGGAGATGGTGGAGACAAAAACTGTAGCTGGATTCAAGAATGCATGGGATAGGCATAAGGGTACCTTAGTGGTAAGGCAAGGGGGAATAGAGCCGAAGATCAAATAAGGTCTGTGGTAGTAGAGTAGGTAGGGAAAAATGGGCAGACTAGGTAGGCCATGCGGTACTTATCTGCCATCAAATTCTATGTTTCTATGTATGTTTTAGGTTTAAACCCTCTAAAATGCATTGGTGCTGCTAGTTGTTTTATCTGCTTACTTTCTTAGTAGAAGTGAAATACATGCCAATGGTGCAATTACATCCAAATTTGTTTTTTTTTCAAATCCTTGATTTGTTCATGTTGCATACTTCCTGAACATTAGGAATATTTCCAAACAGTGATGCCACTCATGAAGCAATGGTCTCCTTACTACCCACTGCATCATGAGTGGCCAGACTGTGCTGCAGCTACTCCCAACTCCAGAAAAAATGCATTGGGGGTTAATACAGGAACATAAACAAACATATTTTTGCGTGGCAACACCAGTGTTGTGGGTGCCCTGTTTTTCACTTTTACAAAGAAAGAAGGACTCAGAATCAAACTACTGGCTATAACAACAAATTCTACAGAATGTGAGTAATTGAACAATCATAAAATATGCTTTTTATGGCTGCATAGGTGGAACCATGCAGATGTCATGCTGGTACCTGGGAAAAAGGGCACTTCAGAATCCTTCAGTTGTTGTGTTGGACATAATATATGATCCTTTAACTACCTGAAATCACTATGCTGGGGGGGGGGGGTCCTTTCATACATGTAGCATTCTCATGCCAGCTTAAATTAGAATCGGTGGATATGCTCAGTGTAAACAGCAATTAAACAGCACAGACAGCTTGTTTTAGTCTTAAAGTAAGCAATAATACCTGACAGGGTGGGCAGTATGGGGGAACACTGGACCGCCCATGGGTATAATGAGGCCTGATGCCACAGGAGGAGGGCCTTATAGCCCCTGGAAGATCCAGTATTCCCCGATAGCGCCCACCCTGGAGGGAATTGTCGTGCTTAGAAAATGGGCACTGTAAAAATAGATAAGTTTAACCAAAAGATTTTAACAAATTATTTTAAAGTAAACTTGGTAATAAAATAGTTCCTCCGCCTGCTTTAGAATTGTGTTTTTTTATACTGTCTGCATACTGGTAGTAGTAACACTAGAGGGCACCCTAGCTATTGTTTTGAAAGAAGCACTGTCTTTCGCAATCCCCCCTCGTCTCTATGTTTTAAGTTGCTACACTGGTTACAGGTCTGTTTTTTTTTATTTAGGTTGTACAGGCTTGCTTGTTATTTTTTTTGTATCTGATTCATCAGCAAAATGCCACCTCCCCACATCCTGGCTGCTCACCAACTCATAACTTCAGTGCATGGGGTGCTGTGCACCTGGTGGACAGGACTACAGAAGAAAGAAGATGAAGGTATGGGGTTGTGCAAAGCAAAAAAAAAAACACCTTACACTTTTTTTGTACATCTTGTGTCACTCGTGGTTGGAAATGGGTTGAGCTGGGAAAAGCTGTTGGCCATAGCATAGAGCACATGATATTCTATCACTGTTAAATTAGGAAATAAAAAAAATTATTTCTGAATGCTGAAGCATGTAATATCAGTGGCAGAGAGAATGGTTGCTCTAGTAACACTTGTGTGCATGACGGTAGCGTCATCTTGTTCATTTTCCATAGCGCAGATGAATGGCTTTCTGCAGTATGGAAAACAAACGCAATGTAATTCCTTTCATGCACACTAGCAGTAGTGGAGCTGCTGTTCTGTGTAATATTGCTGATTTCTTTTTGAAACTTCCAAAATTTTTTTATGGTATTCAGAGTTTTGTCTGGAGGGACAGAGAAAAATCGGGTGGTGGTTGATGTGCAGCTTACTGAGTGTGAAAAGTGTTTTGAAAGTTTGGGGTGCTCATGGATTCAGTAGGTAATGGGGCACCCCAAACTGGTACTTGTTTTTTTAGCAGGCTGTATTGTAGAATACCCACCCTCTAAGCTAAGGATCCTAGTCAATCAGAATGCTAGGATTTACTTACCCATTTTCTGAGGACACTTAAACCCTCTTTTTACATATTTTTATCTAAACAATGCCTTGTTGTCAAGGCTATATTTTTTAATATAGTTCTCCAGGCAGAAGTGTTAAATCAGCAACTTAACAGTCTTTGAAGTAGAGGTGTAAAGGAACTTTGCTTTATAGCTTCTCTGCTGATTTGCTTCACAGACTTTATTGGAGCACAAGATGGTTTGTTTCAGCTTGTAGCAGTGGGATCACTGGGCTGTGACAGGCAGACAGAAATTGTGATTATTCTCCAATTAAGTAAAACAGGCAGTATCATTTTTTTTTTTAGTAAATCGGTTTGCTAAGTTAAAGTTACTTACCTGTTAAGGTAAGTGAAGATCATGTAACACTCAATTCAGTTTTTTTACTGACAATCCTGTTGAAAACTTTGGATGGTTACACTTTATTTGCATTCTTAAGAAGTTTGTTTCAAAATTCTGCTTGATTGATTATAAAGTGACAGTTTTATTGGCGCCTGAGTACGATAGATATCTTCCCTCTTTGATATGCATGGATTGACTTGACTGGTCAAGTCAGGGTATAATGAATAACACCCAGTACAACTCAGAAACAAAGTGTTTACCGAAAATAAAAGTTTTGACAAAAAAAAAAAAAAGTTATAACTAATGCAACATTTTAGGTATAGATGAGCATCAAAGTCCTGGCCTTGTAAGAACTAGGTATAATGATGTCCTGCAAGAATTGTGCTTTATATAGAAAATGACCTGTAACATTCTTAAGGTCAAGGAAAAACAGAAAAAAAAACATGAAATCTGAAATAGCATTTATCCTGCAGTACAATATTACTTAATGCTTTATGCATAAAAACAGCGTGACAGGCAGACTTGATGCACCCTTAGTTTCTTTCTACCTGTTTAAGTGTGCCATAGTGAAGTGGAGCAGTGTAATGTAACGTGATTGTCATTATTTAGCATATGCATTGTTGTCACAACCTGGATCAGTTTTGAACAAGTGACCTACAGTAAAGGTGAAACTCTATTGCTATCCATTATTATCCAGTGGTGGGAATGGGGAAAAATTCCCACAGGGCCCTGAACTTTTGTGCAGAAAATAAACTCTAAAGCACAGGTTTTAGAACAACAAGACCACAGTTCAGCTTCTACCAGAACTACTTACTTGCTGTGTGACCCTGAGCAAGTCACTTAACCTCTCAGTGGTTCAGTTCACTAAACTATAAAAATGGACACATCTAGGGCCCCTCTGAAAATGAAATATTGTATCTCAGCTTGGCTAGCCTAGCTAAACAAATTACATTTAGAAATCACTAGTGGTTATGAGGTCATGCTAATAATTGTTTTCCTTTTTACATGAATGGAAATGTGCAATATACTGTAGTCATTTCTCACACTACTTTTGTAAATATATAATTTTGTCATTAATATCAGTACAGATACAAACTGTATAGTATGATTGTGGCTACTTAAATTGCAGGATGGTAATTCTATCAAGTATTTATTTTTTCTAAAACACATGAGCATATCAGTCCCCTTCTGTCCTCTGTGACCACCCAGTGTGAGGAGACTGAGGTTGTGAATTATGCAGCTCATATTAACACACAGCACTGCAATTTGTAGTGATAGATACCAGATAGAATGAATGCTGGACTATGTCAGTACATGGTAGCAAAGCAAGGCTAAAATACAGTGGTGTGTGTGTGTGTGTGTGTGTGTGTGTGTGTGTGTGAGTAATTTAAAACCTAGGAGGAAACAACATGGCAGTGATTGATTGATCACAGCACTGTTAACCCTTACTGCCTACAGACAGAACTGGAATGTTATGTAAAGGATTTTCTGCAACAGTTTTTTATGCTGTCATTAAAGGACTCCTGGAGAAACCTGGAGACATGGGTTTGAATCCCACAGCCACCATTTGTATACTGTGAGGCCCTGAGAAAGTCATTAAACTTCATATTGCACCTAAGATGACCTGGAAATGAGTTTTGGTTCAATGTGTCTTTCCTTGCCCATAAAAATTGTAAAATAAAGGTAAAATAAATAAATAAGGACTTGGAACCTGAGTCCTGCAGTTAACTTCTTATTTATCTGAGTTCTGGAGTGAGGGCTGCATCTGTGGAGGTTCTGATTTAAAAAAAAGAACTATCTGCACACCCCTACTCAGGTTCCTGCACCCTCAATCGACTGTCCTGTAGCTCTCTTGAATATTCCTGGTAGTCTAGTGGTCCCCCCAAGTAAGGACATCTGATCCTCTGTCAGCCCGCATATCAGGACCCTCCTCCCCATAACCCCTCCCCCAGATCAAGTCACCTAAGCCAAAGTATAGAAATAGTGACAGCGATCTGCACAGCCCTCTGCTCACCACCTTGGCATGCCACCATCTGATTGTCAGTGAGTGATCATGAGTGCAGTAGATGCAGATGTTTGTACAATACTTGCTATTACTCAGAGACTGTCACATGGAAACCAGTTCAGGTGGTGAGCAGAGGGCTGTGCCAGTTATCACTATTGCTGAAGTTTGCATTATGTGACCATGCCTGGCAAGGTGCCCGAGAGGGTGAGTCAGGAG
Organism: Neoceratodus forsteri; assembly: GCA_016271365.2. Classification (NCBI taxonomy): domain Eukaryota; kingdom Metazoa; phylum Chordata; order Ceratodontiformes; family Ceratodontidae; genus Neoceratodus; species Neoceratodus forsteri. The sequence continues at coordinate 48,856,880 of CM057454.1, read as the reverse complement.
GGGATCAGATGCCCTTATTGGAGGGTCAACTAGACCACCAAGAATATACCAGACAGCTACAAGATGGGTGATCAGGATGATTTTACAATGTGTTTTTCCTGGAGAGATCACCTTAAATGCAACATTTACTTTTCAGGAGGGTTCTGCTGTAGGGCCCTGCTTTTATCATTTTACAATGCATTTACAGAGGATAGCCCAGCTGAGTTGTGATATCTTGTTTACAGTGGGGTTCTGTTTGACCAAGTTTTTACACTGCATTTACCCAGGATAGTACAGCAGAGATGCAATATCTTCTTTTTTCAGTGGGATCCTCCTTTAACCCATTTTTATAATGTATTTACCCAGGATAACCCAAGCGAGAGGCAATTGCAGTGGGATCCAGCTTTTACTATGTATTTTTCAACAATAGAGAAGAATAGTGGACTTATTTATTTAATTATCTTATTTAATGTGGTAAAGCAGTAGTGCATGTTTAAATGTCTTCTCCATTAAGGATCAGTAACTTAATAACCTGGCAGTGACAGCCTTGTTCTCATCTTGAAATTCATACTTTTTGTTCATCTGAAACACAGATCTGCAATATAGGGAATGTCCTGCAGAAATCATTTATCCCAGGGAGCAGCTAGCTGTACATCTGTGACTGGAGGTGCTGCTGGTACTATGCAGAGTGTGATTGGGGAGCAACCAACTATTCACGCCTTGTGAGCCTGTGAAGGATTGAGTCTCAAAAGTCAGGAGTCAGGACTTGGCCGGGACTGGGTGAGTTAGATGGTCAGTGCCATCATAACAATATGAATTAATATCCAGCCTTGCGTTATCATAAAAGGAACAGTGAGGTAAGTGTGCTGTTTTGTATTCATTATTTTGTTTGTATTGGATGGCCTTATCTGATGGTGATGGGCTGGGCTGGGCTGCATCCAGTGACTTGAGTGATCTCTCTTTCCCCACAGCTTGTCCCTTGCCACCAGCCTCTGATGCCCCCCCACTGTGAGTGAGGTGAGTGAGCATGGAACCCATGAAGTGGAATCCACATGTATCTGATGGTGGATGGCAATTCTGGCTCTGCATTTCATGCAGCTGTCCCTGCTAAGTTTACCTTCCCTGCTCCAACTATCTCAGTCCAGAGTTCATGCAGATAAAGCAGTCATGACCTGGTATATATCCTGTGTAAATGCTAAGCCATGAGGGACCCTCCAGTGGGCCCTGTGTCTCAGTTCCATTCTCTGGCATGGATGGTCTGTGTAAGTTTCTGCTGTGTGATACACACATGCACATCCAGTCTGGTGTTTTGTGTGCCCTTCTCACTGCCTTCTATGTCTGACTGTGTGGTGCACTGTTGGGGGGGCAGAGTCTGCTGTTCAGGTTGCAAGGTAACAAGTGCAATGCCTGCTGCAGTGATAGCTGGCTATATTCAAGAGAAGTGGTATATAGTTGGGTGTTTGAAAGGTGGCTGGAGTGGGTTTTTTTGCTTTAGTTTTGACAATTTATTTTTAAGAAAATAAAAAGTAGTTTTTTTGATAGTTATATTGGTTGGGTGTAACGAGTCAAAGAAGGCTTTAAAAGCAGCCAAATAGTGTCAAAATGACCCTTGAATTGCACCAGAATGCAGCTAAAACCTGATAGCTTCTGGGGGTCTAGACAGCCCGCAGACCCATGGCTTGTGGGAGGTTTTTGAATTCATAGTTCATGAAGACCCCAAACTTCTAAATTTAGAACTACAGCACTGCCTGTTTATCAAAACTGAGTTTGTAATGAGGTTGCATTGGTCCCGCAGAGATCCAAATTACACCTCTCTCTTTCTCTCTTCCCCAAGTGTGTGTGTGTGTGTGTGTGTGTGTGTGTGTGTGTGTGTGTGTGTGTGACACTACACAGATAACACTAGCTGGGCAACCATGCTACACCATTCTTCTTCTCTCTGTCTTTCATCACTATGATTCATTACTAATACCCACTACTGCATACATCACTGTGATTTATATGCCTCCCTGGGCTAGCCTTCCCTGTCCACAAGACAGCTCATCCACTCACTCACATGGCTTTATAAAGCCCTTCTGCTAAAACTCCACTCCTACATATCCGGCCTTTTTCAGCGATCTACCTGCCACTATCCTCTATGGAGCAGCTCACTCATTTTGCTGGATGTTCTGCACTCCTGCTCCCACTTCGGCCAGCCAGCTATATCCAGTGCCCTTCCAACTGCCTGGAATAAAGCACAAGCTACCCTCAAACTTCAAAATCTTGTATCACTAAATATTTTTAAAAACCTTGTCAACAGCAAAGTGTATGACTCCTGTACATGCCAGCCTCAGAAATAAATTTATATCATATACTTATCCTCCTAATTATGTCACTATCACACCCTCTTCTCATTAGAGATTGCTATAGTATCAACTTACTATAAAGAGGATAAGTATGCAGCCCATAGTCATGCCTTCTATCCTTTTGCTTATCCTTCTGTCTATCCCCTCTGTCGCGTCACCTATCTTCATGTCTATCTCATGACCAAATTCCTACCTGAGCACACCTATTTTCCTTGTCTGCTCTAGTTGTAAAAGCTCTCATTATTCAGGTTAAGGCACTTAACTCTGAAAGTCTATTATTTATACCCTTGCACTTGTTGCTGACCTCATAATGACTAACATGACTGTTTCAATTGCATAAATGAAGTAAAAATACATATTTTTCCTCAGTTGGTCATCCATATATCTAAACTGTTCTGTTGTGTTAACTATAGTAAAATATTATTTCTAAATTTGTACCATTTGCTAGATGTATATCCTGTACCAAATTATCCATTTAGGACCTCCTTGTTAATAAGCATGCTCAATTGAGTTATTCCTGCTAATAAACTTGAACTTTCGCTCTCTCTCTCTCTGAACCAGACTTATTCAGGGAAATGCTGAATAGTGAAGCTGACCAAATGTGATAACTTATTTGACCTTTTTGTCAACTGAAACTTTTAAATTAATTCCCAACATTTTACAAAATAAAGCTTACAATGTGCTCTGAATGGAGGCTGATGGCTTGCATAAAAAATATGTCCTTCTCAAATCACTGACTGAAACCTACAAAATATGTATGTAATTTTCATCACTGCTGAGCTAGATGGAGTACATAGTATTATATGGCCCAGGTATTTAATTTGTTTCAGTTTTCGTTTTGTTTGATCCTCAAGCCCGCATCTCCTTACCCCTCCCCCCAACAACCACCACAAACATTTGTATCTAAAGTTGCTCTGTAAAACAACAGCATGAGTGATAAACTGGAACAGCTGTGTGCCTTATCCATTTGAATTATAACCTGCCATATTGCACATAGAATGTAGCCCTTCCTCTCCATGTCTTGGAGTATGGATGGAATATGTCTGTGGGAGAGAAGTACACACTGCAGCAGAAACACATCCAGTGGCCATGTTACCCATGCCCAGATGTCATACACAGGGTCCCTTTTCCTCACTGGCGCTGGATGAAAACAACAGGTTAATCCATATTTTACAGTTCATTTTAATAACGGAATGTCCACACAGAACTTGAAGAAACAAAAGAGAACCCATATTTATTAAACATATTTACACATAGTTCTAGGGAGCATCAGTTACTTACTGGGAAACACATTCAGCTTTCACATGGCCGATATGGTCCTAATAGCAGTTTTTAACTGGACCAAGGAGGTTGCACAGTCTTTAGGGCAGCATTAACTCAGGACCACTATGTTCACAAAAGTTTGAAGGCAGCACAAGTCTCAGAACAGTTCACAGTGCCTAACAGCCCATTATTCTTCACAAGCATGGGAATGTTCAATGATCCCCATCTCTCTCTCTCTCTCTCTCTCTTTATCCATACTGACTCAGTGAGTCCCGGTCGGAACATGCAATCCTCGCAGCTTGGGAATTTGTGGGTTACCTCATGACTCCTTCATCCTTTTCCAGAACTGGCAGCAACAGTTCCCAAACTGAGAAGGGGGATATGTGCTGCAGAACTTCAAATCAGCTCGCTGTCTCGACACTACATTCCCTGCCACATTCTTGCCAACAGGATCCCAACATGATTCACTGCAGGCTGTTAGGGCACTCTGTGACTTGTGGCTACTGGCTCCCCTCTCAACTTTGGCTGCCCTCCAAGATACTATGCAGCTTGTGGCTACTAGCTCCAACTTTGTCCTCTGTGTTGCCCCAAATGCTACCAGCCAGGGGCCAGTGTGGGTAATTAACCCACCCAGCCCTGACTCACTCACTCCCTCCCTCGCCACTCACTCTTCTGACGAGAACTCCCCCTCCCACCTAAACTGGGGCTTTATCCCCCCACGCACCCATGGTGATCTTCCAACCAGTGAGTGGCTCCACCCGAGTGCTGAGAAGAATTAACCCTTTTTTGTACTGGGCCGCATTAGGCCACAAAAATCCAGGGAGAATCAAATAGAACTAGTAATCTCTCAGAGGCGGGGTTACATATCCATAGAACCTGACAGAAGATAATGACCACTTGGCCCATCTAGTCTGCCCATTTTTAATTATGATCATTTTTGCTGCAGACCCAACTTGCCCTACAGCACTGTCTCTTCCACCCAACTCCTTCCTCCTGGGATTCCTTTGTGACTGTCCAAGACATTTTTGAAACTCACCACTGGTTTCATCTCCACTGCCTCCCATGGAAGGCTGCTCCAGGAATCCACCACCCTTCTCATGAAGAAGTACTTCCTCACATCTCTCCTGAATCTATCTCCTTCCAGCTTTATATCAAGACCACTTGTTCTACAGCACATTTTTTATATGAAACTTATCTCCCTCCTGTCCCCTATTAACCACCAAGAGGTATTTGGAGATCTCCATAATAGCCCCACCCTCCCTCCTCTCCTCCAGGGTGTACATTTTGAACTCTTTTAGTCTCTTCTCATAGAGCTTGTGATGCAGACCTTGCACCATTTTGACAGCCCTCACCTTTCTTTTTTCTACTTTCTCCTTTTTCCAACTGTTTCTCCTTCCACACCTTTCTCAATTGACTGCTCTTTTCTCCCTTCTTCCTTTACTAACACCCTGCTTCCTGGAATAACTTGCATTCTGGTGGGATTCTCTCTCCTTGGGATCTCCTACTCTCTATCTCAGCTTGTGGTGGCCCACTTGTTGCCTCCCATGTTTCTTCCATCACCCCCCTTGCCTACCGCTCTACCATGCCAGTTCTACATTCTTTATGTCAACCGGCATTGCACCGACAGGAGTCATGTCAACCACAAGTTGTGGTCTAGATGATTTCTGTGTGTCTCCAGGTCCTGTTTTTCTAATGTGGGGCTTCACCACCACCCCTTCCCGTCTTTAGGATTCGCAACTCCAGTTGGAGTTGATTCAAGGCATGGGTGCAGGACCGGGAGACTGCATGCTCCTGTCTTGGGATATACCAAGACAGTGACCTGTCGGCAAAGTGTTGATTTTGCTGACAGGTGTGTATTTCGCTGTGTTGGTGTCACCATAAGGGTGGCATACCAGCAGGTGCTATCATCTCAGTGTAAATTCTAATACTTCCAGGTTGGCCCACAGTCTCCAGTGTAGACATAGCCCTTCTTCCTGTACCATTCCTTTTACCAATACTTGAAGGCCTTGATGAGGAGATCCCCCTTCTTCCACATACAGTATAACACACATTCATCACTCACATTTTAAACAAATGGGAAACACAGGGTCAAACAGATAAATGATCTACCTTAAGCAAACATATTTACACATGGCGATGACTACGGCAATTCATCTTCACTTTTAAGGCCATGAAACACCCTTATCAAGTTAATGTATTACCATCCATAGTGGCTCTGACCAGAGTTTGTTAGACTAGGGTCAATTTAAGGCCTAAGGGGGTGGTTGACAAAGTCCCTTGAAATCAGTTAATCTTATTTCCTCCTGAGCTTACCTCCTGCATTGGCTTTGTTAGCCTGCAATTCAGCTGTCTGGGTGGTGGTAATTTGCTACTGTCTGGCATTGTTCCCTGCTCTGTATAGCACTTGTACCTTTATTTGCATTATATTCCATCTTTAACTTGTGTAGCCCTAAATATTTCACTTTTAAATTGTGACTACACACTGTTGTTTATTTTTATTTTATTGTATTTATTTTATTGTATTTTATTTTTATTACTGCTGCACCTAACATTATGTATACGACTTAAACAACATGGGCCAGATTCTCAAAGGGGCCTTAGACTGATGCAAGCTGCAGCAAATGGCAGATTGCATCAAAGCCAGGTTGCCACTTGCCAGGGACCCTGCACCCAAATCCTCATTGGGCAGGGTCCTTGTGACAAAATCCCTTGACTTGCAGCATCCCTGGCCATACTACAAACATGCAGCACATCCAGAGGGTTGCCACAAGCTATGGAGCCGCCATGCACCAATCTAGGACACCCTCCCCCCAACCCAGCCCTGATCCACATTAGTACAATTGAAGTTGTGCCTGGTGATCTAGTGGACTGCCTCAGCCCGGATCCCTGATATATGTTAAGTGTCCCTGGTGGACAGTGAGCTGTCAATCAATGATCATGTACTAAATACAGTACAGCACTCACTGAGAGCTCAGTTGGTGGCTGGCTGTGGTGGTGAGCAGTGGATTGTGCCAGTGGCCAGCTTGGTTTGGGAATGGGGGGAGCAGGGTGGTAGGACATTGCCTGCTAGGGTGTGGGGGACCATTATACCACCAATAATGTGATGATATGGCATAACAGGATATCGGGGCTGGAGGGGTGCTGGATCACCAGGGAATTATAATACACAAGTATTTCTTGGGGACATGGCGGATCGGGGAAGGGGATCCACTAGTCCACCAGGGAATTTTAATATATAATTATTTCTTGGGGACATCAGGCAGGGGGTTCACTAGTCCGCCAAGGAAGGGGTTTATTTTACTACTTATTTATATGTAGGTAATCACAGATCGGGGATTGGGGGTTCCACTAGACCACCAGGGAATTATACAATATACTTAGCTTTTGGGGAATCAGGGAGGGAGGGAGGACACTAGACCACCTGGGATCCTTCTTTATTATAACAAAATATTGGGGCTGCTGAGAGGGGACTGGGGCACATTACCCCAAATAGGTCAACTCTCCCAGTCGAGAAATTTCTTAGTACCATTAGACCAGCTCTGGTGGTCTAACAGTACTTAAAATTTATCCCTCTGGGAGAGCTCTGAGAATCCCACTTTCAGGGTTGTGGCAGCCTGCATCTGCCTCATGCCCCCTAGGGCCATGTTACAGCCCATTGTGTGGTACATGGGCAGTACAAGCCCTGTTTGGAGCAGGCAGCCTGCAGTTGATTCAGGCTGCCTTTGAGAACTGCTTCTGACACATTGTTTGGTGCAAGGGGCACTTTGCACCATTAATGGTGGTACAAGCCCCTTGCGCTGTGCCTAAAGCTTTGAGAATTGGGCTCCATGTACTCTATACTCTGCTTCCACCATTCTACCAGGACACATCTAGAAATGAGCTGTTGCAAGGTCATTATGTCATTCCTGGTGCAACTTTTGACATGAATAAGGCTAGTAAGGAATAAATGTTACAAAAAACAGTCAAGTGCAAATTCAAACTAAAGAGGTAAGGAAGTGACTTTATAGTACCCATCTGAAGAGATACTGGGAAGGGACTCAATTGACAGGCAAGGGGAGGGACTCCTGGGCCCTAGGGGTAAAGAAGGAAAAATCCTGGCCACTAATCAGGGTGAAGACTTTAAGTACCTTGAGTAGAAGCTCATCATTTCACTGCACAGCATTGCTCTGGAGAGATTGACAGAAGAAAGTAGCGATGGAGGTTGGGGTATCAGTTTAGAGGGTCTTGTCAACAAAACAACTTAGAGTGAGCAAATGACCATTGCAAGGTGATAGCCAGACTCTATTGGTATATCAGTCCCATGGTGAGTGAGTCTATTAGCTGATGATACAAAGTGACAGATGGGGTTATCATTATAATTTAGTCTAGGGATAAGGAAACCTCTAATGATGGTGAGGCACGCTCCTGGAGGTAGTACATGTTTTGTCCTGTAAACTATGCCTAGTTTAGATTTTACACTTTTATAAATGACAGTGATGTGGGTGGCAAAGTAAAGGGATGGAATAAGGGTGACACCAAGGTACTTGAAGAAGGAGACAGCTTTAAAATGGAGAAATCAGGGCCAGATACAGTTAAGTTACTAGTGCAAGATCTGACATTTTCAGGAGAGTCAAAGAGAATGACTTTCATCTTTTTGGAGTTCACGACCAGTTAGTTTCTGTTTTGCCACAACTGAATTAACTGAAAGCCAGTGTTTAACCCTGAGTTAATGGCATCTACAGTATATTTTTTTGAGCTTAAGACATGAGCAAAAATAATCTGCATGCATTAATGTGGAACACTTGATAGTTTCATGCAGAAGATTGTTTATAAAGAAAGAGAAAAGTAACATTCCAAGAATGGAGCCTTGTGAGACCCCTAGCTTGACAGGTGCACAGGTAGATAAAGTTTAACTGAACTTAACATCTTCTCTCTTGGAAAGATAGTTAGGGAACCAGTTTACAAATTGGAGAGCAAGGCCTATTGTTGACAGGAGCACAGTAAGTGGTGATCAATTAGATCAAATGGTTTTAACAAGTCAACAGATGCAACACCAGTCATCTTCCCCTGGTCCATGGCAGACTTAAGATCATTAATTTGCTTAATAAACGCCATAGCTGCACTGTAACCATTATGAAATCCACAGTGTTCAGAGGCCAGCAAATTAAAATTGGGTAAGTACTCTGGTAAATGAATAGCAACAACCCTCTCCAGAAGATTGCTATATGCAGAAAGGATAGCTATAGGGTGGTAGGTTTTAACAATCCTGGGGTCATGATTTGAAATACAGGGACCACCTCAGCAAATTTCCAGAAATCAGGATTACTGATAGTAGATAAGGAGTGATGGAAAATCAAGGTAATTGGGAGAAGAAGAAGCGTGGCACCCATACATATGATCTTTGGCTCTAGGCCATCAAAACCAACACTGGAGAAGAAGGTTGGGTTAAACAGGAGCTTAGTGACTTCATGAATGTTGACAGTAAGTAGACAAACAAGCATTTGTCAATGCCGAACGTTCGCTTGCAGGTATTTGCAGTGGTGTTTGGCATGTATGGTGCTTTACCCTAATGCCCTGTGTGATTGCTGGTATGTGCGCAATAAATTGTCAGCATGACCTTTTTGTTACCCCCCTTGAGCGCTACATAGGCGGAAACACGTTTTGGGAGGATGTGAAAATGACAGCTGTACTGCTCATAAGAAAGTGTGGTAAAATGCCAATGTTGAAAATCTGGAGTGGAAATATTGAAAATACGCAAACCTACCAGCGTCGCGTGGGAATTGTGCAACGACACCAGAAACAGTCATTTTAGAATCTTTCACCAAATTTTCAACATTGCCATTTTAAAAACCTCTGCTAATGAACAGTGTCACTGTGATTTTCTTACTGTGTCCCATACATTGATTTCGCACAACCGACTGTGCCATTGTGCGCTACATGGGCGGAAACACGCTTTGGGCAAGATGTGAAAATGACAGCTGCAGTGCTCATATGAGGTGTGGTAAAATGGCAATGTTGAAAATCTGGAGTGGAAAATATTGAAAATTAAGAACCATTTAGCGCGTAGGAACTGCGCAACGCAGACTCATAAAACAGTCATTTTTAGGAATTTTTTCACCAAATTTTTAGCACAGCCATTTTAAGATCTCTGGTCATGATCAGTGTCACTGTGATTTTCTTAATGTGTCCCATAAATTGAGTTCGCACACTGACTGCGCCATTGTGCGCTACATAGGCAGAAACACATTTTGGGTAGGATGTGAAAAATGACAGCTGTACAACTCATAAGAAGGTGTGATAAAATGGCAATGTTGAAAATCTGGAGTGCAAATATTGAAAATTCGCAAACGTACGAGCGTGCGTAGGAACAGCGCAACACACGCTCGTAAAACAGTCATTTTTAGGAATTTTTTCACCAAATTTTCAACATAGCCATTTTAAGACCTCTGCTCATGAACAGTTCATTGTTATTTTCTTAATGTGTTCCATACATTGATTTCACACACCAACTGCGCCATTGTGCGCTACATTGGTGGAAACATGTTTTGGGTGAGATGTGAAAAATGACAGCTGTACAACTCATAAGAAGGTGTGATAAAATGGCAATGTTGAAAATCTGGAGTGAAAATATTGAAAATTCGTGAACTTATGAGCCTGCATAGGAACTGCGCAACACGCGCTCTTAAAACAGTCATTGTTTGGAATTTTTGCACTAAATTTTCAACATGGGGTTTTTGGGACCCCTTCTCATGAATGATGTCACTGTCATGGTGTTATTCAAGGCTGAAGGGTGATTTCGCACAGTGACTGCGCAGTGCCTGTGAAATCACTCTTCGGGCCTGAATAACGCCATGACAGTGACATCATTCATGAGAAGGGGTCCCAAAAACCCCATGTTGAAAATTTGGTGCAAAAATTCCAAAAAATGACTGAGATATACAATAAAGTTGAAACCCTCCATGTAGCCCATTATACAGCTTACCGGCATTTCATCAGTTCGTGGTCGGCTTTGAAGAGTGCAGACGTGTTCTCGGTCCACTGAAGATCGTCGTGCCAGAGTCCGGAGGTAAGTATGGGTGGGGGCTTGGGGAGGCTGGGTGCACAGTGGGTGGGTGCGGGTTGTGGGAGGGCTGGGAGCGCGTCGCGGGACGTTTTTTTTTACAGGTTTAAAAAAAAGATGACGTGGGATGTTTGCCACACTGGGTTGGGCTCTAGCATGGCAGAAGATGTGTGGGGGCCGAGGAGCCGACGGGGATTGGGCACCCCGTCGGCAAAACAACGAGTGTTTGCCATGCTGGGGTGGGCTCCCAGCATGGCAGCAGGATGACTTGGGGCTTTGGAGCCGACGGGATTGGGCACCCCGTTGGAAAAACAAATGATGTTTGCCATGCTGGGGTGGGCTCCCAGCATGGCAGGAAAGCTTTGGGGCAGCGTGATGCACATGGGGGCGATGACACAAGGAGGGAGACGTAGGGCGTCAGTATGGCAGCGGTGTTTTCTTTGAAGCAGAGGAACACCACTGTCATACTGAGCTCCTGCACCCATTGGTGCAGGACCACCACGCCTGCTCAAGGGAGCAGTGCATTGGATGGGAGAGGCACACCTCCAGGTGTGCTACTCTCCCAAAACGTTCCTTGCACATGCGCGCAAGCGAACGTAAAAAGGAGGTTGATCAGAGTGATACGAAGAGGAGGAATCAGAAGAACTCGGACTGAACTGACTGGATGAATGAGGTATGAGTGGAGAAGTCAATAAAATATTGATTAAAGGCATTTCCAGTTATTTTGGGGTTGTTACAGTTAACACTCCGAGTGAGAAGATCATGGATGGAATGATTAGCAGAGTCATGAATTAGGCCTTTTATACTCTCCCAGGAACTGCAAGGATCAAAGGCAGCAGACAGAAGTGAGGTCCTGCAGTAATTAATTACTTTTTCTCATCGGAGGCAACTTTTGCGTAAGTTTCTAAGCCATCTATGCTCCTGCCAATCATTCTAGTTTAAGGAGGATTTCTAGGTGTATCAGCTTCTGTCCCTAGTTTTTATCAAGGAGAGGAGGTCACTATGAAACCAATTAGTGACTGTACCCCTGACTCTCAACATAATGGCAGCATACACCTTTTGTAAGGAGATGACCAGAGACTGGAAGGAGGACAGTGCCAGGGAGAAGTCTGGAGAATGAAGGAGAGGGACCATTCTAAATGTGCCAGTTCAGTAAGGAATCCTTTGTGATCAAATATGGAAAAGTCATTAAATCTGATGACTCAAGGAGGAATCTTAGTTAACTAGGATTTCCAAACTCAAAAGATTGGGAAATGGTCACTGATATCCTCGAGAAAGGTACCAACTTGTCGGATCCTATCAGACCTGGTAGACAACATCCAGTCAATAATGGAATGACACTCCCCATTGGTGAAATTTCTTGTGGAAGTGGAGATTAACTGGGTATGGTTAAGTCTGCTAATAATCAGAGTCACATGATGCAGCCTTCCATGTAGCAGCTCCAGCAGAACACTCTCACCAACTCCAACTAATATTTCCATTTTAGTCACTTCAGTAACCTCTAGATTTGGAGTCTTTCAGCACTGACAACAATTATTTTCATTGCCCTACTGAACTGAGGAGAAATTTGGGCATGGAGGTTGTAATGCGAGCTGCCCTACCAATATACACGCCTCCCCCAATGCCCGAGAAGGCCAGCAAGAAAAAAGCACAGGCCTTATCTAGCACTCATGGTTCTGCATCAGTGGATCAAAATGTCCCAACTATGGACAGGTTCCTGGTGCAGTTTCGCCCATTCCACAAAGAGCTGAGATCGCTAGCCTCCAAGTTTAAATCCATGGCTACAGCATTGGAGGATCAGTCAAAAAGAACCAGGGACAGTGAAGTGAGAATTAGGTCTTTGGAAAAGAAGGCAGAACTGGCTGAATCAGAGATGGTGGCTACATGACAAAAGCTGGCTAGAATGGAAGCCAAGCTGGAGGATTTAGAGGAAAGGAGCCAGAGGAATAACACTGTGATCATAGCGCTTCCAGAAAAGGAGGAAGGCTCTGACTCCATCCTGTTCACCCAAAAATTTCTGTGCAAACTGGCTGGGACCAACACCATTCAGGCCTAACTATGTGATTGAGAAATCACACCAGTCACTACGTGCTATGCCCCCTGCCAGAGCACCACCTCATCCCTTAAAATTCCTATTTTTAAATTACCAAGAACACCTGCATTTCTTCAAAAAAATCAAAGAGTTACAAGAAATAAAGTGGGAAGATGCCAAGTTAAGAGTAACTCAGGATTTACCTGTCTCAGTCAGACAAAGGAGGGCTTTTTTTCCATCCAGTGGCAACTAAACTAATTGAAGCAGGGGTTACATTTAGCATGAGATATCCGGCGAGGTTCAAGGTACTTATAGATGGGAAATGGTGCCACTTCAAAGATGTTAAATCAGTGGTATTAGCACTTCGGGAAGCGCTACCTAATCTTTTTCAAAACTGCTGAAAGTAAAGGCCAGTTGCACTGACTTCTCTTCCACAGCATAGCAATGGTCTGATTGTGTACAAATGAGATCTGTGGCAGTTCTAATCACCGAGAACTAGTTGGTATCCACTCCTCATGGACAATTGTGACCTCTGTCTCTCTCCCCCCTCCAGTTCCTGGCTTACCTTGTTTCTCGGACATCCCTGTTTTTATCTTGTTCACCGACCGCGATCTGTGTTGGACCGATGGAACTGGTTTCTTCAAGCAGTGGTGTCACATGGAAACTTAGCCCGGAACAAGGTACAGTGGAACTGGTTCCAGTTCTATCATATCAACGGGATGGGGGAGTCTAAATGTCCAGGCAAGCAGGCCTATTTCACCCATGCTATCTTAGACAGATCGCTTATGACTGGTAGTAGAATGTGCCGATTGAAGGGAGTGCAAACATTTCAGACACTTTTGGATACTATTATCAAGCATGGAGCCTGCTCTATGGTTAAATTTCCTTGGAGACATTAGTGTATTTCCTTTGAATGGTACCAAGTTAGGACTAACCTGATTCCTGTGTGCTCGGGGGAGCAAATAAGTAGACATTCATTGTCTATGATGCTTACTGTCCCTTTCCCTTATTTTCCTTTTCATTTCTTAGAACTCACAGAAACAAATGAACTGTGTTTGGACTCAATATTGCATTTATAAGTGTTCTGGGGCGTAAAACTGAATGACACTTTTATTATTTTTTTTATCATACTGCTTAGTTAGTGTCACTGTATAGCTGCCAGTTAACTTTTCATTTACAGCAGAATGGCAGAGCATTTGAAATGTTGTTCTTTAATTACAGTCTAATCTTGTTGTTACCTCTATGGGTTTCAGAGGAGGATGGAGTGTTAAAAGGCGGACGGCATGGGGGGTGCCATGGATTTTCACATAAAGTACTTTCTCACTTGTTGGCCAGGCTCCCCCTCGGCACTTTCACCTTGTTTACTACTTCAGGGGAGGTGGGTGCGGGCTGAGCTTGATATGGAGGGGAATTGCATCATGGACCATAGGAGATTTGTGTTGGTGGGAGGGGAGGCCTGGAATGTAGCTGTCTAACTTACTCCTGCACTGCTTATCTCAGGTTCCAGGAAAAGGGGTTTTGTATGAGGTAGGATCTTACACATTACTGTTCATGTTATTGGGTGTTTGTAGTTTCTGGGGGTTCTTATGGGGATCAATGTTTTTTTTGGTTGTGAGGTATTGGGGGGGACTGGGAGAAGCGGGGAAGGAGGACTGGCATCAGGTTTTCATCCAGGAGGTACTCTACTGGAAGTCATTGGAAGTTACTTGCCAGTCAGAATTAGACAAACAGGATGGCTAGTTTTCATAAGATTTTTTCATGGAACGTAAGAGGGGCCAGGAAGAATACTACGAGATTTCAAATCCTGAGGCACCTCCAACACCTTAAGGGTATGATTTTGTTTCTCCAAGAAACTCACTTACTAGAAAATGAGGATAACCTATTCTGCAGTCAGTATATAGGTCAGGCCTTCACATCTGGGAAGAGTACGCTTAGCAGGGGGGTAGCCATTTTGCTTTCTTGCAAGGTATCTTTCACTTGTGAGCAATGTATTCGGGACCTGGAGAGCCACTATTTGTTCCTCAAAGGGGTGTTAGATTGGACTGAGGTTCTTTTGGGATGCATCTATGGCCCTAATGTAGGCACCCCTCCTTCTTTATGGAATTGATTCCAGTGTTAGCTCCCTTCCTCCCACTACCTTTTCTTTTGGGTGGGGACTGGAATCTACCCTTCACTCCAGAACTAGAAAAATCTGATAGAAGGAGGCATGGCCTCTCCCCAGCACAACAAGCACTAAGGGAGCTCACAGACCACTTCGGACTGTGTGACCCATGGAGGATTCTGAATCCCTCCTCTAGGGAATATACATTTACCTCAGCAGTGCATGGCTCATCATCTAGATTGGACTATTTGCTGATCAGCCATTCATTGCTCACAGGTTTAATAAGCTGTGGCATAGAACCAGGTATGATTTTGAACCACTCTGCAGTCTGGTCTCAGCTTTCCTTTTCCCCCAACCAACAGAGGGAGACCATCTAGAGAATCAACAACCAGATGCTTAGTGAGGAATGGGAAGTTAAAAGAATATCCCAGGCAATAGATCATTATACTGAAGCTAATTTAAATTCCATGGGCAAAGCAAACCTGGAGTGGAGTGTTCTTAAATGTTTTATACGAGGAGAACTAATTTGTTTGGCTACAGTTAGGAAGAAGCAGCTTCCCTCCTAGACCAAATACATCACTTGGAAGCACACCTATCTCCTAATACTACTGAGGAAGACAGACTCAAGCTTATAAGACTCCAGGGCCAGTTTGGGGACCTACTGTCTAAGAAACCAGAATACGCAATACTGAAATCATATGCAAGCTTTGTAGATAATGGGGAGAAGGCCGGCTGTCTCCTTGCCCTAAGACTTAAGAAACAAGGGGCAGCAAGATCTATTAAAGCTATACAATCATCTTTGGATGGGTCCATCAAACTTACCCCAAAAGCCATTGTCTCAGAATTTGAGAACTATTATCATGAATTATACAGTTCCATGGCCAGCCTTCTTGATATAGAGAAGGTGGATGAATACCTCAACACCATTTCCCTTCCCACTTTAAATAACAATCAAGTGGAAAGTTTGGTAGCCCCTTTTGATATGGCAGACATTCAGATGGCAATCAAAGCATTACCCCTGGACAAGGCTCCAGGACCTGATGGGTTCTCCCCTAACTTTCACAAAGTTTTTGCAGATAAACTTGCTACCTGGTTACTTAGATTAAGCTCAAGCATGTTTTCTACTGAGCCCATTGATAATAGGCTTCTGGAGGCTCTAATAATTGTTCTACATAAACCTGGGAAAGAGGAGGAAAAGGTTACCAGTTATAGACCAATATCGTTGTTAAATTATGACATTAAAATTCTAGCCAAACTATTAGTGAACAGACTCAGCACAATACTCCCATCCCTAATAACCCCAGACCAGGTGGGCTTTATGCCCGGCAGATCCTCCTCTGATCATTTGCACAAACTGAGCCACATCTTCTCCATGTCCAAGGATGTAGGACAGCCTGCTGTCCTGATGTCCCTGGACATGGAGAAAGCATTTGCTTGGGTTGGCTGGCAGGTCTTATTTTGTACCATGCACACATTTGGGTTCCCACCTCAGTTCATACAGTGGATTAAAGCACTATTTAGGAACCCATCTGCGTGGCTGTATTGCAACAGGGCCCTTTCCTCCCCTTTCCAATTACATTCTGGAACCAGGCAAGGCTGCCTCTTATCTCTGCTGTTGTTTAACACTTATCTAGAACCCTTATTTATTAAACTTCAAACAAACCCCGAAATTAAGGTTATACAAATAGGATTACATGAGCTTAGGTTATCAGCATAAGCAGACAATATTCTTTTGCATTTTACCCACCCAAGGACTTCGATACCAGCTACACTAGAAATGAACAATTTGTACTGCTCACTCTCCAACTATAAAATTAATCTGGGGAAAACCCAGTTATTTCCCTTAAATTCTAGAACCCTAAAAAGTGACATAGGCATATATGGCCTGCAATGAAACCCTCATAGCATCAAATAGCTAGGCATCAGTCTAGCCAGGAGTAGCTCTAAGATGCAGCAACTCAATTTAGAGGCAATCTTACAAACAGTCCAACAAGATCTAAACCAATGGAAAACCCTTCCATTATCCCTTTGGGGGTGGATCAGCCTGGTGAAAAGGAATGTCTTGTCGAGAGTTTTCTATCCATTGAATTTGCTTAATCCATGGCTCCCCCTTAAATTGTTTAGAAAGGTACACTCCACCATTAATGATTATATCTGGAAGGGCAACACCCCAAGAAGGGCCTACCATAAAATGGCCAACTCCAAAGAAAGAGGCAGGCTAAGTTTGCCACATTTTGGGATATATTACTGGGCTAGCCAGGCAAGCAAATATTTGCAGTGGTCAACCCTGCTGGGAGAACTGAGGTCACCCATATACATATCCACATGGCTCAAGCTAGAAATTGATCTTATCAGATTGGAAGGCATAACCCCACCGGCCCTATTCCATGTTGAGCCTAAAACCCTTCCTCTGCTCTTCAAAAAAACCCTATTGCAGTATCGGTCAAGGTCCACTCCCAACTCTGTTCCTTCTTGAGATATAACAATAACAGAGATCCAATCCAGTCAATCATGGGGAACCCCAATTTTAAAATATGGGACAAATTGATTCCACCTCACTGGGTCCTGCAAATAAGAGAGTCCTGAGTTAGAGATCTCTTTATTGATGGCCAGTGTCTCACATCCGGTGATATTCTAAAGAAATATAAGATAGAGAGCTCCCAGATATTTAAAGTATATCGAATCCAGCATTTTCTGTCCTCTAATCCGATTTTGTTCTCAAGGACAACAGCTCTGGGGAATTTCTTCTCTCTGTCAGTGGTCTGGCTAGGCAGTCCAATGCAGTAGCCAAGTTATATTGCGGGTAATTTGACAGTGCCTTTTCATCTCTGGATGGCTCCTCCAATTATTGGGTGTCACAATTCCCTTAGCTGAATGTAGATTGGAAGCGGATCTGGAAAGACACACACACACATATCACACAAGACAGATTACAATTAATGCATTTTCAGCTCTTCAATAACATGTATCTCATGCAGGTTAAACTCCACAGACTTGGGAAGGTTCTGTTCCACAATGTAACCATTGCCGTCACGCAGCAGGTACCCTCTATCACATATTCTGTGAATGCCCCCCAATCCAGAATCTCTGGGCTAATATTAGACAGAGGGCTGATCCTATTATAGGTATTTATGATCTATGTGTGCCAGAAGTATGCTTGCTAGGGGACTATTCAGGAGTGATGGTGTGACAAAGAAGATATTATATGGCTATAATTGCTTTATCTCTGAAGAAATTAGTGCTACACCATTGGCTAGATTCAGGAGATATCCCATATATAGAGTGGTTGCAAGAATTATTACTTAATCTGCTTACAGAGTGCATGATAGCCAGTCTACAGGGTCAGATGCCCAGTTACAAGTGGAAATGGGAATCTTTTCATACTCTTTACATGTTGCAGTCCCACGCCAGAAAATAAGTTAAACACTCAGATTTCTTCCTATTTTACTGAATTGTACTTGATGCCATGGAGAGGGTGGGAGGGAGGGAGGTGGGGGAGGGGTTATGTGGGGTTTGGGGGAGTGGGGGAGTGGTAGATGTTTGTTTGTCCTGTCTGTATCAATCCTTAAACAGTTTTAGAGATTGTGTGGTTTGTAACTACAAAAATTAATAAAGTTAACTAAATAAAAAAAAATCTAATAATCAGCCAACCTGGTGGTACAGAGAGCTGAGATGCTGGTTACCTTACCTCTCACTATGCCAGTGACACAAGTTCGGGAATGAGCTTGGGTTGCTGGAGATCGGCCAGGGCAAGACAGGATTGAGCAGCCACTGGACTGCTCTCCTCTCCTGGGGTGGGGAGGCATGTTGGCTTGGTCTTAGACTGACACCAGGTGGAGGTTTGGTGGCAGTGCAGCTTGAGTGGCAAGAAGGAAGGGACCACAGGTGAAGCTATGTTCATGCCTACACACACACAGACATAAGCATGCTGTGCAGAAGAGTTAAGTGGCCAAGAAAATAGAAAAGTGGTGGTGGGGATTTAATGAAGCCCTTCAACCTACCTTCAATCTACACTGCTCACTGAGGTTCCTGGATCTCCCTGGAAAATTATACTGGGGTGGAGGATGGCCCTCCTTCTTCCAGACCCACAAATAGGGCAAACAATGGGAGGACTCCCAGATGAGGTAAGTCTCTGTGGTAGCAGAAACCAGTTAAGAGAAGGTTGGATATGGGATAACAGCTGCTCCCTGTCATCAGAAAGCAGGAAAAAGCTTTACAGAAAAAAAAAAATCTTTGCAAGTAATGGAACCATAGGATTTGGTGTTACCTACTAACCAAATAAAATTTAAGTCCTATATTAAAAGTAATTCATTAGCACATACCTTCATACTGATTTGGTCAATTAAGAAGACTAGGCCAGCAGTATCAATGGATGTGTGTGTGTGTGTGTGGGGGTGCTTGTAGGCACACACCATGCGGAGTTTTCTGGAGTTATCTAATGGCAGTAAGATATGGAGGAATTCATAGAAGGGGTAGATGGGCTGTTACTTTTTAGCACAAAGACATTGTGGTTATCCTTTCAGTATAATAGAAGGCCACCACCTCTCATAGAGCCAGGCTGATCAGTTCAAAGGAGGTTGAAGCTAAGGAGATAACTAGCAGAATCAGGAAATTATGGTTTGAGCCATGTCTCAGATATACTGAGTGTGTCAGGTTGATAGTCGGACAACCAAGCCATAAGCTCATCTGTATTGCTTAGTAGGATTTGAATGTTTAGATGGACAATTGTAAGGTCTTTGGAGTTACTCTTGACAGGATTTTGGCACTCAGTAGCTACAGTAAAACTCTCCTAGACTAATTGTTTTAAGAATTGGCATGCACATCACCCCTGTGATTTAGAGGGTGCATGACAGTTTCAGATTCCTAAATCATAAGCAAGGCCCCAATTTTGGTCTAAGTTCTTTGGCAAGCCTCCCTGTTGCCATAATATTTTTGCAGCATTAGTTTCCTGTTTTTGCTAAAGTTCTGCGGTAGCAGTTGGGTGCTTTTACAGCAGACAGGGGCCAGCCTTCCAGCACCCAGGTAGGTGTAATAATGCTTGTTTTGGAGCTGGGAACCAAGAACCAGGGTAGGTTGATATTTAACTCCTGAGTTCTTGCATATTCAGCATGAGAAACTGAAAAAAAACCCACTATTCATCTCAGCCCATCATCATCCCACCTCACCCTGAGAGCACACAGGGTCACCATATTTGATTTAATAATATTTTTATTAGCTCTCATGCTGCACAGCAATCCACTTCCTTCTAGATTTAATGCTGTGCCAGAATGCCAGTTTATTACTCCTGTTGTGCTTTATGCTGTTGTATGGAAAACACTTCTAGGACAAAAAAAACAGAAATTTAAGCATGGTGGTGATAAGGATCAGAATCACTGTACAGCATGGGACCTAATAAAAATATTACTACTATTTAACATGAAGTGACTCCATAAGGTTGTCCGGGCAGGGCAGAAAAAGGTGGTGGGGGTGAGCTGCACGGGGAAGGGGGTATTAATCTGTTTTGTTTTTAAAAGTAAAAGTACTATTAGGCAGGAACTGTTCCAAAATGCTTTTCAAACATTTTTTTTTAATTCTGTGGAATTCTGAAAAGCATGTTGCAGAATTTAATGTAAACCATGGAATAGTTTTCAGTGGTTTATATGATCGATGGAATTATTTTCCTTGGCCTACACTGAAGGGTCAGTGTAAACTGCAACTTCTTTTTCCACATGGCTCTTCAGAGTAAACTGCAGAAAATGATTCCACAGTTTATGTAAAACCATGGAATAATATTCCTTTGTTAATATAAAACAGAATAATATTCCTTAGTTTATGTAAACCATGGAAACACATTCCTTTGTTTACATAAACCACAGAATAACATTTCCTAGTTTATGTAAAACATGGAGTAATATTCCTTAGTTTTTGTAAACAACAGAATAATATTCCTTAGTTTATGTAACCCATTGAATAATATTCCTTAGCCTATGTAAACCATAAAATAATATTTCCTTAGTTTATGAAAATCATGGAATCACTGGAGAAATCTATTCAGTAGATTATGTGAAACACAACATAATATTTCACAGTTTATGTAAACTATTGAAAACCAGTCTTTTGTTTGTATTAAGTTCTGGGGTAATCCCTGCAGTCATGGAATTATGAAAAAATTGGGGCCTTGGTCGTATGATGGGTAAGTTATAATATGTCAGAAATAGGGGTTTTGACACAAACACTAACTCAACTCCAATGTATTGGCAATACTGCACCACTATAATATAATACTACTTATACAATATAAAACATTTTAATTAACATAAGATCGTGTGCTGATTGTGACATACAATCATAACAATAAGTTTCTTTTATACACATAGGAAGAAATGGATTTTAAAGTTTTATCAACTGTGGGTCCCAAGTTAACACCAAATTGGCCTTGTCAATAATTTATTCTTTCAAAATGCTTTATGAAAAAAAAAAAAAAACTTCCCTGATTTTGATGATATCTTGAATACTTCCTCTAATGCTATACTGTAATGGCCTGTGGTGATGAAGACCGCCACATAGCATACAATACATTTGCTGACACTGTTCTTGAATGGCATGCCATCTTCTTTTGCTGATGTCTGATTATCCAGTGCACACTTGGACACTGCTGTTTCCCTGCCTGTGGAGCTATGTGTGATAAAGACAAGGGTTGAAAAGTAAAAGATATTCAGTGCTACTCATAGCATGGCATTTTCTGTAGTACCAATATTTTTACTACTAATTATCCAGCAAACAAATAGTATACATATAATTAATGCATATTTTAGGTGCTATTTAAGTTATGCAATGAAGTGAATAATGGATTATCCAGACATCCCTGACTAATCCTTCAAAATTTTAATTTTGATCAGTAACTGCTAATAACTTCTTTTTAGCTGCTCAATATAACCAAATGCAATGTTTTGAAATTGAAACAATGATCCTTGACACAATGCATGTAACGTGATGACAATAAATAACAAACTGATGAAGCAGTACTGTCAGAATTCAAAACCACATCCAGTCATAGTAATTGGATGTTTGGACGCATTCTGATCATTCTGAATAGTTTACTCATCCTTTGATGAAACGTATATATAGTTACTGTTTTATTGATTAATTAATCAATGTCTTAGTCATTTAGTTTTATTTATACAGGTTAATTACAGACATGCAATGTGATATAACTCAATACACTAAATACCAAAGAAGACATCTGTTGATCATTTATTACCAATGAAAAACAGTGTGATGTCAGATGAGTAAAAGGACATATGCATTTTCAAAACAAGAAACGTTGCACTTTCTTACTACAGTGCTGCCTAATTCCACTTACCAGTACCTTAAATTCTAGAGTTTGCCTGTAAATTTCTTTTGTCTTTACCAAGCATATGTATAATACATTGTTAGCTCCAGGGTCGAATGGTCTGTAAATGTAGGAGATGGTTAGCTTTATCATGGACATACCTGACTTAAACCATCAGGGCTGAGAAATGTATTAACACATCTTTATCCGAAGGTATACTGTACCAAGCCTAGTCAATATAAAATTTGATTAAACTGTTGGGACCTTTTTGACTGCAACTAAACCTCATGGCCCAGATATTCAAAAGAGTTGAGCCATGCGCAATAGGGTTGCACCTGCCCAAGTCCGAAAATGCGCCATTCTGCGATATTCAGCAGGAGGCAGTTGCACACCCTAAATCACGCTGAGCAACAACGCAATGATAATGAAGGCATGCACAACTGAAGGGGGAGGAACCATGCATAAATGGTGCAGTGCAATATTCAACAACTTGCGCCATGCGTGATAGGGGAGCAAGCGGAAGTTGCGCCATAGCAGAAATGAGCCAAAATAAAAGGGAGCAAGGGAGAGGCACAAGAACGCTACAGGGAAGCCACATATGAGAGCAAAACACAGCAGGATACACTGGGCAGCAGGGACACATAGGGCCAGGCAGGAAAGGGAACCTGGAAGCAATAGCCACAGGGGAAGGTGTGGGGAGACATTGCACAAGAGGGAGGTACACCACACAGCAGTGAGACAAGCACAGGCAGGTGTTCCCGGTGCAGGGCAAGTAGCAGTGAGGACAGCGGAGGGAATACAGTAACAGCTGCTGGGGGTGAGACACAAGCCAGGGACATGGCCAGTGCTACCTTCCAGATGGAGGCCGTTATGAGGGGCTGAGAAGGGTGGCAGCGGGGGCATGGCTGTGGAAGGGCCCGTCGGCAGTATGCCCCCAACAGGCAGTACTGAGCCCGCACCAGCTTTGAGCTGTACAGTGATACCGAGATTGTGGGCCGGTACCACCTGAATTGGGCAATTCTGAGGTGGCTCTGTGAGCTGTGCAGTGATGTGATGCAGGCACCCACACGATGGAGCCATGCCCTATCAGTAGAGACCAAAGTGACAGCTTGCATGTGCTTGCTCACACGGATACCTTCCAGAGACCAACTGGGGACACCACAGGCATAACCCAGTCAGCCACATTGTGCCAACTCACCCAATTCCTCAGCACACTGCTGCAACATGCTGCGGAGTACATCCATTTCCCCAGCACACCGGCGGAGCGCACAGCAAACATACTGGAGTTCCACAGGATAGCACGTATGCCTGGCATGCTAGGGACAATAGACTGCACCCATGTAGCCATCCGCACACCACCTGGCCCTGAGGGTGCCGCATACATCAATCGCAAGGGCTATGTCAGCATCAACTGCCAGGTGGTGTGCGATGCCAGGGGGCACATAATCCATGTCTTGCCACACAATCTGGAGGAGCACACGATGCCTTCATCTGGCACCAGTCAGCACTGTACCACAGATTTGAGAGTGGGGGATATCCCCACTGGATACCTAGTGGGTGAGTATGCAAACCACATGGACAATCATAGGGCCTGGGGGGGGCATGGTCAAAGGTGACATAGGTACTGGCCTACATGGCCCAGATGCTGATCACCAAACTAACCTCCACCCTCTACACCCTACCGGCGGCCCACAACCCCATCGCAGCAATGCTACAATGAGGCACATGCCACCACATGTAATGTCATCGAGCGGGTGTTCGGGATGCTGAAGGCATGTTTCCGTTGCCTGGACACCTCCAGCGGTGCCCTACAGTACAGCCCCTCAAAGGCCTGTGGGCTATTCCTGGCCTGTTACATCCTGCACAACATGGCCAACAAATGTGGGATAGCCATACAGGTCAAAGAGGGGGACAGCGATGGGGACGATGAGGACTCCGGGTGACAATGGTGAAACCCAGGTAAGTCATGGGGCCACGTGCAACCACCAGTGGCTAAGGCACAACCCACAAACATGCAAGGACACACACCAGGGGTGCATGCCATCAAGGGAAGTGGCAGGGCATGGAACCACACACACAACCAGGGATGGGTGAGGTGTAACATGCCATGCAGATGGACACACACACAACACACCAAACTTGCACAATGAGTAGGAGGCACACCGACCCAGAACACCACCCCTAGCCACACACATGTCCACAGACCACCACGCCCACTGCCTGTCCATGTGCGTGTGTCAGATGCTGACTACCATTGCACATTGGTGTACAGCGCAATGCAGGCATCATCATGTACACGCAACTGCGGGTAGCAGCCAGGAGGGTGTGCAGATGGACTGTGTGTCCGCGTGCAGGGTTGGGTACCCACCCATGCACTGCCCACTGAAAGACACAATGTACACAGGGCAGCACCAGACAGTAGCCACGTTGGGAGACAGGTCAGTCATGCACACAGTACCCCGGCCACCACGGATGAGTGGGCGGCCCCGCCGAGACACGCCAGCACTGACAGGCCGACCACTGGCCTCATGGGGTGGCACCGATGGTCCCCCAGGGGTTCCACTGCATGAACGTGACTGTGCTCATGCAGGGGT
Organism: Neoceratodus forsteri; assembly: GCA_016271365.2. Lineage (NCBI taxonomy): Eukaryota > Metazoa > Chordata > Ceratodontiformes > Ceratodontidae > Neoceratodus > Neoceratodus forsteri. The sequence goes on along the minus strand of CM057454.1, from coordinate 48,832,218 downwards.
CTGCAGCACACTGAACATGCCTGCACCAGGTGTGCTCGGGATGCCCACAGCTGAAACCGGTGTTGACAGAGAGAGTGTCACACGATGCCGGGAATGGGGGGTGGACAGTGCACTGCGTGGTGTCCGCGATGCATGGGCAAATGACTGTGTGCCCATTGTGGCCATAACAGCAGTGAATGCCTGTGCATGCCTGTCAATGGCAGCAGTCACATCCTCCCGCATCTGGTCCATCCCTGCCAGGATCAGAGTGGTGTCTCTGCTGTGATACTCCTCCTCCCGCTCCGGAGCCACACACAGTGCATCCACCGATGTCACAAGCCGCATCTGCTGCTGGACTGATGCTTGCAGTAGGTGGGTGTGCTCATCCAAGAGGTCATCTGCCTCCTTGGCATCCTGTCCCTCAGGGTGTGCACAACCCTGATGCTCAGCACCCCTTGAGGGTGGGCGCTACGCACCAGGACCAGGTCTGGGCATGTCCACAGGTGGTGCACAGATGCCGCTGCTGGACCCTGTACCCCCAAGCCCATTGGCCGACTGCTGATGCTGCCCCTCTGGTTGCCACTCCTCAGGGCTCAGTGGTGCTGCCGCAGTGGCCACAACAGTCCAACTGTCCTGAACAAACACCAGTGCTGCCCCACTGGTGCTGACAGGCACAGGCTGGGACTGTGCTGACATGCAGGCCTCCACGGCAGCACCACCCACAGCCATGGCCGCGATGTTACCTGATGTGTGGCCATCCCATGGCACACACGTGTCACTGCCCATGCCTATTAGTGACATCATCATCGGTGACGGACTCGGCACCGGCCCGTGTCACAGTATGCTGGCATCCATGGATGCTGTCATGCTGGAACATGGGCAGGGCTTCCTCCGCACCTGTTACAACAACATCAGTGTGGACAGCCAGACGGGCCCACTGTCGCACTGAGCCACGTATACCTGTGGAGGTGGATGGGCCCTCCTCCATCTCCAGCTGACTGTCCTCAGTGGACAGGCCCAACACCACTGACCCATGCAGATGCTCAGGATCTATAAGGGAAAACAAAGTCGCGTTACTGCATGTGACCTACCCTGCCCCCCCATAGACAGACCATGACTTACCATGCAGTGATGGGCCACCACCCATCTGGAAGCCACCACCCGGAACACCCTCAATGACACAACACTGTATGCTTCCAGCAATTCTCTCCTCCTGTGGGGTCAGGTGTACCACCTCCGGCTGTCCCCCACCTGTCCCAGCTCGTGCTGCCCTGATGGAAGCCACCTTCTCCTTTATCCTCCTCCTCCTGTCTGTGCCCATCTTCTTCTTGCACTCCTGCACAGAGCGCTGGTGGCTGCCATGCAGGTTCACAGCATGTGCCACCTCCTGCCATGCAGCAGCATGGGCTTGAGGTGTTCCCTGCCATCCACGGAGAAGCGGATCCTGATCCAGGTAGGCCTCAAACAGGGCTTCGGTCTCAGTCTTGGTAAAATTAGGCCTCCTCCTCCTCCCACCACTGTGTTCCTCCTCTCTCACAACTTGCTTGGTCATTATTTAGCCTGTAAGAATGGCAGTTGTTACCTGTGACTGTGCAGTCCCATGCATGTCCCTAAATCCACAGTCCACACTCCCAAACAGCATGCAACTCACCAATAGACCGCAGTAACCGATTATGGCCACTGCAGCCCAATGTTGCACTTTTATAGCGCAACCCATGCAAATGAGGTGAGGCGCAACTTTAAGTGGATGCAAATTGCAGTGCTGTGCCATTGCATGGCTGATTAGCTGTTTTGCACTTGACAACTGAATATCGCACTGTTGCACTTTGCGCAATTGTGTTGAACGTGCTGAGCCAATGGCGCAGTTCTGTGACATGCATAGCACACACCTCACTGCGCATGCCCGGGTTGCTGACGCAGGCATCTGCCACGCTGCTGACGTGCTGTGCATGGGAAGCAATGCAGGGCACGGCCACCATTGTGCTAGTGGCACTATAGCGATGTTCACCTACATGACGTTGTGGCACTGCGCCATCATAGGTGCACTAGGGCAACAGCGCGGTAGGCCGCTACTGACAGTAGCACACAGGCAGCCAATCGCGCTACATGCATTGGGTTCCAATGGCGCTGTGAGTGTCCATGTGCCAGAGACCCTTGACCCTGTGCCTGACCTTTGCCACCTAGGCACCATGCATCAGGCATGGGTGCACCACTATCGCACTGTTCGGTGACAGCACAATAGGGAATGGCAGCGCTGCACCGCACAGCATCTGCACATGGGGAGCCGCGCTGCAGAGTGCCATATTTGCAGACTGAGCTGAGAGAATGGCATGCAGGAGGGCTGCTCAATCGATGCAGGTGGAACTGGCCAACCTAGTGGCCATAGTGGAGCCACACCATGGACCACTGTTTGGGGAGGCACCCCTGGACAGGTCCAGGAGCCAGGTGTGGGAGGAGGTGGCCACTGCACTGAAGAAGGCCACTGGATGGGGGAGAAGTGCTGAGCAGTGCTGCCATAGGTATGGGGACCTGCTGTTGAGGGAGCTGGAACTGCTAGCCTGCCTGTGGGGATGTGCCAGGAGGGGCACGGTGCCACAGCCAGGTAGGTGTTACATCAACACTCTTTTATCTTCCATATGGATATCACGGTTGCATGTGTCCAGCACATGGGGGAGGGACCATCTGGTGTTGGCTGTGGTGGAGTTATCAGGGTGTGGGGTGAGTGGGTCTGGCTGGGTGGGGGCACACTCCTGGGGGCAGGGGGGCTTTGCTATGGGATTGTACTGATGTTCCTTTCTCCATGTTTGCAGCACAGGCCTGGAGGAGTGGCATCTGGCCCGTGAGCTGCGGTGCAACGAAGAGGAGAGGGAGGCCAGGCAGGGCGAGGGTCCACAGCACCCAAGGGACTGGCCCGATGACGGTGAGTGCCATACCTCCATGATTACTATTGCATGCTGTGTAACAGGGTGGGCAGCGGGGCATGGCCACCATCCATTGACACCACTGCCGTGCACACAACTTGTTACAGTCAGCACTGTCCAGTGGCAATGCATGTCTGGGAGTGCGTCGATGGTGGTCCATGCGTGCACCAGGTACATGGCTGTGCCACTGCCTTTGCACCACATAGCCATGTCACTAAACGGCTACGGTGGTGCTGTGCGTGACTTGGCCAGTGGGTGTGTGCAGCGTTCCACATGGCTGTTTGTGCCTGGGTGGGCAGGTCATGTGGACGTAATCAATGTGGGTGGTCACACACCATCACAGAGGTATGTCCCACAGCCGTATGCCATGCACAGTGGGTGGGCTGTATGGGGCTGTGCATTCACACCTATTGACTGTGCTCCCTTGCCCTAGGTATCCGCCAGCTCAATGACATCTGGGAGGCACTGTAGGAGATCCTGCAGGTGGCGAGGATGACCCTGGATATCCTTCGCCGGATAGACGAGACCAGGGTCCTCAGGAGACACAGGCAGCGGAGAAGCCAGAGCGGGGAGCGGGGCTCCCATTAAATGTCCCTCTGCCCCTGATATCCCCTACCCCCCTGGACCCACCCTCACACCCCTCCTTTCCTGTCCCATTTGTCCACCCCTGCTCCTTACCCACCCCCACTTTGTTTGTGGCCCCCCCCACCTTGTATATATTGTTGTACATAGTTACCTTTTATATGTTGTTTTAATACAGTTATTTTGATATGAATACTGTGGTGGTCTCTGATTTGCAGTGGGCTATAGGTGCTCAGCTGCAGTGGTGTGCATGGCGTCGAGGTGGTGCAGTCATGGGTATGTGTGTGTCTGTGTGGAGGTGACTATGGGGTGGGGGTAGCTATCAGTCAGTGTCTGTGGTGTGTGTGTTGTGTCCTGTGCACTTGATGACTGTGTGCAGTGGTCCATGGTGCATGCTCTGTGTCCATGGCACCCCTGTCAGCCCGTCCATGTCAGTGACCTGCACAGTCTGCTGGCATGTCAGTGGTGGCTGTTCATGCAGGGCAGCCACTGTACCCGTCACAATGCTGGGTTGCCTCCTGTCACTGGTATGGTGCATGTCTGCCTCGGGTGACACTGTGGCCTTCACAGTTGTTGACCCACCTCCATGCTGTGGCTTGTGTGTGTTGCAGGGGATGTGCATCACTGTCTGTGACTTGTGCTCTTCGAAAATGCTTGTGGCGTACAGGTCCACAGTGCCTGCGCAGGGTGGCTGGCACTCCAGTGCCATGGAGGACTGTGGGTTGTGTGTACACAGCTTACATGGGCCCACACTGGGGGCTTGGCTTCCCCGCCACTGTGTCCCTGTGTTGCTGTGCCCTTGGGTATGGGTGGGTGTCTGTCCATGCACTGTGTGGCATCCGGTGTGGTGCATGCTTCCATGCACCACTGTGGGTGTCTGTGCTGGCTGTTGTGGCCAGTGCTGGGTTGGGGTGTGTCATTGGGAGAGTGTGCAGGACTGATCCCTGAGGTACCCCACTTGAGACTTGCATCTCTTCTGACTGTATACCATTTACCACCACTCTCTGTTTTCTGCCTGCCAACCAGTTTGCCACCCAGTTGACCAGCTTCTGACCCACCCTGATCATACCCAGCTTATTAATCAATCGTCTATGTGGAACAGTATTGAAAGCTTTGCTGAAGTCAAGGTAGGTGACATCAATTGCACCCCCTTGGTCCACCACTCTGGTTACCCAGTCAAAGAAATCCATGAGATTAGTTTGACAGGACCTTCCTGTTGTAAACCCATGCTGTCTTGGATCCTGTGCTCCTGTGGATTCCAGGTATTGCACTATACTTTCCTTAAGAAGTGCCTCCATAATCTTGCCCACTACTAAGGTAAGACTGACTGGTCTGTAGTTCCCTGCCTCCTTCTTGCTACCACTCTTGTGTAACAGGATAATATGAGCCCTTCTCCAGTCTTTTGGGACCTCTCCTATGCTCAGAGACTCACTAAACATTTCTGATAATGTTTCTGCTAGTTCCACCCTTAGCTCCTTTAGTACCCTGGGATATATGCCATCAGGTCCCATTGCTTTGTCCACCCTGAGCTTAGCAAGCTCTTGTAGTACCCTTTCTTTTTGTGAAGGGACTAGTGCACACCTCTCTCCCCACTGTGTCCATAGTGCTGAGCTATGGGCCCTGCTCTACCTTCTCCTCAGTAAATACTGAGCAGAAGAATCTATTTAAGATAGATGCTTTTCCTTGGTCCTCCTCCACACATAGAAACATAGAAACATAGAAGTTGATGGCAGATAAGGACCGCAAGGCCCATCCAGTCTGCCCATTACTTTTTCTACTTTATGAATGTGCCATCGGCCTTTGCTTTGTCAATGGCCTATCTATGCATACTCATCTGTATTGCTCCCTTATGCCTATCCCATGACTGTTTGAAGCCCTGCACTGTATTCATATCCACCACTTCCTGAGGTAGGCCAGTCCATGCATCCACCACCCTTTCTTTGAAAAATAACTTCCTCACATTGACCCTCAATCGGGCTCCCCTCTAATCTCATGCTGTGTCCTCTTGTCCTGCTATTTTTCTTATATTGAAACATGTTAGACTCTTTCACCTTGTTAATGCCCTTAAGGTGTTTGAATGTTTCGATTATATCACCTCTCTCCCTCCTTTGTTCTAGGGTATACATATTGAGCTCCGTTAATCTGTCCTCATATGTTTCCTGATGCAATCACTGCACCATTTTGGTTGCCCTTCTCTGGACTGCCTCAGTTTGGTTGATGTCCTTGTGTTGGTGTGGCCTGCAGTACTGCACGCAGTACTCCAGATGGGGCCTAACCAGTGTCTTGTAAAAAGAGATTATTACTGCCCTATTATGACTTGTGATACCCTTACTAATGCACCCCAACATCCCCTTTGCCTTACCTACTGCTTTAGTGGTCTGCTTGGATAATTTCAGGTCATCGGTGATGATGATGCCCAAGTCTTTTTCTTCCCTTGTGACTGCCAGGAACTTCCCTCCCAGCCTATAGGTGGCATCAGAGTTTCTCTTCCCTATGTGCATGATCTTACACTTCTTTGCATTAAACCCCAGTTGCCACTCTTCCGACTATTTTGCTAGTTTATTCAGATCTTTTCTCATTCTGCCCACCCCATCTGGATCATCTGCTCTGTTGCAGATTTTAGTGTCATCTGCAAACAGACAAACCTTACCGTCCAGTCCATCTGCAATGTCACTGATGAAGATATTGAAGAGGACTGGCCCCAGGACTGATCCCTGAGGTACCCCACTTGTGACTTGCATCTCTTATGACATACTGTTTACCACCACTCTCTGTTTTCTGCCCATCAACCAGTGTGCCACCCAGTTGACCAACGTCTGACCCACCCCAAGGCTACCCAGTTTATTAATTAATCTTCTATGTGGAACAGTATTGAAAGCTTTGCTGAAGTCACACATGCCCCCTTATCCCCTTTGATGTTAGCAATACCCCCTCAGGACTTTCTTCTTTCACTATGTAGCTATAGAAAGTCTTAGAAGACAAAGAACCTCTGTGCACAAGCACTGAGGCAATGGTTACCCCCAAAGGGTATTTGGCCGGGAAGTCAAGTTTCAAAGAAATACAAAATCACACATGCCCCCACAATGCAAAGCATCATGGGCTGCATATGCAAATCACCACAGAATATTATGCTGGTTCAACTTTAAGCAGAAATGTATGGTGCTGAAAGGCCTCTCACACAGTTTGCAAAGCGTGCCAACTGAAGCCCCAGGACTGATCCCACTCTCTGTTTTCTGCCCGTCAACCAGTTTGCCACCCAGTTGACCAGTCTTTGACCCACTCCAAGGCTACCTAGCTTATTAATCAATCTTTCTATAGAAAGTCTTGTCCCCTTCTTTTACTGTTCATGCTAGTGCTTCCTCGATTTGGGCCTTTGCCTGTGTTACTGCCTTTCCTGATTGCCTTAGGGAAGTTTGGTATGCCTCCCTATCTTCGTCCCACTGCATTCCCTTATATTTCCTGAAGGCCAGCCTTTTGGCTTTTACCTTTTCTGCTACTGTTTCTGAGAACCAAAGTGGTTTCCTCCTTCTTTTGCTCTTGCTTTTCTCTCTAACATGATAGGATGTTGCTTCAAGTATTGCATCCTTAATGCTTGCTGACTTTGCCTGTACCCCCTCACCTGTATTTCTTCTTGCCAGGGCTAGTTTAACTCTGTTGGCCATCTTATCAAAGTCAGCTCCTCTGAAGTCCCATATGTTTGCCTTGGAATGGCATGATTTAGTTCTAGTGGCCAAATTGAACCATACCATGTGATGGTCACTGGCCCCCAGGTGACCATCTACCTGGAGTTCTGTGATCCTTTCCCTGTTAGTCAGTACTAGATCTAGGATAGACCTGCCTCTTGCGGGCTATTGTGCTAGTTGTTTGAGGCCCTTCCCTGCAGGGAATCCACTATATGTCTAGTTCTGGCGGATGCACCTGCTGGGGTTAACCAATTTATATCTGGCATGTTGAAGTCTGCCATTATCAGAGCCTCCGCTTTAGCTGTCATGTTTTGTATATCTTCTAACAGGAATGTGTCTATGTCCTCCCCATGCTCTGGAGGCCTGTAGACAACCCCAGTTCATATGGTTGTCCCATTTCCTGTTTCCAGGGTGACCCATAGTTCTTCTGGCTCCTTATGTGTATTCTGAATTTCTGTAACTTTGATATTTTCATTGACATGAAGGGTCACTCCCCCCCCCACCTTTTTTGTACCTTGATCTCTTCTGAACAGTACATAACCCAGTACTGAAATCTCCCAAGTGTGGTTACTGGTGAACCATGTCTAGCTAATGGCTACTATGTCCAGTTTAGCCTTTATCATTGTTGCCTGCAAGTCTGTGACCTTGTTTCCTAGACTGCGGGCATTTGTGTACATGATTTTCTATTGGCCAGATTTTGATGTGTTAGATGTTAGGTGAGGTCCGGTGTTTCCTCTGTGCATTGTATGGGGAGCCAGACCTTTTTCCTTTCCTGGGGATGCAAATGAACTACAAACATGCTGAACTCCTGTTTGATCACTAGGTGAGGGGGAAGGGTGTTCTTCCCATTCAATGTATTGGGTGCTGCACCCCTCTCCCCATTTGCTACAGTAGTTTAAATTTTCTGCAAAGATGTCAAACTTCTGCCCCAATGCACTGACTCTTTCCTTAGTCAGATGCAGTCCATCAAATTTAAAGAACTTTTGCTCCCAAAACTTTTGCCAGTTACCTACAAATTTGAGTCCTTTTTCCTGGCACTAGCCCATGAGCCACATGTTTAGCTCTCCTATCTCCCCTTCTCTGACATTCTGTTCATCTGCCCCCCTCTCCCAGACTGGTAGGATCTCAGAGAAGGAGATGCCAGATGAAATGAATGACAGTTTGTCTCCCAGCCTGGTCAGGTGTTCCTTGATCTCCACAACTGACCAGTTGGCGAGATCGTTAGTCTCAATGTGTAACAGGACGTCGATGCTTTCTCCTGCTTCCTGCATGATTTTAGCAATGCAGTCAGTGTCTCTCCACGCTGATGTACCTGGGAGACATCTGACCATTACCCCTGGATGGAGGTATGTACAACTCCCTGAATCACAGAGTCTCCTATGATCAGAAGTGTTTTGAATTTCCTTTCTGCTTTTTTTTTTGTTTTGGTCCCTGTTTTGGGCAAGGTTTGTTACGTTACATCCTGTGTTGCAGTGTCCTGCTCTGCAGTGTCCTCTGCCCCTTTGTTTGATTTTAGAGATAGAGGCAGATACCTGTTTGTAGTTTTCATATGGTTTGTGGAGGTTATACATTGGAGAGCATTGAGTGATGGGGCACCCGATTTGCCCATCCTAAGCACCCTCTGTGGTCTAGGTGCTTCAGTTGGATGTTGGGGAAATGGAGGGCAGTTCTTATAATATATTTCCACCTGAATATGAGATTTGAGATGTGCAATCTCTTCCCATGCTGCCTGTAGCTGAGCCCTTAGCTGTCCAATTGTCCAGCACGTAGGACAGCATCCTAAATCCTGTATAACTGCCCTTTTACCTGCAGTTAATAATATCCATTCCAGATAAATTATCAGATTTATAATCTTGTCCGAGTAATTAGAAGGAGGAAAATGAAATCAAAAGTTTTATTTTTTGTCTTGTTTTTTTTTTTTTTGTTTTGTTTTTGTATAACTTGTTATAACAAGTTAAATTACTTGTGCCCCTGTAAGTGAGGTCACTGTGTGGATACCCCTCTGATCCTCTCTTTCCTGATTTGCTTCAGGAAATGTCACGACTGTTCTACCCTATAAAAAGAGTATAGCATCAGGTGATTGGGGATGGGGTGGTGGGTTGGGGCCCTTCCCTGCCAAAAAGAACCATGGATGAAAGAAACAAGAAGATAAGAGCAGAAACAATCATCCAACAACAAATGCAGTAGCCCTGAAAGCTTAGCCTAATGACAGATAAAACTGTAAAACCTGTAAAGCACCACCTGTAATAATTTCACAGAAGATATACCTTACAAAAAACAATTTGAATCAGAGAAGATTACAGCAGTAATCTGTAAGCACAAAACAGTAACAAACCTGTAGGTACACCCTGTAATAATGCAGCAGAAAGTATACCCTGCAACAGCAATTTGAATCAGAGAACAATGAAGCAGTGAAATGGCAGCAAAAAACAGTAACAAACCCTGTGAGTACAAAAGAAAATAACACACAGTAAATCTGCCTAGTCAAAGAAGCCTTAATCTTTTTCTTTGCTATGATAATGTTCCTTGCCCTGTCCTTACAAACAAACCTCGAATAAAAGAGCTCAAGTGAAGCTAGGTGCCTTTGCCAGCAAACCTAATCTTCTAGAGATTACCCCCATCCATAAATTTTTTGTACGGGGGTAATCCTTTCTTGCAAGGAAAACATATTTTTTCATATGGCTGCCATCTTGTTTCTTTTTTTATTTCAAAACACACAAAAATGACATCCTGCACACACCAACACATGTATCTTGCTAATCTAACACATTAGGTGGATTCTGCACTTTGTTTGTGGGAAAATGACCCAGAAATTTCTTTCTTACACATTTGAAAATCCTTTATTGAGAGCCAATTGTCTTTTTTCATATGGCCATACGAAAACGGAATTTTGTCATATGAAAAACGATCCCTTCAAATGAAAAAAGAATTTGGACTCATTTTTTTCCCTCAGTTCATTTTCACGTGAAGGCATATTTTTCATATGAAGGAAAAAAGCTTACAAAAAAAGGACCCCTTCAAACGAAAAAATAATTGAACAAAAAAGAACCTAAGTCCAAAGTCTTTTTTCATATTAATGGATCCTTTTTCGTATTTTTTTTTTTCATTCATATGAAAGAAAGTCCTCATATGAAAAAATCTTTTGGACTTATTTTTTTTTTTTCTGATTCTCTTTTCATATGAGGTGATCCATTATATTACGTGTTTTTCACTCATATGAAAAAGGATGCCTTCATAAGAATTTGGCCTCCCCCCCCCGATTCTTTTTTCATTTGAAGAATTCCTTTTCATGTGGCTTTTTCATTCTTACCAAAAAGAATCCCTGCATATGAAAAAAGATTTTGGACTCAGTTTTCTTTTCCACATTTGAACTTCAACACACCATAACTTCCTCAATATTTTGAATTAAGGGACAATCTATATATCAAAATAAGTGTGCTGTGTACATGCAGAATGCATGACACATGTTTAATTGTGCAATGTTTGCACATGGTTCACATACACAAAGTGAACCTACAGTATGTGAACCAGGTCTAAACAGCACATCAGGTTTGCATGCTGCAAGCTTCAGAAGTGTACATCAGGTAAGCTGGTGTGAACATGTGCTAAAATCAGGTTTGTGTGCTGCAGCTGCAGCAGTTGAGCTGGTGTCAACATCTTTTAAAAATCACATCAGATTCACATGTTTCATGTTTACCATGTGTGCAGCAACTAAGCTGGTGGAAATCTCAACTAAAAAAAAACACATCAATTTCTATTTCTCATCCTACTGCTAGCAATTAGAGCAATTAAAATAGCATTTTCATTGATTTCCCATTTAAAATAGGTAAACTCATTAATTATGATCCTTTTGCAAGTTGCTTAATGGCTTTTAATTTTTGTGAATAAATTGCATTACTTTCTAAAGTATTGTTTGTTTACTGCATTAAATGCCTAGGATATAGTCAGCCAACATCCCCCATTCCAGATGTGTGAAGAGAGACCTTTGTGTTGTGAAGCCTGACCTTTTTGTTTTGGGCCATGCAAATCACCTTATGAATATTTAGTGCTTCAAATGTGTTTCTCAAAAACTTGTCATGGCTCACTTACTTTCCCTTTGTCATTCTGTATGGAAAATATACACTATGGCCACGCTCAGCACTCTTTGTGCTGAGTAGGTCATGGAAGCATGCGCCATATACCTCACATTTTGTCAAAGAAATGAGGGCCATAGATACTCAAAATGAGGGACAATGAGGGACAATACCACTCATGATGATCAGGACACATCCTGAAACATGGAGATATTGTACATTAGAACACAGTGGAAACCATTGTATTTACCTGTACTGATGTCAACCCCTGAGAATTAATTCCTACCATAAAGCAGGGGTACAATTTAGGTAGGATAGATGGGGGTAGTCCCCCCCCTTCACATTTGTGCCTAGGTTGTTCTTATTATATATCAATAATGGCTTTAAAATTGGATTTAATCTTTTGCACAATAAGCAGTCCCCTGTCCTGTGTTGCATTCATTCTGCAGGTGCACTCCTGACTTGACTGTCTATATTGTGTTGTCCACTCTCTCCACCTATTACCAGTGGTGCCATCACACATGAGGTGGTGGAGCTCCAGGCAAGAAAGAGCACATGAATCATGCAAGTGGGACACTGTATTTCCCACCACAGAGTAGACAGGCTGCACATTACAGCTTGGAGGAGTCAGTGAGCACTGCAATCTCAAGAGCAGTGTTGTGGCAGCATATTTTTGTTGGTCTACTCTTAGTAAGTCTCTGACTCCTCTGGTGGCTGAAGCAGCAAATGGTGAGCTAGAAGCTAAATCAAGATTAGGCTACCTACTTACTCTACTAGGCTCACCTCACAAAAAAAAAACAGCATGGGTCCTCCCACAGCAGCAAGCTAGGTTTTGCAGCACCAGTGACAGCGGTGTGGTGGCCTTCATAGACCCTGATCAGTGCGATGCAGCAGCAGCCATGGTAGTGACCAAACAAGAAGCAAGAAACAAAGGTGGGGTGGGTTCAGTTGGCGAGGTGACTTGGTCACAGACTTGGGGACCTGGGATGATTGATTCTAGCATCCAGCTTCTGGCAGAAGGAAGAAGGAGAAGCGGACTGAAAACTGGGCTGATGGCACACTGGGCTAGGCTGTAGGTTCTGGTTAGATGAATGGGTAAGTAACAGTAAATAATTTTTTAAAGGGGGGGATTGGGGAAGGAGGAATGACTGAAATATTGATGTTTTTCATGTTTCTGTGGCTTTGGGTGGCTTCACAACCCATATGGGATGGCTATTGAATGAAATGTAGTTGGGGAGAGAAATTAGGACAAAGTTGTTGCTTTTTTTTGGGGTGGGGGGATTTCAGAACTTCATCCATAAAAAAAAACTGGTTTGTAATTGCGTGGGTTTAAGACCAAATCTGATGTTCTGCTCCAGAGTATTGACAGCTGAATCTTATACATTTGAATTTTTCCTGATTTGCATATCACTTTTCAGTCACAGCAAATACGGTTTACCTTTTAGAGATGTTCCTGAAATTCCAGAGCTTGCTGCCTAGTGGCTAACTAGCACCAGGCCTCCACTGGTTGTTGGCACCCCCCAGCTGAAATCTGAAATGGCGTCTGTGCCATAAAGTCTACATTTACAGGACATCCTATTTGTGAGCAGTACTTTTTCTATGAGGGATGGATGAGGAGCAGAGCAGTTTTCTTGGGTTAAATGAGGGACATCTCTTCCATTCAGGGAGAGCTGAGTACTATAGCATGTACAGACCATTGAAGCCCCACTATAGTTTGGCTTATGCCCCCCAAGTGAAACTGACTTCCACATCCCCATGCTCAGGCACATTATGACATAGGGCAAGGGAGAGTGCAGGGGCATGCTCCAATTGAAAGGAATGAGGGTATTTTTTATTACTAGTTTATACATTATTGATGGAGAGTTGAAGATTAGTGAAGGCCACTGCTCGACTAACAAGGGCCCCTTTTTGTAGAACAGTGGCCTTCATTATTCTTCAACTCACCATCATAATTAGTAAAATAGTAATAAAAAATAGCTCCATTTCAAGGGGGTACACCTAGCATTCTGACCCATGGACATCTTCTCTTAAAAAACTCCTACATCTGGCTCCCTGGTACTCAGGTAAGAGACTCTCAACTTATATCTGTACTTGGTGGGTTGTCTGACAGAGCAGGACCACACAAGCTATAGAGTGTGTGTGTGCATGGGGGGGAGGACTGGCCCATGTGGGTGGGTTTTGAGTTATTGCTACTTTTCTGTTTGCCCCTTAAAGTCTGTTTGTGTGGAAGCATTCAAAACTATGGAGAAAAAAAAGTAGGAGTACAGGCCAGACAGAAGTAATTAAGTTGTTTTGTGGGTAAGTGTATGTATTGGGGTTGGAAGAGCCACATATGTTTCCAGACTGGATGGGCCTTGCGGTCCTTATCTGCCGTCAACTTCTATGTTTCTATATTTCTATGTTTCCATTGGTATGTGTGCTATAGTTCAGCTGTGCAGCTGAAATGAGGGGGGGCAAGAACACTAAAAAGTATGTCAGTGGCTATAAACATGCCTCATGTGCACAGATGCAAGCAGATTTGTATTGAAGTAGAAGCAAACCATATGTATGCAGGCAGTATAGCTTAGTGGTCAAAAGCACTGAAAAGGAGACCTGAAGACCTGGGTTTGAATCTCTTCAGCCCCCACTTGCATACTGTGTGATCCTGAGCAAGTCACTTAACTTTTATGTGTGCAGTTATCAGTGACCACTTGCTTTTTGCATGCATGCCACATGCATGCATGCAGTCTTTTTCCAATTTAACATAAAAAGCATGCTTTCCACACTTGCTTGCTGTAGGCATGCAATATGCCAGCAATCGGTTCCAATTTAACATTTAAATCATGCTTGCAGTGTGCATATCACATTGGTAGTTTTATGTGCACAGCATGAACACAATTCATGTAATTATGTCTGTCAGGGTACAAAAATTAGACATGATATTCCCCCAAAAGGATTTGGGGCCATATTTAAAAAAAAAAATACATAAAAATAAAAAATAAAAAAATAAAAATTCCCACAGTATAACATTGGAAGTATAAAAGTCATAGATCTATGTAAATAAATTGATTTTCTGGAGAAACAGGGCCCTCTGGACGAGGGATGTGGTGAATTAAATTGTTGCCAGCGAAATGGCAAAATTCACCAGGTGGAGCAATTTGCAACATTTTTCCTCATTAGGCGGAATTTCACCTAGGTGAAATTTTGCCTTCTGTGGGTGAAATTACACCTTCTGCAGGTGAAATTTTGCCACAGAAAGCAGAATTTCACTGCCAAAGGTGAACTTTTGCCATGGAAGGTGAAATTTCGCCATTCCGCTGGGCAACATTTTGCCACTCCTTCAGGCAAAGTTTTGCGTTTCACTCCATAAAATAGGTGGAATTTTGTGGATTACTCCACAAAGTGAATTTTGATCACTTTGCCCACCACTGCTCTGGACCCTGTGCTTGCACACCAACACAGATGTATACATCTATGTAGAGAAAGAATATAGACTTGTTTTTTTTTTTCAGATTTTTTTTGTATGAAGGGATCCTTTTTCATATGATTGTACCTTTCATTCAAAAAAGGATGCTTGACACCGAAAAAAAAAATTTCAGCTTATTTTTCAGATTAAGAAATACTTTTTTGTGAGGTTGTTTTGTTCATAAGAAAAAGGGTCCCTTCATATGACAAAAAAGATTTTGTACTTAGTTTTTTATTGCACATTTCATCTTCAACAAGCCATAACTGTCTCAATATTTCCACTTACGGGACAATGTTTATATCAAAAGAAAGACGTTCCACAAGAATAACATATAATACCTCTCAAAACGTTTAGGGGCTATATAAAAGATGCATAAAAAAATAAACAATCAAATTTCTATAGGATAACATTGGAAGATTCACAAGTCATACATCCACTGAAATAAATTGCTTTTAGGGAGAAGTGGTAGCACAGTGTGCAGAGGGCCTTGCACTTCCACAGCAGTGTGGATGAATACATGTATGAACTGATGGAACCACAGGGCCCAGAGGGACCTGCCCTTCCATAGGCAAATGGATATGTTGACACAGGTACTAGAGTGACCTGCATGAATGTGGATATGATTCTACTATCTGAAAAAGTAAGGACTTTCTTTGCAAAAACTTTGTGAATGCACCACATAGTGTTTTGATCGCATTGACAAAGGTCAGAATATCTGGTGTTATGGTTTCCAGCCCTAACACTCTACCCTCATCCTGCAGGATAGAAAAGGAAAAAGCATAATGGTTTCACCTCTTCTGAGTCTTTGGAAATGAGTCATCAGGTGTTCCTTGGGGTTACCAACCCTAACACTCAACCAATTGTCATATGAAGAAATCCTTTTTCATATGAAGGCTGCAGCCTCATGAAAATGTTTTTTTCTCGCGTTTGTTTTTTGCATGAATAAATCCTGTTTTATGAAAACGACAGAACTGTTTTGTGGCAATAATGGAATGTCATGAAAATTATTATTTATTCATTTGAATTTTTGACTTTTTCCCCATGTTAACTTTAACATGGCATTTTTAACATGTTGTCACTTTAATAAGGGATAACTGTTAATATGTGGAGTTAATACAAGTTGTAATAAAGATGCGACACTCAAAGTCTAATTATAAAAATAATATTTTTATAAATTATTATAAATAAATAATATTTTACTTAAAACAGATGGATAACATAAAGCAAAATAATATACATTTTTTATATTAATAAAAAAACATTAATTCTAATGAAAATAAACATTTATGGCAAAATTGTCTTTATATTGCAAATCAAAAATGAAAATGGAAAAAGGATTTTGTTTTTTATAAAGTCCTTTTTTTTTCCTTTTTGAATGAGGAGGTACCTGCCCTGTGACACCATGATGTGGGGCTGTCAGTCACTTCCTGAGTGAGACCACAAGTGGAAGCAAGTGCTCACTGGCAGTGTCTGGGTGGCAGAAGAAAATTGGGTAGATCACAGACCCTCCTCTTCGGGAATGAATTTAGGTGGGTGGTCTCCTGTGCAACTGTCCTCATGACCCTGCCACAGAACACCAATACTGTGAGCGAGGACAGCGTTGCTGCGCCGGAGACTACAGAGGGCCTCATAAGTCTGGCGATCAAGTCTGCCATGATGGTACAATGTGGTGAGTATTTGATTTTGAGTTTTGAGTACCATCGCAAGAAACTCTGCTACACTATTCATGCCCTCCGTCATGCAGCTTGTGAACTGGTTGAGGTTCTCCCTGAGTGCCATGATTGCTGTGTGACATGCTACAACAGAAAATAAAATAGTATACTCTGTATATTCTGTTGTGTGTCTTGTAACAGCTGTTAGAAATATAGAAACATACACTTTGATGGCAGATAAGGACTGCTTGGCCCACTCAGTCTGCCCATTTCCCTACCTACTGGATAACCTGCAGATTCTAGTTAATCAACAGCTTACTTCCTTCTGCCCCCCACTAGAATTTCCTTATGCCTGTCCCATGCATTCTTGAATTCCCCCACTGTTTTAAACCCCGCAACCTTCTCAGGAAGGTGGTTCCATGCATCCACCACCCTCTCTGTGAAAAAATACTTCCTCACATTGCCCCTGAGCCATTCCCCCATCTTCAAATTGTGTGCTTTTGTTCCTGCACATCTCTTTTTCTGAAAGATGCTACCCTCTTGGACTTTGTTGATTTCAATGAGGTACTTAAATGTTTAAATCATGACCCCCCCCTTCTTTCCTCATGGGTATACATATTAAGCTCCTTTAGTCTCTGCTCATATGCCTTCCCTTACATAGAAACATAGAATTTGATGGCAGATAAGGACCACTTTGCCCACCTAGTCTGCCGATTTTCCTGCCTAACAGATAAGCTGCAGATCCTAGTTAACTAACAGCTTACTTCCTCCTACCCCCCACTAGGACTGTCTTATGTCTGTCCCATGCATTCTTGAATTCTCCCACTGTTCTTGACTCCATGACCTCCTTAGGGAGGCTGTTCCATGCATCCACAACCCTCTCCATGAAAAAACACTTCCTCACATTACCTCTGAGCTTCCCCCTCTCTATCTTCAAATTGTGCCCCCTTGTTCTTGCACATCTCTTTTTCTGAAAGATGCTACCCTCTTGGACTTTGTTGTTTCATTGAGGTATTTGAAAGTTTCTATCATGTCCCTTCTCTTCCTTCTTTCGTCAAGGGTGTACATATTAAGCTTCTTTAGTCTTTTTTCTTATATCTTCTGGTGCAGCCCCTGCATCATTTTGGTTGCCCTGTTCTGGACAGCCTCCACTCTGTCTATGTCTTTGTGGAGATGGGGTCTCCAGAACTGCACACAGTACTCCAGATGGGGTTTCACCTACTGTCTGTACAGAGGGATAACAACTTCTTGTTTTCTACTATTTATGCCTCTCCCTATGCATCCCAGTATCCCCCCAGCCTTCCTTACTCCTTCTCACATTGCTTGCCCACCTTTACATCATCTGATATAATTACCCCCAGGTCCCTTTCCATTTTTAATGTTGTCAGTATCTCACCCCCCCCATTGTGTACTCTTCCCCTGGGTTTTTGTTTTCCAGGAGCATTACTTTGCACTCTTTTGCATTGAATCTGAGCTGCCATTCATTTGACCATTCCTCTAACCTTGCCAAGCCCCTTCTCATCCTTTCCACTCCATCTTGTGTATCAACCCTGTTGCAGGTCTTTGTGTCATCTGCAAAGGGACATACTTTTCCTTCCAGTTCCTCTCCAATGTCACTTACAAAGACATTAAAAAGCACCGGTCCCAGTACTGAACCCTGCGGTACCCCACTAGTAACCCTCCTTTCTTCACTGTGGACTCCATTTACTACTACCCTTTGTGTCCTGTTGTCTAGCCAATTTTTTATCCAGCCTACCACCTTGGGACCCACTCCAAGGCTGGCTAACGTATGTATTAATCTTTTGTGTGGGACTGTATCAAATGCCTTGCTAAAATCTAGGAAGGTCATGTCCGCAGCCCCTCCCTGGTCTACTACTTTGGTCACCCAGTCAAAGAAATCTATTAGATTCATCTGACACAACCTTCCCATCATGAATTCATGCTGCCTTGGGTCCTCTGCCCCACTGGCCTCTAGGTATTAAACAAGTTTTTCCTTCAGAAGTGATTCCATCATTTTCCCTACCACTGAGGTCAAACTAACTGGTCTGTAGTTTCCTTCCTCTGTCCTGCTCCCACATTTGTGAAGAGGAATCACATCTGCCCTCTTCCAGTCCTCAGGTACCACCCCATCATCCCATGATTTGTTAAAGACAGTAGTCATCGGTGTCATTAGTTCTACTCTTAGTTCTTTCAATTTCTTGGGTGAATCCCATCAGGCCCCATTGCTTTGTTCACCTTCAATTTTATTATTTCTTTTAGAACCCTTTCTTCTGTAAATGGACTGGTATTGACCCCCGTCTTCAGAGTGTTTCTCTTGTTTGGTTTAGGTACCTCCCTCTCCTCTTCCTTTGTGAATACTGAGAAGCAATATTTGTTCAGTATCCCTGCTTTTTCACTGTCACCCTCTGCCCACATTCCCTCCTCTTTATTAAGCATCAGTATCCCTCCTTTGGTCTTTCTTTGCTCCCTAATGTACCGATAAAAGGTCTTATCCCCCTTTTTAACAGAGTTGGCTATCCTTTTCTCATTTTGGCCTTTGCTATTCTGACTGCCTTCCCTGCCTCTTTCTGCTTTAACTGATAAAGTTCTCTGTCCTGCTCCTTCTGTGTTTCCTTATATTTCCTGAATGCTATCCTTTTCTCCTTAACCTTCCCTGCCACATCTTTTGAGAACCATAGCATTTTTTCCCTTTGTTATGTTTTGTTGATTTGCTTTACACAAAGGCTTGTTGCCTCTGTGATGGCTGTTTTGATTACTCCCCATTGTTCCTCCACCCCTCCTTCTTGCCTGTTTGCTAGTGCTTTTCTGAGGCACTCTCTCATTTTCCCAAAGTCAGCCCTCCTAAAGTCCAAAACTCTTGCTTTTGTATGGCTTGATTGTATGGCTGTGTTTATTGTGAACCACACTGTTTGGTGGTCGCTTGTTCCCAGATGGCTACCCACTTCTAAATCTGAGATTCTTTCTCCATCCCCATTTGAGAGTACCAAGTCTAAGATTGCTCCCTCCTGAGTGGGTTCCAATACTAGTTGTCTGAGGAATGCCTCCTGTAGGGCATCAAGAATGACCCTGCTCTTGGATGTGCCGGCAGCAAAGGTGCTCCAGTTAACATCTGGCATATTCAAGTCCCCATCAACAATATCTCCCCTTTTTCTGCCATTCTAAGGATTCCTTCTATCATTTCCTTGTCCATTCCCTCCCCCTGAGATGGGGGTTATACAACCCCTATGTG
This sequence comes from Neoceratodus forsteri, assembly GCA_016271365.2. Taxonomy (NCBI): domain Eukaryota; kingdom Metazoa; phylum Chordata; order Ceratodontiformes; family Ceratodontidae; genus Neoceratodus; species Neoceratodus forsteri. Next base: position 48,812,654 of record CM057454.1, on the reverse strand, counting down.
GATTGTGGTGCCATTTCCTGTTACCAGGGTGACCCAGAGTGCCTCATCTGCTCCCTGTTTATGCTTTAGTTTTGTTGCTGTGATCCCTTCCTTTACATAGAGAGCTACTCCTCCTCCTCTTTTACCCTCCCTGTCCCTCCAGTAGATTGTGTATACTGGTATGTTGACATCCCAGTCATGGTTCTCTGTGTACCATGTTTCTGTGACTGCCACAATATCCAAGCAACCCTCTTCCATCAAGGCCACTAGTTAAGGGAGCTTGTTACACAGACTATGGGCATTGGTACTCATCACCCCTCCACTTTTTGATGGCCTTACCACTTTTAGCCCCATCCCTGTCCTTACTGCCTTTGTCTTTTTTTACATTTACCTCTGTCCTGCTCCCTAATGACTTCTCTACCTTGGTGTTTACCTCACTAATTACCATGTTTTGTGGGGGGGAGGCTGGAATTTCCATGCTCCTTTTCAGTGCTTTCCCCCATGGCTAGTTTTAATGCTTGCCAGGGAAGCATTTAAACTTCTCACTTAGAATCCTGGTCCCTTCCCTCAGATCATCACACCAGTATAGGTCTGCATCCCTCCAGGTGGCTCCCCTTTCCCTAATGAAGCCCAAACCCTGAGCTCCACACCAGTTTTTCAACCATTCATTGAATTCCCTGGTGAGGAATACCCTAGCATCACCCTTTCCATAGACAGGCAGCACCTCTGAGAAGGTCACCATATATGCTACTTGTCTAAGGCCCCCCTCCCCAACTCTACAAACTCCTCTTGCACTGCTCTGATCCCATTCCTAGCCAGATAATTTGTTCCTGGGTGGACAATGACATCTAGCTCCCTCCCTCGAGCAGCTGCTCCCATGATCCTGAGGATTCTCTTCCTGTCCCTACAAGCCATGGTGCCAGGCAGGCACCTTACCTCCCTCTCCCCTTCCTCCACCTCTTCTACCCCCCAATGATTGAGTCCCCCCCAGGAGTTGTTTCCTTCCCCTGTGGGGTCCTATGCCACCTTCCTGTAGGTCTCCTTTGTGAAGGTTACCAGCATCCTCCTTGGTCTTCCACTGCAGGTGCCTCCATAGCAGAACCACTATCCCCCAGAAGAGCATATGAATTGTGGGAGGTACAGCTGGAGGGATGCAACTCTGTTCCACCACCATCTCCCTCCCTGAGCCCACCCTGGTACAGCTCCTCAGACTCTGCATCATTTTAGTTGCCCTCCTCTGGACTGCCTCCATCCTGTCTATGTCCTTGCCAAGATGGGGTCTCCAGAACTGGACACAGTAGTCCAGATGGGGTCTCACCAACTGTCTGTACAGAGGGATAACAACCTCCTGTTTTCTGATGATGATGACTCTCCCTATGCATTCCAGTATCCCCCCAGTTAGGCTTTCTTGTTTTTACATGTGTTGCACTATGAAAAGAATGACTAGTATTAAGGTTGAGCCGAAGCTTGTAAACCTGGAAGTAAAAAAGGTATTATCTTCTGCTGATATAGTTGTCATATCTGGAGACACTGTCTGGTGATTTTGTTTACCTATGATGATAAAGATTTCTGTGAAGGGAATGTAGTATGTTATACACTTGTAACTGAGAAGAATGTATCAGGAAAGAACAAAAAGGATCTTTTCTTTTCTGGTTGTATATCTGTATGAGGTCAAGTAACATTATGGTTGACAGAGAGGGTATGCTGTTGATGGTGGTAGAATAACTGGTTGGTGGAACTCCTGAGGGATGGTGATGGATAATATTTTAAATGACAGAAGAGAAAACAAGACAGAGAAAGTTAGTATACTTTGTGGGCAGGATTCACAAAGCAGATGCGCTCTGCACAACTGAGATGCACCATCCCCAAACAGTGGTATTCAGAGAAGGATACACTGCAAGATGCACTTTGTGCATCCCCACTATGAATACCTCTGAAATGCCATGGCACAATCTGAGTTGCCCTAGTACAACAAGGATGTGCAGAAACACCCTGGACCACAAAACACTGAATAAGGAGCAAGTCAGCAATGGACACAGTAGCAACAGGGGGAGACTGCAGTGGCACAACGGATTCTGGTGACCAGCCCTACAGAGAATTGGGACATATGGCCAAAGTGCCAAAGAATGGCTCACCAAAGCAGACAAGGTGCACAGACAGAGCACACATGGTGACACCTGGCAGCACCAGACACACGCCCAAAACAGGAGACCAACAGGCACAGACACCATGCACAGGGGTGGCTGGTAAAGTGTGTCACAGCAGCAGAGGTGCACTGGTCAGCATGGCAGAGGGAGCTACACATGCTCTTGTGCACAGGAACACAGCAAGATGTACATGAGAGCTGCAACACAGGCAGACACGGGGGACAGGCACAATGGCTAACAGGCCAAAGGCCGAGTCCTGCACAGGTGGAACATGCCCACAGGCAATGTGCAAATCAAGAAGAGTAGCACAACGGGGGACCACCACAACAGAACAAACCATCATGCACCACATACAGAATAGGGGCAATGTGCAAGCCAGCATAGTGGAAGGCCACCCAACAGGCCATACGCAACATGAAGGGCACACACTATAATGTGCATGAAAGGTGGACTGGGCACATGGATGTGCAGTACCACAGGGGCACATGTGCAAATGGGAACAAAGGTACAGTGGAAGCCAGCAAGCACAATAGGGCACCAGCACAAGGTAGAATGAATGATCAAAGATACCATTGTCAATATCAAAAGATTTACTCAAACAAGAATATGAAAACCAGAAGCAATATGTAAAAAGGTAGAAAAAAATAAGAACAGGGAAAAGGTGGTGTGGGAATGAACACAGTAACAAGAAACAGTGAACACAATAAAAGGATGGTATGGGGGACAGGGGAAGACTGCGGGTAATGGGGATTGTCATGGAGGGTAGGGGTCATTCAACAAAGGGACTATATACAAATGACCTAGTGGCCTAATGTCCAAGATGGGCTGCAGCCTGGCATCCATCTCTCCTGCCCCCAGTACATAGTACCCTCACAAGCAGGGTAATCACCTGCAGGAGCTGCCCCTGCCTCCTTTTCAGTGACTCCATTGTTCACCTAAGTACCATCCACAGCTGGATCCCTTCCAGCCATAAGAATATCCTGCCTCTCCTCCTCCCCAACACATTTGGCTGGACTCTTCGTGGACCTACAGTGGGGACACAGACAACAAGAACTCAGTGTCATGGTCCACTCCATTCCCCCCAACCACCACATGAGTGTGCTGGAGGCAGCCCCATGGCAATGGCCGATAGCCCGCCATGCGCACCTCACACCAGCAACAGGCTGGCACACAGAGCTACACAGTAACTGTGCAATGGTACTGAGACAGCATAAGGTCCACATGTGCATGCAGAGTGATACACAGAGGGGCACGCAGCCATGTCCCACACAGCATGTGCAGATGCCAGCAGGCTGCACAACTGTGCTGGCTCCACCTGACCACCAATGGAACACCACAATGTGCTTATGGTCCTTAGCAAACACATACATGGTGGATGGATGCACTGGAGCCATGTGCACTATGGCCCTAGCACATGCTACGAAGGATACACCCCATGTGTGTGCAACGTGCAGCACTCGGACATACACATGTGACAGGCAATGGCCTGCTGTGAGCATTGCTCTTCCCGATGAACACACAGAGGTTGCAAAAGCAGTACTCCCACCTACCCTTGCACGATGAGAACCCCGGTCTCCTCCACTGGCCTTGGCGAGCCTGGCCACCACTGCTGCCACAGCCCTCTACCTGTCTGCTGGCCCTGCAAGGGAAACACAAACAAAGAGCACCATGAGGTGACAGCAGGTGAGTACACCCTCCCCACCTGTGACCCTCAGCAACACCACTGGTGCCAGTATGCAGTGATGGACCACCCCCTCAGTAGCCCAATGTAACTTCACCCTGGGCAGCATGCAGTATCAGACACCACCCAAGACCATGCCCACCATAGCATTGTGCAGGTGGATGTGTGCTGTGCCACTGTCAAAACCACAATGGGCCAACCACAGTGCCAATGCAACCTCCCGTCATGCACCACGCCGCACATGTCGACTCATGATGACCATTGCTGCACCCAACATGCATCCTCAGCAGGGTATGCCATGTGTGTGTGCGTGCGTGCATGCATGCGTGTGAGTGTGTGTGTGTGTGTGTGTGTGTGTGTGTGTAAATGTATGTGTGTCTGTTTGGGGGCTGTGGCCAGAGCACACTGCTCCCCCGGAACCAATCCTCTGCTTACTAGAGTGGTTATAAGGTATTATGACTTCTCTGGTTGTGGCACTGCACCCATGTATGCCTGTTCGAAAAGGCTACATAGTCTGTCAGGGTCCCATTGCTGCAGGTCACTACAGCTGTGCCTGCACTACTCTCCATGCACTCCACACCTCTTCTGCACACAAGACAATCTGCCGCCCCTGCCCACACTGCAGAACATTGCTTCATGAAGTCCTGTGACCCATAGAGTTGCCCCTCCAGTGGCATGACAAGTGCCACCAGATTGGCAAGCTCCATCTCCCCCCAGTTCATGGCTCTGAGCCCAGCTGCCTATGCACGTTACATTTCTGGATTCAGTGCTGTGGAAGCAGGTATGCACAGTACAGGTTACAGGTGTGCAATGGCCTATTCATGCCACATGTGCAATAGGCCATCAAACACTGGACCATGCATCACAGGGTTGCAATGGGGTAATGTGCAATTGCCACAGATTGCTCATCACTGCACATGTGCAGTGCTTACAGTACAGGTGGGAGACCAGGGTCAGGGGTCACGCCTGGGTCACGCATGCATGTCTCATATGGAACAGCCACATCGTGAATGCCAAACAATACCACACTCAGTGCACTGAGGATGGCGCATACTGCCAGACATGTGCTGTGATCTGCAGGGGTGTGTTGATGCAACATCAACTGATGCACCATACCTGCACAGCACAATTCATGTGGCACAGATAAAACACCACATGTTGACTGATATGTGCTGGTGACATCGATTGCACTACCAGCAACACCGAACAGGTTGCACTATGTATGGCACGTGACTGATGATGCATCGTGCATTCATGGGGATGTGCAGTGCGACTTGCGCCACATGCAGGAAATACCCCTAATGTGACCACGCATTTGCATGGATGCACCATAGTGGGATGGACTCAACACACCAGTTGCACATTGCTGATTGAGGAGATCTGGGGACAATTGTGCAATTCACAGACAATGCCCCAAATAAGCTTATTGCCAAATTCAGGGGCATCTCACCTGCTTTGCATCTCATTACAGATACTCCTAATCTCATTTGCATGCCCTGGACCATAAATGCTTCTGAATGTGCCTCCCCACTCCACAGGTGACCGACAGGTATAGCATCCTTGAAGGTAGGTCTGTTTACATTTTACCATGTACAGCTTGTCAGCACCATCTGACAGTGGAGTTTTTAGGGCATCCAGGGGGCTGTGTCTGTGCAGCATCCAGCCAAGATGCTGGCACACATCCACAATTGCCTGTTCTATGCTGATGCCTGCATATTTCCACTCACAGGAACCACAATGTCCACAGTGGACGATACTGCAAGACAGAGACGTCCAGATACTACATCTGATGAGGACAGGGTGCTGCTGGAGGCCTACTTCCCTAGGCAGAGCATTCTGTCTGGCAGAGGTGGCAGCTACCAGAGCAGGGACAAGACCTGGGAGGAGGCTGCCAGGCATGTGAATGCCCATGGCATTTACAACTGTACACCACAGGAGTGCAGAAAGCACTTCCATGATGAGAAGTGGAGGGTCAAGGAGAAGATGGCCACCATTAGGGCTTCTCTGGGTGCAACAGGGGGTGGGCCACAGACTTTGGTGTGCCTCACCCTGAATGAGGAGAGGCTGGTAGCCAGCAGACCATGGTGATGGGTGTTCTGAGTGGTGGCTTCCAGACAGGTGGCAGTCCATCACAGCACTGTGAGTATACGTGTCCCAAGAATTGTGCTGGTCTGTGAGTATTTTCAAGGTTGCCCTGACATGCCCCACCATGGGCCATGTGGGAGGCTGCAATGGGTTAACAGATGGACACTAGAAACAGTAGCTATAGAATTGCAGACTTTATCTAGAATAGTCCACTTTATCACCAAGCATTCCTTTTCAATAGTGGAATACTTGATTTCACGTTCATGTAATTTTCAGCTAATATAGATGATAGGGTGTTTTTCCCCATTAATGCAATGGGTTAACAGATGGACACCAGACACGGGAGCTGTAGAATTGCAGAAGTCCTGCTAAGTTATTTTTATTTACAGGAATGAAACAAATAAATAAAAGAACTGTACATCCAAAATAATAAACGCAAAATAATAACAGACTTTGCTCCAGCAGTCAGAGTTTCAACAATTCCATAATGTACAGGAGTAGCAATCCATCCTAAACTCCTAGGTGCTTTCAGGTCAACACCCAACTCGAATCTGACTAGCCTCATACACTGACCAACATATAAAGGAGGCTGGACAATTGGATTGGTCTGCCCTTCCATCAATCAAATTGCATTTTAATATATTTCTCTAAATAAAAGTTATGTACAGTTTTGATATAATTATAACATAAGGCTTTAATTTGAACAGTTTTAGAACTCACTGTCTGCCTTTAGATAAATTCAAATCATTATTTCAATCTTATGTATGCCACCCCCAGCTTACCTGCATAAAAGTAAAAAGAAAGAGGCCGGACGGCTCTAAAGAAGCAGGCAAGCTGGGTGGAACAGTGGCGTTTATTATGCGATACTAAGAATATCTCCAACAGGGTTAAAACCCTGAATATCCATAAAAAGAACTAATTTTAATGTCCCTTAGTCTTTGAAAGTCCAAATATTGTGCCAATGCATAAAGCGCCTTCAGAATTTTGCTTTGTTTCAAAACGACAATGCGGAGGAAACGAACATGCGCACAGTCATGCAGGGAGCCAGTAGAGGACCGTACCAGCGGCTTGGAACGAACGCTAAGTAGATCATTCTTTGACTTCCCTGAAGTGTTTCTTTTTTTTTTTTTGCAAATAACCAAGCTTTATTGAAGATTATCTAACATAACATATAAACCATACAAATACATAACACAGAGAATCCATAAAACAACTGATACAAAAGAAATATCAAAGCAAAACAAGCCCCTAAAACCCCTTCCAAGATAAAATGAAAGGGAAAGAGAAGAAAAAGACAAAAACCTAGCCCGCCCACCCTCCCTGCCCACCCTGGCAGCTATCCCTGTGGCTGACTCACATATTTAATGGATACAATCGTAATGTAATCTCACAAAAACAAACAAAGTAAGACCCAACTACATATAGTTTAGCTACGTCTTCAAAGGGAGGCACCAAGAAGGAAAGGATATACCAACTTATTATGCCAAGCTGGGGTCGATATCTTTCCAATAGTTAAAAGTGAGAATAATGGGCTTCATCTCTAATACCCATACCTGTCCTTCAAACATTGAAATAGCTTTCCCCAACACTGTAGAAATAGTGGTGAAGCATTATAAAGGGAAAGAACCGATCTTTCTGCATTCAATGCACTCATAAACTCTTCCCACCACTCTGCACATGATGGAGTCCAGTCACCTCTCCAGTGGCACAAAATTATCAATTTAGTTACTGCTGCTACCATAGCTACTCGACATTTTGTTAAGTTGCTTTGTATTTTATCAAACACTCCAAATATACAAGCCTCTGGAGTGAAGAACCTGTCCAAATCATAAAATTGACCAATCCTTTGCTTCACCAAATGCCATAGTCCCACCACCTTGGGGCAAGTCCAAAATTTATGGTAGCTGGTAGCCAAAGAATCATTGCACTCTGAACAACTCGCAGTGAAGCGACTACCCATCCTTGAAAGCTTAGCTGGTGAAAAATATAGATTGTGAAGTAACTTGAATTGAACTTCTCTTAATCTATCCTGTTTAATAAATTTATAGATATCAACCCAAGCCTTTTCCCAGGTTTCTGCTGGTTTGCCCAAAGACAGTTTAGTTCCCAATGTACCGGGACTGGTGACACTTCATTACTCCTTTGACTATCATATACTTGTAAATTTAGATATCACCCTGCCCGCTTGCAGAAACCCTTTCAATTCCGCAAACATAGGTCCCAAAATGTCTTGCCCCAGGTTTTTATCAAAATATAACTTAACACAACTTAGAATTTGACTTAGTTTTAGGTGGGATTGGAATTTACCTCTCAATTTCTCTGTCAGAGCCTGAAATGAAAGAAAGCTATTATTCTGAAAGAGGTCCTTGACCCGCAACTTCGTGTCCTCTTCAATTCCCTGTCTAGATATAGGTTGTTTCCCTATGATCAAATTCGGATTTCCTACTATGGGTTGGGATAAATCATATCATTGTAAGATTTGAAATTTCACATAAAACTGTTGCAAAGCTTTCACATCCCATCCAAGCGGTGTATCCCTCGCCCTCTTGGGAATTTTTGCCCATGAGGTATAAAGTAAAGACTCTAAATCCAGCTTAAGGCCTTTAACAAATAAATGATCAAAATGAAGGCCAGGATAAGTTAAATCTTCATCGCAAACCCAGGCACCCAACCTAGCCAAGTGAATCGCAAGGTAATAAGCATAAAAGTCCGGTAACTGAAGCCCTCCGAGTCGCCGTTGCCGAGTAAGTTTGAGGTAACTCCTTCTAGGGGGTTTCCCATTCCATAGGAAAGCTGCACATTGTTGAAGCAGCGGCTTGAAAAAAGACTTCGACAAGTAAACATTTAAATTGGATAGAGTATAAAAAAGTTTGGGCATAACCACCATTTTTATCGTATTGGCTCTTCCCGAAAAAGTCAGCGGGAGCTTTGACCATCTAACTAAATCTTCCTTGATGGTTCTAATTAACGGTTTAAGATTTAATTCAGTTAAGCTCTCTAAATTCTTAGATATTTGAATCCCCAAATAGGATAGTGATTTGGTTTGCCAACAAAGTCCCAGAGAGAGACACCAACTTCTCTGAAGAAATGGGGACAAAGAATAAACTGATGTTTTAGCCTTATTCAGCTTATACCCTGAAACCCTACTAAACTTATCAATTAAATCAAGGGCTTTAGGAAGGGAAGAAGTAGTGTCCGAAATGTGTAACAGTAGGTCATCTGCAAATGCAGATAGTTTAAACTCAATGCCTCCAATCCTTAGCCCCCTTCACCTCTCTATTAATCTTGATGGATCGAATTAATGGTTCAATGTATAAATTGAAGAGGTATGGCGATAAAGGGCAACCCTGCCGAGTACCTCTAGAGAGAGGAAAGGCCTCAGAAATTAAATTGTTACATTGAATTTTAGCTATAGGGTAAGAATATAAAATACGAACCATATGAATAAATCTATCTGGAAAGCCTAGCTTTGACAGGGTAGTGAACATAAAGGTCCATTCCACCCTGTCAAAAGCTTTCTCTGCATCTAATGAAACTAAAGACGCGTCCAACGCAGGGTCTGCAGACTCAGAAACCAGATAAAACAACTTATGAAAATGATCAGCCGAGGAGTAACCCTCCACAAACCCGGCTTGCTCTGGGCTCAATAAAGTCCGCCATACTCATTTTAACCTGTTAGCCAGTATTTTAGCAAAAATTTTTACGTCCAGATTTAACAAAGAAATCAGCCTGTAACTATTCACTTCATTGATGGGCTTATCTGGCTTTGGCAACAGAATAATTTTGGCCTCGAATGGTGTCTGATCCCTGATCCCTTGATCACACCAGAAAGAAAATAGCTCCTGCAATAAAGGTGCAAGAATGTTTTTAAATTGCTGATAAAAAAAAGCTGTGAAGCCATCTGGGCCAGGCGCTTTGTCCGGGCAAAATGAGTTAATAACATTGACTATTTCTTCCACAGAGATGGGAGCTATTAACTGAGGGCCAACATCCTTTGACAATTTCAGTAAAGAAATAGTATCTAAAAGCTCTTGGGACTCATCTAAGACCTGGGTGGGGGTGCTGGCTTGTATAGAGCTTTGATAATAAACCTTAAAAATTCTTAGTATTTCAGTCGGATCCGTGATCACTTGCCCTGATTCTGGGTGATTAAGAGCAGTCACCCACCTTGCCGAGGAATTTTTGTTTTAACTGCCAAGCCAACAGCCTCCCTGCCCTACTACCTTGTCCCAGATATAAAGCCTTGACTCTAGAGGCTAAGCTAATCACTTTCTCTCGCTGTTTATCCGCATACCAATTTCTTAAGAAGATTAATTTATTTTCTTGTTCTTCTGTCCTTTGATAGTTGTTTAGCTTTTCTAATTCCTTTATCTCCTTTAAACATTCATCTAGCAGTGCCCTTGACTTCCTCTTGCGGACTGTTGCTAAACGGATTAACTCACCACGCCACACAGACTTAAGAGCCACCCACCCTTGGTCAATGGCGTTAATGGAACCCCAGTTACTGGCAATAGAATTTTCTAAAACAATTTAAAACTGGCTAGTGTCCTGAATTCTTTAAGATACTGTTATTTAATGACCATGAATATGACCTACTTGGTAAAAGTGGTAGAGAACATATAATCTTTATAGGTGAATGGTCAGAGATTACACGGGCAAAGTTGCGCATCCACCACCCAAGACAGACTAAACTGGCTAACCAGAAAAAATCTATTCTCAGTGTGACTTATGCACTGTAGAAGAAAATGTATACTCCAGAGACTGGGGTTAAGGGTACGCCAGGGATCTATTAAACCTATTGTTGACATAAACTCCCGTAAGGCCTTCTGAGCTGTGGAGAGGAAGGAGCTTTTACAAAAAGATCTGTCTAGACTGTTAGCCTGGACTAAATTCCAGTCCCCACCTATGATTATTGGGACATTCCCGAAGGAAGCCAAGGTCAATCCTAACTGTGTAAAGAAATCCAGAGAATCTTGGTTAGGCCCATATACTGAACCCAAGACTAAGTTAATCCCTCCAATACTACCCAAAACAAATATAAAATGACCTTGAGGGTCAGATATTATTTGAGAATGCGTAAATGGAATCCCCCGAGCAACTAAAATAGCTACTCCCCGGCTGTTAGAGGAGAATCCCGTTCCAAAGACCTGATTCACCCACTTCTTCTTGAAATGGGCCAATCTGTCGGTGAGAACATGGGTTTCTTGTAGAAATACTATCGCTGGTTTCAAGCGGGCAAGGTGATTCAGAATGACAAATTTTTTACGGTTGTCCTTTCCCCCTTTGATATTCCAAGAAATTATATTCAGGCTATCCACCATTTATTATACAGATTACAAAAATCTTGGAACAGCTGCCCTTTCCCCATACAAATACCCTCGAAGCAAAAAATTTACCTTTCCAAAATACCCCTCGAACCCCTAAACAGAATAGTAACACACCCATAGATAACTTATACCTCACCCTCCTGGCCCGAAGCCAACTCCCCGTCCTCCGGTACATGATGCTACATAGAGGCGGGTACATCCACCCCTGCCACGATTATTATTGTATTTGAATATTTAAATGTATCAGACCCTTTCCATGCGCCAGACTACTAAGAAAAATTAACCTCCTTCTTCTGATTTTTAATTAAGTCTCATAATGAACACTATTAAAGAGAATTTTCCAATAAGAATTGGATATTAAGGGGTACAATGCTACTATTGAACTAATAAATCGTACGTTAGGCCATTAAGTCCCTCCAGCCTTCCAGACGTTAGCAAACGAAATTATACGCCATTCCATGGCACACCAAACATTAATCCCTGTAATGGACTCTGTCTAGATCTACAAAATCAAGGGCAGGCTGAACTATACCTAACAAAACTATTTAGTAATCAAAACCAGGCTGTTCGGCCTGCCATGAAATCATAACTAGCACTGTACCCCTTAACAAATCGGTTCTAACATGACCTATTTAACCAACTAGGTCCCCCATCTATATTTTACTGTTAAGAAAACTATTGTTGTTCAACAAACACCATTTATACAGGTGCCATGGAAGAAAAGAACAAGAGTATTCTCCCGAGCATAAATACAATCATTATATCCTGCCTCCTCATTAAAATATTAACCTTAAGTTAGTATCTGCAAGGACTAACTTGAAACCCTCCCCATACTCTATTTGTGATCCAAAGTACTATAATACTTCTAACCTACGTATAACAATTATATACTCGGTAAAGCCCCCTTGCCCATCTTTAAATAGATTAAGTATCACACACAGCGACCTAGATAATACCCCACCCACCTTGTCATTGGTGTTTTGGGCATTCCAAAATTACCTATTGTTCCAATACCCCCTAGCTAAATCAGATAATACTTTTACATAACGATCCAAAAATCTTAATACAGACATGCCAAAACAAAAAGTTCCTAAATATTGTCCATATAGTCAGACTTATCTCTCATCCCTTGGGAAACAGGTCAGGTAACACAGATCTCAAGGAGTCAAGTGCTTCTTCTGCCAAGTTGAACCTTTTCTGGCCTTCCTAAAGTGTAACCTCCAGCCTCGCGGGATAAAGAAGACGGTGCCGAATCCCTACCGCCCAAAGCTTCGAAGTGATCGGCCTGAAGCTGGCACGAGCTTGCCTCATCTTCCAGGTTAAGTCAGGCACCAGACGCAGTTTTTTGCCCTCCCATTGGAAGACCTCCAGTTTCCTCACTCCATTTAAGAAGTGTTCCCTGTCCAAATAATTCAATAGTTTAAAGATAACTGGCCTCGGTGGCTCCGAAGGTAGAGGCTTGGCTCTAAGGGCCCTATGACCCCTTCCTATAATATATTCCAGCCCATTGGGTGAGGGGCCCACCGATTTCTTAATAAGCTTCTGTAGAAACTGGATTGTATTCGGTCCTTCCTCACCTTCCGGAAGGCCCAGCAAGACCAGATTATTACACCTGTTGCGTCCCTCGAGGTCATCTAGACGGTCCTCCAGTTTGACAATATTGCTTTTGCACTCCACTATACTGGGGCCTGATTTATCCATAGCTCTCTCCAAGGATGAGATTCTGGCTTCAGCATCGGTCACCCTTCTCGCCAGCTGTTTCAAGGCTGGTTTTATCTCTGCCACTTCCTCTATGAGTTTAAATAGGCCTTCTTTTATAGTAGAAAGGTCATTGTAGATCTTCTCTGGTTTTAGCTCTTGTTCCTGAAGCGATGGCGATGAACCCCTTCACGGACGTTTGGCCTCTGATTCTAAGTCGGCTGTCTGCATCTTCCAAGACAAGCGTTATCTCCGGTTACCCCAAAAACCACTTAGCAGGCACTCAATAGTTTCCCCGTGCCAATTCTGGTGGCTTTGCAGTACAAAATGTAGGAATTATTGAGCAGAATATATTTGCTGCAGACGAGGAAAGATTGGCCCACAGGCTATAGCTTTACCGCGGGCAAGCAAATTCCAGTACTTGCACTGGCTCCTTTAAAATACTGGAAAATGAGTGTACTCCCCAAATGCTCCAAAATCAATTCCAGCAGACTCTTATCAGTGTCCCTGAGTCTGTAAAGAGTGTAAAACTGCCCCAAAGTAGAGTTAGCAATTGCAGGGAGCAAAAGAGCCCCGCGCTGCAGTCAGAACACAGACGAACGATCCCCGGTGTTAAAATCGGCAGTTTGGGTTCCAAAAACGGGCGATATCGCCAAAAGCTGCAGGACCCGTTCCTACAGGGTCTGACTGATGTCTTTAAGCTGGTTCACTATGTTACCCCTTGCAAAAATCGATTTTATGGTGGCAGGGAGCGGAGAACCCTCGAGCAGCTGCTGTTACTCCATGAGCGTCACGTGATCCCCCTGAAGTGTTTCTACCAGAATTCTAAACTAAACTACCCCGGGACCCCGAGCAGTACTCTGGTCTCTGTACCTTTCGATTCGTACTACGATTTGAAGTCTTCTGCATATGGAAATGACAAGACAGCAAAACGGGCGCTCGTCTTGTACGAACCTGATTTGGTAAAAAAAAAAACAAGCAAAAACAGTACACAGCGATTTACAGGATGACAGATTGACTGAAAATATTAAGCTAAGCTATATAAGCTAATGTTGTAGACCTATTATACTTATTTGGGATTACTAACGAAAATGAAAAACAACGAGGTCAGACTTAGAAAAGGGGGGGGTACCCAATGAGAGAAACAAACTATATAAAAGAAATCTCCATAGTGAGTAATAGATGGTCAGTCTATCACTCACTATTTCCACAAAGAACAGATACACAAAGACAAGCATTCACACTACAGCCATGCTAGACAAATCACAAACATAGATAGATGGGGGTGGGGGGGCTACCAGGGCCCTTGCACATTCTTCTCCCTTCTTTTGACAAAAACTCTCCTCTTGCATTTCTGGAAATTCTTAGTTATTAGATCTCCCTATAATTGAGAAATGGAGCCACAGATCACCCTCTCCATGGCTCCACCCCGGGGTCCCTAAAACAAACTTTAACCTCAACAAGTAAGAGGAAGATAGGTATCTTCCAGATTTCTTTTCTTCATTATCCCGGGGTCTGAAGATAAACGCTCACTTGTTGATATTCCGTATCTTGACAAGTAATCAGCATTTCCATTTGTAACTTCCTTCTGATGTTTTATTACAAAGCGGTAGGGTTGTAGTCAGAGATACCACCGCATAATTCATGGATTTCTATCTTTCATGTTGTGTAACCAACATAGTGGATTATGATCCATTCAACTCTCGAATTCAGTACCCCATAAATAAAATCGAAGGGCCTCAATAGCCCACTTTATCGCCAAGCATTCCTTTTCAATAGTGGAATACTTGGTTTCACGTTCATGTAATTTTTGGCTAATATAGATGGAAGGGTTGGCTCAGGCTAGTGGGGGTACAGAAGAAGAACACCCCCCTGAGGAGCCCCAGAACTTATTAAAATGGCTGTGTACACGACAAATTGAAATGGGGAAGCAAAGAGATAGAGACCGAAGAGAATATGAAGCCAGGCGGAATGGCACTTTAAGGGCAATTCAAATGATGGGTGCAGGTAGACCTCCTGCTGCTCCGGTTGTAGGCCAAATAGATATTAAATTAGCCAAATTATCAGACTCTGATGACATTGAAGCCTACTTATTGACCTTTGAGAGAGTAGCAACAGCATGTAATTGGCCTAGAGATCAGTCAACACCAACCAACCGATCCCACTTCTGAAACCAATGTGGGAGGCTGCAATGAGTTACATGTAACAGATGGACACTAGACACAGAAGCTGTAGAATTGCAGAAGTCCTGCTAAGGCATTTTTATTTACAAGAATGAAACAAATAAATAAACTAATTGTACGTCCAAAATAATAAATACAAAATAATAACAGACTTTGCTCCAGCAGTCAGAGTTTCAACAATTCCATAATGTACAGGAGTAGCAGTCCATCCTAAACTCCTAGGTGCTTTCAGGTCAACACCCAACTCGAATCTGAC
The DNA here is from genome assembly GCA_016271365.2 of Neoceratodus forsteri. Classification (NCBI taxonomy): domain Eukaryota; kingdom Metazoa; phylum Chordata; order Ceratodontiformes; family Ceratodontidae; genus Neoceratodus; species Neoceratodus forsteri. The sequence goes on along the minus strand of CM057454.1, from coordinate 48,797,298 downwards.
TAGCCTCATACACTGACCAACATATAAAGGAGGCTGGACAATTGGATTGGTCCGCCCATCCATCAATCAAATTGCATTTCAATATATTTCTCTAAATAAAAGTTGTTATGTACAGTTTTGATATAATTATAACATAAGGCTTTAATTTGAACAGTTTTAGAACTCACTGTCTGCCTTTAGATAAATTCAAATCATTATTTCAATCTTATGTACGCCGACAAGCTTACCTGCATAAAAGTAAAAAGGAAGAGGCTGGCCTGCTCTAAAGAAGCAGGCACGCTGGACGGTGCAGTGGCGTTTATTATGCAATACTAAGAATATCCCCAACAGGGTTAAAACCCTGAATATCCATAAAAAGAACTCATTTTAATGTCCCTTAGTCATTGAAAGTCCAAATATTGTGCCAAAGCATAAAGCACCTTCAGAATTATGCTTTGTTTCAAAACCGCAATGCGAACGAATGAACATGCGCATAGTCGTGCAGGGAGCCAGTAGAGAACCATACCAGCGGCTTGGAACGAACGCTAGGTAAGTCATTCTACTGCTTACGTGAAGTGTTTTTACCAGAATTCTAAACTAAACTAGTAGTACTCTGGTCTCTGTACCCTTTGCTTTGTACTGCGATTTGAAGTCTTCTGCATGTGGAAATGACAAGATGGCAAAACGGGCGCTCGTCTTGTACGAACCTGATTTGGTAAAAAAAAGCGGTTTACAGGATGACAGAGTGACTGAAAATATTAAGCTAAGCTATATAAGCTAGTGTTCTAGACCTATTATACTTGTTTGGGATTATTGACAAAAATGAAAAACAACGAGGTCAGACTTAGAAAAGGGGGGAAGGGTACCCAATGAGAGAAACAAACTATATAAAAGAAATCTCCATAGTGAGTAATAGATGGTCAGTCTATCTCTCACTATTTCTGCAAAGAACAGGTACACAAAGACAAGCATTCACACTACAGCCAAGCTAGACAAATCACAAACATAGATAGACGGGGGGGCTACCAGGGCCCTACCCCAGGCCACTACATGCCCGTGTGTCGGTGTGCACTGAGCAAGCTTCCATTAATCCCCATCCATCAACCGTGTGCTGCTGACACACGACATGCCACCCTTGTGCAGCACTATTGGGGGGCACCACGGGGGTGGGTGGGGGTGGTTGCCTGGGATGTTGTACCCAAGGGTGGTGAGCAAGGAAGGGCTGTCCCACACATGTCCCTGAGTGTTTGTACAGGCCACAGTGCATGTCTGCCTTTGCTGGTACATAGCCACGGGCAATGTCCCCATGGGTGGCACTCAACTCTATGGCATGTCAGCCGCACTTATGGCACACGTATATGGCTCCTTGTTCATGCCTGTCTGTACACACCAATTACACATGTCAGTAACCATGTTTATCTTCTCTCTTTCAGCTCCATCACACCTCACGGGTGCTGCAGGGTCCAGTGGACTCCCCACAACCTGGTAGGGGAGGTGGCCAGACCATCACAATGTGCCACAGCTGGGGATGTGGCGGATGCCGTCCCAGGCCCGTCCAACACCACCACAGCCCCAGACGTGGTGGTGGATGGTGCAGGCCATCAAACCCCTCTGTGGCTGGGGCCACAGCTGGTGGCCATGGTAGCTCATGGCTGATCAACCTACTGGGTTTCACTGACCATGACCCTTTGGACTGGGTCAACATTGCAGATGGCCTGCTGGTGCTGGCATCTGGAATGGAGGGGGTGTATGATGATAGTGATGTTGATGCCACACAGATTTGGGGGGACATGGCCAACAGTGGTCCGGCTGTGGCACGTGTGCATGCACAGGTGGCACCATGTGACATTGGCAGTCCTTTGGTCCCATGCATACCCACAGGGCTTGCACAGCCACCAATGGTGGTGGTTGATGGGTGCCCTGTGTCTGGTGCTGCTGTGGGGCCAGGGACTGCCAACACTGTTCAGCAGGGTGCTTTGGAGCAACAACAGGTGGCAGGGGACCATGATGTGGAAGTCCCTGGACACGAAGAGGTTGCCCGTGCCCAGTCCCCACCCACACAGTGGTCTGCTGTGCAGCATGTGCCTACAGTGGATACAGCACAGCAGGCCTGAACCCCACCTACCCATCCATGTCACTCCCTCATTGCATCCCCTGCTGATTAGGTTGAGGGCTATGCATGCCTCCTGCAGCACACTGTGGAGGGGCAGGCATCCCTTAGGGTGGAGCTGAGGGGCATTCGGACACAGTTGGTCATAAAGTATGAGTTGTCGGCTGTGTGGCACACACAAATGCCATCAGAAGCTCACCTACTGTGGGTGTGCACAACTGCTGCACTGGAGTGGATTGCACTCGCTGCTGAGCGCAAAAAGTGTGCCACATGGCAACCAGGCTACCAGATGCACCCCCAGGAGTGCCTCACACAGCCCTAGGTTACAGCATCAGGTGAACCCATTGCTGCTGATGCCGTCACCATGCATGGCCATTCCTGACACCCCCTGATCCAACCTGGGTCTCAGGGAAGACACACCAGTGAGCACCAATTCATGGTCTTGCTTCAGTACCGCAACAGGGGTGGCGGACAACTCCCCCGCAGCCAGTGGCACTGACTCAGTGACCACCAGGTGAGGGCATGGCCACCCACATGTCTGTGGTGGCTTCCACTGATGCCTGGGTTGACAGTCCCCATGGCCCCTGTTTCCTGCACCTGCTGCGGCCCACTCACCAGGTTGACAGTGCCTGGGGTGGTGTAATGTGGCATGCGCCTGCTGTGGTACAACACCCATGTAAGACAACTGGATGGTGCACTGTGCATGGCTGGGGCCACCAATGTTGTGCTGTTTGGCATGGGCAGGATGAGTGCGGCCCTGTGTCTGCTGTGCATGTGTACCAGAGGATGTACACTGATCCATGCTGTCCCCAGCTCAGATACCATGCCCCCCCGTCCATGTGCGGCCTGCTGTGTGTGTGTGTGACTGTGCATTGCTGTCACCCCCCATGGGTGCAGTCTGCACTGGCTGTGTGGTAGTCATCTGCGCATGTGTGTATCATTCCCCACCCCCAGCTATGGTGTGTGTGGGATTGTGTGGGGGGGGCTGCCGATTGTTGCCCACCTGTGTTACTCACCTTTGGTCCCCAAAATGCTCTTCCACTATAGTGTCCCTGTGCTGCCAGGACCTGGCAAATAGGCGTGGGTCCCTGCGAGCCAGGGAAGGCTGACCACCTCCACCATGGTGCCCCTGCTCGGCATCATATTCCTCCTCCCCTCCCTCCTCCCTGGATCTGTTGCCCTCCTCAGCCTGGACAGCTATTCTATGGTCAATGGCCATGTTGTGCAGCATACAACAGGCCAGGAATATGCCACAGGCCTTCTCAGGGCTATATTGTAGGGCACCACCTGACCTATCCAGGCACCTGAAGTGCATCTTCAGCATGCCAAAGACTCACTTGATGATGGTGCGTGTAGCGATGTGTGCCTCATTGTACCCCTCCTCCACCTCTGTGCCAGAACGGTAATAGGGGGTGAGGAGCCAGGGTCCGAGGGGATACACTGCATCACCTGTGGGGGGACAAAGCAGTCTTTTAGTACACTGCATTTTGTACATTTTGTACAACAGACCCCACTCCATTGAAGCACACTGGTGCAGCTACTGCCTGTAGACCTCTGTCTCTGTGGCCCACCTCACGATGCAACTCTCTCTCCCATGGTGGGATGGCACATTCTTGCACTCACCAGTGACTGCTGTGCCCCGGCTGCCCTTATCTGCCCTGCACCTGACCATGCCCACATCTACTGTTGACCACTCCTGTCCAGTCCGGCATTGATAACCCTCCATTGCCCAGTGGTCAGGGTGAATGTGGTGCATTCCACCCTGCCACACGTGTCTGCTGTTCCTCATCACCTCACCTCCCATGCTGGATTCTGCTGCTGCACTGTCTCCCTTGTCGCATGCACCATCCTGTCGGTGTGCCCACATCCACCATCCCTCCTGGGCATGTGCCCTTGCGCAGTCTCTGCTGTGTCCCCCACATACATGCACTACCTCCCGACAGACGTTGCACCAAGGTGTGCTGTTTGTGGGCATGTATGCATGCCACACTCAATCACTAGGTGGCTGCTGGGGATATCCCTAATCTCAGATCGGCAGCACAGGGCAGATTGGTGCCATATGAAGGCATTGTGTGTACTCCCAGGGTGTGTGGCACAGACACTGCTGATGCACCTTGTGGTATTGCACACCACTTGGCAGTTTATGGAGTAGAACCCCCTTGCAGTTCATATATGGCATGGCTTCATCATCAGGTGGTGCACGCATTGCCGTATGGGTGCAGTTAATTGCCCCTATGATACCTGGCATGTGTGGACCCTGTGGAACTTCTGCATAGCTTCTGTCAACTTTGCCTGTGTGCTTGGGAATTGAAAGAACTTCAAAGCAAGTGGGGAACAGTGCGGTGAGTAATTGCAAGCAAGCAAGCAACGTTTATTTATTAAACGCTATTACAACAGACTATAGTGTTGTACAAGAATAAATAAAAGCATCAATAAAAACAAATAAATAAATATATAAATATTATTCCTACAACAATAATGCAAACAGCAGGACTTCAGATATCAGCAAACACCAAGTTAAAAAGGTGTGATTTTAAGGCAGATTTAAAGGCCTCAATGTATGGGCACTCTCTAATCTGGTAAGGAAGAGAATTCCACAGGATTGGGGCTGCAAAAGCAAATAATCTAGCTCAAGATGTAGTCAGATGAACCCTGGGAATCTCCAGCAATCCCTCATCAGTGAAACAGAAAGGACGAAGGGGGCAGTAGGGACTAAGGAGGTCTTGCAAATACTGCAGTCCCTATCTATGTAGGGCTTTAAAGATCAGTAATCTGACCTTGAAGTTGAGCCTCCACCACACTGACAGCCAATGCAGGCCACAGAACACAGGTGTGACATGGCAAGATCTAGACAAGCCAGTCAACAACCTGGCTGCTACATTCTGCACCAGCTGCAGGAGGCGAAGGCCCACCCCCGGTAGCCCTAGGTATAAGGCAATTGCATGAGGAGACTGGATGTGGATGGCTTGGATATGCCAGTGGCATCCCCAGCTGGCCTCTGGAAGGTTCCTGTGGTGAGCAGACACATTGCTGTTGTCACCTCGGTCTCCACTGATATGGCATGACCCCTTCCGGTGGGTGCCTGCATTTCATCATGGCACAGCTCACAGAGCTGCCTCAGAATTGCCCTGTTCAGGTGGTATCGGCTGACTGTGTCTATGTCTGCCAGGTGCTCAAATGTTAGTCTGGCATGATACCACCATGGGGCAGGTTGCCTATTGTGCCTTTTGCTGCCACTTTGGTGGTTTGCCCATCTATCATCTCCATTAACATGCCCACCATCAGGAATGGTGCACCATCCATATTGATGGCCTCTATTGTGCTGCTACTAGTGTTCCAACTGGTGGTGGTGGTGCTGCTGCTGTTATCCTGCAATCTGCCTTCTGGGGGCTTGCACTTAATTCTACTTCTTTTATCCTATTCTCCTTAGTGTGCATATGGGTGGATGCGCTGTGTATGTGCTGTGTTAGCGCATTCATTTTGCTTTGTGAATGGGGATGTGCTATGTATGCAGCTACATGCCCCCTCCAGATGCACCGCATATCATTATTTTTGGGGTCAGATGCATCCTGTGTGGCACGGTGCATCTGGGATGTGCAGGAGCATCTCTGCCCTATATGAACAGCACCAGTGGACATCTCTGAGATGCACTGTGTGCATCTCTTTTGTGAATCCTGCCCTGTATGTTCTGTTGTGTGCATGAAAGGAAGTGTCATGATTTCTTGGCCATGCCTGTGTTGCACTGTAAAGAGAAGTAGTATGATTAACTTGCTGATGAAGCTTGTAAAGCTGGAAGTGAGAACCATATTGCCTTCTGTCACTATCACAGTCATATGTGAAGAAATATTATGCTGATTTTGTTCACCTGTGAAGATAAAAATGTGTATCAGGTCACAATTTTGTTTAACTGTGAGCAAAATGATTTCTGTGAAGACGGTGTATTACTCATGAGCCAAAGAGCATTTTTATGGTGCTATATTAGTATAATGTCAATTAAGACTATGCTCATGGTATTTTCCTATGAAGAGAATTAGTATTAATGAAGGTAATGTTGAATATTCTACAGTGAGAAGTGGTAATCAGATTTCGAAGATAACTAATGTTTTTTACAAATAAAAATTACAGTTTACCTCTTTCATACATTTCAAATTCACTTTGTACACATAAGTACAGTTCAGTACAGTTACACAGTTTTCTATGGACAGTTTGCATATTCACAGAATGCTAAAAAGGACCAAAATTGCTGTGGGGTGTGTTAACAGCTATGAACATTGAAGTTTCTGAATATTTTTACTTTATGTGAATAACACCATAACTACTGCTTTTTCATGCAATGCACAATGTTGCTTAGGTACAGGCCGTGAACAATGGAATGTGTAGCAGTACAGCATAATGGTAGTAGGTACAGCCTGTGGAAATGGAGTTTTGCTACAAAACATAGCATGCAAGCTGTGTTGTGAGGGGAGGATGAAAGGTGTCATATAGCATCAGCAGCACTGCTACAGTGATGTCTGTGGCACACACAAGCAGATGAATACAGTGCTGTTGGGGCTTCAAGACTGAAACAATCTTCAGTTTTCAAATCAAATACCTGTTTACCTTAAGAAATAGTGAAATACAAAGAAAATACTGCTACATAAGAAATGCAATACACATATTATATTGTCTAACTGTTATATGTATATATGTTGTCAGCAATAACACATTTATTTTTATTTAGTTTTTGTTGACCGGGTAAGTGCACTAGACAAATCCTGCCTATTTTCAGGCATGACCCGAGGGAAGGGGATACAGATGAATGCCAACTGATCTTGTACCAGATTAAGCTGTTGGTGGTATTTTTAGTGAATGAGGGAAATTTGGCCAGGACACTGGGGAAATTCCCCTACTCTTTTCGACAAGTGCCATGGGATCTTTAACAGCCACCTGAACTACCACCAATCCAGGAAGATGGGACCTCGGTTTAACGTCTCATCCAAAAGACGGCACCTCAGAAGTGCAGCACCCCTCTCATGCTGCACTACAGTGTCAGTACTGGGATATTAATTCAAGTGCCAGATGTGGGAACTGAGCCCACAGCCCTCTGATCTCCCAGCCTCAGAGGCGAGTATGCATGACAGGATGTGGGTAGTAATGTGATCACCACATGCCCTAGGATGTAATGAGTCATCTGGCCACAAGTTGAGTGCTTTATTGTCCCTTGAAGTGCAGCGAACACACAACTACCCACCACATGAAGGGTATTGTTGCAATTATCACATGACACCTTCTGAAAAAATCAACTTTTCAGACTGAAAGTATGCATTCTAAAAGTCAAATTAGTTTATTTCTGTGTACGTATCATTACACTGAAGAAAGTAGTCATAAAACTTGGAGGGGGGCTAACAGAACAGAGTATTATTATGCAACACGTTTTTATTTGTTAGAAATGCCTAGGGAGCTTACAGTATTTCCATAAAGAAACAAAATTTCTCTAACTACTTTGGAATGGGGGCACAGGGATCTAGTACTTCAGTGACTTGGCTGCTAGACTGACACTAGTTATTGCCCATCAGTAGTAGTGCCATCTACCATGGGGCAGTAGCTAATCAGAATAAAGCTTTAATTGTTGCTACATGATGAAGAGTTATTTTGCTCAGGAAAAATAATTCATATTTGTAGTATTGTTAATTGGTTTATGTACTGCTTATGAACCTTCACTTGTACAGCATGTGTAACACTGTATTGAGGCATACTTCCTCCTTACTAAGACAAATGATTTACCTGTGTCAGCAGCAGCCATGTGGTGGCATTGGGGAGGTAGATCTATGGAAAAGGAAATAAAAGTTCAGCATTTAGAAACATGTTCTCTATCTGTGATTGTTGTATATTATTACAATTAAAATTCCCAGTCCTAACTTCATGTAACATGCTGAGTGTATATTATCTGAGAATCGTACACCTGCAGTTGTTTTCATTGCTCATGACCTTGTGGACATTGTCTGAGACAGGTCATCTAGTACCTGATGTCTCATTGTGGTCTGCTATTCACAGGGCAATCTGTACTGCAGTACCTGTCACATAACACATTGCTTAATACTGGGATGCATAGGGAGAGGCATCACCAGTAGAAAACAAGAAGTTGTTATCCCTCTGTACAGACAGTTGGTGAGACCCCATCTGGAGTACTACTTGCAGTTCTGGAGACCCCATCTCCACAAGAAAATAGACTGGATGGAGGCTTTCCAGAGAAGGGCAACTAAAATGGTGTAGGGTTTGCACCAGAAGACAAATGAAGAGAGATTAAAGGAGCTTAATATGTATACCCTTGAGGAAAGGAGTGTGAGGAGGAACATGATAGAAACTTTCAAGTACCTCAAGAGAATCAACAAAGTCTAAGAGGGTAGCATCTTTCATAAAAAGAGATGTGCCAGAACAAGGAGGCACAGTTTGAAGATAGAGGAGGGACGGCTCAGAGGTAATGTGAGGAAGTATTTTTTCATTGAGAGGATTGTAGATACACGGAACAGCCTTCCTGAGGATGTAGTGGAGTCAAAAACAGTGGAGGAATTCAAGAATGCATGGGACAAGCATAAGGCAATTCTAGTGGGGGGTAGGGGGAAGTAAGCTATTGGTTAACCAGGATCTGCAGCTTATCCATTAGGCAGGTAAATGGGCAGACTAGGTGGGCCAAACAGTCCTTATCTGCCATCAATTTCTATTTTTCTGTTTCTATGGTATGACTTCTATGTAGAACAGGTAACATTTTATCTCCTGGAATAAAACTGTACTGCACATTCACAACTTTCTGAATGATTGTTATACATCTAGCATCTCTTGCTCTTTTGACTGTGATGAGACCATATCATGTGGAATTAACAGACAGGTTAGAAGGTGGCTCAAAACAGCTCCAGACTGGTTCCAAAGCAATATTCAAATTTACAAAACCTCACAAGAGCTTGACTCCACAGTTTCCATTTCAAGATCTTAGACTTGAGAAAGCACCAGTACAACGTGAAAACATTTGTCTGCACTAAGGGAGGGTGCGCTCAGCATTTTACTGCTGTATTTTATTATTTTTGTATTAAAAAAGTTATCTGTGACACAACATTGTGTGTTCCTCTTTGAAGTGGAGATTGTGGAGCCAAGATCTTGTGATGTTTTGGGTCATTTGCAATGCAAGCACACTTTTATACTGGACATGTCAGCCTGGTACCATACTGTAAGGTAGTGATTACAATGTCTTGTACTACCATGTATCTGTGTTGCTACCGGTGTAGAGGATGTGACAAGATACTGCCTGCAGGGATGCCCCCAGCTCTATTATGCAGCTAGCTGGGATGGGGTATCATGGAGAGAGGGGCCGTGTTGAGATATGGAATCCTCCGACATGATGCTCTGGCCACCTAGCTGCATGGTAGGGCTGGGGTATTCCTGCAGGTGGTATACTGCCACATCCTCTACATCGGTAGCTACAGAGATATGTGATTTTAGTAGATAGTGTAAGAACTACCTTCTAGTATGGTACCAGGCTGAGATAGTCCAAATGGCAGGGTTTTACAGCCCTGTTCCAGTGGTGTATATGGGTAGTGCAGAATCTATGCTGCTGCTGTGTGTGGCTCATGTCCACCTGTGCTGCTGTTTAGAGGTGGTGAGTATCTTCAGTGGGGGCATGCAGTACAGATATGGCAGGGCTCCTGCTGCTGTTAAGGTGCACTCTCTCGTGCTCTGCACTCCGTGTCTTTGTGCATGGCATGGAGTATTGCCATGCACACAACACTCCATTTGCACCCCCCATGCCTGCAGGCATATGGCTGGTATGAGGGATATGGTGCACAAGAAGCTTGTGCACCATTTTTGAATGCTGCTGGATCCCTGCTGTGTGGTACTGTGATGTAGGGTTACCTACCCATTTCTGCATAGCCAACTTGAACATTACTGAAAAGGACCCATTGATTCTTGTACCACATTACTGAAACAAGCAGTGATTAAAACAACACATAAGAAATGGAGAAAGGAAATCAATTACTATACAGTAACATGTCAGGTAAGTGGTTGTTAAGTTATTGTATAACAGTCTAAATTTACGCCGGTTATGTTTAGTGCTCTAAGCACATCCCAACATGTTCACATCATTTTATTTTCACTGGTGGAACACTGATTCTGCGATTGTGTAGTGATTCACCTAATATTTACTGTCTTTTTTATTTTCATGCTAATATGGAACTAGTGAAAATAGTGAAAGTAAAAAGGCAGTGAATATTTCCTGTTATACATTACAGTGTAATGTGTGAGACAGGCTTCCGTCTGCAGTGCCAGATGCTCCAGATGGACCAGGCTGGGGCTTTTCATTGGGCTAGTATTGAGTACCTGAGCCTCCAGCATGCAGTGGTCACTCAGTTTGGGTCGTAGAGGGAGCTGGGGCTGTCTGGGTACCTCTGTCTGTGCCTTCTTCATTAGGACCACCGTGCCCTCTCTCTGCATCGGCTGGTCTGTAATAGACAAATAAAATACACACACACACTTTAGTATTATGTCACTCTTACAGTTTACTACAGAATAATTTTTTTTTTCATTTTCAGTGTTCCTTTGCATGACTGATAGCACATCTTCATAGTCCAGCTAAAACGTCTGTATAGAAAACATTTGAAAACAGTTGCCTCTCCCCTATTAACCTCACAATGCCTTGGTTTTACAATATCATGGTGCCCACCAGGACAACAGACTGTAATGCCACAAACAGCAATTGTGTGGTGAACAAAGGAGAGTCAGATATATTTTGAAAGACTCTGTGAAGTAATTGTTGCATTAGCTACAATATTTAGCAGACCAACAGCAGGGGCAGTAAATAAAATAACTTATAACTAGCAAATAGTGAAGTTAAAACAGAATTAGTGTAAATCTAGTGTTTTTAAGCTCGTTATTATAATAAGCAGTTGTTCTTTAACCCACTGTCATATGGAATATCAGAAAGTATTGTACTTGACCAGCAATTGCCTGATACTATATAGTTTTAACATCTACTCATACATACAGTTCTTGTGAAGTATGACAACAAGTATTTCTATTCTATACTGTGCTGTGACACTTCAATTATTTAGTGGTGTTATAGCAGACACCTATTCTGTAATGTTCTGTAATATACTTAGACTTTACCACTATAATGAAACATACATTTTGTATGCTTGATATTGAACCAACAGGTATCCGTATTACTGTAGTGAATACTTGTTATATGAGACACTTATTATACTGTGATGTTCTGTAATGTACACATACACACACACACACACACACACACACACACACACACACACTAATATACACAACCTTTAGCACTGTAATAAAAAATACATATTGGCTGGCTATTCAAAGGGGTTGTGTCTGGCGCAACCCAGCATTGCACCTCGGTGAGATATTGAAAGAGTTGTCAGGAGCAGTGCAAATCCCGATGCACCGGGGAGCAATGTAATGGTATGCGGTGCAGATGCAGGGGGCGTGCCCATGCATAAGCGGCACATCTCTATATTCAGTCTGGGATGTGCGGCACATATGGTGGTGCAGCCCTGCACTGCATTGCATAGGAGGGCTCAAAGTTGAGCCATGGAAGAGTGGGAACAAGTCCCAGCCACCCACAGGTGGGCTGCTGTATTGCAAGGTGCAACACAGCAGCTGGCAGCCATGGGTGGCCACCCACCCACCCAGAACACCATCCACAAGTACACATACCCCACTGATAGTCTAGTGGCACCCCCTGAGTCCCCAACTCTCCAATAAATATAGTACTTGTTCATCCCTGGTGGTCTAGTGGTCCCCCCTCCCACCCAAGTCCCCGATTCCCCGATATATGTATTTATGACCATCCCTGGTGGTCTAGTGGAACCCCCCCAGCCCATTGCCGTGATCACGGTAAATCACCATAGATCATTTGCCTGGGGATCCAGTGGCACCCCGCACCCCTGCCACCCTTTGGGACCCTTGCCCACCCCCACCCGCCCCATCATTGGCAGTGACTACATCCCACCTGCTTACTGCCTGGCTGCCCACTCGAATGACAGGTACAGTATATTATAGTCTACAGGGTCCCCTGTGTGGACCAATGGGCTTTCAGGGCATACTGTACTAGACAGTCCCAAATATGTGAATGATACTGACAATGCCATAGTCAACAGTGCTGTGCCATGACACATCCCTGTTGAATATCACCTGGTCTTGGCCCCGGCATGTCACAATTGCACTGTGCCCAGGCTTGTGCCACTGCATGGCGCAGTCTGAATATCTGAACCATTGTGTTTTTGCTGTTGAACAAATATGGTACTTGACATCAGGATCTTGATATTGAAAAGTTTGTGCCTGGTGCCTAGTGGACCTCCCTCCAATCCCCAACCAGGTCATGGAACACAGAATTCATGGACTTCTGGTGACACACTTGATGCAAGTGGCTGTGCACTAGCTAAGCCCTGAGTCAGCGATGCCTAAAACTTTTACTTTTTAACATTTCAGTCCCCTATTTCACCTGCCTTTATCCTTCAGTCCATTCAGTTCTCCTTCCTTACTCCAGTGATCCATTAAAAGACTTGCTCCCCTTGGGTAATGGATCCTGTCTCACAGCCCAACCTTGCCAGTTACTGCACATTCCCAGGTCTCCAAATGGTACAGGATGGATTCTCCACCCAGCCCAGAAGCAGACTCCTTGATCCTGGATCTCTTTGTTGACATGCTCACCTCCATCAAGCTGATTGTACAAGCCACTGTGAGCAACCTCAAAGAAGTTAAGCAGACCCTGAATTCTTTGGCCTGCTGCATTACAAATATTGACGCCCGGGTCAGCACTCTAGAAGAGAGTGCAGCCTAGAAAGGGCATTAAGTAGTTAAGCTCTGCCCCAAAGTGGGGGAAAAGTTGATCTTTTCAAACCTAAACATCTGTCGCACCTCATAAACCAGATGAAGTGTCCCAGTTTTCCATGACCTGCCCCTCACCTCCTATGAGTCCCCTGATAATCAAGCACTTACACATCTCCCCCAACTTGCTACTTACCCCTCACTGCATTTGGCCAATCCATATCCTTATTTCCCCCATAACCCACTCCTGTCATTTCCCATGCCATACCCCTCCTCCTCATCCTTCTCCATTCCCACCTCTCTCCCCTTCCTATCCCCCTCTACCCTCCCTCTACCTGCTCCCTCCCTCTTTCAATCCTCCCCATACCCTAGTCTGCAACCTGACAAAGATATCCAGCCCCTGGTTATCTGCTCTAAAGTCTCTACTACCTACCTTTTCCAATGTTTTTGCTACCCTACACAATAGCCCACATGTTATACCTAAGCCTCTTTGCTGACTGTTTTGTCTCTTATTTACCTAATATTGTATGCTATTGTAATCTTCACAAGTTGTAACAGTTGTGCTGCCTGTAACCTCTCTTTCTGTGATTGTAAAGTTACTCTGTTTGACGTGGAACATTTGTAAATGAGCTTCTGCTCAGAGGTTGTAATCCAAGACTTCAATAAATTAAATAAAACAAAGTGCTGTGGTGCTTAGAACAAAAGGTGCATGACTTGTAAAATTTTAACAAGTGCAACAGCTTGTTATTGAAGGGCATTCCTGAGGAAGCTAACGGGAAAGACACCATCACTTTCTTGAATCAGCTCTTTCTTCATGTTACTCCCCTACAAATTTGGGGTTTACTAAAATGTCTTCCTGGGCCCCTAATGCCCACTGTCAGGCTAGTGTCCCAATCTAGGCTGATTCTGTGTCTTTGTTTGAAAGTGCCATATTAAGCCTCCGCACCTGTCCCTCTAAGAGAATAGCTAATCTGTGTTTCAAAAATGGTCTGTGCTGAGTCAAAGCAATTTAGGGCTTGTGGCTGGCCAGACAGTATGTTGTTTTGCTCCATTCTGCAGTTGCTATTTGTGCAGAAGGAGCTTATGTAGGAACTGTGCTTATTTACTGTTTATCTGTTGTTATATTAGAGATAGAGATGTTTGTCTAACCTTCTTTAATTGCAGCAAGACCATTTGGATGGAAGCCACCATTTTAGGTCCAGAACTTCCAGTAACTGGACCAATAGAACCGTTGGGGACCTAAATGGGATCCTGTCCCCAGGGGCCTTGTGGGAAGGAAATTCTGTAGTCTTGTAGTTTTATTCAGTTGTTGCCCAAATGGTCTGGAGGGAGAGCCCTTACTGTGATTGGCGGCTCCTGCCACCAACTGAACCTTTGGATTTAGAAGGGAAATGCCCTGTGTTCCCAGAGACAGTGGATTAGTTAGAGTTGAAGGTTGAAGTGTGAACAGCTCAAGCTTTTGAGCAGCTGCTCCCAGAAGGACCATAAGGGAATCAGCGGGAAGAGGATTAATTTGCCCTCCTGCCACCTTCTCCTGCATTGAGCTGCCTGATTGCAAAAGTCAGACTTGTCCGATTCCAGCCAGGAACTGCAGCAGAAGAGAAGTTTGTTAGAGCAACTTGTGATTTGGACTGAAGATTTGCTCCTGAAGTGATCAGCCCAGCTTGTGTGTAAAGTATACTTGGATTGAAAGGTTTGTGCAGTAAAGCTGTTGATTTGCAACTGGACTGAATCCAAACTGTTTTCAGAGGTGGTTATTGATTTAAATGTGCTGAATGTGTTTCTTGGGTCAAGATTTGGTTCCCAATGAAAGAACCTGTTATGTCAGCTGGATGCTTCACCTGTAGAAGATCACAAACTTTACCAGACTGCTCATCCCAACTGGGCCCTAACAATTTGCCTTGGCTGCTACACTATCACCAGAGACTGTAACAGTGAGAGCCCAGCTCAGGGATCCAGTCCCTGAGCAGCAACAACATGCTGGTTGTGGCCACCTGGAAGAAAAGCCATGAAGAAGAGGTGTGTCATGCTGGCCCTATTTACCCCAAGCTTCCCTGCCATCACCATGAGGCTTCCATATCACCTGCCTTACTTCAGATTCCTGGTAGTGTGAGTACAAATCAGGGTAGCTCCCTGCAATGAGACCATAAATAATTGTGGTACCATCTGATTGTCTTCATTTATTTGGTTTTGCAAAGGACTGAGCCAACTGGCTTGGATTACAAATAATTTAAGTGTTTTGAATGTTAAATGCTTTTCTTTCCATCAAGGGCACCAACATCAGCAGCAACGGCGGCCACCCCCGGGCAATGCCTTTGGCTAGCCAGACTTACCATCCTGGGTATCCAGTGTTGTATAACTGTTAGGTTAGGACTAGGAGTGCATGTATCCACTGAACTAATTCAGACAGGTAATCATTTGCCTAGATTCATGCCCCTTCTTTGTTCACTGCCCCCAAATAAATCTGATTGTCTTGTTTTATGCTTAACCTGGCTAGTGTGCATATTATTAGTTGGATTACAGTATTAAGATTGTAGTGCTGCATTGCTAACCTTATTTTACAGGGGGTCTCCAGGGAAGTTGCTGCAGGTCCAGCCCTGGTGGTAAGTGAGAAGGGTGTGAGCACATTATTACTGTTTCCTACTGATTGTGAAATTACCACTGTGTTAGACACTAGACCATTGGGAGGGTTGGAGGGTGGTTATAGCTTCCGAGAGAGCTATACCAGAACAGATAAGCAACCCCAATACCATTTCTCTGGGTGGATGCACCTTGTTACAGAACTCAGGCCCCTTAACCTGTGTATAGTCATACAGGCAGGGGTAGTAGCCATTAGAATAGTGCCATCTAGGGGTTACATTCAAGTTGATGGACCCCCAGACCATGGTGCTTCCTACATACTCACCAAGAGTGCCCAGTGCTCTCTGACCACCTCCACCACAGGGAAAGTGTCGATGGGCCATTATCTGCAAATTCCTAAATTGCCAAGACAAGCTAAAGGTGCAACAAGCTGCACATTCTCAAGCTACTCTTCACTGGCATGAGACCCACTACTGTATTTTCAATGACTTCAGCCAAACCGTTCAAGAGAAGCAGAGGACCTACAATAACATCAGAATAAAGTTCCATGCTGGTCAGGTCGAATTCTGCATTGTGTTCCAGCATGGCTGATTGTGAATCTGCCCTCTGGTTCCCACACCTTCAATTCTTCTGCAGTCACCTCCCATTAGCTGCCAAACATTTTACCCATTTTATTCCCTAGGAAGCCCAAGCTATCCACCCTGCTGCCGTGGATGCATAATTGCTGAACCAGACTTCTCCTTGTTGCTGTTTTTCTTTAATTTCCCTTTTTTTTTTTTCTCTATGTACTGTTGCGAGGATGAGTAGTAGACTGGTCTCTGGATTTTATCATTTCCGATGCCTGCCAAGGATTCAGTACCTAGCTGCTCCCACATTCCCCTAACAAGCCTTGCTAGCTCTGCTTCTGGAGCCTTTTGAGCAGCATGTCACCTCGTCTTCTCCTGTCAGTTTACCTCTTCCTGCTTTCTTCAGCACAGCTGCCATGTTCAGATCAGGTTATCTCATCTGGCCTCCACCTGGACTACAGCGTCTCCTCTCCCTCTCCTGGCAGGGATCAGATCATCAGTGGACATGGAAATGGGTAGGAACTTCTTGCCCCTATGGCAGGGTGTGGCTGCTTTTTACTATTTATTGACTCTACTCAGCATGGATGTTGGCACACAACTCATTTGCTGGATGCACTATCCCACAAAGCAATAAATTTTCTTGACACAGCATGGCTCAGCAACTCACCTCAGCTTCAGTGAGAGATAGCTGGGAAGTGGTATGCTTCTATCCAAGACATTGCTTCCTTCATTCCAACAGCCTGAGCCCTTGAATTGTCAGCCCCCACTCTTGCATTTTCAGTCCAGGACTTTACTGGCTGCTTGCATGGACACTGTTGGAACCTCTCCAGGTATTTTTTCTAACCTTATTTTTTGTACCTCTTTCACTGTCAGGACACTATGTTTTACAAAAAGTACACTTACACATAGTATTCTGGCAAATAGTTCCTCTGTTCAGTGGTTTCAAGGATTTTTGGTTAGGTGTGGACCCACTCTTATTTGCAATATTCTTTTGTAGTTACTAAGTTGTATGGAATTATTCTGAATGCATCTACATATAGTTTGTTTGGGCACTAGTTCTTTTGTCCATTGTTTCTTGCAGTTTATTTCTCTGCTGGATGTTATTCAGATGGGGGCTGAGTGGATGTCCTTATTTGCCAGACCAAACGGCATCGCTGGGACAGGCCCCTGCATGACTTTGTGAACAAAGAGTCCACCCAGGTTCATGTTTGGGATCCGATGGCAGGAGCCTCCCCTGCAATAGAATGGCAATTACACAACCCAGAACCTCAGAGGGGATGCAGCTGGACCTACCGTTCTGGTCCAGACCTGGACATTGCACATGGGATGCTACAACTCAGGTGGCATATCAAATTTTATGGGGGGAAGGGATGTCTGTTTGTATTTTTTTTTCTGTATTATGTTGTTGATGGTGTTTGGGGGAAGAGTCTGCTCAATCAGGAGATTGTCTTGCCTTTTTTATGAACAGAGGTCCTTGAAGACAGGATCTTTTTGTGCTTGTCACTAAAGGATCCCAAACTTACAGGCCCAGCCATATATCGTAGGTGCCTACTGTTGTCCCCATGGCTAACACCTCAATATCCCTAATTACACGGAATGTGAAAGGAGCCAAATCTCTGCAAAAGCTTTCTCAGGTGCTCACCCACTTAAAACACAATGTCCATCCACTATTTTCCTTCAGGAGACATACCTCTGTGCCCCACATATCCCCTTGTTATGGCACAGCGGAGTGGAACAAGCATTTGGGGTTGCCCTTTTATCCAAGGAGGCAGGTATAGCCATTTTAACAGCCAGACACACTCAATTTCATTTGTTGGACCAGATTTCCATCCCCCAAGGGAGATTTCTTTTGTTAAAAGGTGTACTACTGTAGATAACAACATATTTGTCCTGGTAGACATATATGGTCCTAACCACTATGACCCCTCCTTTTTTCCACCCACTTCGCTCATTTGTCTGATGGGTCCCAGTGCCCCCTTACCTTAGGAGGAGAATGGAATGTGGTGATGGACACATATATGTACTATCAGTCTTCAAAACAGGACTATCCCTAGATCAGTGAGCCCTAACGGATTTAGCCAATAACCTTTCTTGTGTGGACCCATGGAGGGTTTTAAAGCCTATGCTCTGGGATTTTACATCTCACTCTATCCCCCATGGTACCCGTCCCCATTTAGAGTACTTCCTTATTAGCTTCCACCTTTTACCTGGTCTGCAGATTGTAGAGATCTTCACATAGATTATCTCCAATCACTCCCCAGTATCTCATTCTTTAACCTTAGATGGAGAGGTCAAATGTGACAGGATTTGAATACTGAATAATCGCTTGCTGCAGGGCCCCCATATCCTAGACCCCTTAAATACTTTACCACTATCTTTTTCCAAGAAAATACAGACACAGTCACTACTGCTGCCACTCTTTGGAATGCATATAAGTAATCCATTGACTTTTCATGAAATGGAAAAAGAACAAGCTCTCTCAGGCCTCAGAACTTCTCACTCACATTCAGGAGATTGAATAATACTTCTTCAGTAGTTCACCCATTGAAGTCCACAAATAATTGTGCATCATCCAGGAATGATACCATGAACTTAATAGGGAACAGGCAGAATTGGCCTTATTTTGGACTAAAACCTTATATGTTACACACGGGGAGAAAGCCAGTAAGCTTCTAGCCTCCAACACTGACAACAGGAAACACAGAAACATAGAAATTGATGACACATAATGACCGCTAGGGCCATCTTGTCTGCCCATTTTCACTGCCTACTGTAAAAGCCGCAGACCCTACTTGATCTCCATATTTACCTCCTCATTCTTATTGCTAGGGTTCCCCCATACCTGTCCCATGCATGCTTGAATCCTCCACTGTGTTTGCCCCCACCACCTCCTCTGGAGGTCTGTTCCATGCAACCATCATGCTTTCTGTGAAGAAATACTTCCTTACACTACCCCTTAGTTTACCCCCTTCCAGCCTCATGCCATGCCCCCCCCATTCCTGGGCATTTCCTTTTCTGAAAGATGCTACCCTCCAGTACCCTATTTATGCCTTTTAGATATCTGTAGGTTTGCATCATATCTCTCCTATCTCTTTTCTCCTCCAGAGTATACATATTGAGGTCCACCAGTCTCTCCTCATATGACTTTTGGTGCAGGCCCTGCACCATCTTTGTTGCCCTTCTTTGAACTGCCTCCACCCTGTCTACGTCCTTAGGGAGATGTGGCCTCCAGAACTGGATGCCGTATTCCAAATGAGAACTCAGTAATGATCTGTACAGTGATATCACCACCTCCTTTATTCTGCCAGTAATACTTCTCCGTATGCACTCCAGGATCCTACTGACTCTACCCACAGCCTTGGCACATTGTGTGGCCACCTTTAGGACATCAGATATGATTACCCCAAATTCCTTTCCTGTTTGGTGACCATCAGTTCCTCATACCCCATCATGTAATCCTCCCCTGGGTTCTTGCATTCCAAACTTGCCACCCCTCTCATAGCACTTATCTCTTATTTTACCTCCGCTCCCATGACACCTCCCCCTTCCCACCTCCCCCCTCCCCTACCCACCACCTCTCTCCTGTACTTCTCACTGTGATGCTCTGACAATGCCTCCGGCTGCTACTACTCCCATCTTGCCATCCCATTCCTCCTCCATTGTTCTTTACTCCTCTCCTAGTTGATGCTGCTCCAGGCCATTCTATGTACTGAGCTCTCTAATGTGTTGCCTCCTCCCTTAATTAATAACTGTATAATGTACTGTTTATCTGCAATGCTGTTATTTCTGTTGCATCCCCTGTATTGTACTTCAGCTGATGTGGAACCTCTGTAAAAGAGCCTTGTCTCAAAGGTATTTGTAATCGTAGAACCAAATAAATAAATAAATAAATAAATAAATGCATGATTTTGCTATTTTTTGCATTAAATCTCAGCTGCCACAGTCTGGACCAGTCCTCCAGTTTAATCTAGGTCCCTCTTCATTTTTGCCACCCCTACCCAGAGTGTCCACCCTGTTACAGATCTTAATGTCATTCACAAAGAGGCACACCTTCCCCTCCAGCCCCTCCACAATGTCACTTATGAAGACATTAAGCAGGAATGGGACCAGAACTGATACCTGTGGCACGCCGCTGGTCCCCCTCCTTTCCTCAGATTGAGCACTATTTACCATGACCCCGTGTCTTCTATCACTCAAGCAGCTCCTAAGTTTACCACATTGTGACCCACTCCCAGGCTACCCAACTTGTTCACAAGTCTTCTATGTGGAATGGTATAGAAGACCTTACTGAAATCCAGGTAGGTGACATCCATCGCTCTTCCCTGATCCATGACTTTGGTCACCCAGTCAAAGAAATCAATTCAAATTGTTTGACATGACATTCCTGCTGTGAATCCATGCTGTCTCAGATCATGTGCTCCATCGGCCTCAAGATAATCCAAGATCCTTTGTTTAAGCAGTGATTCCATAATGTTCCTCACAATTGAAACCCAATGCTTTATCTCATCCTTGGTGGATCCTGACACAAGAGAGGTCATCACAGACTTGAGACACATTGCTCAGGTATTCCAAATCTACTACACTCACCTTTACAATCTCCCACTCTCACTGGAATACCTGGTTGACATTGGTTCTTACCTGTCCTGTATTCCACTACCCTCCCTCATGCCAGAACAACAAGAATCACTTGCCCTTCCAATCACTACTCAAGAAAATTTAGCATGCCATTACCACCCTTTTCTCTGACAAAGCCCCTGGACCAGACAGTCTTCTATAAAGCTCTGCATTCTGAGATTTTAGCACCTCTACATGCAATGTATATTGAGGCCCACCAGACCCACATCTTGGACACACTCCTTCAACAAGCCACCATAACTATGCTGGCCAAGCCTGGGAAAGATGCTACACGAGTGCAGAATTATTGTCCCATCTCTCTACTTAATATGGATCTAAAAATCCTGCTGCAGTTGCTTGCTGCCAGACTGCAATGTGTTTAGGCTAACCTGATTGATCTGGAGCAGGTTGGGTTTGTCAGTAGCAGACTGTCTTCAAATCACCTTTGGAAATTATTCCACCTCATCTCAGCATCCAGGAGGTTGGAGGTCCCAATGAGCCTTGCCTCCTTGGGCACTGAGAAAGCCTTTGTCAAGTTCTCTTGGCTGTGTTTGTTCCACCTTTTGAAATATTATGGGTTCCCCTTTGACTAAATACAATGGATCCATCTGTTATACTCTGGTCCATCAGCTAAGGTCAGTTGTGATAAGGTCTTTTCCTCGGAGTTTCTCTTAACCAACAGAACTTGACAGTTCTGGCCTCTCTCCCCTTTCCTCTTTAACTTATACCTAGAGCCCCTACTTATCAAACTCAACCTAAACAAGTCCATTACTGCTATTTCTATAGGGAGAAAGGAATGCAAAGTCTCCTTATATGCAGAAAACATCCTGCTGCACCTTCAGCACCTTGTTACTTCCCTCAAGGCTGCCCTTCATGAGATACAAGTGTTTAGTACCCTTTCATTTTATAAGCTTAATTTAGCAAAGACCATAGTGCTTCCCTTAAATCATAAAGTTAGCAGGCAAGAACTGACTCCCTTAGGCCTCACTTAGACTCCTTCTTTCCTACTCTACCTGGGCATTCAGGTTTCAACCTCCTAGCATTGCCTAGTTCAAAACAAACTCATGGCATTATTTTCAACTCTTAAACAGGAACTCCATATATGGCTTCTCTTCCTCTTGCATTGTGGGGTAGAATCAATATTATCAAATTGAATGTCCTCTCCCACCTTGTTATACCCCTTTCATATGCTCACAGTTCAGCTTCCCCTTAAGTGGTTCCAGACATTACAAAAACTCAAACCATCTCTCCTCTGGTAAGGTTGGCATCCAGGATGCACTTACACCAAGTTTTCAACCCCTCATTCAGCCAGAAGCTTTGGTCTCCCTGACTTCTTAATCTATTACCATGCAGCACAAAGAGCACAATACTTTATTTGGGGCTCTCTTCTTTCTCCTCCTCCCAGCTCCTCCTACTACAGTCAATGGCTTAATAAAGAGGAAGACCTTTACACCCAACACAGCCTTACCCTCTCCTCATTGCTGTAAACAAAGGTGGCCTCTTTATCTAGGGTCCTTAAGGATACCCATATTGCTATGTCCCTTGTCATTCATACACAACTACTACAGCTTGTTAAAACCCCTCTAGTGGCGCCACTTGCACAACCCCTATGGCATAACCATAATCTCTGAATAGAAACATAGAATTTGATGGCAGATAAGGACTGCTTGGCCCACCTAGTCTGCCCATTTCCCTACCTAACAGATAAGCTGCAGATCCTAGTTAACCAACAGACTACTTCCTCCTACCCCCCCACTAAAATTTCCTTATGTCTGTCCCATGCATTATTGAATTCCTTCACTGTTTTTGACTCTATGTTTTCCTCAGGAAGGCTGTTCCATGTATCCACAACCCAGTACTGAACCCTGCTGTACCCCACTAGTAACTCTCCTTTCTTCACTGTGGACTCCATTTACTATTACCCGCTGTGTCCTGTTATCCAACCAGTGTTTTACCCAGGCTACCACCATGCTGGCTAATTTGTTTATTAATCTTTTGTGTGTGACTGTGCCAAATGCAATGAATCAGCGGCCTCCCCCTGCACCAGCCAGATAGTCAGGCAAGGGGCCTATCCACTGCTGCCAATCTCATGCACAACAGCTATTGGACCTCTTTCGCTCAACACCAGGACAGTTATCATCTTCCTTCAAAATATTTTTTTCTTTCATTGTCAGGTTAGGCATGTAATAGTGGGAACCTTTGGCACCTGACTCCAAATGACCCAGACACTCCTGCTTTGCCCCAGTTGATACAACTTGCTTGTGTACCTCACCACATCTCATCTTTGTACAAAGCCATTTGTGCTCTGTTGCCATGCAAATCTGTGCACCTTTCCACCTATTGGGAGAAAACCCTTTCCTGGGATGCCTCTGACTGCAACTGGGAAAGTATTTGGCTCACCACTCATAAATACAGCAAAATAGACAACTACAGGCTAATGCAGATTAAAGTTTTACAAAACATGTGTTGCACTCCTGAAAATCTGCATACCTGGAAGATATTGAACTCACCCTTGTGCCCCAAATGCAAATCTGAGGTTGGCACATTAAAGCACATCCTCTGGGATTGCACTAGAATCCAGGCACTATGGGCACCAAGTTGCTCAACAGCTTGACCCTCTCCTGCAGCTATAGGATACCTTTACCCTTTAGGCCTGCCTGTTTGGTTTATGAGTGGAACTTCTCATGGGCCATTGCAAGCACCATTTCATGCTTGTCACATTGGCTGTTAAGAAAGTTATTTTATGACACTGGAGGGACATGTCTGCTCCTACAGTTCAGGAATGGCTTGTAGAAACCATGCAGGGTCTCCATGTGGAAAGAAATGCTTGCCTCCTTATGACACCGGCAAGCAACTTTCTGCTGTCACTGGGAGGCACTTTATGCATTACTGGACATAGCCAGTTTGGCATAGCATTTGCACCTGGCTCCCACACCTACTGCCTCTGGGCCCTTTCCTCTGGCTTAGATGTGTGGCTCCTAGGCTCTTGACTGACTGAGTGGGATGGAGGGGACTCACTGTGTGTAGTCTATTCCTCTGTCTCATTCTATTTTCATTTTTAGGGTTGCAGGTAGGCGGAGCCTGTAGCCCTATTGCATCAGCTCTAAAAATGAGCTACAGGATTCAGACATTGGAACACTTCCTTTAGAGTTTTCAATTGATCCTTCTACCTCTTTGCAGCCCTTCAGTTTAACCCTTACAATGCTGCAAACTGAACAACTTTCCAGAGCTCAATCAAATAGATTAATTCTAGTTCTTTCAGCAGCCTAGATATTAAGAAACAAATGATCTGGAGAATCACCTCTCCTCCCCAGTCTTATAGTGCTTCAGTGAGTACAAGATACATGTTTTCATTTGAACCTGACTTGGTAAACAGCTGTATCCTTCTACACTGCAGTATATAGCACTGTTTCTAGAGCCCCTTAAATAATTGTGCATCTCAAAAGAGCTTAAGGCAGTAATGGCTGTAATTTCTATTAAAATACATTCATCATTTCAAGGACATGTAAGATAAATAGCTATGGAACAGCTAACTTCTATAAACAATGAAAAGATTATTTATTTTCAGTGGCACTTCTTTTCCTGCACTCTAGCATATTTACCTGAGTCTGAAGTATATGTGTTGATTTCCTGCAAAATGTGTCTTTAAAATGGAGATATTTATAATAATTAGATAGTTAATGAAGTGGTGTATCTTTTCTAATATTTTAATGGTTTCAACTCCCCCTGTTCTCAGATTTCCTTGCAATACATTTGAGTCTTAACCATTGATTATGTAGGTCATTAATCTTTAGCCTTCTTGTGTGCTTTTATATACGTAAACGCTTACATTTTATTTTCTTCTTCAGTACCTTGAAGACATTGTGTTTTTGCAGTTTTTTGAAAATTCCTCACCTCTTTCGTTTAGTTTTTCTGTCCAATGTCCACCTCCAAATTTACATTTTTTTATTTTTATTTGATCAAGTTTCACAGCATGTAAATCTAACAACAGTGGCAGCTCCTGCTTCTGTTGATTACCAGGGCACTGGCTAGGACCTAAAGTTGGAAGCAGGGCACCTACTGAAACTGGAATGGAAAGCATATGTGCATATTCATGCTTGCTTCTTGGAGTATTTGAAATAATGATGAATGTTATGTTTCTAAAAAAAAATGCAAATTCCATTTTATTTTGTTACAGGGGATGGGCCTGCTTCTTCTGTCTTGGAGGTGGGGATACAGATGGCCCAGCTTCTCTTGGCTTGGGCTGGATGGCTTTGCTTCTCCTGGCTTGGGGAAGGGGAATTGCCCTGACCCCTGCTTTCTCTAGTAGGAGAAGCTGGGCCACATGACTCAGAGGATAGGGCCACCCCCAAGCTAGGAAAAGCAGGGCCACCCAGAGCAGGGAGAAACAGGGAGATACCCTTCCCCCAAGCCCAAACAAGCAGGGCCATCCTCACTTCCCCAAGTGGGGAGAATCAGGGCCCCCCACCAGGAAAAGCAAAGCTATTCTCTCTGGGGCAGGGGAAGTTAAGTCTTTTCCATCACCTGAACAAGAAGAAATGATCATTCCAACCCTTTACAGCAGATATCCACCTACCAAAATGGTCCTCAATGGATTGGCCACCTGCAGTGGCAGGCCAGGAAATCGAGGGCCATGCATTATCTCTTTTAAGTCTCTCCCCTCCTCTCCCCACAATACTGAGACATTTTCAAATAAATGCATCCACTTACCTTAACAAAAAGGCACAAGCAATCAGAACCTTGTCACTCTGGTTCTGCAGGCAGTTTCTTTCTTGGCTGTTTTTGCTGTGGGCAGGACTTTTACTTGAGGGTCTGACTCTGCTGCAGCTACTGGCTGGGTAGAGTGGCTAGCTGGTGCTGCACTCTCTCATTACCAAACCAGACTGTGCTCTAGTATTTTATGAAAAAAGCACAGCATAGTACAGCTCTTTTAAGGTTAGCTATACTGCTGGGTTGTGGGGAGGGCTTCTGTGGTGCAGCTTGCAAGCAACGGCAATGCAGTTATGGCTTGATGGGCATGGTAGGCTGGATGACTCCTTATCCAGGCAGCTAGGCAGTCACCAGGAGCCAAGCCACAGTGCCACTCACTGCCCCCAACACTGGGTGCCCAATTATGGGGTAGGGTGGTAAACTTGCTGCTCAATCCTGTCACCACCAGACTTCCCCAATTCTGACAGTAAGTCCCTAAACCTGAGTCGGACAGTAAATGAAAAACAGTAAGTAAACAATAACAGCCAAACCCCAGTGCTGCCAACCCTCCATTCTAACACTAGGTGCCCAGCCCCCCGATCAAACAGTCAATGAAAAAAAGTAAGCAGACAATGGGAGCCCATCTACAGTGATGTTTTAGAAAGAAACATTAGTTGTTTTCTGCATTAATCTATTGTAGCATTGCTCCCTGTTATTCATTGTACTATTGCACATTTATGTACTTGCCACTTGTACCTCAGATAAAAAGCAGTGTTATTCCATAGTCAGCAGTAAAACTCTAACCCACTTAATAGAAAAGCATATGGGAATTCATAGGATGAATACTAAAAACAACAAAAGTGCAGTTGTGCAATGAATATCAGGGAGCAATGCTAGGCCACATT
The DNA here is from genome assembly GCA_016271365.2 of Neoceratodus forsteri. Taxonomy (NCBI): domain Eukaryota; kingdom Metazoa; phylum Chordata; order Ceratodontiformes; family Ceratodontidae; genus Neoceratodus; species Neoceratodus forsteri. Next base: position 48,771,034 of record CM057454.1, on the reverse strand, counting down.
GCTGCAAAAACAACTAATGTTTTAATCTTGAAGCAGAGTTTTATCAGAGTGAGTAACTTAATGCAGAAATGCCCTTATATTATCTGTCACTAGGTCTGAATAGCACATGTATGAACAGCTCTGTCAATAACAGTACCTTCCATACAGCACTATGCAGAACCGTGGCAGGAACAAATGTGGCAAGTAAAGGCAATGCCACTGGTAGCGGTCACAAAGCACACTGATGACTGCTACCAGTCCAAACACTTATTTTAGTGGGGACTCTGTCCCCACCCCCCCTTAACTAAAGTAATCAACTATGAGTTGGATTTGGATTATGGGAGAAAAACAACATTTTGTCTGCCAGGATTAGATCTCTGATCTCCACCATCATTGTGGCTAAGTAGCTCCCTGTTGTAGTCCTCTTTGCCATGGGAGCAGCTTATCCACCATTTTTGATTTATCAGCCCTTGTCTTCTTCCTAGTAGCATGGACAGTGACATGGGTAGTGCTTACTGCACAGCACTGCTTAATCCCTGTCTCTATCTGTGGTACGCCATTCAGACATCACTGTTTTTTCTTTATGCTATATTTATAGCACTACTGTAACCAGTTATTATATTATCCATCACCAGTGATGTGTACAAATAAAAAATTTGAAACAATGAATATGATGCATCCTCAGGATATGAGGAGGCACTTATAAAATTATAACCGGCAACCAAGGTAATGAAAAGTATATCAAACCTGGTTTAAACTACCCAAAAGGCATATTTTCACAGTTAGTTAGTGCAGTAGTTGTAAAAAAAGCTTTACATATAAACTACAATATCAGGAAATATAAACCATATAGAAATACATTTTGTGGATCTTGGAGCGAAGCAATGAGGATATAAAATTGTCAGGTATTCATTTATGTATCACTTCTCTTGAGAGACATTTTCTTTAGAACTGTGGAACCAATGAACTCTTCAGTACAATGACTGCAAATATCAGGAATCTATTCTAAAACAGTAGATAAAAAGTAGGGCATTATTATATCAGATGCTCAGCCATAATTGATCTATATCTTGGGGGCTTGCTATAGCTCAGGTGTGAATGATTTCTATAGACAATCTTTATTTCCTGTATATAAAGATGGCAGGCATACTTTGCAACAGAAGCGTGTTTTTTTTTATTCTATAATAGTGGTAGTTATCTCAAAGTTGCCTACCTCGAGGTACCACTGAGGCACTCAAGTTGCAATTTGCATTGACTGTAATGTGATTTTGCCTTATTCTGCCTCAGTTTACCTAGGTATACCTCAGTACTGAGAAACTTCAAGGTATTCCTCAGTACTGAGAGACTTTTCTATGCCTGCCCCAGTATGATTGAGTAAATGAGCATCTGATATAATAATGTCCTGCTTTTTATTGTTTTTTACAATACGTGCCTGACATCTGTATTTTGTATCGCAGAGTTTACTGGATCCACAGTGCAAGAGAAAATGTCTCTCAAGAGAAGGAATATATATGGATGAACACCTAAACCTTTTTTTATTCTCTGTGCTTCACCCCAACACGTGCAAAATGGACTTCAATATAAATTCATATTTACTGTTATTGTGATTTACATGCAAAGTTTTTTTTAATACTTTCATCTACTTACCAACTGTTGAAAATATGCCTTGTGGGTTGTTAATACCAGATCTGATGTTATACTTTTCATTACCTTTATTGCCAGTTGTAACTTTATGAGCCTCCTTGTATCCTAAGGATGACCCACATTCCTCTCCTGCAGCCCAATTAGCTCTGGACAGAGTTTGTTTTCTTTCATTGTATGTTCCAACATTGTTTGTTACTTGTGCTATTGTTTTTTATATAAAACCTGAAAATAGCATACTTATTAAAAAACACAGAATCCATGCTGCTTAGCATCCTCCCCTCTCTCCCACCAAACACCGGTATCTCAGCTGTATCACAAACAAGTCACTTTCAGAGGTCTTAAGCATGTATCAATGCAGATATTGAAGATACAGAAAGTTTCTTTCTTTTGGAATTCAGTTATTTAGATGTGTGCACAGTTCTGGTGGTGAATGTTGATGTCTCCCCAGAGAATGAGACCATACAGAAGGGTTAGTAAATCCAGGGATTTAATTATTTGTGGGCCACAGTAAGCTGCAAAGATTTTCTTGTTAAGCATGTGAGGATAGGGCTGGGGGCATGTTCAAAGAAGAAGGTCTAAAGAAATGAAAGTGTGACTATGCCTTCATTGTATTAGCATATGCATTATACTGTTTTTTTCCTTTTTGTTAGACAGCTGGTATGCTTCATTTTAATTTAATTTCACATGTGATTTGTCATATGAACCACTAACAATGTAAGAGATGGTAACACTGTAAGTGTGTCTATGCAGTATGTCTAACTAATACTATTAAGTGTCATTCTATACTTACTAAAAAGGAGCATCTCCTCATCAGGAGCCAATGGATCCTTCTCCACCAGATCAGCTGGAACTGGTTCATCAGGCACTGTCTGCTGCCGTGGCAGGGAAGCCTGAATGTTCTGTAATAACAGAGAACATATAAAGACATATTATGAGGTAAGTTCTTTTCAAGAAAATATATTTTTATCTATGCAACATATTTAAGAGACAAAATGAAGTTTTACTACATTGCACTGCAGTTAATGAACATTTTACTATTTTTTGAAGACTTGTAAATGAGCTGCGTAAGCCTGGGCATGAACAGCTTTTGATTTTAAAAATGTATGAGCATTGAAGAGAACTTGGGTGTGACTACAGCACTTCAAGTGGGACATGGCTGAGGGGTGAACTGCTACAGTGTGGCTGAGCAGGTGAGTTGTTATCCACTTCACTACTTTTATTCATTAAGACCATATACCTTGTTTGGCAACAGCAGATGTATCAATTTAAGGCAGTTTTTGAATATGTTTCAAAAAGAGTCTCCAGTGTGTGTCTCAGCAGTGGCGGGGGGGGGGGAGGCTCAGTGCAAGACAGAATGTGCACAGCCTTTGTCAAACAGGTCACAGTGTAAAAGAGCAGACACTGATAACCCCACTACAGGTCACCATGCACACACATAGCTCACAGAGGGTGGCAGAACTATAACCCATTATAACTATATACCTGCTCCCCACTGGAAATATATTATGTGGCTGATTCTGCAATTATTTAATATATTTGCAAAGTTATAACAAACTTATCTGTTTGAATATGCAATTTTTAGAGTATTTTCCCTTTGATCACTTTCACTTTTTTCTTTGTAGCATGACCGAGTGATGTTCTTGCCAAGTGACATGCATGCAGAACCTTACAATAATGTAGGTTTTACTGAAAATTTGTGTAAAGTGTTATCTTGTACATAATTTTAGTTAGGTTTATTTGTAATAGAAGGTGGCAACTGTAATGCAAGGAGAGTAAGACAGCAGCTTCAGAAGCATACATGCAAGTGGGACCAAGTGTTGCTATAGCAACTGTTGTTCATGCTTGCATCTACTCTTCTGAAGATGCTGACTTGATTGCTCTCCTTGCTCTACAGTCAGTGTCTTGTTTTGGGGAAAAGGTCACTATAATTACCTAAAATACCACACTTTACACAGTTCTTCATGAAAGTCTTCTTTATTCTAAAGCTTTCCAAGCATCTCACTTGTTGAGATGAACACAGGTTGGTCAAGTTAGAAAGAAGAAAGAAAAAGTGCTTACATCGAAATCACTGTAAAAAGAGCAGGATTAACCAGATACATATATGCATATATTAAAGTGGCACGGTAACACCACTATAGTTAGGGATGAGCAGTGTCTGCTATATTAAACTTGAAACTTTGCACTTTAATAACATCACAACTGCATGAAATCTGGCATGCACTGTCAGGGACCATAGACCTCTTGATGTAGCAAGTTTTGTTCCAGTCAGATGTGTGGGTGTGGAGAAGCGTGGGGTCAAAAATGTGAAATTTACCATTTTTGTTAAATTTGTTGTCATGCTGCTGTGCAAAAATGGTGTGTACTTTTGTTTTGAAATTCTTAGAATATATAGGTTTTGGGTCACAATGGTGCCTTTTGCAGGTTTGGTTAAAAAAATATTAATCCATTCAAAAGTTATTAAATTTCAAAGTTTCCCATTATTTCCTATGGGACCAGATAGATGTCTCACTTGATAAAGGATTATTTGTCACAAATGGGCAATCCTTTGTCACAAATCGGCAATCCTTTGTCACAAATGGGGAATCTTTTTTCTTGCTGCCACCATCTTGTTGTTTCTTAGCAAGGCAAACAAAGTTAAAAAACAGAAAACAATGTTGTTTTCTGAAGTAATTAACCAATGTGTTCTGCTAACAGGGACCCATCCTATTGGATTCTGTTAGTTTCTTTTATAAATCACTTGGAAATCCATTTTCTTGACATGCCAAAATCCTTTTTTTGCAAATTTCAACAAAAAAAAAAAAGAAATCATTAAAAAGGATCTTGTTTTGCAATTTGCAAAACAAGATTTTTCTTTTACCACAAATTGCAAAAAAGGAACCACAGGAAAATATTTTGTTTCACGATTTGTGAAAAAATGATTGCCAGGTGGTCCTGTTCCATGAATTACATTTTTAATTTCCTTGGTTGTCTACTGAACCCCCCCACCCTGTCATGAAATTACCCACCATCCTGCTCCTACCCATCCTGACTCCCAGCCAGAGACCATCACAGCCCTTCTCTGAATTCTATAGCTGGCCACCGACTAAGCTATAAATGAGCACATACTGTATACAATTATTAACAGAATCAAAATGCAAACTCAAGTATGTATGGCAGGACAGAACTTTTAAACAGATGTCAGCAAAAAGGTTAACATTTTTTATTTTTTCCCCAAAGATTAAACTCTTAGATTTTGCTGTATTTAATTAAAGATGCAGCTTCTGAAGTTGTAACTGAGTGGTATTAATGGCTCTTTTAAGGCCTAATGGTAAAAGTAAACACAATCAGAAAAACTCTGCATATATTAACAGATGAATCTCTCTGTCATAAATTTTAGGGGGAAAAGTGTCCACTAGTGCCATTGCCTCCAGTAGGGTAACAATGTGGAATTTAAACAATACTGGCACTAAGAGGCAACCTTGTTTGACTTCATTGCTTGTAGGGATAAAGGTTGACATTATACAATTTTGGGTAGTCCTTAACTATGCTGGTATTATTAATGTGTAATAATTGCAGTAGAGGAAGGAGGTTGTTATCTATTCTGTTAGTTTTTAATATAATCCACAGAATAGCGATATTGACATTGTCAAAAGCATAGCTTAAGTCTGGACATGAGGTGTATAAAATATAGTTTTTTACTGAAGTATACCTTTCTGTTAAATAATTTAGGGTAAACATATTGTCCATCATACTGTAACCTTCCCAGAACCCTGTTCGAGCATTGGAAATCAACTTATGTTCCATAACATAGGAATCTGTATATCTTAAAAGAATCCAGGTATACATTTTTGAACCACTACATAATAGCGTAATAGGATGATAATTATTTGGATCGTTGAGCATTTCCTTTTTTATAAAGAGAAATAATCAGGCTATTATCTCAATGCTTTTAGAGCCTCAAATAATGGTTCATTGAGTTAAATAATGTAGTAATATGTTTGCTCACCAATACAGATGAGAAAGAAATAATCCATTTGATAGACCATCTGGTCCCGGGGTCTTATTTCCTTTTTGTGAAATAATTGCTTCATGAACTTCCACCACTATAAATTTCAAGGGGGTATATGCAGCCTCACCATCCAATATGGAGAAATCCAAATTAGTCACTAGGGCTACAGGAGTGCTTGTCCTTAAAACATTTCTCCTACTCTTCACTACTGATCGCTGATATTGTATTAAACTGTCTATTATTAGTATCAAAAGAGATTAACTCCCAGAAGTACCAGTTGTCTTTCATGTGGATTGTCTCCTGTAATTTCTCCCAGAGAGATTGTTTATGAGATTTATTTAATTTCTAATCATAGTGGCAATCCTGAGCATGCACGTGATGCTGCCATGGATGTGACATGCAAGCTCAGGATAATGGTACTCTTTTTCAAAGTGGTAACACTAAGACTTGAAATGCTCTTTATTATACTTAAAAATATCCCCATGCTCAGAAGAGCATGTACTTTTAGCCCCAACTATCACTTACACTTGTTCAGGAAATTCGCACATGCACAACGTGTGTTCACATTGAGAAGAGGCATCTGGTCGCTTAAGATCGGAAAAGCACTAAAGTAATGTGCTTCATCCAAGCTAAAGTATATATTTTTAAAATTTAGGTAACATATATTACTGTTACTCATACTGGGGCACATGAATAGTTTATTTTGCCATAGATGTTATTACAGGCACACTGGTCACGCAAGTTCAGTATAGCTGCTGATAGCTGAAAGTGTCCCTTTAATGTGTGCACTGTTCATGCAGTGCATTGATAAACGTTTCCAGAGAGCTGCAATGTACAGTAAGCTTAAGCTGAATAGCAGCTAGAAACAAACCATTAGGAAACCAGTTCATTGCAGTGAGCAGTGCACACATGAAGCAACTCATTGAAAAATGCTCAACCAGTGAGTTGGAGGGGCAGTTTAATGTGACATGTACTGTATGTTATACTGGAATATATATGCATATATGTGTATATGAATTAGGCAGTGTGTGTGTGTATCACAAGAATTAGATAGTGTAGTTAGGTGGCTCAGTGGTTTGTGCAAAAATTGCTAGTCTACATTCATCTGTTGTCTAAATCAATTTCAGCCTTATGCATGTAATTGCTGATTTAAATGAGGTGTCTAGTGGCAATGCCCCACCCTCCATTGTCCATCAGAGCCTGAAAAGAAGAAAATGGTCCCACAATGTCTGCTTTTTAACCTGTAAAAATGTGTGTAGACAGCACACTACTATGTTAAACAGGAATATATATGCATATATGTGTAAATGTATTAGATAGTGTGTGTGTATATAACAACAATTAGAGCAACAACCAATCAACTTCTCTCAGTGCAGTTTATGAGCACTGCAAGGCACATTTTAGATAATTAATTACAATGAGAAATAGAAACAGTGAACAACAAGGAACTGAACCTTGGAACCCTAACATTCTGTGCTAGTACTCTGCCACTGAGCGACGGTTCACACAGCTGCAGCAGCTGTCCCAGACGTTCCTTCAAATTCATTTTCCTAGGTTTAATTCCTAGTGGTTCACATTTTCCCTTTCTCAATGTAATTCATGATCTAAAAATCTGCCTTGCAGTGGCTCATAAACTGCACTGAGAGGAGACGATCAGTTGTTGTTCTGACATATTTCCTAGACTGCAAAGTTACACGACACCAGGGGAATGGAATGTGAATTTGAAGGAAGGTCTGGGACAACAACTGCAGCTGTGCGAACTGTGGCTCAGTGGCAGAGTAATAGCACAGAATGCTAGGGATCCTACGTTCAATTTCAAGAAGTTCACATTTTTCCTTTCTCATTGTAATTCATGATCTAAGCATTTGCTTTGCAGTGGCTCATAAACTGCACTGACAGGAGTTGATTGGTTGTTGTTGTGATGTATTTCTTAGGTTGCAAAGTTATGCAACACCAGAGGAGGGGAATGTGAATTTGAAGGAAGGTATGGGACAGCTGCTGCAGCCATGTGACCCATGACTCAGTGGCAGAGTACTAGCACAGAATGCTAGGGGTTCTAGGTTCAATTCCTTGTGGTTCAAATTTCCCCTTTCTCATTGTAATTCATGATCTAAAAATTTGCCTTGCAGTGGCTCATAAACTGCACTAAGAGGAGTTAATTGGCTGTTGTTCTGATGTATTTCTTAGGTTGCAAAGTTATGCAACACCAGAGGAGGGGAATGTGAATTTGAAGGAAGGTCTGGAACAGCTGCTGCAGCTGTGTGAACCATCACTCAGTGGCAGAGTACTAGTACAGAATGCTAGGGGTCCTAGGTTCAATTCCGACTGGTTCACATTTTCTCTTTCTCATTATAATTCATGATCACAACAATTAGAAAGTGCAGTTAGGTGGCTCAGTGGTTAGTGCAGCAATTGCTATTCTATGTTTCCCAGCTATCTAGATCAGTTTCAGACTCATGTATGTTATTGCTCATTTATATGAGGTGTCTAGTGGCAACCCTCCCCCCAATGTCCCTTGGAGCCTGAAAAGAAGAAGAACACAGTTCCTCTATGTCTTTTTTTAAACTGAAAAAAAGGACCAACACTGATGCAATCCTGCACCCCCAGCCTGACCTCCTACTGAGCACCTGCCACCCCACACTTCCTAATCTCTACCACACACCCTCATCTGAAATTATCCCAATGTGAAGATCCACTGTCCCATGGAAGACAAATCTTGCTGCAGGAACCAGCAACTGCTTTATGAGAAATAAGCTAAGTGCAGTTGAAAACCCACTGAAATACATTGAACCACAATTACCTTGTTTCTCATATACCAGTCTCCACTTCCAGCAGCAAGACATGTCTTCAATGGGAGAGTGGACCTTCACACTCAGACCTCTTCAGGTGAGTGAGAGTGTATAGGGAAGTCTGTGGATGTGGGGTGGTGGGTGCTCAAGAAGAGGTCGGGCTGGGGGAGTAGGAGTCACATCACCACCCAGTCTGCCCTATTAATCCATATCTAGTGTGGGGCCCCTTGCCCAAACTGAACTCTGGAGACCCGCCCCCACCTCCAGGATACTCTTGTGTCTATTCCACTCCTTATTAAATTCTGTGACCATCTGAGCCCCTACCATCCCCTCTGGCAGAGTATACCAGGTGTCCACCAACCTAACCATGAAAAAATATTTTCTCATGTATCTCCTGAGCCTTCCCCCTTTAACTTTATTTTGTGCTCCCTTGACTTGGAACATCTTTTACTTTGGAAGATGCTTCCTTGCTGTACTCCATTTATACCAGTGATGTATTTGTATGCCTCAGTCATGTCCCCCCTCCCTAGTTTCCTCCAGTGAATACATATTTAACTCCTTCAGTCTTTCCTCATAGGTCTTATCCTGCAGGCCCTGCACCAATTTACTTGCCCTCTACTGCATCACCTCCACCCTATGTTCTTTCTCAGTTAGGGCCTCTAGAACTGGATGCAGTATTCCAGGTGTGGTCTCATAAGTGTCATATAAAAGGGCCAGATGGACTCCCTCTTTTTACTTATGATACCCTTCCCTATGTATCCAACCATCTAGCTAACCTTTCCAGCCACATTATTGCACTGCCTAGTTTCTCTTAGGTCCTCCAAGATGATAGGTCCCTTTCCTGCTTTGTGACTATCAGTACCGCTCCACCTAGTTCATACTTTGCTCCTGGGTTATTCTGCCCTATGTGCATGATCCTGGACTTCTTTGCATTGAATCCCAGCTGCCATTCTTCAGACCATTTCTCTAGTTTTCTAAGAACTTCCCTTATTCTTTTAGCACTCTCTGGAGTGTCCATTCTATTGCATACCATTGTATCATCTGCAAAGAGGCATACCTTCTGTTCCAGTCCCTCTGCAATGTCCCCAGTAAAGACTCTGAAGTGGACCAGCCCCAAAACAGACCCCTGCAGTACCTTGCTCATCAGCTCTCCCTCTCCAGAGTACTTCCTGTTTACCACAAACCTCTGTCTCCTGCCTTTCAGAGAGTTCTCCAACCACAGAACTATTTTAGGATCCACCCCTAGGCTGCACAGTTTCTTAATCAGCCTTCTATCGGGGACAGTGTTCAAGGCCTTTCTGAAGTCCAGATGTGCCACATCCACCATACCTACCTTGTTCATTACATTAGTTATCCAGTTATGTCATAGATCAAGGCAAGGCAAATTTTATTTTTCTGGCGCCCAATCCCAGAGGCTCTGGGCACCATACAAACACAAGAACATTTAATTTATTAATACACATATAAAAAACACACCCAATTGATATATTATAGTGGCACGGTAGTGCCACTATAGTTAGGGTTGAGGAGCCATTTCTATGTTAAACCCCAAAACTTTGCACCTTAATAACTTTGCAACCATTTGACAGATTTGCCTGAAATTTGGAATACACAATCAAGAATCATAGGCTTTGGGATCTGCCAAGTTTTGTACCAGTCGGATATATGGCTGTGGAGTTATTAAGCATGATCTGCGAACGCGTATACGCTTTTCTGGAATTCTATGGTCGCGCCTACAGGTCGTACGGTTTGCGCGACCGGCCCAAAATCTTCAGGGAATGTGCAGCCAGGGTCCCCAATGTGCCTTTTGAAGATTTCATGAAAAAATATTAAACGGTTCAAAAGTTATTCAAAAAACAATTTCCCATTATAAGTCAATGGGAAAAGTTAACAAAAAGTTCGACAGTGTCGCAAATGCACTTTTTACTGTCGCAAATGGCCCTGTTACTGTCACAAATCCGCCATCTTGTTTTCAGTTAGTGATCAGAAGAATGCTTGGCATTTAAAATTGAGACCCTCTAGCAACCTAATTCTTTTTGTATTCACCTAGTCGGGCCTGAGGATGCTAGCCATGTCTTTATTTTGGGGTAAAACACCCCAGAAATATGTTTTCAAATTTCTGGAAAAGTACTTTTAGTAAAGTAGTGAACGATTCATGAAAGTGTCGCAAATTTTTTATGACACTTTCACAAATTGCGACACTACTTTGCGACGCTATGCCCCAAATAACTAATTCTTTGGCACTCCACTGCAAAAGAACGGTTGGGAGTTTTGGGCTGAAATTTGGAGGTAATGCAGATGACATCTCACAGATGTGCCTTTCAGTGTTGTATTGAAAAAATACTACATGGTGGCAAAGTTACGGCATTCCAAAGTTGACGTTTTTTCCCATAGGATAACATTACGGCGCCCAACGCATTACAGGAATCCTTTGGCACCCTGCTGCAAAATAACGGTTTAGTCTTTTTTCCTGAAATTTGGAGGGAAGACAGCCAACAGCCCACAGATGTGCCTTTCAGTGGTTTGGTGAAAAAATATTACAGGGAGGCAAAGTTATGGTACTCTGAACTTCTCTTTTTTTCCCATAGGATAACATTACTGCGTTCGCCGCGCATTTCAGGGCCCGTATCTCGGAAACGGTGCGAGATACGGACTTTTCGTCAGAAAAATGCTTACACAAAATTAGCCAGGACAGTTGTAAATCATACAACTTTTAAATTTTTTTTCTACGTCATATGGTTCCTGAGATATAAAGTATTTAGTATTCCAAGTTCTCATTTTCTGCTCCGATACTCATTATTATGCATACATTATTTGTACTCACTGTTTTTCTCTATGCAGGTTTTGGGGAAAACCAGCCTGTGCGCTTACATTACTGTTACTGTTGCCCTTTCCGCTATATTCGCACTCCGCTTCACTTACTCATTGACGCCTGCGCCCACTGTATGCTATCCTTTATGCTTTCATTTGCGCTACATTTCTGTTATTTTTGCCATTTGTGTCTACAGTAGTGTTTCTCTTTCTGTTTCACTTTGCATCACCATTCCCATTGACATTTCCGTTTGCAGGCACCATGTTACTATGTGACAACACATCACGTGGCAGACCATTCCCGTCTACGCCACCATGTGCGTTACCCTTTCTGTTCTCATTCGCGCTTGTGTTACCATGTGCGCCACTGTTAGCGCTTCTGTTTGCATTGCTGTTCCTGTTACTATCCGTGCTCCGCTGCTGCATTACATTCACTATTTCTCGTTATCATTCTCAAGAAGAAATTAGAGGCAAAAAATCAGTTTAATGCATTAGTTAGGGTTGTTCACAGCGACAAAAGTGAGGCAATTGGTGTTAGGGTTGAAACCTTTGGACCCACCGCCACCCCAATCGGCATTGGGCTGTGCATTAGGATCGGTGGTCCTAACTTTCACCCCATTCTCCTATACTTCTGCTGCTTTACACATGTCATGGGGTGAGAGTTAGGGCTGATGATCCCAATGCGCACTCAATGCCGATTAGGGGTGGGTGGGGGTCCAAGGGGGTTTTCAACCCTAACACCGAATTTTCTCACTTTTGTCACTGTGGAACAACCCTAACTAATGCATTAAACAGAGTTTTTTGCCTCTAATATAAATACACCCCACTTTAGTTTACACAGGACTGAAGTATCAGAGGTATCAATGATGTCATACAGAATGTACAAAGGCTTGTCTGAACAAAAACGACAAAGCATGCCTTAAAAACCTCTATCGACGGGGCCTCCCTCACCAATGGTGGAAGCAAATTCCACAAAACAGGGCCAGTGACACTAAAAGCTTGATCACTGGCTGTTTTCAATCTTGTCCTAGGAATTGCCAGGAGGCCCCTCGAAGAGGACTGGAGGGGACATACCGAGGCAATGGGTGTAAGAAGGTCAACCAGGTAGCAAGGGCCCAGTCCATGTAGGGTTTTATAAGTGAGCAAGCCCACCTTAAAAAGCACCCTGCATTGAACTGGCTGCCAGTGCAGTTCCTGCAGCACTGGGGTGACATGCCAGTATTTCGACATCCCAGTCAGCAACCCGGCAGCTGCATTCTGCACCAGCTGCAGTCTATGGAGGGTACCTCCAGAGACCCTGAGGTAGAGCGCATTACAGTAGTCAAGCCTAGATGTTACAAATGCATGTACCAAGGTGGGGAGGTCCAGCGGTGGAATCAGGTGCCCTCTGGTGATATTTCCCAGATGGAAAAAACTCACCTTGACAATGGCAGACACCTGATATGCCATCGTCAAACTGCTGTCAAATATCAAGCCAAGATTACGCACCTTAGAGGAAGTCATCAATGGGACAGATCCAAGAACCAGTCCAGAATCTGCCCCAGAGGGCCACCCCTCACACTTCCTATTCGACTCCACCACCAGTACCTCCATCTTATTGGGGTTCAGTCGCAACCAGCTAGAGGCCATCCAGTCATTGATCTCCTTCAGACAGTTGTTTAATACTTCCACCACATTGGATGTTACAGGAGCAAAGGATAAGTACAGCTGGGTATTATCGGCATAACAATGAAACCCCAAGCTGTACTTCCTAATGATCTCTCCCAGGTGCAGCATATACATGGCAAATAACATCGGTGATAACACCGAACCCTGAGGTACCCCACAAGACAGAAGGCTCAGAGATGAGGAAAACTTCCTCATCACTACCCTCTTTTTTCCGTTTGTCAAAAAGGACTCAAACCAACAGATAACAGAGTTGGTGAGTCCACAGAAGTCCCTCAGGTGATAGAGTAACATCTGATGATCCTCCATGTCAAAAGCTGAGGAGAGGTCAAGTAGAATGAGAACTGTCCCCTTCCCTTGATCCCTCGCCCTGAGAAGATCACTGCGCACCCAAACTAAAGCAGTTTCTGTTGAATGTCCTGCATGAAACCCTGACTGGAGTGGCTCATAGATATCAAATGCCATGAGGCGATCTCCCAGCTGTTGCATCACAATCTTCTCTACAACCTTTCCCAAAAATGGAAGGTTGAAGACCGGTCTATAATTCGCCTTCATGTTAGGGTCCAAGGATGACTTCTTCAGAAGGAGTCTCACCAATGCCTCCTTCTAGGCATCTGGAATGACCCCCTTAGACAAGGAACTCCAGACAATCAAGGCTAACACCAGGCCAACAGCGTCAACACATCCTACTAGGAAACACGTTGGCACTGGATCCAGTTCACAATATGTGTGCTGCAGCTTCGAGATCACCTCAATGATATCAGCCACCTCCACTGGTTTAAACTCACCCCAACTGGGTGGAGTGCTCTGCTGACAATCCAGGTGACCATTGTTGGCTGTAATATGGCTCACTAGAGAAACTCCCTGCCTGATGGCAGACACTCTGTCTGAGAAAAACTGAGCAAACTCATTGTGCAAACCCTCAGAAATTGCTATTTTCAGCTGTAGACAGGCAGGATGTAATAGCCTGTCCACAGTTTGAAAAAGCATTGCTGGTCGGTTTTTCCCAGTAACAATCTTCCTGGACAGGAACAATGCCTTCTTATAGTTGATTGCCCCCTGGTACACACCGTATTGTGCACGTAGGGCCAGTTTGTCTGCCTCCGACCTGGACCTCCGCCAGCAGTGCTCCAACAGTGACAGCAGTGTCAGTGGCTCAGTAGGTAGCACACTCGACTCTGAAGCTGGGAGATCAGAGGGCTGTGGGTTCAGTTCCCACATATGGCACTTGGGTTAATATCCCAGTACTGACACTGTAGTGCAGCATGAGAGGGGTGCTGCACTTCTGAGGTGCCGTCTTTCGGATGAGACATTAAACCGAGGTCCCATCTGCCTGGATTGGTGGTAGTTCATGTGGATGTTAAATATCCCAAGGCACTTACCAAAAAGAGTAGGGGAATTTCCCTTGAGTCCTGCCCAAATTCCCCTCATTCACAAAAAAATACCACCAACAGCTTAATCTGGTTCAAGCTCAGTTGGCATTCATCTGTATCCCCCTCCCCCGGGTCGTGCCTGAAAATAGGCAGGATTTGTCTAGTGCACTTACCCGGTCAACAAAAACTAAATAATAAAATAATAATAACCTCTGACCCTTGATCTTCAATGCCTTGAGCTCCCCATCAAACCATGGGGACCTCAAGTGAGAAGATCTGGGTCATACACGGACCGGTGCAAGGGAGTCGAGTGCCTCAGTCACTGTCCTATTATAGGCATTGACTGCTTCACCCACACCTCCCTTTCATGCACTGTCTACACTAGATAGGTTCACCATCACCAGTAAACCCTCCGGGGTCAATCCTCTCAATGGACGGTAGCTCACCATCTCTGCAGGGGGAGGGGTCTCAGAGGGGGCCCTGAGCAAGAACTCCACCGTGCAATGATCAGACCATATGACCTGATCAGTCCTGAGATTCTCAGTCTCAAGCCCCAGTGAAAAGACCAGGTCCAACATGTGGCCACCCTGGTGGGTCATAGTGATAAGTGCCTGCACTAGGCCCAGTGATGTCATCAACTGGAGGAAGTGATAACCTAACCTGGATGACCCATCGTTGGCCCATACTTTGAAGTCCCCCAGCACCAAACATCTGAAGTACTCCAGTGTTTCACCGACCACAAAGTAACCCACTTCCTGCAGGAATTCTCCGCCCACCCCCGCAGGGCAGTATATCAAGAAAATCCTAATCCTGCGCCTGGACCCCAATGGATGGTTACACATTCAAACTAACCCGGTGTTCTCACTTGGTGCACGGTGAAGCCTGGCTCAGCTCTAAAACAAATAGCCACTCCTCCGCCCCTGTGTTCCACTCTGGGGCAGTGCACAATGGAGTAACCCGGGGGGGATGGCGGCATCTAACTCTGGCCCAGCATCATCCCTCAACCAGGTCTCCAAAATACAAGCCAGGTCGACTGATGAAATAAGATCTGCAATAATTGCAGTCTTATTATTGATCAACCTGGCATTGCATAGCACCATCCTCAGGGGATTGGTAGATAGTGCAGCCCTTTTAGTTACCTGCCCACTAGATCTCATGGGAACCCTGGGAACAGAAACTCAGTCTGGCCTCTCTCCAAACCCCATCACTTCCCAGGGCACCTTCTGCACCCAACTATTCCCCTCCCCATGTATGGGACCCCATTCCAGCTTCTACCAACATGCCTCCTTCCAATTCCTACCTCCCAGCAATGGTGAGCTGTAATATCCGAAACTGGGAGGATGGTAAAGGGCCGTAGATCATAAAGCTGGGACACTCCGTACACGATTCTAGACCACCCCAATTTACCAGCCACCCCCTGACACATATTTATCTGTCCTGTCACACAAATATTCCCCCTTTAGCTCATCAATCATACAATAATTCTTCCTTACAAACAATCTATACACCATATTAACAACAAACCCCCTCCCCAACCACCCAAATACCCACAACCAGGCAAAAAGGCCCACTAAAACAAAAAACAATTCCCCCAACCCTAAACTATACAATAACGAGTAAAAACCTAAAATAAAAAAAAACTATTTAAATCAGCCAATCCACAAAATTATTTAGCCCAACAGCAATCATATATATATTTTTTTGCAGCAGCCAGACAATCCAGACCTAGCAAAAAGCTAGAAAAATCCCTTCATATCAAATAGATCCACAGCACTGAAGGCAGTTCATTCTCATTTATGCAGCTACTATACCAGTTCTTCAGGGAGCATCTATTCACTGCAGTCCAAAAATCCAGGGAGGTTCCACATCTCCCTTTCTCAGCTTAGCTCCTCCATGCAGTTAATCCAACACATAGTGCCACATCATATCCCAGCACACACTCAGTTATCAACATAGCAGGCCCCTACTACAGCCCACAATCTGCTATACAAAGTCTTCAGCTCTTGTCAGTGGGAGACAGGTAAGGTTCTCCCTAAAGGCAGCGGAGCTCCCTCTGCCTACCTGCCAGTTACCCACACCGCTCACCACTGTCCCAGCACAGTGGATCCCTTAATCCTACAAGGCGGCCTCCATCACAGTCCAAACAGAACAAGTTCTTACTCCATCACACACTTCGTTCTCGAGATTCCTTCCACTGGTCCCATCCTATACAGTGACCGACCACTTCCCACAAGTCGGTCTGACTGGTCTCTCACCCCAGCCGGAATCCACCACTCAATCTGTCCTTCTTCCACATTATCTCTGATCACACAATAATCTCCTAGAACCTGAAACTTCTGTATTCCCCAGGCCATGGAGAAAGGTAAGTAACTGCTTACACTGAAATTGTCTGCGCAAAGCTGTACAAGATTCCAAAAGGATCCCCTTCTGCCATGGAAAAACAATCCAAATCAGTGGGGGCAAGGGGGATTCAACTTTCAGACAACTTTCAAGCTCCTGAACTAAAAATAATAAAGCTACCTCCTACTTCTAACTTACTTAAAATAGCCCTTTCTAACACTAAAAACCCTACTCCTAATACCTAGCCTGGCCTATTACACATCAATCAAGTCCACGCTTGTAAAAAAGAATACAAAATGACATACCGCTCTATGGGAGAAAACAGAACTGAGCTCAACTAGAGCTTCCACAAGCAGCAGTAGATCAGTACAATGAGTTAGTGCAAAACTCAGTGCTTATCCTAAATACAGTGAAAGTTAAGGTCAGATGTATAAGTAAATAAATACCATATACAGTATTGTATGTGTGTTAATGTGTGTGTGGCAAATGCTATGTGTATGTAGAAAGTGCACTGCTATGTTATACTGGAATATGTATGCATATATGTTGATGTGTATTAGTCAGTGTGTGTATCACAACAATTAGAAAGTGCAGTTTGGTGACTCAGTGGTTATTGCAAAAATTGCTAGTCTACCTTCCCCCACTATCTACAGTAGATCAGTTTCAGCCTTATCTATGTCATTGCTGATTTAAATGAGTTGTCTAGTGCCAACCATCCACCCTTCGATGTCCCTTAGAGTCGGAAAAGAAGAAAACAGCCCCTTGATGTCTTTTTTTTTATCTGTAAAAGTGTGTGTAGACAGTGCACTGTGATGTTACACTGGACTATATATATACAGGTATGTGTATATATATATATATATATATATGTGTGTATTAGTCAGTGTTTGTGCATTACAACAATTTGAAAATGCAGTTAGGTGGTTCAGTGACACAGATGTGCGAAGTTCACAAAATTCGCTCTGCAAGTTAATTTCTGGATTTCACAGAATTCATGGAGTGAATTTCAGGCAACTCATGAAATTCGTGCCCCACAAATTGCAGAATTTCACCATGGAGTGTGAAATTTTGCCTGTGAATTTCACGTTCTGCCCATTATTTTCATGCTTTACGGCAAAAATGGACAAATTTTGCTGCGAAAATTTGTGCAATTCACACAAAGGGGAATTTTGGCCGACCATCCAAAATTTCTTGAATTTCATGAAGGGTGAATTTTTTGTGCTTTGTACGAAATTTGTGGGTGAAGTTTTACTTCACACCATCTCTACTCAGTGTTTAGTACAAAAATTGCTAGTTTACACATTTCTCACTGCCTCAAATATCATTACTTTGCAGCTGTATTGGCTCTTGCTAGATTTTGTTAAATTAACTCGAGCTATTTTGGGAGAAAGCTCAACAGATGTTTTGGCTATTCTGCCCACACTATGTATGGTTTTCTTGAAATGTTTACATTCAATATCACACCATGATTTAAAGTTATAGTTGTAGTTACCATTATATGTTCAATCTTCATACGTCAATTTCTCTCTAAGAACTTTTGTATCAAAACTCCAGCAAAAAGTGGCTGAGCCCCTCTGTGCTGTCCATTATATACCTCCACTTGCCCCTCCCCTCCCTATTGCCTGACCATTGTTCTACCCCTTGTGCCCTCCCCTTCCTTCCCCCTTCCCTTCTGAGATCACCATCCTGATAGATAGGGAAGGGGTGCACCAGGACAACCTGGTCTGCCCCTTAAAGGGCAAACTCCATTGTCCCGGATTCCCCCCTTTTTCCCTCACAAAAAGACGGAGACCATTGTTTGTTGTTGTGCTCAGGTTGGCAATTAATTTATTTATATCTCATAATTCCATGTTCCATTTCACAATCTTTTATTATTATATCTTTCACAATTTCATTTATTTTCATCCGTATATCAATCTCTGACCATCCCTCTTTCTTCCTCTTTTTCTCCCCCCAAGTGAAAACCTGGGTGCCTTCTTCTTATCCTTTTCTGTTAGGTAACGGTGAAAACTGAGACTGCTTTTCTCCTTCAGCTTCTTTCGCTTTTGTCTCATTCCTTTCTCTTCCCCCTCCCTTCTTCCCCCCCTTTTTCCCCATTAGCCAGTCTACAGCTTATGTTGGACAACTGGCTTTCCCCTCACTTAGGGTATTATTCTCCCTTACCTCAGGGAAACCTACTTCCTAATCCTTCTCTTCTCCCCTCTTTTTTTTTTAGTTTGTTATATGCCTCCTCCATGCTTCTATAAAACCCATCATTTCCATGTTAAACATGTCTATGGCTAGATCTGACAGGTGCACCCCATCTGACCTGTAGAAATCTTCTACCCACTCTTCCACGCCCCCCAGTATTACCTGTCCTCCCATTTGTCTTATCAATGTCCCTACCCTTCTGTTCATCTTTATTCTGGCCCTATCCATGGCTCTATGGCTGTGCTCCTGTCTCCAAACCCTCCTTGGTATCATATCCAACCAGTCAAGGCTTACCCAAGGCCACCACTGCTGTATTGTTTCTAAGTCCCTTTTTACCTGCAAGTATGTGTAGACCCATGGCTTGCTCACAAGGTCATTTCCCCCTAAATGTTTAATAATTAAGTCTGGACAGGGTCATCGTTCCTTAAGTTCCTTCAAGGTGGAAAGCAGATGTGCCCATCTCATCCCCTGGATACCATGCCAAACCAACCTATATTGTTTCACATCTTGGTACAGCTGCTTTCCCCCAGCCTTTTTCTCTGCTCTCCTTTCAGCCCAATAAATATAGAAGTGTCCACAGATCCAGACTTCTGTGATCCTCCCTTTTCCTATGGGATTTAAGCAAAAATAATTATCTTATATATGGTCTTATCTTCCTCACCATAGTATCCCTCTCCCTGTCCCCCCACCCCATTTGTCTTCCGATCTGTAACAAAACACAAATAATACGTTAATTTTTTACTTCAGTGCTCGTATGTATCTCATAACTGGCAGACCGCCAGCGTCCTTTTTCCCAAATACTATTCACTGTTTCACCTGCCCACTGTGAGGCAGCCCCAATCCGCAAGGAGTGGTATGAATAATTACCTAGGTCCTGCCCCAAGAATTGCATGCCTCTTTTGATCAATGCTGTGACTTGGCAACCGGTGACCCTTCTTCCATCACCATGAACAAATAATCTCCCTGTTCTGGTCCCCTGCTCTGTAGCGAAAGCCCACAAAGCCTCTACTGGGCATACTGAGCCCTTTACCTTTCTCTTTAGTGTCACTATGCAACCCTGTCCCCTTTGATCCATCTTTGACCTCTTAATCTTAATCTGTATCTCTTTCATCCCCCAGTTTACATCTTCCTATTCTAATCTTTCCCTGTCTTTTTTTGCCATGGCCTACCACCTCACTCACTCTCATGGCACCTGCAAACATCACAACGTAAATCGTGTGAAATAGTTGGGCCTCGGTCTTTGATCTGCATATTGCCGGTAGCACATCCTTTAGTTTCACTAGCCACTGTTCCCCTATTGGTCTTCTATTGTCTACTGGCCCTTGTTTCAATCTACCCCATTCCTGCATCATTCTTCTAATAAATAATGATTTTGTTGGGTCCTTCCATCCCTTTAGACTGCAGATAACACTAACCCCTGCTAAACAGACCCCCATTGTGGTGCGGGCTGTTCCTTTTTGCCATTGCTCCACGGTGAACTTTCCCAATTGTTCCTCTGTGAGTGGCCCACCTACCTCCATATGGTGTGTTGCCCTGAATGTTTGAAACACTTGCTAGGCCCCATCATAGGCCCTCAGAGTCTGAGGTGCCCATGAGCTGTGAAACAACAGTTCTGCTCCTTCTTGCCAGCGTCCCAGATGTTCATTGGTATGGGCGTTTTTTGCTCCTCCTCTGCTAGTGCCAGCCTCTGGAAATGGTCCAGCTGCAGACAGGAAAGGCTGTCAGCCAGGGTGTTGTGTATCCCTTCTATGTGTTTTACTCTGAATGACATGTTCAGCTGCAAGGCCATTAACACTAAACGTCATAAGACTTGCATGACCGTTTTTAACCCGGCCCCCCTGTTGCTTAGGACCTCCATCACTGCTCTATTGTCACACCAGAATGTCACTCTCTGATCCCGTAACTCTTCCCCCCACACCAGGATACATGCCCAAATGGGCATGATCTCTATAATGTTATATCTCTTACCTTGCCATCCCTTACCCAGTCAGAAGGCCATGGTTCTGCAAACCACCAGCCCTTCAGGTAGCCACCCATGCCTTGGCCCCCGGCTGCGTCTGTGCAAAGATCGAGGTCTGTGTTGTACACCCACTCCTTCTGCCAGTAAGAGCAGCCATTATTCTCCCCTGAGTAATTCCTCCCATACTTTAAAATCCTCCCTGACACCTCTTGTCAGGTCCACCCAATGGTGTGGTCTGGTCATCCCAGCTGTAACCCTTGCTAACCTTTTTGTGAATGCTGTCCTGGTCCAATAGCCCTGCAGGTGAAGTTCGGGTGCCCTAGTACCTGCTGTACTTGTTTTAGTTGTGCCCTTCTCCTGCTGGTATGTACTTGGATCAATTATTTCAGTTTTTCTACTTTTTTGGCCAGCAGCCAGAATATTTCCCTTGGGGCATCTATTTCAATACCCAGGGATTCTAGCACCCAGCAGGGACCTTCTGTTTTTCTCCGGTACCAGTGGAATCCCTAATTCCTTGCACAGCTCTTGAAATTTGCCCAGCATTATTTGCATCTCATTTTCCCCACTACCGATGAAAAGAAAATCATGCAAATAGTGAATAACCATTCTATAACCAGTTTTCTCTTGGTATATCCACTGCAAACAGGTGCTGAATGCTTCAAATGTTGCACATGCTATAGAACATCCCATGGGCATGGCTTTGTCAAAATAGTACTGACCCCCAACTTTAAAACCAAAGAGGTCCCAGTCTTCTCTCCTGACTGGCAGCAACCTCAATGCAGATTCGATATCCATCTTTGCCATCCATGCATCCTTAGTAGCCCAGGTTATCCGGACTGCATCTTCTAATGTCGCATATGTTACCTTACTATACTCCTCCCCGATAAAATCATTCACCGAATCCCCTTCTGGAAAAGATAGGTGTTGAATCACCCTATATTCTCCTTCCTGTTTCTTGGGTACCAAACCTAATGGTGAGATCCTCATGTTATGCAATGGGGGGGTATTAAATGGGCCTTCTACTCACCCCACTACCTTTTCCCTCTCTATCTTTTGTCTTAACATCTCTTCCTTCCCTTTTACCGACCCTGGGTTGCTTGCCTCTTTCGCTTGTCTGGGCCCATAATACTGCAGTGCAAAACCTGTGCAAAACCCTTTTTTGATCATCCCTGCTACTTTTTTGTTCAGATATCTGTCCAACCAATCTTTCCATGCCTCTATCCTGATGGGGGTCCTGGCTGTCCCAAACTGCTCTCTGTCTTCTTTGCCTTTTTCCCTCCCCAGGCCCTCCCTGTCACACAGCGCTCGACTTTTCCAATCAGTGCTTCTGACCACCTCTGCTCGAGTTCCCCCTACCCCTCCCCCCTGTTCCATGGCTGCCCTTTAAACCCTTGTCCCTCTCAAAAAAACTGTTGACCTGAACTATGACCCATAGATCCTTGTGCATCCTGGGCCCATGTCGTTCTGCATCTGTTTGCTGGGTGCTTTCCCCCGCATTTCGAACATGCATGTTGAAAATGACATTGAGGCCATGAACAAAAAGCCCTATTGTATGCGTAGCAGCACCTCTGGGGCACCACTCCTTTCCTCCCCCACTCCCCTTCGGGTATGGATTGATCCATTATGAAATCTGTCCATAAGTCTAGCTGCTTCGTATCCCATCTCACATCCCCATATGTTGCCATTCTCTGCCGGAAAAATTTGTCATAGTATATCCACCCCACCCCCCTTTTGCTTTTGCCTGTCTTATTATTAGGGAGTATGTGATGAGAGGGATGCCCAACTCCAGCTTCTTTTCTAATACAATGGCTGAGAAGGTGGCAAAACCTACAAACCACCCATCTCAAGTCTTCCCTTTTGTGAATTTGTCCTCCTCCTCCTTCTTCCCTTACAATACTACTGCCGCTGCCATTTCACTCTTTCCTATGTTCTCTGTTTCCTCGTACTTCGCTGCCACTTCCTGGCTCACCAAAGCAAATATATCCACATACTCTCCTTTCCATATCTTTTCTTTTGTGGCCAGTGGAACATGTTCGCCTACCCTCATCCCAGGGGCACCTATCTCTTTTGTTCCTTTTACCTCTTTCTTTGTACCTCCCCTACTTCCCTTTCCGTACCTCTTTCTCTGTCCTAATCTCTGCCAGGGCTGACTCCATTTGCCCTAGGCCTCCTGTCCCAAGTGCCAACACAATTTGACTAATATACTCTTTTATACTGTCACCCACTGCACTGGGTGTGTTACCTGTGTCCTTGTCTGAGCTTTGTTGCCCGCCATCTTCCTGGTGCTCCATTACGGCACCCAGTGGCTGAGTGGGTGGGTGCGACACTAGCAGCTGCAGAGGAACCACCCTGTTCAGGAGATCCGGTCTGGTTTCCCCCTTGGGAATCCCGACTTGGCCTTGGAGAGGTACTGGCAGTACCGGGTCAATAGGGTGCAGAGGTACTGGATCAGCCACCTTGGTGGGTCCCACTACCATTGGTTGTACCCTGGTGGAACTGCATGGCCCTTCGGCCTGCCGCTTCCCTCTGCCTCCTTTTTCTCTTCCCACTTTCCTTTTCTCCCCGGGTCTCCCAGGCTTCTCCCCTTCCACCATCTCCCACATTCTGTTGGCTTTTTCTGCCAATTTGACTATAGCCCTGTAATCGCCTACCTTTGAAGGCCTGCTCTTCTTTCGTGCCATGTCCTTCTTTCCTGTCACACTGTGAAGACAACTGAAGAGAAGAAAATAAGAAGTTCTGTTGTTAACTTATGTTTACAGCATGCCCTCGTGTGGCAGGCCACTCCCTTCTCAATCCTACGTATGTTTTTTTTTTTTTTTGTTGGGCCATCCTACATTGCAGTTGTACCACAGGCCCCTTCCAGCCGACCTACCTCAGTCCCCCCCACCCCTGCCTTTGTTTCCTTTCTCTTCCCCCACTACCCGACAGTCCCCCTGTCTCATCACCTGTCCCCCCTTCCTCGGACCTCAGGATGATCACTCCCCCCACACGTCTCCGGTGCCCTTTCCTGTGGACTCCCAGTCCAAAACTCCCCTTTCTGCATGCTTTTGCATGACCCCCCGGTTGATACGCCTTTGAGCCTGTTCATTCCCTTTTTCATGCCCGGCCCCACGGGCCTCCACTGGCCACTAGCCACCACGTGGCTCAAAGCCACCTCCTGTACGCCTTTTGGGCCTGCAAGGGCTCACTCCCTTTTCATGCTGTCGCATGCCTCCTCATGATGTCCCTCCAGGCCTGACCTTTCAGCCCTGTCCCCTGTTTGCCATGCAACTCAGGCTCATGGGCTTATCCTGATCCCCCCTGTTTTGTGGGCCCTGCCTCCTTTAGGCCTCCTCCTTCTTGTGGCTGTCATCACTGCCCTCCCTGTTTGCATCCATTATCAGCCCTGCAGCTCTGGTCATTGGCTGCTCCATCCCCCCCAGTGCGAGTTGTCATTTTGTAGGCATTGTAGCCTGCCTCCAGCTTCCCTCAAGCAACCTGTGGCCGAACCGTGTGGTCCTTGGCATGTGACATCATGCCATGCACCTCGCAGCCTACTCTGTGCAGGCCACCAGTCTCCACATTCCCCTGGCTCCCCCTTACTGTCCCTTCCTCTGCCTGCCATCCCCTGGGTCCCCACCCTCTCCCCATAGCTCATTCCCATTCACCTTGTGGCCTTCATGTGGTGTGTGACATCATGCCCATGTGGCCGCCTCATCCATCCCTTGCTCCATGTCTGCGCTAGGCCTCACTGCTCAGGCCTCCTACACGTGCTTCCTCTGTGCGGTGCTCCTGTCTAGTGTCCTGCCCCCTTAATCTCTTGCCAAGCCCCATCGGGCAACCAGCTGAATGCCAGGATCCATGCTTTCTGGATTACCCCCTGGCTTCCTTTTACTATCCCCAATTCACTTCTGGGCCATCCCGCCAGGCCCCTTACCATGCTTCCCTTTGTTCCCCATTACAAATCATCACCACTCTGACAAAAAAACACAAACCCTTCCGTGTTTCAGTGCCCTGCTGCCTCCTTTATGCCACAGAGTGCTCGCAACTCCCAAGAGCTTGTCCAGCCCCCATATGCTCCAAAGCTTGTTCCTCATTCACTACTAAGGCCTGGAAGAGGCCTACTCACTACTCATTGCTAACTGTTCCAATCAATGCTGATCCAGTGCCATCCTGCAGAGCTTTGTCCAGCCCCACTACCCTCCGAATTTCTCCCCCCAATCAATGCCAAGGTTAGAAGGCGGCCCACTCGTTACCACATTCTAATCCATTTCACCTTCTAATAGAATGAAAAACCCAGGCTTCACTGACTGTGAGGGAAAACTACAAAAACTACACGCTAACAACACACTGCTTGCTTCCCAGCTGCTGCAAGGCCCCATTCCACCACAACGCTAGGCCCTGCCATTTTAACCAACTGACAACATGTGTGTAGATGCTCTGTCCTCGCTCTTCCCTTAGCAGAGAAATGCCGTTTGAAGCAACAAATCTAATTCTACTTTTTTTTTTTTTTACAAGCCTTTTTAAAACAATCTGGGCTCACGCCCTGCCGATTGAAACAAGCTGCCAACCACGTGGTGCTGTCACCCTTCCAAACTTGGCCATTCCTTGGCCTGTATCTAAGTCTCACTAGCTAGATCTCAACATACTGTCTCCTGGCATTGTCCTGAATAAAGCACCATCATACATTGTTGCTTGTCCTCGACTATCCAAACCTCCCCCCCCTTTTTTTTTAGAATGGGTTTTCACTCTGGTTCCTAATTCACCTGCTGCTAATGCAGTTTCACTGAATAAACACACAGGTTGTTATCATTATTTCTTTTACCATATACATCCTGCATTTACACTTGGCTCCCCCAGTTGTTTGTTTCTTACCTGAATATTTTCAAACCTTCATCCCAATCAATGCCAATCTGATGTGCTGCAGTTTAGAATGATCAAAACTCTAGCAAAAAGTGGCTGAGCCCCTCCGTGCTGTCCATTATGTACCTCCACTTGCCCCTCCCCTTCCTGTTGCTTGACCATTGTTCTACCCCTTGTCCCCTCCCCTTCCTTCCCCCCTTCCCTTCTGAGCACACCATCCTTATGGATATGGAAGGGGTACACCAGGACAACCTGGTCTGCCCCTTAAAGGGCAAACTCCATTAGGTTGAAAAAACAAGCATACTCTGCATTAAGTGAGAATTTGAACAAGACATACATTTGATGCTACACTTCAGAGGGGACAACCGAATATCTCACACTTAAGAATTGGTTAACACGAAATCGCTATGTGCCATCAAGGAGCATGACCAAAAAAGGATTACATAATTATTCCAAACATTTAAACATCATTTCAGACTATCAAGGTAATGTACTGACATACATAAGGTTATATTAGGATGTGTATGACACTCAGCCGTCACTACAAGCTGCTCTTTTTTTTTCTGCCTTAACCATCCTATAGGGAAACAGTAGGGATGCAGGGACTAAAAGTGGGTTAAACAAATATAGGGTTTACAAGGACTGATAAACCCAGCTTCAGCTTCAGGTTTTTTTTACCTATTTAAACAAACAGACCCTTTGGGGTCAACTATTATTGTAAAGATTTTACTGCTGTCTTGGTTAAACAATTGTTAAAAGATGGTAAGAGAACCTTTTAGAACTAATAAACAAGAGAACCAGGATTTAACTACAATTGTACAGTTGCAAACGAAATAGTGAATGGTTACTTGTACAGTCAAATTGGAAATGCCACTGATGATAGAGATGGAGCAGGAAAATGAGACACTGCCATACTTCCATCTTGTCCCCATGGTTATTCTCTGCCATGCGGTATGGTGGCTTCAAATATATAGTTTAGCAATTTTGTCCCTGAGAGCAAAGGCCACAAGTAATACACTAAAAATAATCAGCTTTCTATTACAGTGTGCAGAACCCCTTGATGGACCCTTTTTACTCCCTCTTCAGTCTGCTGCAGCAGCATCCTTCCCTGCACTTTTGCTTTCTCTCATTCTTTCTTTTTCCACCTTTTCCAGACTGACCACCTGGAAAAGGCTGTCTTCACTATACCTTTTGGTTTTCTGGGTCCTTCAGAGAATGTTCACACCCCCCCCCCGAGAAAAAACATGTCACTCAAGTGAAACAAAAGTAATGCAGTCCATGGTTCACTGTGACTATGGTTCTAGTTTAGTTTTAATTTAATGTTTGAAACATTGGTTTACTGAATTCTTTAGCGGTCTTGTAACACCGCTGCTGGCTGTTGGCTTTTGTGAGGTCTGGCAGCATTTTTTTGGCTTGCCTAGATGATCATGGCAAAAGGAAAGAAAGCCTGCTCTATTTTGTTTTATTTCATGCTCTGTACTGTCCACCCAGATAGGAGCAGGAACCTCCGAGCCTTTTTCTCTCTTGCAGCAGTTCAAAAAGGGCTAAAAATGTATTTATCTGCAGGTTGGGTAGCGAGGCTTGAAGTTGCAAGTACAACTGTGCATTTTACATTCCCTCAAGTCCTCTATTTCCTGACAGGACAGTCAGTCCCTCGCAGGAACATTTCAGTGTGGACAGTAGTCCCAAATGACATTAGAAAGGAGAGAAAGATTACAAAATGAAGAATATTCATTTTTTCTTTCTATGTGCAGTTTACTCCTGTACCAGGACCAGTTTTAAAGGAGTATGTACAAAAAAATGTTGGTATAGACTCAAGTTATTTCTTCTGTTCTGCTGCACGGCACCCTAGACATAACAGCTGTGGTACCAACAGAACAGAAGCATACAAAGCTGTCATATAATAAAACTGGAGTTTTAGTAGCACTTTGTTTACAATTCCAAATAAGTTAAGGTATTTAGCTTGGATATGCTCTTTGCTAGTTTGTAAGGATCCAATCCTGTTGTAAAGAATTGACTTATGCCTGAAAAAAAAAAAGGTGTGTGTGTAGTTTAATTTCTCTTTTGCTTTTTCTTCCTCAAATAAAGTGAACAAATGAGCTCATTTATCAATGCTGCAGGCTCATCTCTTGTGGCTGCCCAGAGTGTCTCTAAGTGCCAGCAGGCCCTCTTTTCTCCATATATATACCCTGGACAGATGAAAGCAATGGAGTTTGTTCTGGCTATGGTACAAAAACAGTATACAAGCCTTAGTTTTTTAAGGATTTCACACAGTAGTACTTATCATAGTTATCTTTTGTATATTTTGTTATATTAAAGGAAAAATGTCTGTTGTGAGAAGAATTTAATTGTTAAAGAAATGAGGGCGTGGAGCTTCAAAAGATCACATGGTCAGCTCCTGGGATAAAAGGAGTGCTACCTAGCATCCACCTCAGATTGGTTTGGGGATCAGTGAAGTGCAGATCCTGGCTAGCACTTTAGCAAAAACCGAGCTGCCTTTCTAGAGTTATAGAGTCAATAGTGTATGCTTGACTTCTAATTTTTTTTTTTTGATCTGTCAAGTCCGTTGTTAATTTTGTTTTCTCAATAAAATTGCCTCTTGGCCTTGTTGCCTTCCTCTACAATTCCATGTATATGTCCATCTTTTCCCATGAATCCTTGATGCTTTTAAACCTGGAACTTATTGCAGTTGTGTTACACAGTCGAAACATAAGTTCACTTACATGAACTTGCCATATGTACTCACAGCTGGTGTAGGGGAAATGAAGAATTCCTAATCTGTGTCACTCTGGTGACTATGCTGCAGAAAAGAGACCTCAAGAGT
Source organism: Neoceratodus forsteri (assembly GCA_016271365.2). Taxonomy (NCBI): domain Eukaryota; kingdom Metazoa; phylum Chordata; order Ceratodontiformes; family Ceratodontidae; genus Neoceratodus; species Neoceratodus forsteri. The sequence continues at coordinate 48,742,629 of CM057454.1, read as the reverse complement.
CTGCACTATTATCTGTGAGACCCCGGCTTCCATGTATAATTTGTCTGACTCAATTTTGTCCAGTAGTTTGTTAGCGTCTTGAAAGGAATTGTATAGATATGTTTTTCCCCCACCATCATACATTAACATGCTGGAAACAACAGGGCAAATGGTAGTTTGAGGGCTTTTAGTCTATTTTTGACTCCATCAAAATATTTTTTTTTTATTATGAACAGAAAAGGGGAGATCAGGAAATAAATGAGTAGTTACTTCACCTGCCAGCAGATCGTGAACTTGCCTTGCAGCAGTCAATAGATAATGTTTCATGCTACCTCACAACAGAACTATCAGCACCATGCAAGACTGATGTGAGTGTGCTGGTGCTCTTTTGGGATTTACACAATATGCCCAAATCAATAAAACTGGCAGCTGGTGAGTGGTCTAAATATAGTGCCTATGGAAGCCATGACTCAAGAAATGCCACTAAATCCAACCCCTTTTGACCCTCTGGCAGTCCAACCAAACATAGAATGTGCACTTGTAATCCTTAGGCTGCCGGAAGATTTAGAACGCATAGGTTTTTAGGACAAGATATCTTGTCGGCGGCAGGCTAAGGGGTTAAAGATAGTTCTACAGTTTTAAGGTGCTTTCAGTAACAGCCTCTGTAATTAATGTGGTAGTAGCTGCCAAGGCTTTCTCCACATGTGCTGCTGCTGTGTCCACTTTTTCCACATAATTTGAAATTGACTGTTCAGCCTTTTGCATTCTAGTCCCAAATTAGTTGAAACTTTTCTTGAACACTTGAAGGAACTTACTCACAAAGTGAAGAGAATTTTTGTAATCAACTATATCTGTATGAGAGGCCTGTTCTCCTGTTGGCATGGCCTGTTTATTTGAGCCCACCACCAACTGTTTCAGCTTAAAAAAGTCTGTCTGGGCTGGAGTAGCATTCTTAGGTTTTCCCCTTGCGTTCCTTTGTAGTTCATTTTTCAGCTGTTTCACCTAGAATTATTAAATAGATCCTCTTGATAGTAGTTTAATCTTTAAGGCAGACTGCAACAAGAGCTCTGACAGGAGCATCTTCCTTGGCAGATGGCTAGCCATGCCTCCCTCTGCCAAGATCCAACCTTAATGCTATGAGTAGATGGTTGCACTCCCAAGTATTTAGCACCTCAAAACTAATTGCATTGTTGAAGGAATATATATATCAATAATACAAAGATACAAAGCACTGCCACCAACTTTTTTATAAAATACAATTTCACCTGCTTTATCTTCAACAGCTTTTCCATTTACTACATAAAGAAAGTTATCAGCCAGTAAGTCTAACAAAACACTGAGTGTTTTAGATACTGTTTATCTTTGGAAGATCTGATAGGGATATTATAACAGTCAACTATCAACCAGTCATTACTATATATTTTCATTTTATCTCCAATTCTTGCATTAAAGTCTCCCACGTACAGTATATCATGGGAGTTCCCTTGAATGTAGTCCGTATCATGCACAATACTAATTCTAGAGATGTAAAAATGTCCTCACATGCAGTTCATACTAGGATTCATACTAGGATAACGTAGGTGTACAGAAGGCTTAAAAGCCCATTTGTATACATCTCCTGCCATAACAGGTTTATTCCCATCTTCCAGAATTTAGTAGAAAGTCATCAAGTTTGATCTTAAAACTATTAAAGGAATTGACTTCTACAATGTCCTTTGGAAGAGTATTCCACTGGGGAATAATTCGCTGAGGGAAGACATTTCTTCTCATCTGACTTTTGGGGTTAGTAAGTCTTAACTGGAAACTATGGCTTCTTAGTAAGAAATCCATTTGGACCTGAATAAAGCATAATTCTGCTAGCAATAATGGATCCCTAATAATTTTAAACATTAGTAGAAGGTCTCATCTTTGTCTCCTCATTTCCAGAGGGTAAAGATTTAAAGAACGTAATCCAGTGCCATAATCAACTTTATGGAGTCCATCAACCATTTTGGTGATCCTCCTTTGGACCCCCTCAATTTTTTTAACATCCTTACATAAGAAGGGGGTCCACAGTGATGAACAGTAGTCCAGGACAGGCCTTACATATGCTTTGTATAAAGGAATTAAGCAAGCCCTATTTCTTGAAGTGACTGAGTGTCTAATATAGCCAATAAGTTTATTAGCCTTGTTGGTTAATTCTGTACAGTGAGTGCTGAACTTAAAATCACTAAAAATGATTACTCCCAAATCCCTTTCATTTTCAACAGACTTCAGTTACCTTGGAGACAGGCAGGAAATACACATTTATTGTAATCAGTACTATATTATTAACAGAAGATAGAGCAATGCACAAAAAAGGAGGGATAACCAATGTTTAACATGACTATTTTTGGAGGTACAGACAAAAGTGGCCAAACCTCCCTTTGTTCTTCCATAATTACTGGATTTCTGAGCCTTGTATGACCAGCAAGTATAACCTTTCAGCACAGAAGTACAACACCAAAGCCAGGTTTCTTGCAGAAGGATAAGATCATATTTAAGTAACAATTCTGTCCATCCCAAATTCTCTGTTTTAGTTCCATAACCAGCATTATAAAATGGGCTTGGGAAATCCCAAAGCACTGATTGGCTACAACATCATCTGAGCCGTGTCCTTATCAGATGATATTGTAGCCAACCAGTACTACTGCCCACCAAGAAGCCAAATGACCCAAAAAATTAATGAGCTCTGCCAAGCATTAACAGAAACGTTGACTGGCAGAGCTCACTGAACCGGTAGCACGACATCACTCGTGGACATCACAGTAACCTAACACTGCACTCAACAACATATGGCACTCCATCTAAATAAAGAAAAACCTACGTACCTCACAAATTACTCTCCACGGCTTCTCTGCCCCCTGCCACCATTACCAGACTTTAAAAAGTAGCAGCGGCACCAAAAGCAAATCGGCATTTTTTTTCAAACCGCTGCAAATCCTTCGAACGAAACCCACCTACCTGGACGAACCATCGGCAAGCAGCAATGAAGCATCAGTCAGTCGCTTTACTTTTTAAAACTAATAACGAGCCAAATATTCCCCAAAACGAATCCAGGAAACAAAAGAAATACTGTCACTGCTTTATACGGTGTCTGTTGAGGACTACGCTCGCTCCCAGTCAACAGACACGCTCATATCTTAAGACTTCAACTCCCTAACTAAACACAGGCAAACAAAGAAATAAAAAAAAAAACATACTAAAAATGTATGACTAACTTTTTCAGAGGGGGACACAATAAATACATTGCACAGAAACTTAATACTAGGGACTATTTTTCACTGTTCTCACAATTTTAAACCTATTCTTATAATTCTCTATTTTTTTTACACATTAAAAAAAAATTACTTTACAAAAGCCCATTTTATAAGCGCAATAACACTCCGAGGTGGGTTGCGTGCTGATAAAACACTCCTTAGGGCATAAGGCACTTTCGGCGCAAGCGCCTCATGCCTTAGTACACCCTAAGTGCTCTTATCAGCACGCATATACCACGTGTGTTATTGCATACATATTCCAACTAAGCATATGAATGCTGGTATTATTCTGTTTTAGGCGTCCTCATATTCATCACAAAAAGATGGCAGCCATGCTGGGCCAGCTACAAATTTAGCTCCATATATTTTACTTTATTTTCGGTTTATACGTGAAGCTTTTACATTTTATGCTGCAATGTTCAACAGTTATTAGTTATTTTGTTGTTTATGCTTGTCAGTTTGCTGCTTGTTGGTCTGCTGTATGCACTTGATGTTTGAGACTCAGGACACGGACATTTACAGTGTTTTCCATAAATTGTGATGCTTTTCACCCTGATGCCCTGATGGGTGAAACATTCTGAAATTTAAGGAACCAGGAAAGTCATTTCAGGAGCGTTCTGTTTGTATGCCTCCATTACTTGAGTTATTGGAGCCCATATATAACTCAAGTTACCTGATTATTGCCAGTATCAGTATTGATTTCTATAGTTGCCACTGTGTGCTGTCCCAAAAATTTTTGCCTGTATGATGGAGTTAGTCTGGAACAGCGAATAAATCGAGTGCTTTGGATCTGGCTTGGTGTTTGAGGGATATCTCATTTGCTGGCCTGATATTGAGTTGATGTGTTGAAGGAAGAAAGAGGAGGAGGAGGAGAGATTCAGCCAGCCCGGCTAGTCTGGAGGTGGGTGTGGGGTGTAGTTGTTTCTCCCCAGGAGGGTCAGGAGTGCTTGCTGGAGGGTCAGTGCTCATGGGGATTCCAGGGGCTGCAGGGGTTGCCTGGCAGAGGCTGGACTTTTTTTGGTGATCCAGGTGTGGGGGAATGGTTGCGTATGCCGGGATCTGCCCTGGGTTAGTTTTGGTTTGGGCTTTATTTGAAGCAGAGGATTTTCATTACTGATACCTTCCTTATTAATTTAATCAGTTTGACTGATTGTCATTGACTAATTGGTCCTTCATCTGGCTACCCTCATTGAAACTGTTTAAGTTCAAAAAACCTTTTAAAAACTTTTTGAGGAGGCAGTGAGAGGGCTTCTTTTTTAGAGAACTTACCCTGTAAAAGTGGAATTTGCCTATGAAAGGGTTATTCTGCCTGACTAACTTTAATGAGGAGGAGGTGGTGAGTGCCCTCCTTTCCATCTACAAACTTTTCTTGGTGAACTGTGTTACTGGCCAACTTGCAATTTCATGATCTTAATTTCAGTTTCAAAACTGACCTATATTTTATTTGCTATCTTCTGTCTGGGACTTTGGTGTTCAGCTTGACAGTTTAAATTGGAGTGTCAGTTTATCATTTTTAACTTCTTATAATTACATTATAATATAGTTTATTGTATGTGTGGGGTGGGTGTATAGATTTATTTATAGTTTAAGTTAGTCTAATTGTTGGGTTTTCTATCCTCTCGGTGAGAGAGAGAGGAGGAGCATCTAAAGGGGGGGATAAAGTATTTGTATTTAGTTGGACTGCCTCAGGCTGTGAGAGGGCCTCAGGGGACTGATGATGTTTTTTTGTTATTTTTATTTGAATGTATGTAATATTTTTTGGATTTGAGTTATAGTTTAAGAAAATTTATTAGTTATAGATTGAGTTGTCCTAGATTTGAAGATTCATTTATTTATATTTTAGAATTTATTTTATAATTTGGGGATCAGTGTCTTAGTATGAGTAGGGAGGGTCAAATGACAGTCAAGCAGTATTCCTCCACCAGGCTCAGGGAGCTGTGCCCCTTTGACTGCCCTTTCTTACCAACAGAGACTTACATATGTTGCCAATCCCTAGGGATTGCTAGGAGGTGCAGGAAGGGGGGCATAACCGGGCCTGGTGGGGAATTGGAAAGGGGGGACATATTTGGGTGGTGGGGACCAGGTGACACCCTGGGGCAAAATGGTGCCAGGACAGGGGTAGTCCCTGTTTAGTTCCCATACCCAAGGGTCCAGCAATTAATACTGGTCAGGAGTTAAGGGCTTCCCCAGCATCTCACCCAACCCGGTCAGTGTTGTGTAACGCTAGGTCAATCAAAAATAAGACAGCTATTATAGCTGATCTTGTTGAAATGGTGGACCTGACAAGACCTGGCTGGACAAAAATGTGGGCCCAGTAATGGCTTCTGCAATTCCAGCTGGGTTTTTGGTGATTCACCGTCCGAGGTTGGATCATAGCGGTGGGGGTGTAGCCATCTTTTTTAAGACCAAACTGGACCTTGTGGATGTTCCAGTGGGGACCACCAGATCCTTTGAGTGTGTCATGGGTGAGGGTATAGGCTGCAGGATACTCCTTATTTACCTTTCATCAGGTAATGGGGGTGCATTCCTGCAGAAGATTGTGGACTTCATCATTGACATAGTGTTGGAGTCTCCCAGATGGTTAATTGTGGGGGACTTCAATGCCTGGGCTGATGACAAACTCTCACAGTTTGGTCAAAATCTCCTCCAGCTAATGACAATGCTGGGCCTTACTCAGGTAGTTACCTCCTCTACCCATATAGGAGGCCACTCATTGGATCTACTGTTCCTTCTGGGGATGGAGATCACTGACTTGAGGGTGGAACCAGTAAGCTGGTCTGACCATTACACCATAGAGTTCAGTTTTGGGGCCCCCCTATATGAATCTACCCCTTTGGAGATGGTCCTGTACCATCCTTTATGGGGAGTTACCCCAGATGGTCTACCAGCGGTGCTGGACCTATCGGGATTGCTTGGTGAAAGCACAAGTCCAGGGGACCTCGTACTTGCCTATAATAAGGCAGTGGGAGAGGCCCTGGACTTGATTGCTCCTGTTCATGTTCAACCACTCACCCTTTACCCAAGGTCCCCATGGTATGATGGGTCATTGAAGGAACTGAGGTGGGTTGGTCAAAGGCTGGAGAGAGCATGGTGGAAGTCCAGCCTGGATGCTGACAGGCTTAGATTGATGGAACATTATAAATAAGGGCTATCAATCAGAAATCACCCATAACAAGGCAGAGTTCCTGTCCAGGGAGATTTCTGCTGCTCAGAACCGACCGGCTCAACTTTTTTGAACTGTTGACAGATTGTGCAATCCAATCTGTCTCCAGTCCAGAACAGTTCTTTCACAAATTGAGTGTGATGAGCTAGATTAGCTATTTGCAGATAATGTTGCCAGCATCAGGTCTGGAATTGGCCTGGTTCTCTCTATGAAGGGTTGCGGAGGTCGATGGGAGGTGATGAACGCCCGGTCTGTCTGGACAGATTTTAGCCGACTGGATTTCATGGACATGGTGAAGATTGTCCAGACTTTGTGCCCAACCTGTTGTAGTTTGGATCCAGACCCTACCTCCCTATTAGTGGGCTGTGTAGATATTATCTTCCCGATTCTAGCTGACACTTTATGGAGATCCTTGGAGAGGAGAATCTTTCTGGACCACCTAAAGGAGGCGTCATTCGACCACTCCTTAAAAAACCCTCCTTGGATCCCTACTACTGACCTGTCTCTAACCTTCCCTTTGTGGGGAAGGTTATTGAGAAGGTGGTTGCACTACAACTGGATGATCATTTGGTAACACACAATGTCTATGAAGCTCTCCAGTCTGGTTTCAGGAAGAGGCATAACATGGAGACTGCCCTTGTTTGGGTATTAAATGACCTCCTGATGGCTAGAGATCAAAAGGCTCATACCATCTTGATCCTTCTTAATCTCTCAGCAGCTTTTGGCACTGTGGACCATAAGGTGCTTTTGGAAACTCTGCAGTTCCTTTGTGGACTGCTGGGTACAGTCCTTGAATGGTTTTGATCTTTCCTCGTAGGCAGATCTCAGAAGGTGGTCACCAGAATTTATTCTCAGACTCCCTCCCCTTGTCCTGTGGGGTGCTGCAGTGTTCCATATTAGCACCCATGTTGTTTGCAGTGTATATGCTGCCATTGGGAGATATCATCAGGTGATAGAGCTTGAGTTTTCACTGCTATGCAGAGGATACTCAGCTGTATTTGTCCTTTGTGCCCGGACATGTCGATGTGGTCTCTATGCTAAAGAGTTGCTTCTCTGAGACCAAAGACTGGATGAGCTTGAGTTAGTTGAGATAAATCTGGATAAGACTGAGGTGTTGGTTGTGGATTCAGGCCACCTGAGGGTGGGTTCTAGAGCTGGGTTCATGTCAGGCCTGTGGCTTGATGGTGTCCAGCTCTCTACCTCAGATCAGGTGTGTAACCTGGGCTTATTTTTGATGATGGTCTGACCCTGAAGTCTCAGGTGTTGGCTGTGGTCAAATCCTCACTTTACCATCTGAGGAATACCACCCAGGTGAAACACTTGATTCCTCCGGGTGACCTTCCAACATTGGTCCATGCCTTCATTACCACCTGTCTTGACTACTGCAATGCCCTCTGCCTAGGGCTGTCTGGGGTTGATATCCACTGCCTGCAGCTAGTGCAGAAAGCAGAGGCCAGGCTATTGACTGGTACCTCCAGGACCAGTCGTATAATGCCTATGCTGCATAAACTTCACTGGCTGCCAGTTCAGTGGCGGATCAACTATAAGGTGGGCTTGCTCACCTTTAAAGCCCTACATGAACATGGACCCAAATACCTGAAAGATCTCCTGACTTACTACTCCTCCAATCATCCTCTCCAATCCAATGATGAGGGATTGTTGGAGATTCCCAAGGTTCATCTTAAAACATCTGAAGCACGTGATTTTTCATTTGCAACATCAACCCTGTGGAATTCTCTACCTCATCGGTTAAGAGAATGCCTGACAGTCAGCAGTTTTAAATCTACGCTGAAAACTTATTTATTTTCTTTGTCCTTCCCTAATTTGTTGACTAATTATTTGATTCTTAAATATTTTATTATTTTAGTGATCTATATTGTATTTATATTTTTATAATTTGTACAGCACCTTGACCATGAAAGGCACTATATAAAAAAGTTTGCTTTGCTTTGCTCAGTCAAAATCTATTGCTACTTGTACCATCTAAGGAAATGACTTCTGATTCTGTGTTAATAAGCATGTACTTAGACGGCTTGCTGTTACAGTCTGATTCCTTTAGAGATGAGACTACAAAACAACATTACTGTTAATTCTTATCCCTTCTGGGACTCTTCTCCTCACTGTCACTAATTGTTGCAGGGAAGAAACAGAACTGGCTCCTGCTAGTGAATAAACAAATTCAACTGGCTTAAATAAATTCTGTTATACTTTTTTGTTGTTTGTCAGTTATAACTTTTGTTTTCAATCAGACATCCCCTTTTCCATCCTTCTGAGGCCTTTTAGAATTAGAATTATTGGTATAGTTTTCCTTGTATGTGTGCCTTTATCTGGCCATTGTATCCAGTGAGGCTCCACATTCATTAAAATATGGTTTAGTCTCAAGCACCATTTTTCTTGCCCATACCAATCTAAAAGCAAGGCAAATAACACCCTTCATTTTTCCATCTTTATATCTATAGGCAGTTCTAATGTCAGCCCATTTATTTATCTATTTAGTTTTTGTTGACTGGCTTAGTGCACTAGAGAAATTCTTGCCTATTTTCAGGCACAACCTGGGAGGAGGGGGATTCAGATGAATGCCAACTGACCTTGAACCAGATGAAGCTGTTGGTGGCATTTTTAGTGAATGGGGGGGATATTTTGGCCAGGACACCGGGAAATTCCCCTACTCTGTAGCCATGTGGCATTGTCTGTCTGTCTGCAGAGATGGAGACCTCAGTCTAAAGGAGGTAGTGGAGGAGGATGGTTGTGTCTCTGAATCTCCAGAGCCTTTGATACAGCCTTCAATTTCTGATGGAGAAGGACAGCCTGATTTAGGCAATGATCAAGTATTGGCTTTGGATATGGAAGGATCTAGTAATCTTGAAAGAATCGATCTTACGGTGGAACAGCAGTTAAAAGCTGAATTGGAGAAAAAAATCTCAATTACTTGATTTAATTTCTGTGGAAGAACATGACTTTCAGACGTGCCGCCAGAAGCTGGAGGCAGAATGGAATAAATGGAAATGCTCAATGGTGAGTCTGACACAGGATGGGAGCAAGCGAATTCCTCTGAGTGAACCACCCTGTGTTTCAGATGGGGATCAGATTTTATTGAAGGAATTGAATTGTTTTATGCAGACAGATTTGGGTATTGAATGTTTATTACCGGACTGGGGTCCTGGCGCAGCATTGCAGCAAGTGGGTTGGCGCTGGGAGGATGGCCATTGGATTCCGAATCCTGAGATCCCCATTCCAGATTCCATGTATATTGCTTCTAACATTCAGAAAGGGGTCACAGTATCTTCCACAATTCCTTCTATTGCAAGACATCACTGTGATAATCAGTCTCCACCTGATTTGGTTGTATTGACACATACCCAGAAGGAGACTGAGGAAGAGGTTACTACGCCTGATACTGCAGGAACACAGCTTTGCTATTCCGGATTGTCTATCAGTAAGTCCATCTAATGTTACTTCAAGTGAAGAAAAAGAAATAAATCTAGAAGGAAGAGATGTTAGAAAAACAAAATCTACTCAGATTAACAGCAAAAAACAGGGTTTGGAAGGAAGACAAAAAGAAGAGGGGATTCCCCTCCTAAACAGGCTACAGGCCCTATGACTGATGCAGGCCTTTTATGTAAACCTGCAGAAGCAGCAAAAAGAAGATTCTTGGTTAGACTTCACTATAGAGGCAGAGCCCTGTGATCCCAGATAGAGTTTGGGCTGGGAAACACCTTTTGATGGATTTGTTGGGTTTTACACCAGCAAAGGTTTATGCTTTTATTCATCCACCTGGCGATCATTTATATGATAGCCAACAATTAAAACAGCAACTATTCTTTTTAGAAATGAGGGCACAAATGTTGCAAATATTATCTTCTGGTTTGAAAAAAAATGTGCTATTTATGACAATCCTTTTTTATTTTGCCCTTTTTTCTGGCAGGACCACCGGCAGCCATCTGCCCTGGTCACGGCCCCCGGAGACCTCTACCACCGTCAATTGCTGCTGAGGACCCTCGGTCACCCTTGGCTTGCCCCCCGGAGGGTGGGGCCGTGGGCCACCTTCCTGACCCCGGAACTGTGACTGGTCAGGGTCCCGCAGCGGCGGTGGCAATGTGAGGCTCTCCAGGGAGGGCTTCATTGATCGGTGGTCCTGCCCGCCATCTTTTTCCACCTGATTTTTCTCCCCGGAGGAGGCAGGGACATGCAATGATGCCAGCATCCACCTAGCCTCCTCCCCCCCACATCGAGCGTCAGTTGCGTGGAACTCCCAGTCTCCACCAGGGGTCCCCAGTGCACCGAGTGCTACCCGCGCCCTCCCCCAGGAGTAGGAGAGCTGTCCATTGGACGCTCGATCCTACTCCCCCCGGCCGGTCCTCCGACGACCCGGATCCGTTCCCGAACCCGGGTCGCCGGCGTCGCAAGCAGAAATCCCACCACTGCGCCGACGGGCCGGCTATTTATGACAATCCTAAACCTATTATGGATGAGAATGGATTTTGGACTGGGGGTTGGACAATAAGGGTAAAATTGTCACATACAGAAGAGGGTATTCAGCATTTGCCTAGTTCTTTTCTTGGGGGAAGGGACAGAGGTATTGTTTTTTATGCAGGTCAGCCCAAGAACTGTTTTAAGTGTGGTTCTTTACAGCATCTAAATACCTCATGCAACCAAATTAAATGTTTTCAATGTGGAATGTTGTGTCATACAGTGGCCCACTGTGTTGCTCCTCCAGTTTGTCATTTATGCAGAGAGGAAGGACATTCATATGCTGAGTGTCCATGGGTAACTAGAGATTCAGACAAATCTTCTGATCAAGAATACTTTTTGTTCCGAGCAAGGAGACCCTTTTCTTCAGAATTTGAGAATGAGAATAAAGTGAGAGGTGGATGTAGGAGTAGAGGATTTAGGAGGGGGGGAGACAGGCATTCCTTTCCACCACAGATGAACTGGGATTTAGAAAGAAACAAGATTTCCCAAATAGGGAGTCAGGATACAGTTCAACCCCTTTTTGATAGTGAAGAGATAATAGAAAAAGAAACCCCATATGTGACACTGCTTGGTTCCCCCCAATGAGAATCTAGAAGTCAATTACAAACTTTTCCATCAGGCCCTAGTCAAACTGAAGGCCTTTTAGTACTCCTAGATGAATGATTGTTGGATCAAGATTGTTTACCTGATCAGAAAGAAAGTCAGATAAAATTGGGAATGGAAGGAGGAGAGGGGCCGAGCAATGAGTGCTTAAACTTGTCCCCATTACCATTATCCAACAGATATATGATGTTATCCTCTTGGGGCGAGTAAATGGAACAGGACAATCCATTGTCAGATTTGGTCGTTAGTCAAGAGATGGTTGTTGCTACTTCAGAAGGTTTAAAATTGCCCCCATGGAAGGCTAAGGTTTTGGATTCTAAAAAATGTGTTACCCAATCTAGTGGGAAAATTATAAAGCCTCCTCCCTGAGCATATTTCTCTTAGTGTTGCTAGTTTAAATGTTAACAGTATAAAATCATCTGTTAAAAGATTAGCAACTTATGGGGTGTTGTCTCAGTTAAATTATGATGTCATTTTACTTCAGGATACAAGACTCCATTCATTACATGATGTGGCACAGGCAACTAAAGATTGGCCATGGGGTCAGACATATTGGTCAGTGGGAGAGGATGCTTGTTGTGGGATTGGGTTTTGCTTTAAAACTCGGGATGTTCAAGTTTTGAGATTGGTAGATATAGAACCAAGGAGAAGCTTATTGTTGGATGTTATTCTACATGGTCTGCAATAGATTAATTTCTATGTACGGTTCTCAGCTTAAAGCTCAAAGAATATCCCTGTTACAAAAATATAACCCTATGTGTTCACAAGTTCGCAAATCTTTTTTTGTAGTGACTTTAATATCAATTGCCACCAGAGCACTGATAGTGGAAAGCAATATTGCGATAAGGTATTTCTGAAAAATTGACTTTATTAAGCAGGACTAGTGGATGCACATAGTAAACGGGGATTGAAAGCCAAATCTACCTTTTCAAAAGGTCTTTTAAATTCCAGAATTGATTTTATTTTTGTGCATAAAAATGTGGAAATATTGAAATGTATAAATATGCCGATGGAAACCTCCGATCATTTTCTCATTGGAATAACTATTGAGAACCCACCCAGATGAGTAAAAGGTCCTGGGATATGGAGACTTAATACCTCCCTTATATCTTCCTTAGATGTAGAGGATGAATTAAAAATAATTATTAATGATAAATTAACTACAATTGAATTATATGATAACATAGGAAATTGGTGGGAGGATTTCAAAAGCTGTTTAACAGGCTTTTTGCAGGCCCTGGGTAAATCTAGGGCATAGACAAAAAAAAGAGAAATATATTTCTTTTCAACAGATATTAAATGAATTGATATCTAGACAGCAGGGAGGAGAACAGAATTTGACTGAAGAAATCTCACAGATAAAAAATACAGTGTTTGAGTACCAATACAATAGATTTTTTGTCTCTGCAAAAAGAGCAAACATTTGGTACACAAGGGAAGATGGCTTCTGCTAATCCCTTTCTGGCATGTAAAAATAGAAAAGAAAATAGGGAGTTTGAAAATGTGATTTCTTCAACAGGTACAAAAGTATGTGATTATGCAGGAATTATGAAGATAATAGAAGAATATATAGAACAAAAATTTGGAGACCAGGTTGTAGATTCTGATTTTTTACCACAGGTATTACAGGCAGCAGATCTCCTTCAGTTATCTTTAAGTTGGCAGAATATATTAATTCAGAGATTTTCTTCACTTGAGTTGGAAAAAGTTATATTATCTTTAAAACAGAATGTTTCACCCAGATCAAATGGTTTGCCTAATGAAGTATTTAAAGTTCTTTGGAAATTAATGCCAACAACATTATTGACATTATATAATTTTTTTAGACAAAATGGTTTTACCATCCTAAATGTATGAAGGATTAATGTTTTTTTTTTATATAAATCAGGAGATCAGGCAAATATACATAATTGGAGACCACTGACTTTATTAAATGTAGGCTTTAAGATATTTGCAAAACTATTGGGAAATAGACTTGCAGCAGTAATGCCAGATTTAATTAGTGAAAATCAATATTGCTCAGTTCCTGGAAGACACATTACAGATGTGCTATTGCTCCTCAGAGAAGTGATGGAAACTTATTGTGAGACAGGAAAGGTAGATAATAATTTGGATTATTTAGTCAGTCTAGATCAGGCTACAGCCTTTGACGAAGTTTCTCAAGTTTATTTGTGGCATTGTTTAGATGCATATGGTATTCCGGCACCATTTGTGCAATAGTTAAAATTGAGAATGGGTGGTTGGGGTCAAGGCATCAGATTTATAAAGGGGATCGTCAGGGGTGCCCTCTTAGCCCCCTTTTATATGTGTTTGCTCAAAATCCTTTATTAAGGTTATTAATTAGGTCCCCTAGAATTGAAGGAATAGGAGGAGAATTTGGGACTAGGTCAAAAGTAGTAACTTATGCAGATAATCTTTGTTTAATATTGAAAGATGGGGATTCTATAGGGATAGCTTGTAATTTGATTTCGGAGATAGGTGAAATTTCTGGGGCACGGATAAATTTAAAGAAAACTCTTTGTTTAAAGTTGGGTGGATTTCCGGATACAGTAATAAAAGTGAGAGGCATCACTGTAGAAGTAGCTCCCTGTAGAATATTGGAGATTTATTTTGGAGGAACAGATATGGTTATATATAATTGGCAGAAGGCCTTGACCCAAGGTAATAGAATGGTGACAGGATGGAATAGATGGAAAATGTCAAAAAGAAAATGGATTTATATGACTAAGTCATTCTTGATTCCAGTTTTCTTGTTTATAAGTTATATTTTTATCATTCCAAAGTGTTTAGAAACTCAATTAATGAGCTGTTTTGTTTCATGTTTTTGGGGAAGTAGTCTAAACCCTATTAGGAGAAATGTTCTTTATTTAGCAGTTAAAGCAGGTGGCATTAATATGATTCAGCTGGTTTTAGTTTTCTTTACAGTATTTTTATATAGTAACATAGTTCCATTAATAAATGATTGTCCGTTAAGATGGAGTTTTTCATTTTTTAGACAATTATCGTCTGTACTTCAAGAATGGAGTTCTGGCTCCTTTAAGCATAAGAAAAAGAGATGTCCAAGATTAGAAGTGCGGTGGGAAGGGATTATTGATAAGATTAAAGTTTGGCAGATTAGATGGGTTTCCGTTAGCCTAATGGATAGAAAAGCCTTATATAAAGATGTTCTACAAAGATGTTTTTTTAGATTCACCCTTTTCAGGATTTTCTTTGAACCATCAGCAAAATATTTTGGAGTATATTTCTGATGAACATTTACCACATCACATTTGGGATACTATTTGGTTAGGATTACATAATAGAGTTAATGTAAGAAATAATAAGCAGCATAAGAGTCTTCAGGAATGTTTTTGTCCAAGAGATTATTGTGATACCAAATTATAAACTATGATGCATTTATATTATCAATGTCCATAAGTGATTGAATTTTGGGGAATGGTAAAACACCATTGGAAACAGAAAGTTCTGATTCCTCCTACTTTGGAACTATTATATTATGGAATTTTAGATTATTCAGGATCATTTCATACTTTTAGCACTCTAAGAATAATAAATGGGTATTTTCTATATTGGATACGGATTAGCAGATGTAGACTGTTATTACAACAGCAAATGATCTCTCCAGAAGAGTTATTGTGTATGTTGTCTTCAGATATACGTCATTTAAGACTTATAGAATGGATCAAATATAGTAAATCCTATTGGTCTGCTTTATGGGATGGTTATGAGTTTATTTGATTAATAATGTAAACAAAATTATTCAAACAGTATGAATAGAATAGATATGGTTAGAAGGAATTGTACACTATATTGCATGTTTTAATGATGATTTTTTTTTCTTGCTTGTGTTTTTGTTTTTTTGACCTATGTAAGCCAAACATTCCTTTTTTTCTCTTCTTTTTCTTTATTAAGTTGATATGGTGTATTATTGATTAGTATTTATTTATTTTAAAAAAGGATATATGGATATAGTATTATAAAGAAGTGATTAGAAAAAAAACGATTTTAAGTAAGGGTTCACTGTATGAATTAATATTCATGTTATGATTATGTATGAAGTAATACTAATTTGTATTTATTTGGTTATGTATTTAAGTTGTTTTGATTTAAAATAAAAAAATTCCCTATTCTGTCTGTAGGGGGCTTGATTTCCTGTGAGCAGAATGGAGAAGCACAGTCACTCTGACTGAAATTCCCTAGCTGAATGGAGGTGCAAGATGGCCACTCTGCCTGAAGCCCAGGAGGGAGCAGACCTACAAGGGGTAGAAGAACCAGCCTCCTTCTCTGCCTCATCTGTGCAAGAGGCTGAACCTTTCTTTGATGCTTCTGGTGTTATGGAACAGGCAGAAGCACAGGTAAGCAACTAGCAGTACTGCCTATTTTTTGTCAAAAGAAAATCAACAAATAGAAGATGATGCACGGCTACAGGAGCACAGTGCTGCATCAACTACAGCAACAGATTTGGAGCGCCTTTCAAAAGAAGAACGGGAACGATCAGAGTTATGGCAAAAAAGAATTACAAACAGCACTTCTAATGTTGACAGAACAATGCCAGCTAGTGGATGAATAACCAGTGAGTTCTCAGACCCAGATGCGGCCTGCTGTTGAAGCAAGTGCCACGTCAGCAACAAGGATGCAACACCACACTGCTAGTGCTAATACGGAGATGACAAAGGAAGGAGCATCCACTACAATGAGTGAAACAGAAACAACTGGAAGGCAACTATTCAGTTTTGAAGCTGGTACCAGTAGGGAACTGCTATTTGTTTTCAAGGGGAATAAAAATAAAATGTTTGGCAGTAACTCACCGGGAATGGCACAAATGGGAGGAGAAACTCTGGGCCTGAGACAGGGTACTGAAAATAATTTGAATAGCACTGCACGAAAGGACTGGTCGGGAGAAGCAACTTTAACAGCTGCAGGGTGAGAAAAGCAAGAGGCATCAGGACAATGGGTATCAGGGAAGTCTCCTATTCAGACAGTGGGCCTGTTGCAAGACTGTAATACAGAACCCAGGTCTGATTTTCAACAACCTGATGATGCAGATAACATGGAGGGTATTAATGTTGCACCCATATCCCTGAACACCTAGCCCTTACATTTAACTCAGTGTCTACAATTTGTAAACACACCAGGAATGGAGACCTCAGAAGCCCCTTTGGGGGAGGCTTCCCTATGCACATAGACCCGCCACAGCCTTCTGGAGGTAAAAGGGGTGAACATACTAATTATGACAATCAAAACAACAGTACTAATAGAGAAGAAGGAGCAATACCAAGATCATACACATCTTTTTTAGAGCCCCAATGTGTCCTGCTAAAAGACACAGTGCAGTAAAATTACCTATAAAGAAGGCCTAGACTTGTTTCCAGATGGGAAGTATATTGCAAAAATTCTATTAATGGGAACAATGAACTTTAGTGAACAAGACATATATGCTGTTATACACGTGTCTGGGGAAACAACATTCAGTGTTAGTTTTAAACTAAATACTGGCTTACAGAAATTGTGGACAAAATATCAAATGGTAAAAAAATCCCCTGCATGGCTTCTGTTTGAGACAATTCCACTTTCCAAATCAACAAATAAGACAGTGACAGTTCTCTTCAGAAATTAAGGTGTACATGTGAAAGATCTGGTGTATTGGCTAAAACAAAGATGCACTGTGCAGGGAAATCCAGAAGCTATTTTCGATGATGACAATATTTGGACTGGAGGCTGGAGAATAGGGATGCTTTTGACCTACAGAGATGCAGGAATTCAGCACTTGCCTAACTGTTTGTTTTAGGGAAAGATCGGGGTGTCCTGTTCTATGCAGTGCAACCTAAAGCTTGCTATCACTGTGGAGAGACTGGACATATCAGCAGCTCATGCGATAAACTGAAATGTACTATTGGTAACGAAATTGGTCATACTAGTGGATTCTGTAGAAATGAGCAGAAATGGAATCTTTGCAATGTTACAGGTCATACATATCACCACTGTCCATGAGCAGCACATAGTCAGCCAAACCAAACAGATATTGAGGAGCAAAGACTTCTAGTAGCAATTGTACAAAGGAGTAAAGACAAAGCACAAGCCTCAGGACAGGCAAGAGGAGAGGAATCCCCTACTCACAGAGCAACTTCAGGGGGAAGAAACCCAAATGATGGAAACATCTGAGGGCATCACAGAACCACCCCCACCACTCTCAGATACTGAGATAGAGTCTGGACTGGTAGAGCAGAATGTAGTGATGGGAATAGAGGAAGACACCATGGAAAGGCAGGATTGTGGAGAGGGAACCAATACAGGGATATGGCAAGCTAGCTCCAGCATGCCTCCCCCAAATCCGTGCAAGGTAGAGGTGACCAAAAAACCACTAAGATATTTACTATAAGAAGACAGAACTGGGAATTTCCCACTCCCCAAATCCCTCAAACTATGGGCACATCTTTATCTAATAGATTTTGGGTATTTGCAGAAACAATGTGAGAATCTGATAATGACTGATAGGAATCTTCCCTTTGGTCTTCTCTGCCTCATCCTGGTTCTGAAAGGGAAGATCCCCCCCTCAATGGAGCAAGAAGCTCAGGATGTACAAACAATGGAGAAACCTTTACAGAAGCGAGTACTCCCAGCCAGAAAAGAAAAAGAAACCTCCTTTAAGTAATTCACTCTGTATGGACATAGGACATGACTCTCCACAACCTCACTCAAATTTATGATGGGGCATAGAAACATAGAAACATGGACTTTGACGGCAGATAAGGACCATTTGGCCCACCTAGTCTGCCCATTTCCCAACCTAGAGGATAAGCTGCAGATCCTATTTAACCAACAGCCTATTTCTTCCTACCCCCCACAAAAATTGCCTTATGTCTGTCCCATGCATTCTTGAATTCTCCCACTGTTCTTGACTCTACGACCCCCTCAGGGAGGCTGTTCCATGCATCTACAACCCTCTCCATGAAAAAATACATCCTCACATTACCTCTGAGCTGTCCCCCCTCTATCTTCAGATTGTGGCCCCTTGTTCTTGCACATCTCTTTTTCTGAAAGATGCTACCCTCTTGGACTTTGTTGATTCCACTGAGGTACATAAACATTTCTATCATGACCCCCATCTCCTTCCTTTCCTCAAGGGTATACATATTAAGCTCCTTTAGTGTCTCCTCATAAGGCTTCTCTTGCAGACCTTGCACCATTTTAGTTGCCCTCCTCTGAACTGCCTCCAACCTGTCTATGTCCTTGTGGAAATGGGATCTCCAGTACTGGACGCAGTACTCCAGATGGGGTCTCACCAACTGTCTGTACAGGAGGATAACAACTTCCTGTTTTCTGCTGGTGATACCTCTCCCTATACATCCCAGTATCCTCCCAGCCCTCCCTACCACTTTCTCACATTGCTTGCCAACCTTAAGGTCATCTGATATGATTACCCCCAGGTCCCTTTCCATTTTTCTTGCTGTTACTACCCCCCCCATTATGTAATCTTCCCCTGGGTTTTTGTTTCTCAGGTGCATTACTTTGCACTTCTTTGCATTGAATCCAAGCTGTCATACTTCTGACCATTCCACCAGCCTTGCCAAGTCCCTTCTCATCCTTGCCTCCTTGTGTATCAACCCAGTTGCAGATCTTTGTGTCATCTGCAAAGGGGCATACTTTTCCTTCCAGTCCCTCTGCAAAGTCACTTATAAAGACATTAAAAAGGACTGGACTCAGTACTGAACCCTGTGGTGCCCCACTAGTAACCCCTCTTTCTTCAGAGTGGACTCCATTTACAATTACCTTCTGTGTCCTGTTGTTCAGCCAATGTTTTACCCAGGCTACCACCCTGGGACCCACTCCCAGGGTGGTTAATTTGACTACTAATCTTTTGTGTGGGACTGTGTAAAATGCCTTGCTAAAGTCTAGGTAGGCCATGTCCACAGCCCCTCACTGGTCTACTACTTTGGTCACCCAGTCAAATAAATCAATTAGATTCATCTGACATGACCTTCCCGCTGTGAACCCATGCTGCCTTGGGTTCTGTGCCCCACTGGCCTCTAGGTACTCTACAATTCTTTCCTTCAGAAGTGATTCCATTACTGTCCCTCTCACAGAGGTCAAACTGACAGGTCTGTAGTTTTCTGCCTCTGTCTTGGTCCCACTTTTGTGAAGGGAAATCACATCTGCCTTCTTCCAGTCCTCAGGTACCACACCATCCTTCCATGATTTGTTAAAAAGGGTAGTCAGTGGTGTCACTAGTTCTCTGCTTAATTCTTTTAGAATTCTGGGGTGAATTCCATCTGGCCCCATTGCTGTGTCCACCTTCAGTTTTAGGAGTTCTTTCAGAACCCTTTCTTCTGTGAAAGGACTGGGATCGACCCCCCCTCCTCCCGAGTGCTTCTGTTAATTGGATTAGGCACCTCCCCCACTTCCTCTTTTGTGAATACTGAACAGAAGTATTCATTCAGTATCCCTACTTTTTCACTGTCACTCTATGCTCACCCACCATACATTCTATTCAGCCTCACTATCCCTCCCTTTGTCTTTCTACGCTTTCTGAAATACCTATAAAAGGTTTTATCCCCCTTCTTAACTGAGTTAGAAATCTTTTCCTCAGTTTGTGCCTTTGCTATTCTGACTATCATCCCTGCTTCCTTCTGCCTTAACTGGTACAGTTCTCTGTCCTGCCCTTTCTGTGTTTTCTTATACTTCCTAATTGCTATCCTTTTCTCCCTAACCTTCACCGCCACCTCTTTTGAGAACCATAGTGGCTGTTTCTTTCATTTTATTTTGTTTATTTGCTTCACACAAAGGCTTGTTGCCTCTGTGATGGCAGTTTTGATATTTCTCCATTGTTGCTCCACACCTCCTTCTAGCCTGTTTGCTAGTACTTTTCTAAGGCACTCTCTCATCTTGCCATAGTCAGCCCTCCTGAAGTCCAGAACCCTCACTTTTGTATGGCTTGACTCTGTAGCTGAGTTTATCGTGAATCACACTGTTTGGTGGTCACTTGTTCCCAAATGGCTACCCACTTCTAGAGCTGAGATCCTCTCACTGTCCCCATTTGAGAGTATGAGGTCTAAGGTCGCTCCCTCATGAGTGGGTTCCAAAACTAGCTGTCTGAGGCATGCCACCTGAAGGGCATCAAGAATGGCCTTGCTTTTGGATGTGGCTACCGCAAAGGTGCTCCAGTTAACATCTGGCATATTAAGGTCCCCCATCAACAGTATCTCCCCTTTCTCTGCCATCCTAAGTATGCCTTCTATCATATCCTTGTCCATTTCCTCCCCCTGACATGGGGGTCTATATACAACCCCTGTGCGGACTGTGGTGCCATTTCCAGTCTCTAAGGTGACCCAGAGTGCCTCCTCTCCTCTCTGTTTGCTCTTTTGTTTGGTTGCTTTTATCCCTTCCTTTACATAGAGAGCTACTCCCTCCCCTCTTCTGCCCTCCCTGTCTCTCCTGTAGGTTGTGTACCCTGGTATGTTAACATCCCAGTCATGGTTCTCTGTGTACCATGTTTCTGTGACTGCTACGATATCCAGGCATCCCTCATCCATCTAGGCCTCCAGTTCAGGGAGCTTGTTGCCCAGACTGTGGGCATTGGTACTCATTACTCTCCATTTCTTGATGGTCTTACCCCTTTTTGTCCCATTCCTGTCCTTATTGCATTTGTCACTTTCTACATTTACCCTATTGACATCTCTATGTTGGTGTCTACCTCACTTAGTACCCTGATATTTTGGGGGGCTAGAATTTCCCTGCTCCTTTCCAGTGCCTCCCCCCTTGGCTAGTTTAAATGTTTGTCAATGAAGTATTTAAACCTATCACCTAGGATCCTGGTTCCCCTCCTAGACAGATTCAGACCATCATGCCAGTATATGCTTGCATCCCTCCAGATGTACCCCCAGTCCCCAGTGAAGCCAAATCTCTGAGCTCTGCACCAGTTTTTCAACCACTGATTGAATCCCATGGCACTCTTTACACTTACATGCTATAAATATTAATAGCATGAAAAATCATAAAAAGAGGTTAGTGGTATTATCACATTTAAGATCTCTGCAGGCAGGAATCTTTTTCCTCCAAGACACAAGACTACACACCACAATGGAACTAAAACAAGCCAATGGACAATAGACTGTAGGTCCAGCATATTGGTCTCTGGCCACAGAAACCTGTGCAAGTGTAGCTATTTTATTTCATGGTGTACAGTTTAGATTAATAAAAATGCTGGACCTCATGCCAGGATGAGTACTGATACAGTATTAGATATTAAAATAGGTAATATCCAATATAAGCTTATTAACATATATGCTCCACAGACAAAGAGTGCAAGAGTAGACTTATTTAGGACTGTACAACCTTTTTACATTCCTAAAAGAACATAATTCTGGGAGATTTTAATTGTGGACTAGGTATTAATGATAGAGGAAAAAGAACCACCACCAAAAAAATATTTTGTGATATGGCCTTTCTGAGAACCATGATTGTTCATGCTAATTTAGTAGATGCCTATCATAGACACACTGGACAGTTGGACCCCACTTTTTAAAAAGGAACCTTGGCAACTAGAATTAATTTATTTTTTATTTCACAAACTATACAGATGCAGAATTTCTCTATTCAGCCAGCAGAATTTTCAGGTCACAATATATTACATTTATGATTGGGGAACACCAAAAACAAAGAAATGGTCCAGGAGACTGGACATTTAACTCATCTTTATTATTGGAAGAAGATTTGCAATGTGATTTATCATATTTTGTGCAGGCTCATAAATCAGTATTTGTCATGTATACTGACCAATCTTTGTGGAGAGAGGACATCATAGCTGACCTCACACAAGCCTTAAAACTACACAGTAGACAGAGGCAGGAGTATCAAAGCTTAATATCCATAATAGGAGGCAGCATTTCAATAACATACACTACAGGACAAACTCTACAAGAACAATTACATTTACTTAAAGAAGACATCAACACATTTCACATACAAGAGGAACACAATGGCATATACCAACAAAGGTTTGGGATACAAGGGAAGAAAGAAAAAATATGTCCTTATGAAAATAATAGAGAGAAAAAAAAAACAGAAACATATGGAAAGTCTATGGAATGCAGAAAACATAGAGGGCCAGATATTCAAAGGTTAGCGAGGGGGCACAAATCTGTTGCATTGGACTAGAGCCGAATTTGTGCCCAACTGCTATATTGAAAAGGACATTCAGTGCCGGAGCTAGGTGTTAGCGCTGACACAAAATTATAATGTGTGCAAGGGAGGGACTGAGGGGAGGGGCCCTGAATGCTGGCACACAGACATATTCAAAAGTATAGAGCTACGCTACAGGCATTAGCGCTACCTGTAGCGTGGTGCTGAATACCGCTCAGTAAAGGCCAGCAGTAATGTGGCTGCGGTGCCCCCCCCTCCAAAAGCACAATTCCCAGCCCCTGGTATCTGCCCCATGACATCATTTCCCTGGTAGTCTAGTGGTTTCCCCAACCCCCAGCATGTATCCTAACCCTCATTTTAAATAAAAAATAATTCATTTCCTGGTAGTCTAGTGGTCCCCACCCCCAGCATGTATCCTGACCCCCATTATAAATAAATATTATGTCCTTTCCCTGGTAGTTTAGTGGTCCCCCTGCCCCCAGCATGTATCCTGACCCCTGTTTTAAATAAAAAATAATTAGTTTCCCTAGTAGTCTAGTAGTCCTACCACTCCCCAGCACATATCCCGACCCCTGTTATAAATAAACATTACATTGTTTCTCTGGTAGTCTAGTGGTCCCCCACCCACAGCATGTATCACGACCCCTGCTGTAAATAGAAAATAATTTGTTTCCCTGGTAATCTAGTGGTCCCCACACCCCACAGCATGTATCCTGACCCCTGTTGTAAAAAATAATTTGTTTCCCTGGTAGTCTAGTGGTCCCCCCACTGCCAGCACATATCCTGACCACCATTCTGAATCAAAATAAATAATTTCCCTGGTCGTCTAGTGGTCCCCCCCCCCCAGCATGTATCCTGACCCACATTGTAAATAAAAAATAATTTGTTTCCCTGGTAATCTAGTGGTCCCCACCCCACAGCATGTATCCTGACCCCTGTTGTAAATAAAAAATAATTTGTTTCCCTGGTAGTCTAGTGGTCCCCCCACTGCCAGCACATATCCTGACCACCATTCTGAATCAAAATAAATAATTTCCCTGGCAGTCTAGTGGCCCCCCACCTCCCAGTATGTATCCCAACCCCCATTGTAAATAAAAAACAAATAGTTTCCCTGGTAGTCTAGTGGTCACCCCACCCCCAAGTATTTATCCTGACCACCATTGTAACTAAAAAATAATTAATTTCCCTGGTAGTTTACTGGTCCCCCCACCCCTAAGCACGTATCCCAATCCCCATTTTAAATAAAATATAATTTGTTTCCCTGGTAGTCTAGTGGTCTCCCCACCCCTCAGCACATATCCTGACCCCCATTATAAATAAAATAAAATCATTTCCCTAATAGTCTAATGGTCTCACCACCCCCAGCATGTATCCCAACCCCAGTTGTAAATAAAAAATTATTCATTTCCCTGGTAGTCTAGTCCACCCCCACCCCCAGCACCTATCCCGAGCCCAGTTCTGAATCAAAATAAATAATTTCCCTGGTAGTCTAGTGCCCCCCACCCAGCAGTGACACCCCACCCATCCAAAAGGCATCCCAAAACAGAGCCAGCGACTGGCTCAGCCCTCCTCTCACCACCACAGCCGGCTGCCGACTGAGGTAGGAATGAGTGGCACCACTCCAAGTTACAGGCTGGTGAACAGGCAGAAGCCTAGTTGCTGCAAAAATACAGCACATTCAGAATGGTAAATGTAAACATAAAGAAGAAGACGACAATAAAAACAAAACAAATCTATTACCATACTATTTTGTCAGCCTATGCATTACAAAAATTGCTTCTTCTGAGTGTACTCTTCTATTCTTAACACTACTTAAAACAGTATCACTGCCATGCTTTTATGCTGAGCTAGAAACACACTAAAAATTGAACAAAGCTGCATGAAGTTGCAATATCTCTGCTGCTGTGCTAATAGTAAAAGAAGACTGTGTCATATGACTGGCAGTATAGCTTAGAGGTTAGAGTAATGTGCTGTGAATCAGCTTGGTACATCCAGCAGACCTGGGGTTTATTCCCACAACCTCCACTTGCATACTGTGTGACTCTAAGCAAGTCACTAAACCACCACAGTATTTCCAGATCACCACTGAAAACAGGCACTTGTGCCTATTGGGCCTTACCAGGATAACAAAAGAATAAAATAAAATACAAAAAAAAAAAAGAATAACACTAGATTGCAATGGAAAATTCATATTTCAATTATTGAGTTTCTGTGTCAAGGGCATGCTATAGTAACAACATCAAAAAAAACTGTCTGTATGAAGACAGAAATGATAACAAGACAGTAAGAATTACATCAACACTATAGTGTGCTACTCATGTCATGAAATGCCACACTGTCTGTGCCATATAATCAGATGACATAATAGTTTCATGGAACCATCAATATAAAAAAAAATAGATGTTAGACATTACATGCTATTATGATTTCAGAACACTCCTACTAATATTTTCTGACTGTAAAATTCTAGATATCTTTGATAGTGTATTTTTTCTCTTAAAATTATAACTCTTTTGTGGATATGACCTATCTGCAAACGGGAAACAAAAAATTATGTAGCACTGCATTTGCATTTTAAACTGGCAGAAAGCCACTGCAGTATGATGATAGTATACAAGTGTTTTCTCTCAATATTCACATATCTTCAATCCATTTCTGACAACCTTACCCACAAATAAATGTCATACTTGACCAAAAAACAGACAACTTTAGCACAGTTTTACAGTTATTCAGCAATGACATTCATTTCTTCTATAATGCTATACAAACTTTTATATTCAAATTATAATGTCATTATTACATTATTTGACAGGTATACAACATTGTATCTTTCATATACTACAGGGAAAAACAAAAAACACTGCAGCCAGAAGTGGGTGTGTATGGGTTGAATTGTGCACATGTATCAATGGATACAGAAGTGGTGGACCATTATGATGGATTTCTCTTGTGTTATCTGCAGACAGTTGTATGTTGTTTGTCTTGTGTCACTGTTAGGCAGCTATAATTAGGGTGCTGTAATGTGGGCACTGCAACAAGGGCATGAGGGACAAGGGTGATCTGGATTTTAGATAGTTCCATACTCACACCCTGTTGGGCATCTCCAAAATTCACCTCCTCTTGACGGTATGCCCAACCTGGAGATGATTATATTTAGTTGACAGGGTTGCAGAGGATGAAGACCCCTGCATTGGGGGTGCAGGAGGAGAAGGCCCCCACAAAAACCTACGTGTTTCAGGGGACAGTGCTTTGCTGCTGCAACTGTTGGGTGGCGCAATGTCACCCATGATAATTCTGGGTGACATATTTCCTGTGCCCTAAACTACTGTACATTGCCCACATTACCCACGCACCATCATGGGTGAACTGTTTGTCTTACCTGATGATGGCTGACTCTGGTTGCTTGTATTGCCTTGCCCCTTTCACTGCTTGTTGGGGGGTGGGTGTGGAGTTAGCGTTGGAAACCCTAACGTTGTATTTCCCAACTTTTGGTGCTTTAACCTGAACCCTAACTGATGCATAACATTTTTTTACAGTGAATATACATATATGGTTACCCCTTGTTGTGTATGAAAATCAACAAGCTTAAAAAATACTGTTACATAAGAACTTACCATAACAGTAGGTCTTTGAGAGGATCTCTTGCAGCAGGCCATCACTGGCCTGATGGCTAAATACTACCGGTGATGGCCTGCTGCAAGAAATACCCTTGAGGAAGTAAGATCCCTTGTCATGCATGTTCCAGTTATCTTCTTGTGCACATTGTAAGAAGTTCAGTTGTAGTCATACTGCAGCCAGTAAACTTTTTTCTGTGACATATGAAGCACAGATAACATGTCCAGATGGCCTACCAACAATATGCTTTATCATTGTCATAACAGATAAGATGTCATGCCCGTGTAATCCTTACCTATTCAGTTGACGATGCCAACAAGGAGTTTAATTAGTGTGGCTTATGACGCTGTTTATATTACTGTGAACACTATCCTCTACACTCTGAACTGAGCCCACCCCTCACTCATTTTACATAATAATTTTAAGAATGTTGTTAAAAATGCAATACTAATTCTGTTTTGTTCTTGTAACCTTGTGTTTCCTAGATCCTTGATTCTCTTTCATCATGGCCCTCGGTACTTCTGTCAGCATCAAAGCTGAGCATGTACATCTGAAAATGATGTATTACAACTCAAGAAAAGCAAAGAGAAGATGTGGTGTGGATCAAGGTCAATAGGTAATGGCAGCTAGGACCTACAGTATAAACGTATCAAGAAGAATAAAAGTTTTACAAACTGATGCATTCTGTAGTGTGTAACGTTCATTCAGACTGTTAATATTGAAAATGTCAGTTCCATTTAAGAAGCCAAATTTCCTGTCAACCGGATAGTCTGATATTTATGTTGTACTCGCTGCTATCCTTGTCTACTCTAACCATGTGGAATCTATTTTTAAATGGGATGGTGCTATTAGTATGCTGACAGATGCTCTGTCCATGCCACAAAATGATGCTATGCACTGATAGGTATGGGGTATTTTGAAAACTGTGTTTTAAACAGATCTATTTTGTAATTATTATTTTTATAATTGTTCTCTGTAACACTGACATGGTTTGTTGAAAAATGTGAAAGGCATGCTTCTGAGTAATCCCTGTGCTTCAAAATCACAAATCCAGAGGTTCACAGTCCCAAAAAGGAGGTATGTTAACACATTACTGCTTTAAAACCTATGGGTCTGGTAGTTATAGTCTAGAGGTTAGAGCAACAAGCTGTGAATGAGCTTGGTACATCCAACAGACCTGGTATAATTCCTACAACCCCCATCTGCATACTGCGTGACTCTGAGCACATCACTTAACCTTCACAGTGCTCCCTGTGTTGCCCCTGAAAACAGGCACTTGTGCCTAGAGGGCCTTACCTGTTTATCAAAGAATTAAAAAAAGTGTTGTTTTTAATTCATACTGAACTGC
The DNA here is from genome assembly GCA_016271365.2 of Neoceratodus forsteri. Classification (NCBI taxonomy): domain Eukaryota; kingdom Metazoa; phylum Chordata; order Ceratodontiformes; family Ceratodontidae; genus Neoceratodus; species Neoceratodus forsteri. The sequence continues at coordinate 48,715,031 of CM057454.1, read as the reverse complement.
AAACAGTGGTGCAGAATTTAAAATGCCAAATGTTCAGTAATAACATTAGTTGAACCTTGGAAAGGAACCTCAGATATGCAGTGTGAGAAGGGTTTGATAGGGTAGTAATAATTGATAACTTTATATGTCCACAGTGAGCACACCCTTATGTGGACACAAACCTGTGATTGGCTCAGTGTCATTAAAATGCATAGCACTGTGTGCTTTGGCTCAATCCCCTGAAGAAGCTCCTTGAGTAAAGTGCCTGGTCACTAAATGCTGTCCAGACTTATTTTCCAAATGAGTCCAAACATCCAGATGCAGTGTAGAAAAAGTGGTTGACAACCTCCAAACTATCTCCCCAGTGCTTCAACCAAGGTGTGGTCTTCATCAGGAGGTTGTCAACCACTTTTTCTACACCACATCTGGATGGTTGGAGTCATTTGGAAAATAAAGCTTGAAGTTTGAAGTTTTTCTGCAAATCCTGTTGTATGTGAATTAATCAACATCCAGATGGAGGTCCATGAGTTCTGAATAAGTCTGGACAGTATTCCACTGAGCCAGGGGTTAGCCACCCCTTCTTATGCACTGGACTCTCACTCTGTTGAGCACACAGTTAGAGAGTGGATGTCTGGTCACTAGATGGCAGCTATTTTTATGTGGTTGAACTTGTTCCTTTTTTGCTGACTTTGATATTTTTACACAAGTTAAAAGTTGATCAAGTGAATTGTGTTGCACGTAGAATGGGACACAAGTATTGTCGAATAAATACTTTATCAGAGCACTTATGGCTTTAGCACTTTATGTCCATCTTTTGTCAAATAAGACATCAACTATCACAAATAAAATAAATCCCAAATCAAAAAAGAATTGAATTTGTGAATTGCCTAAATATATTAAGAATACCGGAATTTTATTTTTGCTACAAGTACAGGCTGGTAGGCTACAACATTGCAGTGAGATGGGCATGAAACATGCCAGAGCAAAAAAGAATCTCAACTTGAGTGAACCCCAAAACTTTTGTTTGACACTGTCACCCATTTTACAAACAAGTTGAAAACACATATTGCACAGGGAAAGCTGAATTTTCACAAAGGCCATTGAAAATGTCTAGTGATAGAAGGTGGGACCGTGCGACCCAACAAATTTGGCCTGAGAGGCCAATGACGCATTGATCTGGGCAAAAACTGAATTGGCTCAGTTAGGCCCAAAATTAAATCAAGGGTTAATGTTTTTTTTTTTATTCATGGTCCCATGGTCACAATTATCTGCGTTACTCTCAGTAATCCCTGTCCCTGGTCTGTGGTATTTCCTTGTCCCCTTGTTCCAAAGATTCTGTGTGCTCCTTGTCCCTGTTTGGGGTATTTATTCTCCAATTCTCCATATGCACTGTGCCCAGTTTGGGACAAAAACAATAGATGACATGTATCACGTAACTTCTGACAAATGGCTTTACATTCATTATATTGCAATTTGTCAATCATAAAATTAATTACCTCTCATTTGCATACTGTTTAACTTTGTGATAAACCACATACAGCAGTAGCACAGTTTAACACCCCCCAGCCTTTACTTGGTCCCTCGAACATTCTGACTTCCCAGCCAGATAGGAAAACCACCACCATCAGCATTGCTATCACTTGTCCTCCAGTAAATCTCCTGCACCATGGAGACTGGACCATGAGAGAAGGGAGCCAAACATTTTCTTCAGTGCGTCTTGTGCCACGAACCATGACTCATGCCCATGCTTTTTTTTTTATGATGTCCAGTCTGGCACTATAGGTGCACCAGCTCTTCCCTGGCACTAGTCCCAACTAGCACTCCTTCCTGGCTGCTCTCCAAGAATAATTTACACATCACAATGGTGCAAAAGAAGATTGCAGTCTTCCAGCTGGAAGTCCAGCGGGTACCATTTACAAACTCCCTGCATGATTGGCTACGCTGGGGAGAGTGGTGTCAATCATCTTTACCCCTCACCTCCCCAGCCAGCCTCCTACTGACATGAAACAAGGGCTCTTAAGCTCTGACCATATTACAGGCAGATTGTCCAGTTTTTTAGTAAAATGAAGTTCGGCATGCTTTACTGAATCTCTGCTAAATCGGAACCACTCAAACGTATGTCCCGGTCTGATTCCAATCCCTAAAATATATGATCAGTGACCACTCTTGATCTCTATACCTCATCTGAGGACTTCTGTGTTCTCTGAATTGTGGTCCAAAAGACCCCAGGTAGGAAATGCTATTGCTATACAGTCAGATGTTGAGCAAGTCATGGGATCTTCATATGTTTCAAGATGTTGCTAACAATGATGTTGCCTCTGAGTTGGGCTATCCTAGGTAAAAAAATAAATCAATTGTAAAGATAAAAAATAATGGTATGACTACAGGTGATCTCACAGATCTGGTCTGTCTTAAAGGTTGTTACCCATTGCTTTATTTTGGCCCCTAATGAGTCATACAGCTGATATGCCATTGTTTACATTTGTTTCTGTCTGTTTCGTTGTAAACCTTGGTAACATTAGCCAGTGGTTGAACCATCAGCAACTAATATGTTAAACAAAAGCTGTGGACCAGATAAGCCAAACAAATCGAATTTATAGTTGTATTTATTAGTTGTGTTCCCGTACTGGTGGGGGTAGTGATTGAGTGACTGTGAGTAATTCTACTGATTAAAACCAATTGCCACTTTAGAAAACAACCAGTAACAGAATAATAAAATATGTTTTGTATGCTGGGGCCTCACCATTACATTTTCCTCATTGTAACAATATATAATGACTGTACTCCAAAACTTGTTCAAAGAATGTTATTTTAAACCAACAGGCCTGCCATTTTAAAATTCATGTTGCAAAAAATGACTATGCTTATCATACAAATTATATCATTAGTCATCCAAGGTCTGCAAGCATTATAGTAGGCAAGTGAGCCTTCTCTAAATGAATCAGGTTGTGTTTAGTCTCCAAATACTTAAACATCTCTCAGCCTTCTTTTTATGTTATATTCTATTGTTACAGTTTGCATTCTTTGTTATACTGTCTGCAGAATGTTTCTGCCACTGATGGGCAATATTTTTGTCAGTACATTATCAGCAATATTTTTTACAATAAGTACCTGCATCATGTATTGAGGTACACATTCCTGGTTGATTACTCTATGCACTGTAGATTACATTTCATGTTAAGAATAGTAACTTTACATAATATAGTTATTTGCCATTAAAGTATGGAAATGCATCTTCAGCCCTACAATGGTTGATGGATATTAAGTACAAGGCTTCACCTCTTACTGTCTCTTCTAAGGTGAAGAATCTTGGTTTGATCCTGTATAACTTTTTGACACTAGAGGCTCAGATGTCAGTCATTGTCTGGAGTGATTTCTACCACCTTTGAAACAGTGTCTGGATCAAACCTTTCATCCTGTCTGAGGACCTGTCCCCACTAGTACATGCTTTTGTGACCTCTAGACTTGACTATTGCAATGATCTATATCTCAAGATGAATGGAAGTGTCCTACATCACCTGCAGCTGGTGCAGAAAGTGGCAGCCAGGTTGCTGGTAGGCCTGTCTAAGACCTGCCATGTGACCATGGTTCTGTGTAGTCTGCAATGGCTGCCAGTGAGGTAGTGAATCACCTTCAAGGTTGGTTTGCTGACCTATAAAGCCCTACATAGACAGGGCCCTAGCAATCTGTTTGACCTCCTGACCCCTCATCACTCCATCCATCCTCTCCGCTCCTCCAAGGAGGGCCTCCTAGTAGTTTCCAGGACCTGACTAAAATCCTCCAGGGCAGGGCTTTTGAAGTAGCTGGACCAGCCCTGTGGAATTCCCTTCCTAGATCTCTGAGGGAAGCCCTATCAGTGGCGGCCTTTGAAAGGGGTCTGAGATGTCTCCTTTTCAAGGAGGCATTTGGCCTATAAAAGTCTGTTCACTGGCTGGCGTTTTTAAGGATTGTTTAATTATTTATTGTAATTTAATTCTACCTGCTTTATCTTTGATATAGAGGAGATTGTTCATTGGTATTTATGTTTATTTTATGTTTGTTGTAAATGTTATTTTGCACAGTGCTCTGAGCCCGGGAGAATGGGCACTTGATAAATAAAGGTTTACTTACTTACTGTACTTACCTTCTTATTCCAAGAAAGCTTGAGAACATATGTTTTGTATGATTACCAAGTCCATTTAGTCCTTGACCATTTCAAAATCAGGCACACTGTAGTTAATATTACAGTAGTGTATTTTTCTGTAGTCAAAAATACTACAACTACTGTACCTCATACCTCTTAAAAACACAGAGCAGCTGCCTACAGGGTGTGGAGATGAGGAACACAGCTAGCAGGAACTGACACCAGGATTGGACAAAAAATAGAAAATTGGGATAAATTCATATTGTAGCCAGACTGAGGTTACCCCTCTTGTGAGCAACCCTGAGAGTGAGGAGTATGAGAAGGAGGACGGCATCTTCAGGGTCATCCACTGAATGCACACAGATCCACAGGTGACACTGCTTGGGTAATGCTGGGCTTCAGCCTCCTGTGAGGTCACAGATTCCTAGCCAGTTGAAAAAGGATGAGCAGCCAGTAAGGTAACCCCTCCCCCCCCCCGCAGCTCACTAAACTGCAGGGTAAAGTATTATTTTTAGTGAAGATAGCCTAATCCCTAACTGAGCAGAGCCTTCATTGCTGTTTGTTTACGGCATTGTACAGTAATTAAATACTTTTGCTGAAACTACACAAATCCATAGCTGAAATAGAACTTCACTGCTATCTCTTTGAGCAGTGTAAACTTACTTTTTTTGATGAAGGTAGCCAAAACTTTATATGGGGTACAGCTGAGTAATAGGACTTAAATAGTAAATAATAGTTACAAGAAACTAAACAATATTACCTATGGATAAACATGCAGGTGGGAAACTGCTGAGGGAGTGCTTGGAGTATAAGGGCTGTGGGGCAGTCATAACCCAGAGTCCAGTACCTCAGCTGTAAGAGGGTTCATGTTGTGGGAGCTGAGCTTGATACAACAAGGGTGGAGATCTGATAGCTGAGAGCCAGGGGCACGGAACAATTTGAGACACTACAAGCTCCATTGCCAGAGAGGGCTAAGTGATCCAATAGGAGCAAATGGGCTGTAGCTGGGAAGAACAGGGGGTAAGGGAAACCAGTGGTGCAAGGTGCACTCACATACAGTAGGTTCATAGGTGTTATATGAGTTTAGGAGGTCAGAGACCTGTATATAACTCATCACTGTTAAGTGGAAAAACTCACATATTTCTTTACTCATGTGTTCGTCCAGGGACTTTTTGAACATATCCATGCTTTTACTGTTGATCACACTTTTTGGCAGGGAGTTCCAGAAACTAATAACTCTTTGACTAAACCAATTATTTATTTTTACTGTCTTGCTAACTTTTCCTCTTAACTTAAGATGGTGAGCTCTAGTATTTATGTTCATATGCTGTCTAATGAGACCTATGATTTCCCATGTAGTGCTAGTCTGGGTTACACTGAATGCTAGGCATGGGCCCCCATGCAGTCTTCTTTATTCCAATAATCCAGGTTGTCTTAACCTGTCAACATAGTCTCTGTGATTCATATCATTTATTCTTTTTGTAGCCTTTCTCTGGACCCGTTCTATGAGTTTTTTGCATCCCACGCTTTGTGGTGCACTGAATGTGGAGCAGTACTGTAAGTGGGGCCTAACTAAGGATGGGTATAATGGGATAATCACAGCTGGTTCCCTAACTTTTATATGTTTGAAGATGCACCCTAAGATCTAATGGCATTTTTTTAACTGTGGCCCTTGGACAGTATGTGCATCAAAGGAGAGTTTGTTTGTGACTGTAACCCCTAAATATTATTCACTGTTTATTGCAATGTGATATTATTTAGTGTGTAGTTAAAACTCAGATTAATGTGCCCTAGATGCATAACCCTGCACTTTTCTTTGTTGAAACTTGATATATTTTTATTGGCCCATTGTTCTAGCTTTGTTATTTAGAAACATAGAAACATAGAAACATACACTTTGACAGCAGATAAGGACCACTTGGCCCACCCAGTCTGCCCATTTCCCTATCTACTGGATAAGCTTCCGATTCTAGTTAAACAACAGCCTACTTCCTACAACCCCCCACTAAAATTGCCTTATGTCTGTCCCATGCATGTTTGAATTCCCCCACTGTTTTGGACCCAACAACCTCCTCAGGAAGGCGGTTCCATGTATCCACCACTCTCTCCATGAAAAAAAATTGCCTCACATTACCCCTGAGCCGTCCCCATTCTATCTTTAAATTGTGCCCCCTTGTTCTTACACATCTCTTTTTCTGAAAGATGCTACCCTCCTGGAATTTGTTGATTCCCTTGAGGTACTTGAAGGTTTCTATCATGCCCCCCAGTCCCTCCTTTCATCAAGAGTATACATATTAAGTTCTCTCAGTCTCTCTTCATATGGTTTCTGCTGCAGACCCTGCACCATTTTAGTTGCCCTCCTCTGGACTGCTTCCATCCTGTCTATGTCCTTGCGTAGATAAGGTCTCCAAAACTGCACACAGTACTCCCGATGGGGTCTCACCAACTGTCTGTATAGAGGGATAACCACTTCCCTTTTTGTACTTGTGATGCCCCTTCCTATGCATCCCAGTATCCCCCTGGCTCTTTTTACTGACTTTTCACATTGCTTACCGACCTTTAGGTCATCTGATATGACTGCCCCCAGGTCCCTTTCCATTTTTGTTGTTGTTAATACCTCCCCTGCTATTGTGTACTCTTCTCCTGGGTTTTTGTTTCCCAGGTGCATTACTTTGCGCTTCTTTGCATTGGATCTAAGTTGCCATATGTCTGACCATTCCTCCAACCTTGCAAAGTCCCTTCTCATCTTTTCTACCCTCTCTTGTGTATCAACTCTGTTACAGATCTTTGTGTCATCTGCAAAGAGGCATACCTTTCCCTCCAGACCCTCTGCAATGTCACCTATAAAGATGTTAAAGAAGACTGGACCCAGTTCTGAGCTCTGAGGTACTCCACTAGAAACCCCCCCCCCTTTCTTCGGAATGTGTTCCATTCACCATTACCTTCTCTGTCCTGTTGTGCAGCCAGTTTGCTACCCAGGCTACCACCCTGGGACCCACTCCCAGGCTGGCTAACTTGATTATTAATCTTTTGTGTGGGACTGTGTCAAATGCCTTGCTAAAGTCTAGGTCTTGAAATGTTTTTGCCACTGCTTCGTTGTTGACTATTGCCCCTGTTTTACTGTCATGAGCATATTTACATAGTCATACACTATCAGAGGTCTGCATTGTAGACACAAGTATATTGAAAAGTGTTGGGCCCAGGAATGAGCCCTGGGTGACCCCACTAGTCACCTCTCCCCAATCTGAGAGATACCCTTTAAGACTCACTCTTTGGCACCTATTGTCCAGTCATCAGTTTACCTATTTTATTATCTTTTGGTGCAAGTGTATATATGCTAGTTGCTTTAGTAGTACTTTATGTGGTATGGAGTCAAAAGCTTCTGAGTAGTCCAGAAAAAATATATCTACCAGTAATCCTTTATCGAGGGCAGCACTTACAGGTTCAAAGAAGTGGAGTAGGTTAGTAAGACACTACCTCTCTGTGGTGAACCCATGCTGTGTTATATTGCCAAGGCCTTCTTTGCCTATGAGTTCCATTATGACGTCATAAATCAGTCCTTCCAATTCTTCACCAAGGACAAATTTCAAACTTATTGGTCTATAGTTGTTGACATTGTTTCTGTCCGCATTTTTATGGATTGGTGTCACAATTGCCACTCTCCATTCTCTCAGAATGTTTCTTTAATTTAATGATGCATTCAAAAGCATTGCCATACAGTAGGCCCTGCAAGTTCTGCTGAAAGCTCTTTAAGGAACCTTTGATTTAATCTATCAGGCCCTAGCTGATTTATCTGGCTTAATTCTTTGGACTTCTTTTAAGATATCCTTGTTAGTAAAACTTATGTCACTAAGTGATTTGCGGTTGTGTATATTGGTAAGATTTGGTACCTCTTTTGGTTAAAAAGTATTCAAAAAATACCGGTTGAGTTCTGCTGCCATGTCCAGTTCACTATGTATTAACTCTGTACTTACCTCAAGAGGTCCTATTCCTCTCTAATTACCCCTCAGTGATCCTTTGCAGCTGTAGAGACTTGTTTTATTGTCTTTTACCAAAGTTGTCATTTTGATGTCAGCTCTTTTTTTTTTGATCTTCTTATTATATTTTTGCATTTGTTTGATGCCTTTTTATAGTGTGCCCAATTAGTATCTGTTGGGTGCTTTTTGAATTTATTGTATAGTTTCTCTTTTTTTTTTGATATTATACTTAATCGACTTGCCCCACCATGCTGGCACTTTTCCCTTTTGGTTATTCCTCTGTATCTCAGGCACCCAAGTAGTGATACAGTATTCAATTTTTTTGTTTTAATTTAGTCAATTTAGCTTCCAATCCTAATCCTTTCAGTTCATCCTCCCATCTCCAAGTTCTTAAGTATTCTTTCATTTTCTCATAGTCTGCTTTGCTATAACACATACAAAATGGTTTTACTCCTCACAGTTTGACATGATACATTTACCACCATAAAAATTGTATCATGATCACTATCTCCCAGTGGATTTTCTAATCTTATGTGTCAATTTTTCTTCAAAGTTACAAAGCATTGGATCTAAAATGTTAGTTCCTTGTGTATTTTCTTTAACTAACTGTTCAAGATTTTTTGTATCATTAGCTCATTAAATTTATTTTCCAGGGAAATAGAGCCTTCTAGGGTAGATCAATTAATCATAGGAAAGTTAAAGTCCTCCAGCAGTAAATAATCACCCTCTATGTGCATACTCTCTAATGCATCCATAAAATATAAGTTATCTTTAGTGTTCAAGTTAGGAGCACGGTACCCTAAACCTACTGTGACTGTTTTTGCTGGTAATTGTATCTGGACCCATAGTAGCTCTGTTTTCTGTGGTATGTCCCTATCAGGCTTGATCTCATATGCCTTAAGTTTATTAGAAATGTATACCACTGGTCCTCCCCGTGTTTTTTGGTGTGGTCCTTCCTAAACACAGTATATCCTGGGTATTCTATACTCCAGTCCCCTTCTTTGAACCATGTTTCTGTGACTGCACATACTAATATTTTTTTCCACCTCCAGCTTGTTCATTGAACTTATTCCACAAGCTTCTTGCATTGGTTAGTAGGATCTTTAGCTTGTTTTCTTTCATATTGTCTGATTTAGTTTTGCTAGTGGTCCTTATGGGAGCTCTCTTCCTTTTTTTTGTTGTTACTAAACCGTTGCCAAATGATTCCCTTTTCCCCTGATTGTCTAGTTTAAAGTCTCCATAATACTGCTAGTGAATAATTTTCCCAGCAGGTCACTACCTTTCCTACTTAAGTGTAATCTGTTGTGGCTAAAAAGATAGCCTTTGCGCTGGAACAGTTCCCAAGATCTGTTACATCTGATTTTTTGCACCAAACTTCGTTGTCTTAGCCAGTTGTTTAATTTCACAATTTTCTTATTGATAGTCTGAGTCATTCTAGGTATGGATAGAATTTCTGAAAAAATTATTTCACACTTAGATTTGGATAGTAAATAATGTATTTCCTTCAGCAAATTAAATATGCTTTCAGCAGAATTATGCCTTATGTCATTCACCCCTATATGGATAAGTACTATGGAATTATCCGGTAACTTTTCTATTAAATATGATACTATTGTTAGCATATCTCATACTCCTGCACCTGGAAAACAGCTACTAATAAGTGTTTCCTTACCTATTTTAGTGGTAGTGTGATCAGTGTATCTGATTATTGAGTCACCTAGGATGAAAACTTCCCTATTCTTTTTATTCTGCTCTGTAAATCGTGTATCCATTTATTCATCTCTGCTTTCATTATTTGTGTCTACCACATTTATGTTTACTCCTGTTTCACCCTGTTCCCATGTTTGTTGTTCTTGTTGATTTTCACTTTCCAGCCTTCAGCTATTTGCAATTACTGTACTATTAAGTCGTTCATCTCATTCTCAACACTATCCATGAGTTCTAGTAATGGGGTTAACTGATTGTGGGTTGGAAAAGTAAAGTCCATTGCTCACCTACCTTCTTTTTTGTTTGACTACTGTATTCTGCTTGTTGAGTTATTTCTTCCTCATGCTGATCCCTTAGTCACTTTCCTGGTGGTTCTTAGCTATAATCCACCACATTCAGCCCTTTCTTTTGCAATGTAACATCATGTTTCTCACCTTTGGTATTTTTAAGACATTTTAGTTTTAGTTCTAAACCCATCACTTTTATTCTGAGTTCTTTAAGTTCAACACACTGAGTACATGTATATTGGTCTAAGCCATCAATGACTATGATGCTAAATTTATGGTATGTGTCACATTCAACTCAAATTTCCCCACTCAATTGTGTGACATACTTAGAATCCATCTTTTGATACCAGTAGTTAAGTATCTCTACCACTGCAACTGTTCTTAGCTTTGTTCGCATGGTTAAACTCTGTGTGTTAGTAAATATCTTGTGTTATGTAACCCATTTTAAATCCTCCCTTTTTACTCACAAGTCAACCTTTTTTGTTGAAAACTGTATAAAATCTCTGTCCCTTTTCCCTTCTTCCCCATCTGACGCCATCAGAGGCCACAAGCCTCAACCCACATCAACTCCGCTCAGCAATCAACTCCACTTGTTAGTACTGAGCAACTTGTAGAGCACCTATTAGTAACATCACCACATCTCAATGGCAATGCTGTGATTACCTCCCTGTGCTGGCAGGAAATGTATATACACCCTGCCTTTAAAAAGGCAAGGTAGACAACACCTGACAGCTTCAAAGTAGCCTCTCCAGAACACCCAGGACGGTGTTTGTCTAATTTCCTGTGCCCTTGAGAAGTGGGGGTCATGGAAAAGCTACTCACAGGTAAAGACTTCCCTTTACAGATACTGCTGGAAGGCTGAGCATACTGCCTTCTCCTACAGCAGCTTTCATAGCCTGTCACACTGTCTGACACTCAGTTTAAAACTCACAGAATAAAACAACTGGCTTACTGCTTTCCGTTGTAGCCACACAACAGTAAATGGTAGTATTTCAGGACCTTTGTGGCAACAGCCCCATGCTGTTCCAGTAGCTCGCTAGAGCAGAACAACTTGTAGAGCACCCAGTAGTGACATCATCACATCTCTATGTCAATGCATCAGACAAATACCTGCCATTGTTGGAAGAAGCCTACCTGGAATCCAGCTAGGATGGAGTAGCAACCAGTGCACTGGGGAAGGGCTCCATCCACTGGGGATGATGCAGGGAATGGGAGGGGCCCAAAAGGGATGAGAGAAGGGCTATGGTACTGGAAGACTCCATTGTTAAGGATACAGGTGAGACAATGAGTTTTACACCAGACAACGAGCGTGAGGTCCACTGTTTCAACTGAGCAATAGCAGATAGCTTCAGGTAGAAAATGTGTAACTCATTGGGAATGCAAGGGTCTAAATCTGACAGTGCATGTAGGCACAAGGAAATAACAAAGAGCTCCTTCACCCAAGGTAGGATTATAGGGGACAGAACAGGGACAGTGACCTTCTCCAAGTTATTACTGCAGGTATGCCACAATCACAGAAAACCATAAAAAATAGATCAGTTCAATTCATGGCTAAAGGGCTACTACAGTGTGGAGGATTTTCATTATTCGGAGACTTGGGCTACACATGGCAGTAAAGACAAGCAATAATAGGAGAAAGGGCAGAGGGAATAGTATCAGAAGTGATCAGGGGCACAGCAATGGGGGACTCAGCCAATTGGGAAGAAACAAGAGTTAATTTTTTTTCAATTTAAAGTTTAAAGTTTATTGTCCCAAACGGAAGTTACAACCTTAATGGTACAAAATCTTAAAACAGAACATTGAAAGAATACCTAACATTAATATAGTATGGACAGGAACTATAGCATAAAAACTTGAACAATATAAACAACAAACAACCCACATACAATCCCTCCCCCACCCTCTCCCAGAGCACTCAAATGTCATGGCAAGAAGAATAGAACCAGGTGCAGGTGTGAAACAACAAATTATTAAGACACTACGTGGATAGCCAAAAGGGTTTGCAAGGTTTCCTAATGCTATTGATATTGCTGGAGATTTAAACGTATTCTGGCAATCTGCTTTTCTACCACCAGAGCTTGCAAAATCTCAGAATACCATTCTCGAAAGAGTGGTGTGGAATCATCCCACCAGTGCCTCAAGATGATAACCTTAGCCACAGCAGAGACCAGGGCCATGTGAGTCCTGCGTTGGCCAGTGAGAGCAGGAGGACAATCACCTACCAGACAAATTTCAGGTGTAAAGGCATCCTCGAAACTGAAAAGTGGGTCCAATGAAGCCTTGATGAGAGGTGGGCGAAGTGCTCCTGCTTTGCAACATGGAGCACTCCGCATAATGTTCCTCAGTCCTTGTAGTGCTACGCTAAGCAAAGTGAATTACTCCACCTCGAAATTTGGAACGTGAAGTTCATTGGTTCAATGAACTTCATGCTACTTTGCCTTGGTTTACTGCCTTCTCCTTAACTTTAATGTGAAGTGCCATTGATTTGAATAAACTTCGCTTTGCTTTGCCCATTTATTGCTATGTGAGGTGAAGTTTGCATTGATTCACGGGATGGCAGGTCACATGGGCTCTATATTGTCTTGCACAACCTCAGTTCTGTGTAGTGTGTGTAGTGGAAAGCTGGAGACAGTTTGATCTCAAAGTTCTGAGAATCAAACCACCGAAAAAGCTTTAAAAAAATCACTTTTGATCCAATTATTTTGGTCCCGATTTAGTACATCGACTGTAGGTAGCCCTCCTGTACTTACATCATTGAGTGTTGGTTGTTTTTCTGTGCAGGTTGAATGTTAATTTAGAACATTTAGGCTGTGTACTGACAGACGCTGTTCAAGTGTGCTTCGGGGAAGTGGTGTATCTGTGGTGGAGTGAGATTCACATGAGAAAAGCAGTCTTTCTAATTGTTTTGTACTAGTGTGTGTCAGAGTATTTGTGTGTTTATGTAATACTTGAAGTAATTTTTGATAATTATTGTCTGTTTGTTGTGGTGCAGTGCATATTTTCATTCTATTTAAAATATTTGGCTATATGGTGTACTGCACTGTTACATTTTCTGTGCATTTTCTGTAGTGTGTGAGTGTGTGTGCGTGCCTTCAAGCCAGACATATTTTATTGTGCCACACAGTAATCACTTCACTAGGAATCATTTATCCATCTGCAATATTTTTTACTGCTTCCTTCTGTCTAGATAGTGAACTGCCACTGTAACCCCCACCCCGAAACCACCAAAAGGTATAATTTATTTTTCCACTTTTTGATTTTTGTGAACACTGGATAAGGTGGTTTGTGCTTCTGCAACTGCATCTCTTTATAGTGTGCAATCTGCGTCTGTGCATTTGCATCTGTTTAGTGCCCAATCAGCATCTGTAAGCCATAGTTGTTGCTTTTTGGCTTCCCATCGACCCCAAATTTCAGAAATCTCAATTCATTGTGAATTTCTATGTAATCCCAAAAAATGCTTGCAAAGAGACGTGTATGCAAAGAAGTTTCTGGCCATGGCACTGCTGCCAGTGGCAAGAGTGGCCATAGGCATGGTAGCAGTACACAGCAGAAGTGCATCGTTGATGCCAGTAAAAGAATTTCTCCAAGTATGTTCTTCACAGTGCAATCAGAAGCTTCAATCATGGTTGGAGATGCTGTTGTCCGCACTGGAGGTAGTGAAATTGCTGATGGCATGAGTATTGCTCCAAGTTTATCCCATGACAAGTTAACCGGTTTCCCAAATATTGAAGAGTCTAAAGCAATGACTGTGAGTCAGAGTGTAGTAGATGTTACACTCCTCGATGTCCCCATCCCCATCCCCACATTGGTTGAACATGATTCTGATGCTGACGAAGAGTAGTTGCAATCTCATGTTTCCAGTGTTGTTGATGAGGTCATACCTGTGCAATCCAACCCTTCAAATGTTGTAGAAAAAATATTGTGTGATCATAATGATGCTGTGGTTGGTTCTTGTTCTCCACATGACAGCATCCAAGCTGACACTGTGAATGCGGATGAGGAATATGATGATGATTTTAGTGATCCCAGTTGGGAACCAGAGAAAAATAAATTAAAGGTGGCTATGTTTAAACAGTCTCAGTCTGTCAGTGTTAAATCACCCTCTCTTCAAAGTTATGATGTGGCGGTTTCTGTTGATGATGATGACCCAGTAGAAGTCATCATAGATAGTGATAGGCCTGTAGAGCCCAAGGGTGGCCAGCAACAGAAATCATGTACTAGTACACCCCCCCCATGTCATTGTCTAAAAAAATGGTGTCCAATCTGCAGCATCAGGGATCTGTGAAAACTAAAAGTAGGGGATCAGAATTCCTCATTTGGGATTTTTTTGCGTAAGATCCAAGTGATGAAGCAGTGGCAATCTGCCAGCTTTTCCAAGCGCGTGTCAGACGTGGTAAAAAGGGTAGTCATCTGAGCACTGGGGGCCAGCATACACATTTGAAGAACAGGCATATGGCTCTGTGGACTTGGCATCAGAGGGGAGCTAATGCCATAGTGGGGCATTCACCCTCATCCACCTTATCAAGCATGTTATCCCCTTCCATGACTGTAAGTAGCCCAACTAGTAGACATGTCTGTAGTAGTGGTGAAATAGCAGCTGAGGATTACTATAGGCATGAGGAGGATGATGATTTTGAATTGTTGTCAAGTGGTGGTCAGAGCAGCAGCAGTTGTGGTGGTCTATAGAAACATAGAAACTGAGAAACTGATGGCAGATAAGGACCACTTGGCCCACCTAGTCTGCCCATTTTCCTACCTAACTGATAAGCTGCAGATCCTAGTTAACCAACAGCTTACTTCCTCCTACTCCCCACTAGGACTGCCTTATGTCTGTCCCATGCATTCTTGAATTCACCCACTGTTCTTGACTCCAGGACCTCCTCAGGGAGGCTGTTCCATGCATCCACAACCCTCTTCATGAAAAAATACTTCCTCACATTACCTCTGAGCTGTCCCCCCTCTACCTTCAAATTGTGCCCCCTTGTTCTTGCACATCTTTTTTTCCAAAAGATGCTATCTTTTAAGACTTTGTTGATTCCCTTGAGGTACTTGAAAGTTCCTATCATGTCCCCTCTCTACCTTCTTTCCTCAAGAGTATACATATTAAGCTCATTTAGTCTTTCTTCATATGTCTTCTGGTGCAGACCCTGCATCATTTTGGTTTCCCTCCTCTGGACAGCCTCCACTCTGTCTATGTCTTTGCAGAGATGGGGTCTTCAGAACTGCACCCAGTACTCCAGATGGGGTCTCACCAACTGTCAGTATAGAGTGATAACAACTTCCTGTTTTGTAATATTGATGCCTCTTCCTATGCATCCCAGTATCCCCCCAGCCTTCCTTACTGCCTTCTCACATTGCTTGCCCACCTTTAGGTCATCTGATATAATTACCCCCAGGTTCCTTTCCATTTTTACTGTTTTCAGTATCTCACCCCCCCATTGTATACTCTTCCCCTGGATTTTTATTTCCCAGGTGCATTACCTTGCAATTCTTTGCATTGAATCTGAGCTGCCATACATTTGACCATTCCTCCAACTTTGCCAAGTCCCTTCTCATCCTTTCCACTCCATCTCGTGTATCAACCCTGTTGCAGATCTTTGTGTCATCTGCAAAGAGACATACTTTTCCTTCCAATTCCTCTGCAATGTCACTTATAAAGACATTAAAAAGGACCGGTTCCAGTACTGAACCCTACAGTGCCCCACTAGTAACCCTCCTTTCTTCACTGTGTACTCCATTTAGTACTACCCTTTGTGTCCTGTTGTCTAGCCAATGTTTTATCCAGGCTACCACCTTGGGACCCACTCCAAGGCTGGCTAACTTATATATTAATCTTTTGTGTGGGACTGTATCAAATATCTTGCTAAAATCTAGGTAGGCCATGTCTACAGCCCCACCCTGGTCCACTACTTTGGTCGCCCAGTCACAGAAATCTATTAGATTCATCTGACATGACCTCCTATCGTGAATCCATGCTGCCTTGGGTCCTGTGCCCCACTGGCCTCTAGGTACTCAACAATTCTTTCCTTCAGAAGTGATTCCATCATTTTCCCTACCACTGAGGTCAAACTAACTGGTTTGTAGTTTCCTGCCTCTGTTCTGCTCCCACTTTTGTGAAGAGGAATCACATCTACCCTCCTCCAGTCCTCAGGTACCACCCCATCCTCCCATGATTTGTTAAAGAGAGTAGTCAGCGTTGTCACTAGTTCTACCCTTAGTTATTTTAGAATTCTTGGGTGAATCCCATCAGGCCCCATTGCTTTGTCCATCTTCAATTTTATTAGTTCTTTCAGAACCCTTTCTTCTGTAAATGGACTGGTGTCAACCCCCGTCTTCATAGTGTTTCTCTTGTTTGGTTCAGGTACCTCCCCCTCCTCTTCCTTTGTGAATACTGAGCAGAAATATTCATTCATTATCCCTGATTTTTCACTGTCACCCTCTACCCACATTCCCTCCCCTTTTTTAAGCCTCTGTATCCCTCCTTTGGTCTTTCTTCACTCTCTAATGTACCTATAAAATGTTTTATCCCCCTTCTTCTCATCTACCGTCCACCAGGTGATGGGAATGTTTTCTTGCGGGAAGTTGCGGACTTCATCGCTGACCTAACATTGGGACCCCATAGATGGCTGATCCTTGAGGATTTCAGTGCTTGTGTCTTTGATGAACTCTCACAGTTTGGACAAGACTTCCTCCAGTTAATGAATTTACTGGGCCTCACACGGGTTATTTCCTCCTCAACCCATATTGGCAGTCATTCATTGGACTTGGTGTTCCTCCTGGGGATAGAGATATCCGACTTGGTGGTGGAACCAGTCAGGTGGTTGCACGATCATTCCATCAGCTTCAGTTTTGAGGCCCCCCCAAGAGGTCTGCCCCTATGGAGATGGTCAAGTACTGCATTTTGAGGGGTGTATCCCCAGATGGCCTGATGGCAGAGCTTGACCTATCGGGCATGTCGAGAGAATGTATGGATCCAGAGGATCTTGTGCTTGCCTATAATAAGACAGTGACAGAGACCCTGTTTTCCATTGCTCCAGTTTGTGTTCATCCACCCTTCTTTTGCCCTAGGTCTCCATGATTTGATGAGGACCTGAGGGAGTTGAGGAGAGTTGGACGAAGGCTAGAGAGGCGATGGTGGAGATCTGGCCTGGAGTGTGACAGGCTTAGTTTGATGGACCATTATTTGGTCTATCAATTAACAGTTTCCCATAAGAAGGCAGACTTCCTGTCCAGGGAAATTGCTGCCATGCAGAATCGACCAGTTCAACTTTTCTGGACCATGGACAGATTGTGCAATCCATTCTGTCTTCAGCCCATAAATGCTTTTTCACAAGAGCAGTGTGAGGAGACTGCTCGATTCTTGGTGGATAAAGTTGCCATGATCAGGTCTGAGGTCTGCATGACCCTTTCTTTAGAGAGTAGCAGTGGTCGGCAGGAGATGTCGGACCCTCGGTTTGAGTGGTGTGACTTTGATCAGCCTACAATCAGTGATATTGTGATGGTTATCCAGACTTTATGTCCTACCAACTATAGTTTGGATCTGGGCCTTACGCATTTGTTTGTTGGCTGTGTTGATGTTATCGGCCCGGTCCTTGCTGAGAGTGTCAGGTTATCCTTGGAGAGGGGAATTTTTCCAGCTTCTCTTAAGGAGGCCATGGTTTGGGCTCTTCTTAAGAAGCCCTCCTTGGATCCTGATTGTCTTAGAAACTACAGGCCTGTCTCTAACCTTCCATTTTTGGGTAAGGTTATCGAGAAGGTAGTGGCTTTACAATTGGATGACCATTTGACCAGCCACAATATCTATGATTCTCTCCAGTCCGGTTTCAGGAAGAGACATAGTACCGAGACGGCTCTTGTTCGGGTACTAAATGACCTTCTGATAGTGAGAGACCAAAAGACTCATTCAATCTTGGTCCTTCTTGCTTTCTCTGCAGCATTTGATACTGTGGACCATGGTGTCCTGCTGGATCACTTGCAGTTTATCTGTGGACTATCAGGGGCTGTCCTCAGATGGTTTCAATCCTACCTCATGGGTAGGACTGAGAGAGTGGAGTCTGGGGTTTGTACCTCAGCCCCATTCTCCCTGCCCTGTGGGGGTTCCACAGGGATCCATTTTAGCACCCATGTTGTATGCAGTGTATATGCTGCAGTTAGGAGTGATTATTAGATGGTATGGCTTGAGTTTTCACTGCTATGCAGATGATACTCAGCTATACATGTCTTTTGTCCCTGAAAAGGATGATGCCATTTCGGTGCTCAACAGCTGTCTGGCTGAAATTCAGACCTGGATGAACATAAACTGGCTAAGGTTGAACTCTGAAAACACTGAGGTGTTGGTTGTGAACCCGGGCTGTCGACAGGTGGGTGTGTTGGCAGGTACACCTTTGGGCTTGTGGCTCGGAGGTGTCCAGCTAGCTACCTCAGACCAGGTACAGAACCTGGGCGTTATGTTTGATAACTGTCTGACTTTGAAATCACAGGTGTCAGCAGTTGTTAAAAGCTCTTTTTACCATCTGAGAAATATCGCCCGGGTGAAATATCTGGTTCCTCCTGATGATCTTCCAACGTTGGTTCACGCCTTTGTTACCTCCCGCCTTGACTACTGCAATGCCCTTTACCTAGAGTTGTCAGGGGTTGATATCTACCACTTGCAGCTGGTGCAGAATGTGGCTGCTAGGCTGTTGACTGGTGCTTCAAGAACCATTCATTTAATGCCTGTGCTCCGCAATCTGCACTGGCTCCCAATTAAGTGGTGGATCACCTTTAAGGTTGCTTTGTTAACCTATAAGGCCCTACATGACCAGGGACTGAGCTACCTGAAAGATCTCCTTTGTCTGTACTGTCCCTCCCGTCCTCTCCGATCCACTGATGAGGGATTGCTAGAGGTTCCCAGGGTACGTTTGCAGACATCGGGAGCAAGGGCATTCAGCTTTGCTGCTCCGTCCTTGTGGAACTCTCTACCTCATCGGGTACGAGATTGCCTAACTGTCCAGAGTTTTAAAACTGTATTAAAAACGTATCTTTTTGATCTGGCTTTTATTAATTGAAGTGTTTTTTATGTGGTTTTATATTTATTGGAATTTATATAAAGTATGTAATTTTACTTTATTTGTTTTATTTTACTGTACAGGTGCCTTGGTTTTGGAAAGGCACCTTTTTGTAAATAAAAAATTGATCGATTGAGTGATTGATTCTTAACAGGGTGGGCTATCCTTTCCTCGGTTTGGGCCTTTGCTATTCTGACTGCCTTCCCTGCCTCTTTCTGATTTCACTGATAAAGTTCTCTGTCCTGCTCCTTCTGTGTTTCCTTATATTTCCTGAATGCTATCTTTTTCTTCTTAACCTTCCCTGCCACCTCTTTTGAGAACCATAGTGGTTTTTTCCTTCATTGTGTTTTGCTGATTTGCTTTACACAAAGGCTTCTTGCCTCTGTGATGGCTGTTTTGATTATTCCCCATTGTTCCTCCACCCCTCCTTCTTTCCTGTTTGCTAGTGCTGTTCTGAGGCACTCTCTCATTTTCCCAAAGTCAGCCCTCCTAAAATCCAATACTCTTGCTTTTGTATGGCTTGATTATATGGCTGTGTTTATCATGAACCACACTGTTTGGTGGTCGCTTGTTCCCAGATGGCTACCCACTTCTAAATCTGAGATTCTTTCTCCATCCCCATTTAAGAGTACCAGGTCCAAGATTGCTCACTCCTGAGTGGGTTCCAGTACTAGCTGTCTGAGGCATGCCCCTTATAGGGCATCAAGAATGACCCTGCTCTTGGATGTGCCTGCAGCAAAGGTGCTCCAGTTAACATCTGGCATATTCAGGTCCCCCATCAACAATATCTCCCCTTTTTCTGCCATTCTAAGGATGTCTTCTATGATTTCCTTGTCCATTCCCTCCACCTGAGATGGGGGTCTGTATACAACCCCCATGCGGATTGCGGTGCCATTTCCTGTCTCCAGGGTGATCCAGAGTGCCTCATCTGCTCCCTGTTCACTCTTTAGTTCTGTTGCTCTGATCCCTTCCTTTACCTAGAGAGCTACTCCTCCTCCACTTTTACCCTCCCTGTCCCTCCTGTAGATTGTGTATTCTGGTATGTTAACGTCCCAGTCATGGTTCTCTGTTTACCATGTTTCTGTGTCTATGCCACAGTATTTGTAGTCCAACATCAACCCCTGTGCTTAAAACAAGTAAAATAACACAAGTTGTGGCCTTGTCAGTATCACCTGTGCACCCCTCTTCATCACACAGCAAAAGCACCCCACCTATGGCCGTTCACAGAGCAGAGTCGTCTGCACACCAAGTGCAAAACTGGTAACAACTCAGCCCATGTTGCAGAGTTTTTTTGCCCGGAACATGAAATACCCACCCAATCTTGCGGTGTCACATGAACAGAATGCTGCTGTAGTGGAAATGCTGTCAATTAACCTGTTGCCCCTCTCCTTTGTGGAGAATTCTGGATTCCAGCATTTTGTGGCACATGCCTGTCCCAAATGGAAAGTTACGTCTAGGACATACTTTTCCACTCGTGCTCTCCCGGAGTTATACTGGACTGTGACAGAGTCTGTAAGACATGCCTTTAAATATTCCTCTTCACCATTTATCCACTTAGGTATGGATATGTGGACAAGTGGCAAAATGGCAGGCAGTTTATGGTGGTCTGTACTGGCGGTATTGTAAATCAGTGTAGTAAGGCAGACTGTTGTGGTAGCAACCTTCCTAGAATTCAACAGCATGCAATGCTTGCAATGCACAATGTGGCCAGTTCCCACACTGGTGAACACATGCTTGACTTGCAACTGACTGAAACTGATGAGTGGCTGAACCCCCTGTCTCTGAAAGTAAGCTTTATAGCCAGTGACAATAGCTCAAATGTGGTGAAATGTATCATCAGTGGTGGCTTTGTTCGGGTTCCATGCATAGCCCACTGTTTAAATCTCATAGTCCAGGAGTTTCTGCAGCACCCTGACATCAAGGAAATGTTGACAGTTGCACATCACATCTGTGCACACTTTTCATGCTCTGGAAAGGCCTGTGACCAACTTCAGCAGCTGCAGATTCAAAACAGCTTCCTTCAGCACCGCCTCAAGCTGGAAGTTGTCACGCACTGGAACTCGACTCTTTACATGGCAGAGAGGTTGTATGAACAGTACAAAACCTTCTCAGAATAACTAGCCATGCACACTAGCTATGACACTTCCAGGACTCGATGTCTGTGACAACAGAACAGTGGTGCCTCATGGACTCTGTGATATCAATTTTGAGACCCTTTGAACATGCCACACAGGCAGTAAGTGGTGACACTGCCTCCATAAGCCAAGCCATTCCACTGCTGCAGGTGCTGAGGCAGACTTTGTTTAATCTGCAGTGTAGTCCTGATGTGTCTAGAGATTCTTTAAGCAGTGTGTTACTTAAACACATGCTGACAGTGTTGGACCACAATTGCCACATCGCAAATATTCTGCAAAGTGACGATATAAGAATAGCAACAAGGCTGGACCCACAATACAAATGTGGAATTGCATCCTTATTCTAGAAAGGGCCTGAACAGGTTAAAAATTTAAGTATACAACTAGTGTGATTGGTTCAAAGGGCACAGAAGTCACATGCCAAGTTCAGTAAACCACAGCATAACAATGCTGAAGGTCACTGTGGACTACTAGGCTCATCCAGTAAGGCAGCTTCAGGTCCAGGTGGGATGCCAGCAAAACCAGTTGCCATTAACCAACTTTGGGGTACCTTGTCCTAAGTGGGAATCTGTGATATTGATGAATCTAGTGAACAGGAGGATGAGTCAACAACAGGACTTCATACAGCACAAAGAATGGTTGACTCATATTTGGCTGAAAAAAAGGCATCTGTCAGTAATTGACGATCCACTGCTTTACTGGAGTGGAAAGATGAGAGAATGGCCAGAGGTGACTTCAGTGACAACGAAGTACCTGACCAACCCACCGCCAGTGTAAGTGTGGAGAGGATATTCAGTTCTGCAGGAGCAATAGTTTATGACCATCATACCAACCTCTCATCAACAAATGTCAGCATGCTAACATTCATAAAAATGAATGAAGGTCACATACCACCTCGAACTACCACATTTGTGTTCATACCCCAAGACAATGATGGTTGTGTTGGTGATGTGGGAGAACCAGACCATCCTGCTGGCAGCAACACATGGGCAACCATTGAGGCTGACAATACAATCATGGACAAAGAATTCCCTAGTGGGCACAATTCAACCTTGATGACTGTGAGGGCAGCTTCCTGTTTGCTGAGGATTAGGTGGATGTTGCTGGTATTTAGGTTAATGATTTGAAAGCTGTCACATTTTATTAATGGTACATTTTTAGGTTATTATAAAATAAAACCAGTGTTCTTGACTCAGTCTCATTTTATAATTCAGATTTGCACAAATATTGCCCCATCACAGTCATTCCATTTTATCTTCCCCTTGGTATATCTTCTGATTCCACTTAAAGAGCAGGCACCCGCTGTCAGGTACCCAGCCCCCCTCACACATATATGATAGCCAACCTGCTCCACTACTGAGGAGTATTAAAAATTCCATGCACTTCTCTCCACCTACAAAGTTATAGCACCCCAAATGCGCTCCCCCATAAAAACAGAGCCATGCCTGATATGCTTCCAGGGATGTACCCCCAGACCCCTTTTGTGATGTCAGAAAATGAAGTTTGTGTGTGCACTCCATAGATCTATATTGGTGCCATGTTTTCAATTACTTTTAATACTATTTAGAGTTGCCACTTGGAAAAATGAAAGTGACCACTCCAGTAAACAGTGACTGTTACTACAGCAGCTGCTTTTATTTTATACATGGTATCTCTAAATAGTACTAAAAGACACAGACATTTTGCATACATACATGTTAATGGAATGCATACTCAGTATTCATTTTCTGATATCACAGAAGGAGGCTGGGGGTTCAATTATTGTCACAGGGGGTGTTTAATAATGTAGTTTGCTCCTCTGTCAGCTGCAGAAGCCAGAGAGGAGCAAAATATGCCTGAAAAGCAGTGAGGTCTTTTTTCTGTGGTTGACTATATAATTTAGTACAGTAATCCAGCAAAATCTTTAATATCTGAGATGTCTTATATTGATTTTGTTTCATTAATGGATCCTTCAGTTTGATTATTGTAGCTTGTTATTGTATGGATAAATGGAAAGCAAGTAATCGGGAAGCCCAAGGACCACATTCATAATATTTTTGTTTTACATATTGTAAAGCTGTTTCAACTTTGGTGTCTAATAATTGCTGTATGGCTTCTTGCATTGATTTCATTTGTGGATTGATATGATGCTATGCCTTGTTGATGACATAGTTGTAAGAAAATAAATTTTTCCATTGACAAGTGCATTTATCACTCTCACTCTCTTTTTTCTGTGAGGCGTAAGCATTGATTTCCTGTGGAGCACCACTTTGGTAGCATCCCATTCTTTCTTAGACTTTCTCAATATATTTCTGCTAAATCATTTTTGAGAGTTTTTCCTTTAGAATCTCTTTTAAACTTGGGCCATTTAATAAGGACAGGTTGAATTTCCAAACTGTTTTGGTTTTGAAGTTTGTGTCAAGTGAAGGGAGACCGGTGCTTGATCTGATAATAAAATCTGGCCAATTTCCACCAAGTGTACTATTTCTGAATGATAAGCTGTGATAAACCAATAATCTAATCTTGTGTGGACCTTACAAACATGAGAATAAAGTTTGTATTGTTTCTGGAAAGGATGGAGAGTGCAACAGATGTCCACTACACCTATTTCATCAAGGACTGTCTTTCAGTATTTGTGTGAAAAAGGCAATTTGCTCTTCTATTGACTGTGGAATCATTGATGTGATCTATAGCAATACTGAGATCACCACCTATAATTAGTGTGCCTGATTGGTGTACTAGGATTTTGTTGAAAAGCAGATTCATCGTGGGTGAATCAGAATTTGGGGGTATATATAAATTAACTATGGTGTAGTTGTCCCCGGGGATGGTACCTGAACTATAGCCATTTGATTGTCTTTGTTCCTGTAAGTAGAATGCACCACAAAAGCAGAGGCTTTAGGTACCAGAGTTACCACCCCTCAATGTTGTCCCCTTAGATAGGTTGAGTGAGTAATGGTTTTAAAGCTAGATTTCTGAAATTTCTCATGCTCTTGCACAAACACTAAAGTGTGTTTCTTGCAGCAAAATCAATCTGGGTTTTTTTCATTTAAGATTAGCTATGACTTCAAACTGTTTTATGGGGTTGTTCAGCCATTTACATTTTGACAGTTTGGTTAAACGTAGATGAGTTGGCCATTTAACCTTTTATCAATCACAATTATTACATCTCCTGAAAATGCTAAACTGAAAATTTCTTTGTGATGCTGGTGTTATCCTTGGTATGTAAAGAGATCACTCCATGATGGCTCCTAACTATTATGACCCAGGTCACCTGACTAGTCAGCAGATAAACTAATGTCAGCCTCTTTGTATATTTTCTGTACCATAAGTGGCATGCCTGTGTCTTATAAAGTAAAAGTATAGTAATAATAACTAACGATATGTAAACCATAAACTATAATAGGTACAGAACGAGAATGAGAACTATATTACAATCATAACTGACTTCCAACAGACGGATTTGCTTCTTTGGCAAGTCCTAAGATCCTAGAGAAAAAACAGATGGATGTAGGGATCCCTCTAGCAAGGAGGAAAAATGCAGGGATTATGTCCTGCAGGCTTCTAAACGGTAATACCATAGGGTAATGACATCACCCAGGGTATGTCAGTATGGTGTGGCCAAAGTCATGCCCAGTCCCAGTTGTAGCCAGAAGATGAGGTAGACAATAAGTATTAACATTCTCTGAGCCATTTGAGGTAGTCTCTGTCAGTTTGGGCCCAAATTTTTATTCCTTTATCTCAAGTGAGGATGGTGGCAATTAAACTGAAGTCTTTAATAATACCGTCTCCCCAGTGGGAGGGTTAAACATGTCACAGTAATCTGGTTAGCATAATGTACAGGGCTGGGTTGATTCAACCCTCATAGTGGTGATGAGAGCAAGGTATGGGGCTATATGCCAGAGAGTGCTGAGATTATGTTATTCTAAGTGAAGTGAAGTGAAGTGATTGCACTCAGAAATATCTGCATTTAACCTCATGCAGAGGCAACAAGTCTGCCAGGAACTACAACAGGAAAAAACATAAAAAACAAACAAATAAATAGAAAATAATATTTGTAATATTCATACTAGCCACCACACTGTGAATGGTGACTGCTCCCCCATGTATTGTAAGCCCCAAAAAGTATGAGAAAATCCAGAACTTGACATCCTAAAACAAATGAGTTATTAAAGACATCTTGATAGTCTTTGGAAATAATTATCTACCAAGCTGCAGAGAAATTAGATGCTCTCGTGTGTCCCCCCTTCCCCTGTACTTCCAGTCTGTTTTACACTGCAGGCTCCATGGCCACTCCCCCCCCCACCATGTGACATTAAAAGTGTGTCATACATTCTTACCAGCTATCAAACTTCAATAATGTGGAAATAAATAAGGACATGAGTCCTGTGTTTCACTATGATTTCCACCAACACCATTCTTGCCTCCACCTTGCTGCCCATTTATTATTTACCAAGTCAGTTTTTCTGGCTGAAGCTCCCCCTCACACCTATGCTCCATTTTAGTGGCTCACTTTGCATTGAGTTCTATTTAATTCAGGTGTGAGGGAGGCTGAGGTCCCTGCATCCCTGTTTCCCTGTGGTGAAGACAGCTGTAAACCATCCCCCAATAAGCTCCTAACATTTGGATGCAATGAAAGGGACTGTGCAGAGTTTGCTGCTGCTCCATGGTATACAGATTTGCTCTGATGTAATGGCTGTGAAGTGCATTCAGCCATTTTCTGATAATCTGTGGAGAGGTAGGTGCTGAGGAGCAAGTTGAGGAGAAATGGCATAACAGCAAAGAAAACTGGTCACTGGGGCCAAATCAACTGTTTGCCTGCAATTTGAAATTTAACAGCAGGCATGCTGGTTTGTGGAGGACACCTCCACAGGAGCCCTTAAGCAATATATGTCTCAAAGCCTCTTTGATCCAGTGGCAAATCCAAAAAGAAAAAGAAAAATTGTATGGAACTACTATGAAAGTGCCAATCTGTGTAATGTAAAGCATGTTTACTATACAATTGTATTTTTGGAAATTGTTGGTCAGGAGGGTTGAAAAAAATTCTAGCACTTCATGTGGGAGGGAGGCAAGCATTCCAGAGAGACCGCTCTCACTTCATTGCAGCTGGACTACAAGTAAAAGTTAAAGAGTGTGCTGTTGGTGGTAAAGTCAAGAGGTGTTATGCAGCGTAGGTTGCTCCAAAGAAGATGGAATTACATATGCTTGCAGTCTGGCAATTAGCTCTTGCAAAGTGAATTGTGTCTGCAGTTTTCTGCCCACTTTTTCTTGGGATGATGTTTCATGGAATTGCTGTCTGAATTTTGACTCGGTTGAGATAAAGGTGTACCCAGTTCAGTCTGCAGAGTGTGAAGTCCTTGGCACTGCAACTCTTGAGGAGTTTCATCTGCTGTGTTACACGACTTTTGCTCCTCTGCAAATTGCACCTGCAGTGAGTGGGGTACAAAATGAAAAAGTTAAAGTTGTCAAGTCACAGAATTTTCAGGGCAGAGATTTTTGCTTTCTGTTTTTGCATCAGAGCTGGGAGATAATTGCTGTCAAAATACAAGGTAGCCCTTGTATATTGTACTTGTTTCTGTTGCCATGCTCTTTGTAATCGATCTTGTTTCACAGTGTAATGGAGAAAACAGATAGATAAGGAGTGGAGGTGAGCTGCTGGAGCTGCAGGCTTGGGGCAGATTTCCTGGTGGGCCCTCCAAATATCAAAGACATAATCTGGTGAGAGATAAAGTGGTTATTTAAGCATATCTTGTAAGAAAGGACCTTCGCTGCCCTCAGGCAGTCCATCAATTTGTAAATTGTTTCCTGTGATCTGCTTTCAAAGTCTATGATTTTATTAGTTAGCTACTGTTGAGACTTTGCAAGCTACAATACAGCACTTTGCAGTTGTCATGTGGGAGTTCACTGTAAGGAGCTGAACCTCTGTTGCATCTATGTGACTGGTTAAAGTAGTTATTTTGCTATTCACAGTTTCAAAATTATTTGCCATCTCCACTTGTAAAGCTCTTCATTTGTGCATGACAGTATATATTTTTTTTTTACCTTTTTTAAATGATTTCTGTGGTTTGGCTGTCGATCCATGTTTAGACCACAGGAGACTGGAAGCAACCGAGGTCTCACTTTCCCATTCAGAACTTCTGCATTGGCATTCATCTTCCAAAATTTCTTTTTTTTTCTTTTTAAGAGTTGATACAGTGCACTAGGAAACTTTTGCATGCAAAACTTTTTTTACACCAATATAATAATACACAGCAGTCTAATAAGTGTCTTACTACCAATAATGGGTTTACCTTCAGATTTCAAAGTGTATAATAAATAATATGTCTTACAAAAACGAGAATCTGGGTCACACCACACCTTATTAAAATGACAACTGTGTTAATTCAAGGTAGAAAGAAACTCATCTGATTTTAGAAATTTAGTGAAAGGATTCCACATGTTTTGGTAATACTTCAATTTATTATTTATGCTGTAATGGACTTTTTCCAGTATATGGCTTGTAATCATAAAATTAAACCAGGTATTAATTTTTGGGATCTTCCAAGATTTATTTTTTTTTTGCTGTCCCGCTTTCTTCATATTCAGCCTTGTTTAGTACTTCAGCTGAGATGACTATTTTAAAAAACTTGGATGTATTTGGGGGCATTTTTGGGGTTTGTTAGATAGCGACTGGCTTCCTACTATCAAGTCTGGTGACATTACTGGGAGTCCTGGGAGTCAAAATCTTAGTATTTTCAAATTTGAATTAAGATTGATAGTTCTCCAATTGGAAATATTCAGCTTCATCCCCTTTACTTATACAGGTAAATAAAACGTTTTTTTGGAAAGCTGTGTCCCATAGTTTCTAAGTCAAGAATATAATTGAAAACCAAGGCAAATTCAGTTGGAGCTCCTCTCCAATAAGTTTGTATTACTTTCCCGGAAGGCATTATAGACTGGGACTGATCCAGTCGAGAGAGAGAGAGAGTACCTATTACCATTAAAACCTCCCCCAGGGTAATATCCTCCTGTATCATATCCACATTGTCATTAGGAATGCATATAACCTTAATATTAGATAAAAACTCAGGAACAGAGAACGCCAGTTCCTGGAAGATATCAAAAGTCACCTGAACATGCCTACCAATAATGGCCAGCTTCTACTTAGTTTCTGATAGAAGATTCCCTGCTTCATCCAACAAATGAGAAGATGAACAGTGTTCTAACCTGTCTTTGCTGTCATCAAATGGATTAGTCTGGATTACTTCCTCCCCTTTGTATTATATTTCTGTTCCATTACTAAATATGTGAGTCTCTGATATGGAAAGGGAACATATCTTTTTTCAGTGCAGCCAATTGAGGGGAGAAAACATGTTCTGTTGTGACAGATATAAAAAGCAACTTCTTAAACAGCTGACTCCAGTTTAAATAATGTAAATATTTATCATTAGCATTTTTTTTTCCAGTGGCAGGAAAAAATTATTTTAATTCTAATTTTACTTCCCACCAATCAATTGGTGAACCATAAAAAAGTAAACTTTCTTGCCTCAAATGATGCAGTTTTCTGACCACAGTTTCTTGCTCCAAAGGTGTCAGGTTCAATCTCTAAGTGCCAGGACCATACATCTGATGGGTATCAGAACCCAACTGAGCCTATACTAGCCATTGTGGTCAGAAATGGTGATGGCCTAGTCTGGGCCTGTACCTTACTCAGCCAAGAGGAACTGAGAATGTAGTCAACTCTGGATGATACTTTACTAGAGTTTATACTATACTAGCATTTAACAAGCAGATGAAGAAGCAGTGGTTCTTATAAACTGCCACCTCCACTCTATATCAGTGGTAGTATTTAACACTATAATTTGAGATCATGTAGGCATCAAGCATCTTTAGTCTTGCTGACCACAACATTTAGCGGGATACTTTTCCACACCCCTATCACCCTCTGTGTGAAAAAATATTTTCGTCCTTCAGTCCTAATTATACTTTCCAGCATCTGCAGTGGTTGTCCCCTCATTTCCATGTGACCCAGTTTGAAATCCATATCCAGTGCATCCATTAGTTCCATATCATTAATTATGTAATACATGAATAATAAATAC
This sequence comes from Neoceratodus forsteri, assembly GCA_016271365.2. NCBI lineage: Eukaryota > Metazoa > Chordata > Ceratodontiformes > Ceratodontidae > Neoceratodus > Neoceratodus forsteri. The sequence continues at coordinate 48,685,716 of CM057454.1, read as the reverse complement.
CCTCTAATTCTATGTGATTCCAATGTTACTGATTTGTTTTTTTCTTAAGCAACTTTCATAATCCATACTACTCATCCCTTTCATAGATTTTGTAACACGCCTCTGCACAAGTTCAATATTATTGTTATGCTTTCTTTTATAAAGTGCCCAGTATTTGGATCCATAATCTAGACTAGGGCACACATTAGCCCTATACAGGGGTATGATCACATCCTTGTTCCTACTCATGTTACATCTCTTGATAGTCCACCAACATTCATTCACTTTCATGATAACATTGTTACACTGATTATCAAAATTAAGTTTGTTTTCAATAAGTATACCAAGATCACTTTCTACTTCAGTTTGCTTGAGTGTTGAACCCAAAAAATATATAATAACGGTTGGGGAGGTGGTTATAACGAGAATGTTAGACACCCCCAAGGTGTGGGATGGCATATAAACCCCATGAGCAAAGTTTTAGGGGTTTGTACAGGCATCCCACACTGAGGGGGTGTTTAACATTTGAGTTTCACACACCTCCCCAGCTTTTATTTTATATAATTGCTGGGGAATGCTTTCTCGCCTCAGCAGCTATATAAAATACATTTAAATTACCTTACCGACGATTCCAACTGATGGCAAACTGCAGTGTGCTGTGTACTGAGGAGGATCGGAAAAGCACTTTTTGTGCATGCTCAGACACATTATAACCCATGGGTTATAATGGAAAATTATAACCCCCTTCCCCTATGGGAAAAAATGGTCCCCGGTTGTCATTATGTAATTATGTTTAGGATTATTTTTACCAAAATGACTTACAACACATTTGCCTTTGTTAAAGGTTATGTCCCATATATTTTCCCACTTTTTAATTTTGTTCAGGTCCAACTAGTGTTGTGCGAAACTGGGAAATTTTACAACACAAAATATTTTGTGAAATTCGTGCAGTTCGAAAAATATTTTGCAGGTGTGAAATGTGAAATTTCCCCTGAAAATTGTGAAATTTCACCTGAAAACAGCAAACATTTGCAGACCCCTGAGGAACAACACTAGTCACCCTTCTACTTGACAATGTGTGCCCATTAATTATCACCTTCTGACCTGTTATCTAGCCAGTCTTTGACCCATCTTATAACTTTGTCCTATAGATCAGAGTTATTAAGTTTTTCTAGTATTGCCCAATGAGAAACTAGATCAAAGGCCTTCTGGAAGTCCAAATAAATAACGTCCACTGGATTATTATTATCATGTTCATGGCTAACATTTTTGTAAAATCCAGCAAGGTTGGTTAAGCATGATCTGGCTTTACGAAACCCATGTTATCAATCTTCTACACCATGTAATCTACTCCATTATTCTACAATCTCATCTTTTTTTTTTTGCTATTATTTTTATGCTCCTGCTCCATGGCCTTTGATCGGGAGGGAGCTCCAGTCCCATACCTCGCAATCCACCAGCTGATGCTGACTGTTACCCCTAGGTCTTACCCTCCTGGTTGGGCCAGCAGGGCAACCCACCAAAGACCAGATCAAGTGTGGTCAGCACCATGACTATTCAGGGGCAGAACCTGTGAGCTCCCTCCATCATCCAACCAGAAGCTTTCTTTTTTTTTCCTCCAGTTTTTCACCCCCTCAGGAGCAGAGCATGCAATGATGCCAATGACGGTAGTGTGCATGCTGTCATGCACATCCCATCAGGCATCTGCCCCACCTCTGACCACAAGTCAGCAGCATTGGTGTGCTACCCCCTGCCTCCACTAAGGGCCAGGCATGCACCGACTACTGATCACCCCCTCCCCAGAAAAGGAGAGCCATTCCTAGGATGCTCAATCCTTCTGCTCCCCTGCTGACCCCCAATGGTCTGCACTCACTCCCGAACATGGGACCCCCAGCGTGTCATGAGGTGTGGCATCCAGCACCTCAACCCTCAGTGCCACCGGGCTGATGATTACAATCTCATCTTTAATTATTGATTTCAGTATTTTTCCTGGAATCAAGGTAAGACAAATAGGTCTATAGTTAGCTATGATCAACTTTGAAACTTTTTTGTGTATTGGGATAACCTTGGCCTCTCTTCAGTCAGCCAGTACCATACTCTCATGTACAGATTTACAATAAATTATTCTGAGTAGATCTTTAATATCATCACCCATAATCTTTATCATATTGCTGGTAATTTTGTTGGGACCAGAGGCACTTCTGGGCTTGATATTCTTAATTTTTTGTTAAAACGTTCATTAGTTATCCACATGGAGCACACATCCTGATTTGCAACCATTGTATGAATCAAAATTTGTCTTGTGTCTTTACTGGAAAAAAACTGAAGAGAAGTATTTATTAAATTCATCAACCATTTTCCCAGCTGAGTTAACTATTTTATCCAACACTTTTAAAGGTCCCATGGGTGATGTCCCCTTCTTGAGGGAGTTAATATATCCATAAAATGCTTTGAAACATGGAAACATAGAAAAGTGATGGCAGAAGGAGACCAAAGGTCCATTGAGTCTGCACAGAGTTTCCCAAGACCTGATGTGGGCCCTGGGATATAGTCCTCCTACTGCTTTTTCCCCATACCTAGCTCCCCATTTCTCCCTGAAGTCCTTGCTCTCTCCCACCCCTTTGAGAGCTGCTACAGTCCTTGCATTCACTACTCTCTCCAGCAAGTTGTTCCAGGACTCACCACCCTTTCTGTGAAAAAATGCTTTCTCAAATCCCTCATGAAGCTCTCGCCCTTTAGCTTCCAGTCATGCCCCCGGTGTTTGAGCCAGTGACCCTTTGGAATAGTTCTGTGTGTGTTACCTTGTTTATGCCTCTCAAACATTTGTGGGTCTTGATCATATCCCCTCTCTCCCTCCTAGTCTTCAGCAAGAACAAGTTAAGCTCTCTCAGTAGCTCCTCATATGAGAGGTCATGACATCTCTGTATTATCCTGGTTGCTCTCCACTGTACAGTCTTCATCCTATCCTTGTCCTTTAAGGGTGTGGATTCCAAAACTGAGTGCAGTACTTCAAGTGAGGTCTTACTAGGGACCTGCAGAGCAGGAAGATCACCTCCCTGCTCCTGCTGTCAGAACCCCTGTCAATTCACCCACCATCTTGTTTGCTTTGCAGTGAGCTTTGTTGCATTGACTCATTTGTTTAAGGGTATCACATATGATGACCACTATATCCCTTTCTTCCTGAGAGATGCTGAGTTTGACCTCCTTGAGTATACAGTCTTGGGATTACCCCACCCAGATGTAGCACTTTGCATTGAACTTCAGCTGCCAGATATTAGACCATTTTTCAAACCTTTGCAGGTCTTTCTGAAACTCCCTAATTGCCTCAGTGCTGTCAACCCTACCACCCAGGTTAGTAGCATCTAGAAAGAGTACAAGCTTGACTTGAATGTCTACACCTATGCCGCAGATAAACACATTAAACAGCACTGGACCTAAGACTGACCCCTGGGGCACTCTACGTGTGACACTACCTTCACTTGACCTAACACCATTGACTACTACCCTCTGACTTCTATCCTTAAGCCAATTTCCTACCCACTTGATTAAGTTTTCAGCAATACCTAGGTTCTCATTTTTTTACCTAGCACTTCTGTGGTACCAAATTGAAGGCCTTGCTGAATACAAAGTAGAAGATGTCAGCTGGATGCCCCTTGCCCAGTTTCCTAGTTACCCAGTCAAAAAACATAATAAGGTTTGTCTGGCATGACTTGCCAGCCACAAAACCATGTTATATATGGGTCATAGCTCCATGCTTGTGCTACATAGCAGATTAAGGTAGGTTGTGCTTGGATACAGAGGCCAGACCAGTAAGTAGGACAATGCTTACAAGGTATTAGTTGTATGACATGATTAGTGCTTTAGGTACTTCAGCATAGATGTGAGCAAGTCAGTGATTATAGTACATATGAACTGAATGGTATATGCAAGTGCTTAGATGCTTGAACTGATGAGTAACATATTATGACTTGATGTTTTGGCCTTTCTCTGTATCCCATCATAGGAAGGATTGTTAGTTGAGTAGAATGAGACCCCCAAAAGAAATAATGAGTATTGTACTATTATCTCCTCCAACTCCGGATAGTGTGGCCAGTAGCATGCAGGAGAGGAAAAAAACCCTCGGGGGGGGGACCTCTGCGGACCCATGGCTACCAACCTGCCCATTCTTCTGGGCATACTAAAGGAGAATAGTCCTAAATTAACAATATTAAATATCAGCTAATCCGAGTTCTAGAGTTGTAGATACTGATCCAGTGAAGACAGGAAGCTGAAATTGAAGTACTGACATTAGAATGTTGGATGAAGCTGGCAGTACATCCTTCTTGTGAATACCTAGTAAAAGAAATCCATGATAAGCATAAAATTTCGAGGCATCGAATGTAGCATTGGATGAGCAATCCAAAGGTTGGGAAGTCTTACTAGAACATGTATCCAAATGACTAGGACTCTGGACCCAAAATGCGAAGACTGGTAGTTGTTGATCTGATTGGCAAGTATGCAAGGGAAGGTCCTGGTGAAGAAGCACAGAGGCTGGATGCAATCTATGTAATCTGGAGAGGATGTAGTGGGAACCTCTGGTCTTGCATGGGTGAAGGAGCAGATACGAAGGCAGATGAGCTGACAACGTGAACCAATTAATAGTCATATGGCACTGAATAGTTTAGATTTGAACATGTATCCAAATGACTAGGACTCTGGACCCAAAATGCGAAGACTGGTAGTTGTTGATCTGATTGGCAAGTATGCAAGGGAAGGTCCTGGTGAAGATGCACAGAGGCTGGATGCAATCTATGTAATCTGGAGAGGATGTAGTGGGAACCTCTGGTCTTGCATGGGTGAAGGAGCAGATACGAAGGCAGATGAGCTGACAACGTGAACCAATTAATAGTCATATGGCACTGAATAGTTTAGATTTGATACTTAAGCCATGATATAGGACAGCATAGTGGAATGGAGCTTGGTTGAGAATTCAGGTAGAAATGGAGTTGTAGTAGATTCAAGGAATTGAAGCATCCCGGTAGGAAGCATTGTAGGGAGTGAAAGGGGCTAAGCCCAGAGGATGTAGGATGTGTGGCTGGACCATATGTAGATCAGCCAATGGAAGGTACGAGGTATAGGATGTGCAGCTGGCCACACGTAGGCAGCCGGTGGAAAGTACGGTTGTAGGATGTGTGGCAGACCACATGTAGGTCAGCTGATGAAAGTGTAGAGCAGCAGCTAGACCCCACGAAGGTTAGCAGGCAGCAAACTATTCTGCTGAGCAGCAAAGAGCAGGGACACTCACCAGGCGAAGCCTCATGTGGCCGGCAGTAAGACCAGACCAAACATAGGCCAGGCAGAAAGGAGGAGTAAGTCAGCTAGATCCCATGTAGGCTAGATGATGCAGGAGCTGCCACGGAGGTTTCCCTGTGCAACGAGCATCCTGAGCTGAGTAGAGGACAAGCAGGCAAATGGCAAGAGGCCAGCAAAAGGGCTGAGCCATAGTCAATGATAGTCTGACACTATAGGAGCAACCTGTAGCAGTAAGTAGGTAGCTGTAAAAGAGCAATAGCACCTGCTATGTTGTAGTCTCGTGTGTAGCTGGACAGAGGGGAGCTGGAATAGGAGAAGAGAGGTGGTGCCTGCATTCACTTCTTGTGTGGTATTAACTGTCAAACAGTGTAGTGAGTGGAATTCCTTAGTAGGTGGCACATGTAAATAATGCAAGTACTGGATTTGTATTGAGCTAGCAGTAGCAGGCAGTTAGAACTAGTTTCAGTAAGGAACACTGTAGAATAGCTGCATTCAATATGCCCATGCGTCCCCAACATCAATTGCAATGAAAGGCATCTATAATAGTTACTGGGCTACAGAAGTCCAAGCATTTCCCCGTCTTAGCTCAGTATTTATATAAATTACAAGGTCTTTATACAGCAAGAGGTTACTGAACAAGCTGTGAGCCGAAGGTGACGGCAGAAGTAAGGGTAATGCAGGTGTCTGCAGCAATGAGAAAACATATCGCAACTCAGCTCTGGGTGGCGGCGGTAAGTCATATAGAAGGGAAAGGGGAGTAATGGACCTTGGCAGTAGCTAGATAACGGCTGTTCAAAACGAGGTAGTGAAACAGGTGCTCATAAGAACTTCATGTAAGTCAGTGCTAAATGACTTACACATACCAGCAGTCCTCATGTCAAATGCAGAGTTGCAGAGCATGAATACTTTTGTTCAGTTAAAACCGGGTCTTGCAGAATATACAGGATTAAAGTGTCAAATATTCCCCATGGGTCTATACAGAAGTTCAAACAGGAAACCATTACAGAGCAGAGCGAAGACTCAGACTAAGGTAATAGGAGAAGCCGAAGGCATGTGTGGAGCAGCTCAGTCAGGGCATACATAGACGTGAAAAGGATGTAAAATAAGCCATGCATGTAGAGGCAGAAGCGAATGGATAGGAGGCAAGAGGGAAGCCCCCCCAAAATGAAAAAAAGAAACAAACAGCAAACGATGGAGCAACGGGGTGGGGGGGAGGCGCAACAGAAATGAGGAGCAACCAAGCAGCAGCAGCGCCACTAATGAGAGTGACTCACTCAGTAGAATACAAATATGTTTGTACCAGTTTAAAAAGCTGTACCCTGTCTGCCTTTATTTTTTGGGGTATACATGTTGATCAGGTGTAAAAGTAGCTCCCTGAACTTAACATGAAGGAGTAAAGTCTCCCAGGGACCAAATCCACCTGATGAATAAAAGATTTATCTTTACAATTGAATGAACCCCGCCCCCGAACACATATCCTCCATATGGACCAAAATGAAGGTCCATGAAACCATAAGTTTTGAGCTATACAAACCTCCCACAGGTATGTAATGTGGAATCCTGAAGAAATATAATATCATGCCTCATTTCTTGTAGCAAACCTATACATGCTGTAAGTCTCATTTTATTCTTTAAGCTATTGACATTTATTGTTCTGCCACTAAAATTGTGGACTAGCACTCCCCCCATAGACCCTAGGAGTAAACAAAGAAGACAATAAGCCAACATGTCTTAGTTTTCCATTCCTCTGCCTTTCCTTCTAGGCTTCCTCCTTTTAGTCCCTGGGACATCCAATGAACCTTCCTCAGCCTCAGAAGAGTTGTCTTGCTATGAGGAAGAAATGGAAGACCCATCAGACCCTTCTTCTGTAACTCCCTATTCTTTCCTTTTTCTTAAAAGCTCAAATGTGGGGCATGCCTTTTCTCCTAGTGACTCTTGGCTTAGGCTACCTTCTCATCATCCATCATCTTGTGACAACGCCTATGGAGTCAGTGACTGTAGTAGAAGGTGGGGGCATGTCAGTGGTTTGGCCTTTCTCCAGAGTCACAACCATGTCTCCTGGAACAGAGTCTACAGAGTCTACTGCTGTGATCAGTCCCTCATTAGTTCTAGCAGAGGGTGTACCTAGGGTGCTGGTCGCTGTTGCTTCTGTGGGTTTCGATGCCATATCCAGATTATCCACCATTAAGTTCCTTTTGCTTTGATCTTTGACAGCTAGATCTTCTGTGGGGGGCCTGCCAGAGGCAAAGTGCTGAGTCTGCATCTCCTTGTGGGGTGGTGTGTATCCTCCAGTGTTACAATATGTACCTTCATTTCTGGTTCTGGAGGGTCAACCAGTATCCTCTTCTACAGGTCTTCAGGGGAATGTGAGGGTTTCTGATGTTACTTCTCCCCTTTTTTGGACCACCGCACTGTGCATGATTGATGCAAAAATCATGTTATGCCTAGTCCATTTGGTCTCATTAATTGTGCGCTGCCCATGGGCGTGTTCCAGCTCATCGCACAAATTACACTTTTTGGTCTTTGTTCATTGGGAGCTCTGATGACCATGTCCTGCACATAGGCTACATGTGATCCTATCACTCCAACTGCTCAGATGGGACTGATAACAACATCTATATTAGGTTGCTCCTGGTAGAAAAGCACCCCCGATCCCTCCCCAGGAAAAAACAGTTGGGCAAATGGGTAATGCCAGAGTTGGAATTGAACAAATGTACTTTTATCCACCACTCCCCAGTCCAGATAAACCCTGAATCAGTAGTGGGGCCTGGGTTCACCAGTATTGTACACTGCTGGTTAAGCCAGTACAAAATGTTCACAATACTGCCCCCTTTATTTTTGAACTGAATTGTGACCATTTTAACAGTCAGTTTAGTTAATGATGCCATAGGAACTGGAGACCAGGCAGGGGTGTCCTTAAGCTCTGCATATTTCTTCCAAAAGTGGTCAAGACCAGTGGGGGTTTTAAAGCTCACATCATACTTGGTTTCCTCCATGAAGTTAATCAGTGTGAATATTTCCAAAGTGACAAAGTCCATCTCTGTTTTCAATAAGGTTTTAGCTATGAATACCCTATCAAGAATGTTATCCAAACCACCCCAGAAATTAATACAAAGCACATTTCTCCTACAGACAGGTTCTTCTCTTAGGGGACCCAAGTCTGACCTGAAGTTCTGGTATGGGTAAATCAGGCTTGTAGGGCTGCTCCTCTATCTCAGAATTGGAATTTCTTAACATAGCACTTATTTGCTGGTGTGAAATTGTCCTTTGACCTGTGTCAGAGGTAAAACCTATTTACTTTACCAGGTTCTGCACCATAATATTGGCAGCAGCTACTGAGTCTGATTGGGGTGGAGGCACAGCTTTAGCAGGATGTTACAATACATCAGCCACCACAGGGCCAGGAGAAACTTCGAGTACTGAGGCAATCCCATCTGCTTCATGTTTGAAAAGTACAGGAATCTGTGCAAACTGAAAGGAATCAAAGGTTTCCAGAACAATAGCTGTGAAGCATTATCCTGGGACATGGCTTGCTGGGTCATATTTACCTCCTGGTGCAAAGTAGATGAGAGAGGACTAGGAGAACAATTTGGAGATCCTTGCTGCACCTCTTGCTGAGAGCCAGGGTCTAAGTAATCTACTGGGGAGCCAACTTGGGCAATGAAGCAATCAGGGTTCAAAGGCAAAGGCATAGAGATAAGGGCTGGGCCACAGTGAAAGGGTGATGTGCTAGAGTTTCACCCAGGCCCTTCTGCAGATTTCTCCCAGTCAGCAACTCTGTTTCCTGGAAATACACTTGGGAGACAATTCTGTGTGGTGCTTTCTCAAGGCTGACTTACTACCACCCCCCTTTTGAAAGTGCAGCCATGCTAATCCACATAGAAAATAGGTTAGCAGAGTCATTTTTTACAGTTTCAAAGGCCTAGCAAACAGAATCAGCAGTAGGAGAAAAGGTGGCCATGGCAACATCTGCTGTGGCTCCTTTGATCTGCAGCTCAGCTCTGCTGCTGGCACATCAGCTGGAGCTGCACCTAAGGACATCATCAAATGCTGCAAGTTCAGAAGAGAAGTGAGGTATTCTCAATCATGTGATTAGGTGCCATTGTACCGTATCTGAATTCAAAAGTACCTCAGTTTCTGTAGCTATCAACTGGGACCTCAGACAAGGTTTTTTGGCTGTGCAGTATTCCCCCTCCATGACTGAAAGTAGCAGGGCAGAATTCTTCTTCTACTGTTCCAACTCCAAGTACTTTTCCTCACTCAGTACCTCCAGTAGTAGCACAATGACATCCAAGGCAACCTCTGGGGCATCATGAGACACTGTTGAACTTTCACTCATTTCCGCAACTGACAGAACTGGAATTGCATCAAACTTCACTGGCAGAGCCCCTGGAGCCTCAGTGGACTTGTTCCTCAGGTCAGTACCTCACATCTCACAGTTAGGGGCTAGCTCACTGTCAGTACATCCAGCCCTAGCTGTGTCTGCATTCTTTCTCATCAGGACTTTGGATGCACTACCCAGATTGGGCAGCATGACCTGCTCACCATTTTCAGTAGTAACAAGGGCTTCCTCAGGCCTCTGGGTGGGGAGGGAAGCTAGCTTCACCACCAGGGATGCCATAACAGTCTATTCTATGTCAGCAGACATCTTTCCCACTCCGTAACAGGAAGTGGAAAGGGAACTGTGCAGGAAGAGTAGGGGAGTTTCTCCGGCATCATGGCCAAAATTCCCCGTCAATAAAACAGAAATATGCAACCCACCACCAGGAAACAGTATCCGTACAGAATCTCCACACCCACAATCCCGACACTGAAATCCTGACATCGATATTCCTGACAATGGCAAAATCCTGATGTGTGTTGATTTGCATGGTTTTGGGGATTGTGTTTATATATATATATATATATATATATATATATATGTAAATATTATGGTAGCACGGTAGTGCTACCATAGTTAGGGTTGAGTAGCACTTTTAAGGTTAAAGGGTGAAATTTTGCACCATAATAACTTTGCCACCATTCACCAGATATGCCTGAAATTTGGTATGCTCGATTGGGCATGGTAGATCTTGGGATCTGCCAACTTTCATACTGGTCAGATGTACGGCTGTGGAGTTATTAAGTGACAACAAACAGCGCAATTACACTTTTTTGTGAATTCTTTGCTCTCGCCTACAGGTTGCACGGTTTGAACGACCGGTCTGAACTCTTCAGGGAACATGTGGTCAGAGTCCCCTATGTGTCTTTTGAAGATTTCATGAAAAAATATTGAACGGTTCAAAAGTTATTCAAAAAACAAGTTCCTATTATAAGTCAATCGGAAAGTTAACAAAAAGTTTGAAAGTGTCGCAAATGCACTTTTTAGTGTCGCAAATGGCCCTAGTAGTGTCGCAAATCCACCATTTTGTTTTCAGTTAGTGATCAGAAAAATGCTTGGCATTTAAAATTGGGACCCTCTGGGGACACAATTCTTTCTGTGTTCACCTAGTCAGATCCTGAGGATGCTAGCCATGTCTTTATTTTTGTGTTATACACCCCAGAAATATGTTTTTCAAATTTTTGAAAACAGTAGTGTCGCGCCTGCAACACTTTCACAAATTTTTGTGAAAAGTGTCACAAATTATGACACTACTTTTCCAGACTATGCCCAAAACAACAGGAGTTCTTTGCCACCCTGCTGCAAAAGAACCGTTAGGTCTTTTGGGCTGAAATTTGGAGGCAAGTCAGCCAATATCTCACAGATGTGCCTTTTCATGGTTTGGTGACAAAATATTGCACAGATGCCAAGTTACAGCACTCTGAATTTGACATTTTTCTCATAGACTAACATGGTGGCATATGCCGTACCTTTCGGGGCTCCTATCTCGAAAACGGTACGAGATACGGAATTTTCGTCACGAAAAGAAGGAAATCATGATTGATGTGAATTTGTGTTTTTCCCTACGTTGTACGGTTCCTGAGATATAAGCAATTTAGTCTTCCAACAGCTCATTTTCTGCTCTAAGGCCCATTATTATGCATACATTCTTTGTACACACTGTGTTTCTCTATGCAGCTGTTGGGAAAAAACAGGGTGTGCGCTTACGTTACTGTTACACTTAGAGTTACCACTTGTGTTTCCGTACCCGTTTGCGTTACTGTTCCCATGTACGCCACTGTGTGTGTGTTACCCTTTGTGTTCTTGTTTGCGCTTGAATTGTATTACTGTTACCATTTGCATTTCCACTACTCTTTCTGTTTGCATTTTGGTTTGCATCACCGTGCGCATTGTCATTTGCATTTCCGGCACCCCCCTTTCGTTTGCATTTGCGTTTGTCTTTCATTTGCGTCTTCATTGCTGTTACTGTTACCATTTGCATTTGCAATTGCGTTACTGTGCCCATGCACATTACGGTTTGCGTTTTCATATGTGCTTGCTATTCCTTTTGTGTTTCTGTTTCCTTTGCCATTACTGTTGCTGTTAGCGTTACCATTTGCATTTACAATTGCGGTACTGTGGCTGTGCGCATTACGGTTTGCATTTCCATATGAGCTTCTGTTCCCGTTTTTGTTTGTATTTTCTTTGGTGTTATTCTTCATGTTAACTTTACCATTTGCATTTACAATTGCAGTACTGTGCCCGTGCACGTTACGGTTTGTGTTTACGTGCGCACTTGCGTTCATGTTTCCATTTCTGTTCCCTTTGGCGTTCTTTTTTGCTGTAACACTTACCATTTGCATTTAAAATACTGCTGCCATCACTGTGTGCATTACCAATTGCAATTTGCGACACTACTTTTCCAGACTATGCCCAAAATGACAGGAGTTATTTGCCACCCTTGTGCAAAAGAACCGTTAGGTCTTTTGGGCTGAAATTTGGAGGGAAGGTAGCCAACATCTTACAGATGTGCCTTTTCATTGCTTGGTGACAAAATATTGCATGGATGCCAAGTTACAGTACTCTGAAGTTGACCTTTTTCCCATAGACTAACATGGTGGCATACGCCGCACCTTTTGGGGCTCGTATCTCGAAAACGGCACGAGATATGGAATTTTTACACAAAAGGAAGGAAAATCATGATTGATGTGAATTTGTTTTTTTCCCTACATTGTACGGTTCCTGAGATATAAGTAATTTAGTCTTCCAACAGCTCATTTTCTACCCTGAGGCCCATTATTATGCATACATTCTTTGTACACACTGTGTTTCTCTATGCAGCTGTTGGGCAAAAACAGGGTGTGCGCTTACGTTATTGTTACATGTAGAGTTACCACTGGTGTTTCCGTACCCGTTTACGTTACTGTTCCCATGTACGCCACTGTGTGCGTTACCCTTTGTGTTCTTGTTTGTGCTTGCATTTGTGTTACTGTTACCATTTGTGTTTCCACTACTGTTTCTGTTCGCATTTTGGTTTGTGTCACCGTGCGCATTGCCATTTGCGTTTCCGGCACCCCTTTCGTTTGCATTTGCGTTTGTCTTTCATTTTGCATCTACACTGCTGTTGCTGTTACCATTTGTGTTTGCAATTGCGTTACTGTGCCCGTGCACATTACAGTTTGCGTTTCCATATGTGCTTGCTATTCCTTTTGTGTTTCTGTTTCCTATGCCATTACTGTTGCTGTTACCGTTACCATTTGCATTTACAATTGCGGTACTGTGGCTGTGCGCATTACTGTTTGCATTTCCGTATGTGCTTCTGTTCCCGGTTTTGTTTCTATTTCCTTTGGTGTTATTCTTCATGTTAACTTTACCATTTGCATTTACAATTGCGGTACTGTGCCCGTGCATGTTACGGTTTGTGTTTACATGCGCGCTTGCATTCATGTTTCCGTTTCTGTTCCCTTTGGCGTTCATTTTGCTGTAACACTTAACATTTGCATTTGAAATACTGCTGCCATCACTGTGTGTGTTACCAGTTGCATTTTTGTATGCGCTCCATGTCCATTTGCATCTTTGTTCGCTTCGGCATCACTTTGCGCTTCTGTTTCTATTAACGTTTACTTTACCATTTATGTTTGCGTTACCATGTGCATAACTGTTGGTGCTTGCATTTGCATTGCTGTTCCTGTTACTATGTGACAAGACATCATGTGGTGGGAGCACAGGGCTTAAATATTTGGCGCTCCCACCACGCCCATTCACTGTTTATCATACTCATTCTCAAGAAGGAAATTAGAGGCAAAACTCAGTTTAATGCATCAGTTAGGGTTGTTCCACAGGGACAAAAGTGAGGAAATTCAGTGTTAGGGTTGAAAGCCCCCCTTGGACTCCCCACCCTACCCCCCAACCAGCATTGGGGTGCGTGTTGGGGTTGTCGGACCTAACTCTCACCCCATTCTCCTATACCTTAGCTTCTTTACACAAACACTTCATGGAAATTTCAGCTCAGTTGTCTGTCGTTGTCAGGAATATGGCTGTCTGGATTTCATTGTCAGGATTGTGAGTGTTGGGATTCTGAGCATTGGGATTCTGTAGTAGACCCCAGGACAAACCTGGAAACAAACTATAGAAGCTTAGTGTGCCTTTCCTGGTCAGAAAATTACAAAAAAATAATCAAGACTTAAGAGCAAGAAAGTTGTTACACATCACTGTTAGCTCTATGATAAATTCGAATGGTTGTCTCCAGGGAACTATCATATCTTTGACTTGAGTTGCCTTATTGATAAAGTTGTCAGAACTGCCATCTCTCCTCTCTTGGTGGAGCAACTAAGGACTGTTAACTCAAGTTACCCTCTTAGGTCTAGTGATTTGTCTCTGTTCTCTGTTCCTGAAACCTGCATGGCCATGGGGGACCAGGCCTTTGCTGCCTGTGTACCAAAGCTATTTAATTATTTCCCAGTGCCTGTTTGCAGTGTCACCTCCCACTACCTCTTTAGAAGGTCTGTGTGGAATCATCTGAAATCTAATTCAGTGTAATTGCACTCAATCTTGATATCCCCTCCCTCCAGTGATTGGTGAGCTCTAGTGCTTGGCCTGGTATGCCCAGGACCATGACTGTGTATTTCTTTGCTATACGTATATAGTTTTAATGCTGAGATCTTTAATTTATTGTTACTTTACCCATATGTTGTTGTCTTTTCGCGTTTAGAACTGCCTGCCTGTATATCTTTGTAACCTTCTAATTGAACCTGAAAATAGGCATTTATTTTATCTACTATGCTTACCTGGTCAATAAAACCTAAATAAAACAATAAAAGCAGAAGGGACAGCTATTAGATGCAAATAGCCTGGTTTCCAGTGTTTGTATTCTGTGATAAACAATGGAATTTCCAGGAATTTTGTTTCTCATTTTATGAGAATTATTTTATGAGAATACAATCCTGCTAGTGCCAATTGTAATTATTGTACAGAAAAGGACAAAAAACATGTTAACCTTTTGTTGACACAGCAATGCTTCACACAGGTAGCTTGCTACACTTCCATGCAACCTCTCACAAAATACCTTAGTTAATACAGTATACTATAAAAAAACAGCTTTAGTCCACATTTCATCCACAGTGACAGTTTCCTGATTAAGTTCAATTTATTCCAGGCAAAGTACTGTTCTGAGTATTTGCCATTAATTTCTCAGACAGTGGGCCTTTCCAAATCCTGCCTAGCAGGCAGAAATGACAAAAACAGAACCATTATGAACATGCTGTAGTGTGAAGTAAGTTGTGCCACTTTTTCAATCACCACTCCATATGATGCGTTTTGAAAATACACAGTGGAATTAAATTGGAGCACATTTGTGAAAACTATGGATTCAGTAAGTTAGTGTCCTAATTATTTATTGATTAGCTTTTCAACTGACAGATGTAACAGGGAACTAATCCTCTACACTGTGTTTGCAGTCTAATCATTGAGGAGAGCCTTTAATATTAAATATAGTCACTTGTGCTGTCCTTCTCTAAATTACAGTTTCCACTTGAAAATACAGTGGTAGCTGTGACATGGTGAAGAATATCTCGATATGTCACAGTATCACAACACCCCCATTACAACTGGCTTTCTGTGATGTTTCTTGATATTGCATTTTCCAGTGTGTAGTAAGCCTTGTCACTGGCTACCACTGTACCTAGGGCAGTTATTCTTGCTGCCATTTAATGACAATTAGCAAATAAACACTGTTATACTTAAATGAAACATTGTGAGAATGATGTCAGTACATAAATAGTCCATGTATCTGTCAAGTGAATGCATTCTTAGCTTTTTGTTTGATTATAAATTCTAAATCATATTTATCTTTCAAAATTGAAGTACTCCCATAATGCAAAATTGAAGTACTCTCATAATGCAAAAATGAAGTAATCCCATAAAGCTGACAAATTGTTCTTCAACCTTAAAAATAATCCTGTCTGCAATATTCTGCTGATACTGTATGTACTGACAGCACTGCACAGTTAGATGTGTTCTGAGTTTTCTAACCAGACCCAGACCTTATGATAGCACAAAATGACATGTCTATAGTAATTTGCTCTAGGCCAAATCTGTGTGATCTATTAAAACACTTGCAAATCACTTTATTGATGTATTCATTTATTTTGTTAACAATGTGGGCACCGTGGGACAGGATCGCTTGTACAAGTGACCTGGACACTAAAGTGCTAACATGATACAAGTGCAGCATACAGAGATGAGTATATAGTGTCATGCAGCTTGTCATAGACATTTACATACACAGATAAGTATACAGGGGATGTACAGTTTGTCATTGACATTTACACACATGGGTTGCAGACAGATGGTCTTTTAGTCTTGTTTTAATGGTGGCATGGATTTTGATTTATCTGATATGTACTGACAAGGTATTTCTAATTCTCGAGGTTGTAGACCCAAATAATTTTTTGCCCAAAGGTAGTCTTTACTCAGGGAACATGCAGATGGCTAGTAGAATTGGACTGGAGAGTGCAGATCCTATTGGAGTGCTCTATGCAGGAAGTAAGCTGGTCAGGTGACTTGTATGTCATCACCTCGGGTGACAGCGGTTCAACATTGTAGATAGTTATTGCATAAATTGGTAGCCAGCTTAGCTGGAAGTATAGTTTGCAGTGGTGGGTTCCTGTGTCAGCCATCAGAGCAAACCTTGCAATGTGATTGTACAATATAGTTTTCCTCCATAATTCACAAGAAAGGGGCAAGGTTACAGGCCCATACTCAAAATTTGTTAGGAGGATCTGCTGGGCTAAAATGACTCAAGAATCAGGTGTTACACAGTTTCTGATTCTGTATAGCA
The DNA here is from genome assembly GCA_016271365.2 of Neoceratodus forsteri. Lineage (NCBI taxonomy): Eukaryota > Metazoa > Chordata > Ceratodontiformes > Ceratodontidae > Neoceratodus > Neoceratodus forsteri. The sequence goes on along the minus strand of CM057454.1, from coordinate 48,669,247 downwards.
TGCCTCATCTCTGAGGAACTTTTTATTTTGTCCTGACGTGTAGGTGCTCTGCAAAGACAAGGGAGGAGTCAAGGTTCACCTTAAGTTTTGAAGTAATCTACATGATCAGTATTAGTGCTGCAAGTTATAAAGTATGTAGCTAGGTGGAAAATATGCTTGTTCTTATTAACTCTAGCCTCAAGGCCACATAATATTGATTTTGTTTAGCTTTTATTTAGCAGATACATGCTGGTTTGAATCAGACCTGCAATGGTTAAGATTGCAGTCCTAGCTGAAGTTGATTTCATTATTATTGCTACACTGTGTAAAAATAATGCATAGCATCAATGTATAGCAGGATGATAGAATGCTTGCAGATGGTTGGCAGTGCATTGATGAAGAAAGAAAATAGCATATGGCCCAGAATTGGGCCCTGGAGAGCACCATGTTTACCATATGAGAGGACAAGTCACCATGATATTTTACTACCATAATGCAGTTTGACAAGTAGTTGCTGGACCATTTTAGTGGACTGCAGCCAAATCCAAAACCTGAGAGTTTTTGCAGAGTAAGTGGTAATAAACTAGGTCAATAGCCTTTGGTAAAACAAGGAACAGAGCCCCAGCCATCATACTCCTTTATCCATGGTCTGGTAAAGCACATCAGTGAACAAGAGCAGAGCTGATGAATTGACTGAGGTGCTGTGGTGGGCTCACTGGCATGGTTTTGTGCTGAGTAGGGATGGGAGATTCTAAAAGATTCTGATAAGCAAAAAAAGGTTCAGATGCTTATCCAGATCTTATCCAAACCTTTTATAACCTTTATGGTTTTATGGTAACTGTGAAAAAATCATTTTAAACAGCTTTTAATCAACATATCTATAGAAAAAAGCAATTTAACCACCATTTAGTAGTACTAAACAGCATGAGGAGTGAATAATGTGACTGTGGATGTGCCTACAGGAGGATGGCGATGATTTGGCCCAAAGGCAGGCAGTCCCAGATCTCTTTTTTCTTTACCAGTATCCTGAGTCTGACTTTTTGTAGAAAGGGATATGCATGGCAACCCTTTTATTTAGCAATGGCTCTCAGTATGGAACACGACATGAAGCAATACAGCAAAAAAATACAGAGCACCAGGTAGTCCGAAAGTTACCACTTCCTTATTGCTACTACCACTACTATCAGGGTGAAAAATAGAGCTAAGCAACATTTTTAAATTTTAATCAATCTGGTTGAGGTGCATTTAGCTAAATGATCTCCTCATAATGAGAAAGCGACTGTGTGTGAGATCAGGTACTTGTCTGCCTCAGTTGCTACCAGTACAATCGTGTCATATACTGACTGCACCTCCCACCTACCCCTAGGATGACTATGATATGGTTCAAAGGCAGGGACGTCGCAATCTCTATTTTTTTTGAACCAGTCTCCTCAGTTTGACATTTTGTGGAAGGGGACAATGTGTTTGTAACGTATGTCACCAATCATTTTCAGCAACGGCTCTTGGTGTGGAACACTACAGGTAGGGCATCCTGCAGAATGTGAACACTAAAAGAAGCATTGTGCTGGACCAAGGCTTGTGAATGACATGACATGATAACTGGGTGTCCTGATTCATGATGGAACTGAAGATTTAAAAAAAAACATGGTTGCACCAAAAAAAGTTGAACTGGTGTGATTTGTGATGAGTGTGAAGAACATGATTCATCGTGAGCCTCGTGATGTGAGTCATGAACTTAGCACTGGCAGTGCATCTCAGAGCATCAGAAACTGGATGTAAGTGAGCTTCCACAAACAGTTGCCATTGAAAATTTGAAATACCTATGGCTGTACTTCCCTGATGACTGCTGACTGATTTCTTGCAGGTGAGGGGGTTACACAGACAGTATGTAAGAAGTGGCACTGGTGCACTGACAACTGGCTGGCAGATTTTATTTCACACACACACATACACATACACACAAACACATACACACACAGAATTTATTTCACACACCACCTATGCTAAGAGTGATGCTGCAGGCACTGCTGCTACCCATAGAGAATCAGGGACCCAGCCTGGCCCAACCCTCTCTGACACACTACTTTCCCTTCAATTATTTAATTTTTTTATTTATTCCACATGATGTGATGGAATGCCCTACCCATTGAGCCAAAGCTCATACTCCATTGAGTGAGCACAGGAAGGAAGATGGCAGGTGTCTGACTTCTTGGGGGGTTCAGACAGTATGCAAGATGTGGCACTGGTTCACCAGTGACTGGCTGGCTCCGTGCATGTCCGTACACACACACACACACACACACACACACACACACACACAGAATTTATTTCACAAATTCACAAACTACCTACTCTAAGGGCAATGCTGCAGGCATTGCTACTACCCACACAGATTCAGGGACCATGCCTGGCCTAAACCTCTCTGACACAGTACTTTTTCCTTTCAAGGATTTTGTTTTTTCTTTATGTATTCCAAATGATGTGATGGAATGCCCTGCTCACTGAGCCAAAGCTTATACCCCACTGAGTGAGCTCAGGGAGGAAGATGACAGATGACTGACTTCTTGTGAAGGGTGACACAGTATGCAGCAAGTGGCACACACACACGCACAATTATTTCATACACCACCTACGCAAAGGGTGATGCAGCAGGTGCTGCTTATACCCATACAGATTCAGGGACCCTGCCTGGCCTGACCCTCTCTGACAACATACTTTTTCCATTCAAGAATTTTGTTTATTTATTCCACATGATGTGACTGAATGCTCTTCCTACTGAACCAAAGCTTATACCCCACTGAGTAAGCACAGGGAGGAAGATGACAGATAACTGACTTCTTGGTAGGTGGGGCGGTCCACACAGTAGGCAAGAAGTGGCGATGGTGCTCTGACTACTGGCTGGCAGATTTTATATTTCACACACACACACACACACTTATTTCACACATCACCTACTCTAAGGGTGATGCTGCAGGAACAGCTGCTGCACATACAGATTCAAGGACCCTGTTTGGCCTAACCTTCTTTGACACAGTACTTTTTCCCTTCAAGGATTTTTTTCATTTATTCCACATGATGTGATGGAATGTCCTGCCCACTGAGCCAAAGCTTATATCCCACTGGGTGAGCACAGCGAGGGAGATAACAGATGACTGACTTCTTGGGGAGGCTCACACAGTATGCAAAAAGTGGCACATGTGAACTTATGACTGGCTGACAGATTTTATTACACACACACACACACACACACACACACACACACACACACACACACAGAATGTATTTCACACACCACCTATGCTAAGGGTGATGCTGCAGGCACTGCTCCCACCCATACAGATTTAGGGACCCTGCCTGAACTAACCCTCAATGGCACAGTACTTTTTCCCTTCAAGGATTTTTTTTATTTATTCCACGTGATGTGACGTAATGCCCTGCCCACTGAACCAAAGCTTACACCCCACTGAGCAAGCACAGGAGGAAGATGACAGATGACTGACTTCTTGTGAGGGGATGACACAGTATGCAACAAGTGGCACTGGTGCACTGACAACTATCTGGCAGATTTTATTACGCACACACACACACACACACACACTTATTTCATATATCACTTACGCTAAGGGTGATGCTGCAGGTGCTGCTGCTACCCACACAGATTCAGGCACCCTGCCTGGCCTAATCCTCTCTTACACAGTACTTTTTCCTTCAAGGATTTTTTTTATTTTTTCAATGTGATGTGACGGAATGCTCTGCCCACTGAGCCAAAGTTTATACCCCACTGAGCAGCACAGGGAGGAAGATGACAGATAACTGACTTCTTGGTGGGGGTCCACACAGTAGGCAAGAAGTGTCACTGGTGTACAGACTACTGGCTGGCCTGGCAGATTTTTTTATTTCACACACAGTCATATACACACATTGATTGTATTAAATAAAAAAAATACAAATCCCCATTGAAGTAACTGAGTGAGCACAGGCAAAAGAACTGAGAGCTCTCATTGTTGGGGGGGTGATTGGGCAAACAGAAAGAAGGCTAACTGGGAGTGGTGTAGTAGTGGGTGGCACACTGGCATAGATCAACAGACTTCATCCCCTCTGCTAGACTGTTACCCCCCCAAAAAACGTGGGCAGTTTGGCCCTGGCACTTTACGAAGAAGTCTCTCTTCAATCTCTTTTTTCTTCTTTCTTGTTTGAATGCTAGTCTGTTTTCAAGTTCTTTCTCACAACAAGTTGCCCCCATCTCATCCAAGTTCCTCCTCACCTCCCTGAGTCTTCTAAATAATACATCTACTCCTCACCCAAATCCCTAACTCCCACACCCAGTCCTGGACTCAGTCCCTTCCTGAGTCTCCTACTCCCAGTCTCCTACTCCCTACCCCAACTTCCCCAAGTTTAATCCACTTGTTTTTGTACATATATATATATATATATATATATATAGTATATATATATAAAACTTAAAATGTTCCTTCAATTTTTAGAGTAGACTGCATGTTCCTCTGTTGCCCAAGGTGGCAAAAAGTCTAAGAAGTAATTAAAATGCAAGTTGCACAAGCACACAGAATCTACAGCATGGAGCAGCCTGCAGAAGCTGCTGCTCCTTCTCTGCCCCATTCCTCTGTGTAGGTCTATGGTGGACCAAGTGAGTTGCAAGAACAGCAACCCAATCAGGTGGGGTTTACTTATGCTGGATCGACACTGTTGTCAAAGTTCAGCATAGCGAGATCCCCAATGTCGACAGGTGAAATTTCACCTGTCAGACATTGATGTGTTTTCTATCGGGGGACTGCATCCCACGCCTCCCCTTCTATAGATAACTAACTCCAAGTCGGAGTTGTCTCAAATGGGGGGGTGTCAGTTGGTGAAAGGGTGAAATTTCACCCTCAGGTCCCTCACAGCAATAATCTCAAAACCTATCAAAATTGTTGCTGTGAGGGATTTCACCATCGGGTTTCGCCATGTAGTCGGCATACAATCAGGTGCCACCTTAGAGAGATGAACAGCTCAGCCATCCAATGAGGAATCAGGGTCTTATCTCTGGTCCCTCCTATGGATTCCTCCTGTTCTGGTGCTTCTCGCACTGCATTTCCCATAATACAATGGCCGTCCAAACTGATCTGAACAGTCAAAAGGATTTGTAAGCTATTCATTTATGAACACTTCGGCATATTCAGGTCGGTTCATATTCTGGCTGAACCGATACACCCATCCCTAGTGCTGAGTCATACATCAATGGAGGAACACAGCAGATGGCTCTGGGTAACTCCAAATATGTAGTCACTGTGCTCAACTGTGGTTTTCCTCAAAGCTTAATTCTTGCACCCATTTTGTTCACCAGGTATATGTTGCTGCTGGGTGAGATCATCTGATAATATGGTTTGGGTTTCACTGTTATGTAGATGTCACTCAGCTACAGTATACTTGTTTTGCACACTGGATACTGGTAACGTGGTCTCTGTGATAGGGTACTGTCTTCAGGAGTTCAATGACATGACAGCAATATTGGTAAGACAGCAGAAAAGGGAGAGGATCTTCTGGTTGGGGACTTCAATCTGCCAGATATAGATTGGAACTTCCCAGTTGCAGTTTCATCTAGAAGCAAGGACATCTTGGACTTCCTGCTGGGGGCATTCCTTAGGCAACTAGTCAGTGAACTCACTCATTATGGGGCAATCCTGGACCTGGCACTCACTAACTGGAATAGTGCATCATCATCAAAGTTTTTTGTTGTTTAGCAATAGCTGTTACACTACTATATGACAAGTACATCATTAATGCATCATAAATACATCATAACTAGACAAGATTATATGAAAATAAATACATACACAGGCACTCCTATTGCACATCATGAATATACCTTATTCAATACCTATTGCACTGCTGAGGTCAAGCTCTCTATCAGTATTAGTCACTCAATAAACATATACAAAAATGTGTATGTCTATGTCAAACTCAAACTGTTATTGCTATTTTTTCTTGGCTTTAGAAATAGCATTAAAATACCCAGCAAGCAACTGAACTGTAGATACATCTGCTGTATGGATAAGTATATTTGTAAGAAGGCCTTTATCAATTTGATATTGATTCTGAACAAACATTTTAAGCCAATATAATCTCTCCTTATTGTAATAAGTACATTTCCAAAGGACATGTTCAAGATCCTCTCTACCACCTTCAGTACAGTCACAATTCTCAGACCAATTATTATACTTATTGAACCTTGTCCTTAGAACATTACTATTGAATTGTTCAAATTTATATCTTAAGAAAGCTGTCCTTAAATGTTTGTCCGTAAGTATGTCTAAATAAGGCTTAAAGCTAAAATAAAAGTTATTTTGACTAAACCACCGTGAGTAACTTGACTCAGAGATAGAAGTTAAATCTTGTGATATCCAATAATTAACAATTTTTTCCCTATTCCCTATGTATTTTTTATACTGAAAACTCAGTGTAATTCCTTGGTCAACACATTTTTTCAAGTTTAGAAGAGAATGTTGTTTTAACAAATTCATAACTAAAGTAAACCAATATCCACTTGTATATCCAAGAACAAACCATTTTTTTTCAATAAGGCATTGTTTAGTCAACATCTGTTCAGACAATCATGTTATTTTTAACCAATAGTTTACTTTCCTTATTCCAGATTTTGCCCTTATATCAGGTATTCCCAGTTCTGTGCGTAAATAGGCTGCAGGGCAAGAATGACCTAAGCTTAATGTAGATCATAAAAGTTTATAGATTGGGGATAACAGATGGGACATTTTATTATCCTTCATTGCCCATACTTCTGCACAGTACAATAATTGAGCCTCTATTTTTCCATGCACAACTTTAACTAATGGCCTAAATGAGCATCCTCCATATTTATAATTAAACCTAGCTAGTCCACCTATAGATCTCTTTAACTTCTCTTGAAGTGATGTAAGATGGATATTCTAATTATTATTTACATTAAAATCCACACCAAGATAAGAGTAATGCTGCATAGCAGCAGTTCCTGCAGCATCACCTTTAATAAGTGTAATGCTGCCCCACTTCTACCTTCTGATTTTGAAGAGTCCAGTATCCAGATATATTTTTATCCCCAAACTTAATAACTTTAGTTTTTTTCAAGTTAATCTTTAATTTTAGATCTGCAGATTGGGAGGAAAGGTAATCCATCTTTCTCTGTAGACCCTGTTTGGAGAGAGCTAATAACACAAGGTCATCTGCATGCGCTAATAAAGGGCAGAGATCTACTCCAATTCTGGGAAAGTCAGAGATAACCTAATCAAATCCTCTTAACATTTTATCAATGCACAAAGAAAACAGAAGTGGTGTTATAACACATCACTGTCTTACTCCTTTATTTAATTTAAAGGTGGCAGATAGATACCCCTTATTTCCCAACCTTACACTAGCCCAGGTCTCATGATAGAGAGAGAAGCTATCACATGGACAAAATTTGTATCAATTCCTCTTTCAATGAACAGAGACCACAATAGGCCCAGTGACAAAGAGTCAAACGCCGATGAATAGTCTACAAATACTGCATATATTTTCTGTTTTCGTAATGTCATATATTTTTCAAGAAGATGGTGAAGAATAAACACATTATCCATAGTGGAATAATTTGATCTAAATCCTGCTCAATATTTAACAATTCCCCCAGTTTTCTTAACCTGTACCTTTAATTTGTCAAGAATAATTTTAGAAAAAAGTTTTAAACTTATGTTCAGAAGACTAATTGGACGATACATGGCCAGATCAGACATACCAGAATAATATTTGCTCCTTTTCATGTTGCAGGAAAGATATTATTTTCAATACATAGATTAAAAAACCTAGTCAGCAGTCTACACCAAAATTTTGGATGGCTTAAATAAACCTCTGCCAGAATACCATCCAGACCTCCAGCTTTATGTTTTTTTAAGGGATGCAATTGTCAAATAAATGTCAATATTGGTTATATGTATTTTATACTGCTCACATTTCCAAATGAGTGTAATCTCAATATTTTCTAGTGGGTCAAAAAAGATATCTGAAAAATGTTTAATCCATGCTTTTTCCTCTATGTAAGTATCAATACTGTCTTTGAAGACATTTGTCCCTTTGGCCACGAGAAGCCAAAATTTACTTTGAATTATTAGATCTAACATCTTTCAGCATTAAATCCCATCTTTTATTATAGTAGAGTTTTTTTTGTCTCACAACCTTCTTGTAATTATTATGTTTCATATTTAATTCTTTCAATAATGCCTTAGTTGAATATTTCCTGTGGTTTTCGTATATTTTCTTTATTTCAACCTTAAGTTTCTGGCATTCAGAATCAAACCATCCTGTCTAAGTGGGCTTATTACTATGTTTCACACTACATAATAGCTGGTGTTGTATAACTGAATATAAATTATCCATTGTATGAGACAGTTGCATAAATGATAATTCCTGCAGCCTTAGCATATTTTCTGACAAATTAAAGGAGTCCAAAATTGGAATAATATCAATCTCTGCCTCATTATACCATCTGATATGTGAGAATTGTATTAGAATATCTGAGGGTACAGCAATTGTTTTCTGACCAGAATATTCCAAAAGTAAGGGAAAATGATCACTTTTGGAGTGAACTACCACATGAAGACCATTCCAAGTTTCCATAGTTCCAGACCAAAAAGCTAAGTCAATCACAGATGAGCCTCTTGTAGAGGTATATGTGAATTCCCCAACGTTATCCCCTTGAGTTCTGCCGTTAAGTGGATACAAATTGAAATTACTCAATATATCTTATTATTTTATTCCCTGATGCATTCATTTTAACATCCCCAGAGCACCCTGGAATCAGAGACAAGGGGTCCACTGTATATTGAAAAACTGATTTGTCAGTCAAACCATCCCAGAGCCCTATACGGGTGTTAAAATCCCTCATAAGCAATATGTCAAGATCTGAAAATCTAAACTGCATTTCATTAATGAAATCCTCCAATTCTTCCCAAATAGAGGGTGAATAAAAATTAGAGTTATCAGGAGGTACGTATCCATTAATAAGACAGAAAAGCTTTTTGTTAAACCCCACTTTAATTGATATAAAATTATTTTGTGTTTTCCAGCAATAAACAGAATCAAAAATTCCAAATTTAATAAAAATCATCAAACCTCCAGATTGTCTACCAACATTACACTTTCTCTTCCCAGAAACCTGAAAACATTCATAACCATTCAGGTTAATCAGGTCTGTCTCATTGTGCCATGTTTCTTGTAAGCTTATAATATCAAATTTAGTAATATAATTTCTCCAATCCTCATCCATAATTCTCGAATTCCATCCTGCAATATTCCGTGAGATCAAAGACATATTAACAGATTGATGTTCCCAGGAAGCATTCTTCAGTTCACAATTAGTCAGTTAGATATCTTGATATCCTGCTATTGCCATAAATCTATTATTTAGGGACAAATTGAGTTCTGAAACTCTGAATTTATAGGAGGGACAGTTACTTCAAAGGATACACTACTACTATCACATATGTAAATGCCTAGCTCTTCTAAGATATTACATTTCCACAGAATATCATCTGCCAATTTCCTTGAGGATGGATAAATATCTATTTGTATACTACCATTCTTCCTGAACACATCAATATCATCATCAGGACCAAAGGGAATCTTTAAAACATTCATTAATAAATCTTTAACCATATTTGTCAATTTAGAGTGGTTTTCTTGCACCATAATCTCTAGGCCAAACATGCATAAGCATGGTTGAACTGAAGACTGATCTTGATCTGCTGGACATTTTGCTGAAACATCAGTTTTCTGATTAAATTGACCTCTGTTAGGAAAGGTAACTAATATACCTCTATTTTGCAAGACCTCACTATTTGCCCATATATAATTAGCTGATCTAGGAGAGTGAAATTCAATTTCGATCAGACAGGTTTCACGTAATGGGATCTTAATTATTTCACCCACATCTTCTATCCTTATATCCAGCTCAAGCTTAGCTTTCAGAAATTTAATTACACCATCCCTAGAGAATGAATCAAGATTGCCCCAATTAGAGGACCCTAAACATCTAATGAAGGGTTTACTACTGACAATCTGATCAGATCCAGCTTTGTACTTATTAGAAGGAATGCTATTACTATTTATCATGGCACATTCAGAGATCACCTGAGTAGTGCCCTTATTAATCTCTAAGCTATTATCAATATGTGGATTATCACAAAATATTGGGACATTCTTTATGCCATTTTTAGTCATCTCTTGGTTTAGCAGTTTTATCTCCTGTTCTAGTGTTTTTAACTGTACAACCATATTTAAATGATGTAACTTACTAATATCAGGAGATACACTGTTTCTATTTATTCTATCCTTAGAATCAATAAAAAGTGGAGCCACCACTATCTCTTCTGTAAGGACTTCAATGTTAGTCAATTTACATACTTTTTGTATGTCACAGTCCACAATATTAGATTTCCTCTTTTATTATTTTTTTTCCTTCTATTTCTTTCTGCTTTTCTTGACCTCCTTTTACCCCTTTTATTCAGTGGGCTATCTGGAAAAGTAACACAATTAAATTGTGGTCTAATTAGCCTGCTTTCTCCTTCCCCTGATGTTATCACACTTCTCTCATTAGTATCCTGCTGTTGGGTTACCAAGGATAATAATTGATCTATCTTGGCTCTATTAACAGCAATGTCAGCTCTCAACAGTTACATAATATCCTTATTTAGTGGCAGTTGATCTAAAATCATCTGGTCAGCTTGATATGGATCTCTTAATAATTCAATAGTTTCCTCAGAAAGATGGGTGGGGGAATATACTGGATTATTCCTTGCCTCTAAGGAGACAAATCCCTGCAGACTTGTTACAGCTCTGGCCTCAGGTAAATTCCTATACCCATACCCATGACTCTCACATTGCTTTAAGCCTTCAGTCGTGGCCTGTAAATCATCCATGATAATACCCAGAGTATTAACCTTAGTGCAAGACTCCACAGATGTAATATTAGAGTCCTCAGACCATAATACTGGAGTAGAATCCATATTATCCAGTACTTCCTTTTGGCCACTACCCTCCCTATCCAAAATGAACATTGCCACTTACTGCAGTCTCAAATGGTAAATCCCCTTTTCTCTTTTTACTAAATAGAGAACTTTCTAGAGTAGGTGTGGAAGTTCTACTTCTATTAGACATAAGCAACAAGTGGTCTGTTATTTTTCTCTGTTTTTTTTTTAGGTAAGATTGTTTTTTGTACACAGAGGATCGGTTCTTAAAGATGATTAATCTGGATTCTGTAATCATTGTAAACAAGTGTTAACCATGTTGAAATATTAAATAACACCAATATGTACCAAGAAGCACAAAGACACACAATTGTCAAAACTCTAATCTCAAGGCTCATATCTTGATTAGGCTCAGAAAGTAAGCCAGTGTTCACTTGATGTTCATTTAATATTCACTAGGACAAAATCAATAGCAATCACCAAGAAAAAAACAGCTAATATCGAGAAGATTGGTAAATAAACAGGTAAATAAGTAATTGAATAGCAAGCAATAAATATTTAACTGATAAACCATCGGGTCCAACAAAGTCCATCACCCATCAATTGATAGTTCCAGTGACCCTTGTAATAGTTCTTCAGTTTATAAATTTCTTGTAATAGCTCATAAATACATAATAGTATCCAGTTAACAAGCGATCATCAGAGAATAAGCTCAACGAATCGATGATAACTTTATGGATAGATCAGTCCCACTCTCTTAATATGGCACTTTTTTTCTTTTCACCCATTGTTTTTCCTCAGTAAATGCAAAATGTGCAGAAGTTCAAAGCAGGCAATACAGGCAATGTAGAATGTGCAGGATAAATAATGCAGGAATAAATTCAGGATGCCGACTAGATAAAAAACATAAAAACTTAATTAAGGTCATGGAGAACCCATGGTGAACCCAATAAAACAAATTAACTACTTTCTACAATCCTTAAAATATAAACAGATCACAGTAAAAATAGAAATTCAGCTAAGTTGGGTCCCTGAAGTCTTTAGCTTTAACTCCCAATAGGACCCCAATTATTATAAACCCTCTAAAGATTAATTAAAAAATGTAAAACTATAATAAACATGTAAATATACCAACTAAAACATAACATGTATCCCATATATATGAGCACTGAGCACACCACAGTAATACTATACATTTTGTATGCATACAACAGCGTATGGTAACATGTAAATCCAAAGTGAAAAAGGCAAAAGATCTTAAAAGGTCTTACCTGAGAAAGCCTTTTAAATAGACTCACATTCTAAATGTAGTGGCACAAGTCAGCTATCAGCACCCGCTTCCAGCACCAACCCGATGTTACTGTTACTCGGCGGGCCTCTGTGACCCATGCGGCCTATCAGTACTACGGATACAGGGACTCTGATTATCTCTTCCTGCTTTTCAAGCAGCCAATAAAAAAACATGTAGAGAGACAGTAACAGCAGCATCATAGTACATGAAACAGATAAAGCATCAATTAAATCCTAAACAGAATGGCACCCAAGTGCAGAGCAAAATACCTATGATACTATACAGCTGACCAGCATGCAACAGAATGGAGCTTCAATGCCTCAGGTGGAGTCTGTGCAAGATTTATGTGCATACACCATGTTACGGAGGACCCCTCTATGGCACGAAAAACTCAAATATATTATCTGGAAAACTGTGAGTCCAAATAAACACTTTAAATCTATAAGAACCACAAATACACACAGATTTCTCTGTGGACAAGTGTGGACAAGTGTAGATTTCTAAAAAAGAAAACAGTTAAAATACAAAAAAAAAAGAAGAAAAAAAAACAAACTTTAACATAAGGACATACAAACTTCCCTCAGGGAGCACCACTTACAGCAACCCAAGCCCAAAGTTCTTCCATTCAGGTGTTAAGTACACTCAGTCAGTAGATTCAACAGTTCAGCAGAATTTCATGCAAAATTTCCATGTTTTCCACATTTTCAATTATTTTCAACGTTCTGCTCTCTGATCACCACTGCTTGACTGTTTGTCTTGCCCCACACAGCTCCAGCAAAAATGAGCACCTCCTCGCAGCTCTCTTCCTGTGTGGAACAAGAAAGGCAACAGGGGAACTGCCAGAACCAGTTGGATAAGCAATAAGATTTTCTGAAAAGACTGCAAACGCTAGGCAGTAGGTGGCATACCTTTAATAAAAATAAAACGAACAATGCAGTCCTGCTTCCGTTGACTTCTCCTCAGGCAGCGGAGTGCATAGCTAGAAATTCAACCTCCAACAGAGATAGTGTTGCAGTCATTAAGGTAGGAGGCCACCTGGAAAACAACAATAACTGTACAGTGTGCTTCAATATAAGAAGGGCTGCAGGATTGAACCACACAAGGCCGATGGTCCTTGTCTTCAGGAGGGCAGATTTTAAAAAGATGGGTGAATGTTCACAGATGCCCTAGTAGGGGGATGACTTAGGTAGGTTGGAGAAACAGTAGTCAAAGCTAAAATGGGCCATACTGTAGTAGCGCTGAATTTGTCAAGCAATTGTGTGAGATTCCCTATTTATCCTTCACAAAATTTAGGGAAAAAAATCCTTTAAAATTCTTTTTGTTATACCTGCAGAAAGAGGCCAGTTCCTATTACAGTACTTAAGTGCCATCTGGTAGATTTTCAACTACACTATCAGATGAGACAACCTTCTCTGGGTAGTAGTGAGCACACAAACAAACAAAACAAAATCCCTAACTAAAGGTTTCACAATTCTCAATAGGGATTTTTAAAAATCCTTAAAAATCTTTTGACTAATTTGGTGCTACTACTGTAGTGAAGACAACACACCTCTGTGTCAAGCAAGTGAGCGAAAGTAGGATGAAAAAGAGACTGCTATGATTTCTGAAAGAGGTAGTGGAAAGGTAAAGGCTGAAAGGTTAGCATTCAGAAGGTATAAAGAGATGCAGAGGGAGGAGAAGAGGGAGGTGTATCAGGGAAACAGAGGATAGCAGGGACAGTAGTAAGGAGGGTGAAAGCACAAAATGAAATAAGAATTGCCCAGGTGGTGACCAAGGAGGATAAGACATTTTTTAGGTATGTAAGAGTAAGTAGGAAGATCAGAGGTGGGATCATAAGATTAAAAAGGAAAGACAGGGACTGTACAGAGGGGAACCAGGGAAAAGTAGACATACTGAGCAAATATTTTTGTTCAGTGTTCACAGAGGAAGAAGAGGAGGGGCCACAAAAAAGTAACAGTGCATTATAGGGAAGAAGGTGGACATTAGCCCATTTTCAGAGGAGTGCGACCTGAAAGGACTCACTAATCTGGAAGTGAACAAGGCAATGGAGACCGATGGGTTGCATCCAAAGGTATTAAGGGAGCTCAGGGAGGCACTGGCTACACCAATGATGGTCCTATTTAACAACTCATTTGAAACAGAAGTAGTTCTGGAGGTCTGTAGGAGAGTAGATGTAGTTCCACTTCACAAAAGGGGTAGTAGGGAAGAGGTTGGCAATTATAGGCCTCTCAGCCTGATTTCAGTGGTGGGAAAGTTAATGAAGTCACTGCTGAAGGAAAGGATTGTGGATTATCTTAAATGCAATGGGCTACAATTTATTTATTTATTTTGGTCTTTGGTAACCCGGTAAGGCCCACTAGGCAAAAGTGCCTGTTTTCAAGGGCGACCTGGGAGCATTGGGTGGTTAAGTGACTTGCTCAGAGTCACACAGTATGCAAGTGGAGGTTGTGAGAACCAAACTCAGGTCTGGTCTGCTGGATGTATCAAGCTTGTTCACACCTCATTCCTCTAACCTCTAGGCTATACTGCCAGCCAAGATATGAGACAGCATGGATTCATGGTGGAGGGAGTCATGTCAAGTGAATCTAATAGATTTCTTTGACTAGGAGAACCAAGGAAGTAGATCAGGGTGGAGCAGTGGATTTGGCCTACCTATATTTCAGTAAGGTTTTCAACATGGTTCTGCACAGTAGGCTAGTAACCCTAGGTAAGGTAGGGAAGCCGGATCAACTAGGAGTGGGTGCAAAGGTGGTAAACTAGGTAAGAAATTGGTTAGGAGATAAGCCACAGATGGTACTGGTAAATGGAGTTCATTCAGAGCATGAGAGGGTGATGAGTGGGGTGCCTCAGGGATCAATGATGGGATCAGTCCTCATTAATGTCTTCATAAGTGACATTGCAGAGGAAATGGAAGAGAAGGTCTGCCTGCCTCTTTGTAGAAGACCCAGAAATCTGCATTATGGTGGCTATTCTGG
Organism: Neoceratodus forsteri; assembly: GCA_016271365.2. NCBI lineage: Eukaryota > Metazoa > Chordata > Ceratodontiformes > Ceratodontidae > Neoceratodus > Neoceratodus forsteri. The sequence goes on along the minus strand of CM057454.1, from coordinate 48,654,014 downwards.
GGGGTGATGAGCAAAGACCTGAGAAAACTCAAGGAGTGGTTAAGGGTATGATAACTGGGTTTCAACAGGAACAAGTGCCATGTAATGCACTTGGAGCACAGAAACCCAGAAGCAGAACACAAAATGGTAGGAGTGGTACTAACAACCACCATGCAGGACAGAGCCTGGTGGTGATCATACTGGATAATCTAAATGTGGACAGACACTGCAACAAGGAATTTGAGAGGGCTAGTGAGATACTGGGGTGCACAGGGAGGTGTGTCACCTGCAGAAAGTGGGAGGTGGTCTTGCTTCTGTCTAGATTGCTAGTAAGACCCCACCTAGAGTACTGTGTCCAGTTCTGGAGATCACATCTCAGGAATGATATAGACAGAGTCGAGTCAGTCCAGAGGACAGCAACTAAAATCGTCCAGGGTCTGCATCAGAAACCCTATGATGAGAGACTTAATGACCTACATATGTACTCCCTGAAAGAGAGGAGAGAGAGAGAGGGGATATGACAGAGACCTTTGACTACCTCACGGAGCGAATAAGGTACAGGAGAATTATTGTTCAGAAAAAAGGTGCTCAAGGACAAGGGGGTAAAATAAGAAGCTGGAGGGGGTACATTCAGGAGAGATGTGAGGAAGTACTTCTTCACAGAAAGAACGGTGGATTCCTGGAACAGTCTTCCAGTAGAGGTGGTGGAGGTAAAAACAGTAGTGGGGTACAAGAACGCATGGGATATGCATAAGGCAATCTTAGAGAAAGAGAAAGGGGGTAAATGGGCTGGAGATCAAGTAGGATATGCTGTGATACAATAGGCAGGGAAAAATGTGCAGACTAGGTGGGCCAAGTGGCCCTTATCTGTCAGCATATTCTATGTGTCTGTAGCCTCATTGAGCCATATCCCTGGTGAGAAGGTGTTAATAATTGTAAAAACAAGCCTGGAGGGGCAGCTAGAACAAGTGCAGAGACTATATTATGACCTCTAAATGGCAATAAACTTTGGTGTGTTGATATGGTAAAGGACCTAGAGGTCATTGTGGACTGCAATCTGACACTGGAATAGCAGGTGTCATCTATAGGCCATAATGGCTTTTTCACCACCATAACATCCCTGAGATCAAACTGCATCTTGCACTTGCTAACTTGGTGATGATAGTTCATGCATTTGTCACCTCTAGACTGGATTACTGTAATGCTCTATACTTAGGGTCATTTGGAGGCTTGTTACATCAACAGCAGTTGGTCCAGAATGCTGCATTATGGATGGTACTGGTAACTTCTTGAACTGAACACATAATGCTGGTTTTTCACTCTCTGTTCTGGCTTCAGATTTGTTGGGAAGTCACCTCCAAAAATCTGCCACCTGCCTAGTGGTAAGAGAAATGTTAAATATGCATCACACGACTCAGCAATTGTCCTGGTACAGAGGCTTTATCTGGAAGGAATGTACTGCATCCTTTCATTTTACTATCAGTTTTATTAATAGGTGGAATTAGCTTCTTGCTGTGACATCACTAAGATAGAACAAGGTCCTGATTATCGTTGGCCCAGAACAGCTAGTTCTCTATACAGAGTAACAGAAGCCCAGCAGGTAGCCGTAAATGTTCATAAAGGCCTCTTTAATGAAGTCAGCGATTGCCTTGATTTCTAATATGATTTTAACCAATCAGCACTCAAAACTGCAAAGACTTTCATCCAGCATACAGATGTCTCATACTGCATTGTTAAAAGTAAAAAGTTCCACCTCAGTGAGTGGGAATTCTTTCATCCGCTTATTTAGGTTAAAAAGCATAACATTTACAATAAAAGATTATAATGTAGAATTAATATAACATGCTATACTTTCAAACAACAAAACTTTAATTATACAATGAGGTCTGAGAATTCTGTAATCTAATTCGCTGACTGGCACTTTTTACCAGTGGTAAAGTCAATGATATACAAAGGGGATAAGGTGTCATCAACCAGTAAGCCACATCAAGAAATTCATGTGAAATCACTCTGATCATGTAAACACGGCTGTAACGCGGTGGTATATCAACTACAGTAAAATGTTATGGTTTATTGCTTAAATGGCTTACTGCAAACAAAAATAATTCTTTTATACTTTTTAGACAATTAGAGAGCCATGTAATTTATTATGTTAAATTGTTTTGATTTACCATATGTACAGGGTATCTTCACTGCTTTAATAATGCCACTACCAGACTTGTACTTTCTCTTTGATACATTCCATTGGCATTCCCCTTGTTTTGTTCTTGCTTGCTCTTCTGACAAATATTCATTAAAGTGAATAGCTGCCAAAATTGTTCTGAAGAAAAAATGAACAACAAACAATTATTTATAGTTTTCTACACATGTACTTATTTTCTGGCTTGTACTAAGAAACAAGCTAACTACTATTATTCTAATTCTTCTTATACAATGGGCAAATGTAAATATCGATTCTGACTGGCTAAAATAGCCAGTCAGTTGGGACAATATGAAACAACAGAGACCACAAAATAAGTATTCCCAGTATCTGTTGCTTCATTTAATTTTGATTTTAATGGACCAATAGACCATCAAAAAGGCAACTGTTATTCAATGATATGACAGCTGGAAGCCCCTCAAATCACTCTGCTCACCATAGCTGTAGCCATAACAGCTGAAAAGAAAACTAGCAATCCTTTTTTTTGTGAATAATAAAACTGCCACATATTAGCTTGTAATTTGCAGATGGACCATTCTCAGACTTCCACTCCAGCCGCCATGCCCCATCCAGATGACAGTTGTCATGATGAAAAGTGATCAGCTTTCTTTTCATTTAGAGTGTTAGCTGAAACTATTTTTTTATTAACATAATTCATTTTTTTTTCAGTGCCCATTTTCTAAACACAACAATAACATCCAGGGTGGGCATTTATTGACATATACCAGACCTTCCATGTGCGGTAAGGAACTCCGCCTGCTGCATCGGGCCTCATTTCTCCCATGGGTTGTACGGTATAGGACAGTATCGCAAACCCTGTCAGGTATTATTGTTACATTTATCTAATGTATTCATTTTATTTAGACCATATTTCAGGCTTATGATACTTTATTTCAAACATGATTGTGTTAGCATTTCACTTAATGTTATTTATCTAAAAATATTCAAGCTCTTTAAACAGTAAAATATACAGTTGACCTTGATCAATCCAGTCTCTTTCACCAATGTCACCGTGCTGACAGTTTGGAAATAATTAATTATGACCGCTGTGTATGTTTGCAATGTAATTTGCAACACTACCCCACTTTGCCCTGACTACAGTAGTTTGGCATCACCATTGCTTGAAGCAGCACACCAGTACAAAGGATTAGATATAGATGAAGTCCAGCAACCAACGATTATGCACTGTGATTTTCTTGCAGCAGTATCAATTTTTTTCTTCAGTCCTTTTATATAGCAAAGCAGACAAATGAAATATTTAACTTCATTATTATTTTATGCATCACTATTCTCTTTGACTGATGAACAATCATACCTTTAGATATGTGACACACATCATACCAATGCTTAATGTTTGGACAGTTCTCTCATAAATATTTTTGGACCTGTGGATGTCCGTCAGTGGTCAAACTTCTTATTGTTATAGATTTATCACACAGGAATCTTAAACCTCTTTTCAGTCCCTCCAACTCCATCGCATTCAAGTTTGCTACTTCATTTGACTATGGATGATAAAAAACAAGAAACTTTTGTCAATCATAATGATTCCCATCAAAAACTTTGTTGAAGATACAGGTATTTTGCATTATGTTATTTAGTTAGCTAATGCATAGTGTCAGCATAAAGTGTAATTAATTAAAAATTTGCTAAATAATAGAACATCACTGATTGGCAAACAATGGAAGGATGATAATATTTTAATTCTCTAGTCTAATAAGAATTATACCATGGACTGCAAACCAAAGCCAAAATCCTGTGTTCTGAATGGCTGGCTGGTACATTTCTGCTGATGTAAATCCCATGCTATACCTACGGAAAAGGTGCCAGTCAGCCACATCAGGACCCCCAACCCGAAATCAGTCCAACCTTGACAAAGTGACAACTGGCAAACACAGTGACTATATGGCGGTGAGATGCTCAGTAAGCATAGAGGATAGTGAATGGTAGGCTATCCATAACAAGCATGGGTAGCCATCGAGAGGCTGCCAGTTGTGACTGTTTAAACCTTAAGAATGAAGATCGAGAGGTTTTGGCCACCATGACAACCTTGAAACAGCTGCCCGCTTGTTATGGCTAGCTGACCATACATTGTCTTTTATAGTGTATGATCTGCTATCCTACCGAAACTGAGCTATTTAAAATTAATTGCTCCTTACGTCATTATTTTTCTTTGCAATGCTCTCCTTTGGTCTTTCTCTCAATGCCACAGCCCCATCTGAATCAGGAGAAGTTCATGTATTGTGCATGTATGACTGCATTCTAAGTTGTTATGCTTCACTAGCTACATAGCTAGTAAAGCATAACAAACTAGTTGACTTAGCTAGTGAAGCATAGCAAGGTTTTTGAAGGGATGGATTTCCATCTTTAACAATGTTTCATTATACACTATAAATCAGTAGCTGTCAATGTCAAATTCACAGGGATAACAGGGACTGGGCACCAAGAGACTGAGCAGCATTTTTTAAAAAACTGAAAGCAAGAAATAGCTACTTTAAAACTTGTAGCTCTGCACTCCACTGCAAAAGACCACAGAGCAATTAATTTTAAATGGCTCAGTTTCGGTAGGATAGCAGATCATACACTATAAAAGACAATGTATGGTCAGTTAGCCATAACAAGCGGGCAGCTGTTTTAAGGTTGTCATGGCGACCAAAACCTCTCGACCACAGAAGTGTCTGTTCAGACACAGGAAAGCGTTCACTGTTTTTTGTTACCACAGTAAATGCTGAAATGCTTTTCATTCATGCTGTTAAATTTACAGTGTTAAAAGAAATAAATAGAAACTAACAGTGATTTAAAGTTTTTCTGTGGGTTTTTGCAGTGGAGCGCAGAGCTATATTTTTGGTTCATTGCAAAATAATGGGGCTTGCTACCCTGCTCTGCACCCTGTTACTTGACTGAGCACACAGCACCCTTTTTTGTTTTACTTTAAAACTTGTACCTGCCTCATGTCACAAACAATGTTCCTTTTCCAAGATTGGTTACCCAACGCAGAACCACCTCCAGACCACCTTCACAATGTCACTAAGCCTCCACAAAAGTCCAGTTTCCCATACATGGAAGCAGCAGCTCAGGGATTGCAGCAGTTAGCAGTCACGTTCACATCACGCAGACTGCTGGCTATTTTTTAATATTAGGCTGCCTGTGTCTATTAGAAAATTTAACCAATAAAACAAGACAGGACATCACAGCATACTATGTGTTTGTGTGTGTGTGGTGAGGGTGCTGAATTAGAAACACAACAGCACCTGAAACTTGGGGGGGGGAGCTGGATTAGGAGCTGGACAGCACAACTTCTGCCTAGGAACATGGAAATATTTACTATACAGGAAGTATACCTCACCTTAAAATCAATAAAGTTATTTTCTTTTACCTTTTAATATGAATTTTTAATATTTGTTTTAATCCTGCACTTCCTTCCCATGGTATGATTGCAATAAACCACTCTTGGGAGTGTGGGTTACATAGATACATAGATACATAGACAGTGTCAGCAGATAAGGGCCTATGGCCCACCTAGTCTGCCCATTTGAGCTTGTAAGTTCAGTTTGTTTTCCTAGAAGTCTATTTCCCCTTAACCCTGACCTCTAGAATTCCTTTATGTCTATCCCATGCATTCTTAAATCCCGTGATTGTTTCAGCCCCCACCACTTCCTCTGGCAGGGTGTTCCACTTGTCCACCACCGTTCTGTGAAGAAATTCTTTCTCATGTTTCCTGTGAATCGTCCTCCTCCAACTTCATCCCATGCCCTCTAGTCCTGAAACATCTTTTTCGCTTAAAAATAGTGTTTTCCTGCACCCTGTTCCTCCCTGTAAGATACTTGTATGTCTCATCATATCCCTCTCTCCTCCTCTCCTCCAGGAGTACATGTTCAGTTCCTTCAACCTGTCTTCATAGGACTTGTGATGCAACCCATGCACCATCTTTGTTGCCTCCTCTGAACCTTCTCTACCCTGTCTATGTCCTTACGTAGGTATGGTCTCCAGAACTGTACACTGTACTCCAGGTGGGGCCTCACTAGTGTCTTGTATAGCGGAATTATGACCTCCTTTTCCTGCTGGTGATGCCCCTGCCTATACATCCCAGCATCCTATTTGCTTTACCTGATGCCTTGTCACACTGTTTCCTACCTTGAGGTCATCAGAGATGACAACCCCAAGATCCCTTTCCTGCTTGGTGCATGCTATATCCTCACCCCCAACTGATATATTGTGCCAGGGATTTTGTGCCCCATATGCATTATCTTGCACTTCTTTGCATTGAATTTCAACTGCCAAACCCTTGACCATTCTTCAAGTTTCTGCAGGTCCTTCTCATTCTGTCTACACCCTCTGGTGTGTCTACTCTGTTACAGAGCTTTGTGTCATCAGCGAACAGTGAAATTCTGCCTTCTATATCCTGTGCAATGTCACTGATGAAGATGTTGAATAGGACCGGTCCCAGCACTGATCCCTGTGGTACCCCACTGGTCACTCTTCCCTCTGTGGAGTGACAGCCATTTACCACCACCCTCTGTGTCCTGCCACCCAGCCAGTTACCTACCCACCACACTACTGTCCTGCCCATACCCATATTCCCCAGTTTGTGTAATAGTCTTCTATGTGGCACAGTGTCAAAGGCCTTGCTGAAGTCCAGATAGGCCATGTCCACTGCCCTCCCTGATCCACCTCCTAGTCACCCAGTCAAAAATTCAATGAGGTTGGTCTGACATGACCTCCCCTGGTGAAACCATGCTGCCTTGGGTCCTGTAGTCCATTGACAACCAGATGTTCCACCAATCTCTCCTTCAGTAGTGCTTCCATGATCTTCCCACTACCAAGGTGAGGCTGACTGGTCTGTAGTTCCCTGCTTCCTCTTTGTTCCCACTTTGTATAAGGGGACTACATCTGCTGTCCTCCAGTCTCTGGGTACCTCCCTGTTTCCAGTGATTGGCTGAACAGGATAGCCAGAGGTTCAGCCACCACCTCTCTTAGTTCTTTAGGACCCTGGGTGCACCCCATCTGGCCCCATTGCTTTTATCAGCTCTTATTACTTCCAGTTCCTTCAGGACCCTTTCTCGTGTAAAGGGACTTGTGTCCATTTCTGCACCATTCTCACCCTTGTACTCCCTTCAGACCCATTACCCCCCTCTTCCTTAGTAAAGACTGAGCAGAAATACCTGTTCAATATGTCAGCTTTACTGTTGTCATCCTCCACGCGGCTCCCATCCTCCCCCTTCAGTCTCACTATCCCTCCCTTTGTCCTTCTTTTTTCACTTATGTACCTGTAAAAGGTTTTGTCCCTTTAACCACTGATTTTGCAATGTGTTCTTCTGTCTGAGCTTTGGCTTCCTTACTGACTTCCCTGCCTCCTTTGTTTCTCCTGGTACTTCTCCCTATCCCCTTCTGCCTGTGTCTTTTGTATTGCCTGAATGCAATCTTTTGGCTTTCACTTTCTTTGCTACCTCTTTGGAAACCATAATGGTCTCCTCTTTCTTTTCCTCTGCTAACCTGCTTAATGCATAATTCTGTTGTTCTTATAATCCCCATTTTAAATACTGCCCACTGTTCCTCAATCCTGATTCCTGTCCCATTCCCTTAATGCCTCTTTCAAGTATCTCCCCATTTTCCCAAAGTCTGCCCCCCTAAAATCCAGGATACGTGTTTTTGTGTGGTTTGGTTCTGCTCTTTCTGTGATTTCAAACCACAATGACTGGTGGTCACTGTTACCCAGGTGCTCCCCCACTGTTACCCCCATCACACTGTCCCTGTTTGTGAGCACAAGGTCCAGTATTGCCTTCTGCCGAGTTGGTTCCATGACCAGTTGCTTGAGGAAGGCACCCTGAAGGGACTCCAGGATAAATCTGCTCCTAGTTGATGCTACTGCTGGGATGCTCCAGTCCACGTCTGGTATGAAGTCTCCAACCAGTACCTCACCTTGTCTGCCATCCTTTGGATGGCTAGCATCAACTCTATCTGTTTCTTCCTCCTGGGCTGGTGGTCTATAGACCACACCTGTGCGGATGGCTGGCCCCATTTTCCTTTCCAGCTTAACCCACAGTATCTCTCCCCATTTTGTTCCTCCTGGATCTGTGTGGCCCTTTATGTCATTTTTTCACATACAGTGCCACTCCTCCTCCCTTCCTGCCTGCTCTGTCTCTTCTGAATATGTTGTAGCCAGGTATGGCCATCTCCCAGTCATGGTTATCATTACACCAGGTTTCAGTGATGGCCACAATGTCCAGGTCTGACTGTACCATGACAGCCTCCAGATCTTCCATCTTGTTGCTAAGGCTTCTGGCATTTGCACATGGCTTTCCATGATTTGACCTCCCTAGACTGCTTCACTGTTCTACTCCAGCCCTTCCTTGGTTGTCATTTATCCCTGGATCTCCTTGTTGTCTGCCCTTCTGCTGAATTTTGCCCCTTTTCTGCTTATCTACCTTTTGGACACTAATTCCATCTTTTGCACACTGCTTTGCAGAGATAGCCACTCCTCTGGTTCACTGGTTCCATTACTAGCTGTGGGGGTGAGCAAGTAGGTATCATCCTGATGGCCTGCCACCCCCTTTGCTAGTTTAAATGCTTGTCAATGTAGCATTTAAACTTATCATTGAGTGCTTGATTCCCTCAAGGATAGATGCAGGCCGTCAGGCTTGAACAAACCTCCATCCCTCCAGATGGGTCCCCAGTCACCAATGAATCCAACCCTTCCTCACAGCACCAGTTCTTCAACCATGAGTTAAAGTTCCTGGTGCATGCACTCCTATGTCTCTCCCTTGCCTCACAGGTAGTACTTCTGAGAAAGTGACAGAAGTAGCTACTTGCTTGAGACCCTCCCCAGTTTCCTAAACTCTTCCTGAACTTCCTTTGGCTCCCCATTTGCCAAGTCATTAGTACCTAGGTGGATAATGACATCCAGCTCACCCTCCTGTCTTGCCTTCCCAGTGATCCCCAGTATCTTCCTTCCATCCCTCCATGCTGTGGCACCTGGTAGGCACCTCGCCTCCTGTCCTCCCCTCCTGTGTTCCTAGCTGGATCCTCTTATGATGGAGTCCCCACCAGATTCACTTCCTCCTCCTCTGGGGTCCATTGCTTTCCCACTGAGGTCACCTCCTTGCCTAACCTCCACATCCTTTCCTTCCACTTCCTGGGTACCTCTATTTGGTTGTCCTCATTTGCCAGTGTGGCATATGAGTTCTTGAGAGGAATAGGATCTGGGATGTGCCTCTGCCTGACTGCTCTAACCCTCCCTGAGCCCACTGTCATCCAAGTGCTCCTCGTCTCGGCATCCTTGAGGCAGCTGCATTGGACTGGGTGGTTCCTGGACAGGGTGATGGTACTCCTGACCCAGTTTACTTCCGCTCTGAGTCTGGCTACCTCATCCCCACAGTCCTGAGAGATGCATGCAGATAGGGCAGCACCTCATTGTCCAGAAGGTCTGCCTGAATATGGCTGCCCCACAGCCACTGCATTGCACCACTCCCCACATTATACTGCAATTCCACTACTTATCTGCTACTGAAGCTCTCTTAGTTCTCTTTTTATTTATTTACAGTACTAAAATCCTGTAACTGATCCTCAGATATATATTTTTTAAGGAAAAGAAACCAATAAATAAATAAATGAGTCAAAACTTGTCGTGTGAGGGTGGTCTCTTCCCCTTATGCCCTCCTACTTCACACCTCTTACTATACCCTGTGTTTAGCTCCTGTCAATCAGATTTATCAGGGCATATAATTAAGAGTTGGGAGAAGGGTGGGAGGGGTGAAAATTTGCAGCAATTAAAGACAGCACAGAATTACACCACCACTATTTTTTAAATTTTCAACAGCCCAAAAACAATTATAAGTAAAGACAACACAGAAAGAAAGTATAGTGTCACTACAAGCCTACAATCTAAGTTTAAAAGAAAAATACCAGTTACCAGTATCTCTGAAGCACTGAATTGAATATGTTTCCTTCCTTCACCTTCTGGCTTCTTCTGAGAAGATGAACTTCTGTTTGCTGCTTTAACTGTGACTAAGCCCCACCTCCAGTTATCACGTAGCTGAGGTCAGAGGCCAGACAATTAACACCCTTCACCCAGCTACAGGACAGTCAGACAAGCCAAGATAAAATTTCCAGCAACTAAAGACAGCACAGAATTACACCACCACTATTTTTTAAATTTTCAACAGCCCAAAAACAATTATAAGTAAAGACAACACAGAAAGAAAGTATAGTGTCACTACAAGCCTACAATCTAAGTTTAAAAGAAAAATACCAGTTACCAGTTACTCTGAAGCACTGAATTGAATATGTTTCCTTCCTTCACCTTCTGGCTTCTTCTGAGAAGATGAACTTCTGTTTGCTGCTTTAACTGTGACTAAGCCCCACCTCCAGTTATCACGTAGCTGAGGTCAGAGGCCAGACAATTAGCACCCTTCACCCAGCTACAGGACAGTCAGACAAGCCAAGATAAAATTTCCAGCAATTAAAGACAGCACAGAATTACACCACCACTATTTTTAAATTTTCAACAGCCCAAAAACAATTATAAGTAAAGACAACACAGAAAGAAAGTATAGTGTCACTACAAGCCTACAATCTAAGTTTAAAAGAAAAATACCAGTTACCAGTTACTCTGAAGCACTGAATTGAATATGTTTCCTTCCTTCACCTTCTGGCTTCTTCTGAGAAGATGAACTTATGGTGGGTTTACCATGGCTGGCCTGGTTTTGACCACCCAGCCTGTGGCCTTGTGACCAAACCATGCCAGCCACGGTAAATCCCACCATAACCTACACCCTGGAGTGGTTTATTGCTTAACTATCTAAACTTTTCTGTCACCGCCACAAGCTGAATTTCAATAACTAAACAAACCTGCACAAGCTCAACATGCAGCACCTTGTTGATGTTTAACTTCATGAATGAGTAGCTAAAATACTTCACTGAGTGTCCAGGTGAACAATAATGGGCATCACCACCAATATCCAATGGTTCTCCAGCAAGTAATGACAGCATCTGTTCTTGCTATAATTTTCAAAAATTAAAAATGCTGGGAAAAACATACAACCTCTGCAATGATGTGAATGTTCTGTAACTGATGAATAGTATCTTTAGTGCATGAAACTTGGTTATAGACTTCACTGGAGTTATGCCAGTAAGAAAAATTGCTGAAACTATATCTAAGTTACCAGCAAGGCATTTTACCAAACTTTGGTTGTGATGACCATTTATTCATGTGTCCATTTCTGCATATATGGTCGATTGTGACACAACTACCAGTTGCCAGTGTCATGAATAGATGGCATATTGCAAAACAAACTGGGCAGACAGACAGTAGGTATGCGATACATTCTTCATAATCGATAAATTTATTTTGCTCTATGGTTGACTTTTCAGACGTCAGTTCATAAAACCTATTAATCCAATAAAAAAACATGGTTTAAGAACTACTAGAAGAGAATATCTGTAAAGTGGGTGATAGTTCCACATTGACTACCATAACTGTATCAGTCTTACTAACAGCAGTAGGCCATGCATTAGCAACAAATATCTGGTATGTTGCATTTTCAAGAGTAAGTTGAACATTATTTTATTCATATCCATTATGCAATATGGTAGTTGTCTGTGACGCATGCCATACTTGGATATATAGACTTTGTAAGTCTCCAGTGGTTACAATGTACTGCATACTTATATCCAGCACACTGTCTTATCTTTTATACTGTTGTCTTATAATTGTTGAATTACTTTACTGTAATCATTTCATCATTCTGAACTCTTACTTCTTACTGTTCAGTATTTCTTCTATGTGATGACCACTGACATTCTCACATTTGTAATCTTCACAGTTCCAGTCGGGGGTCTTCTTCAGCATCGTCTACAAAATAATCACTCATGAATTCTTCTTCTCCAGAATCATTGGTAACAGTATTGCAATCGCACAAGTTGCACTGAATTCCTTGATCTTTTACTTGTATTTCTCGCCTGTCATTAATTGGGCTCTGAGTCTGTGCTGAACAATTTTTCAAATGAGGTGAATGCTTTACTAGAGTAGATACGCTTCTTGTCTGAACTGAGCTTGATTTTACCTGTACTGAATCCTTAAAAAAAAAAATCACAACTGACTATTGGTTAATTCCTAACTATGTATTGAGTATTGTTTTTAATAATTAGTATTTTTTTCAGATTTTGCCCTACCTGTTAACTAATTTTTTTTTTATAATTGGGCAGACAGGACTTTGATTAGTACCTAACCATACATGCAATGGAACCCATTCATTGATTCCAAAATCTTATTCTATTAATTTGGAAAAAAATAAAATGTTCTTTTCATATCAACACCAAATACCTTTTTTTGCCTTTTATACAGCTGATTGCCAGATTCATATTGTACTATATTTCACTTCTGTTTACTTATCGTTGGTATGTCATATACAGAAGAGTTCAACTTGCTGAAGAATGCCATCACAGAACAGTTCGGAGTTTGCTTTGAATATAGTATGATCAACTACATGTAGCAAAACTGTATATGATCTGCGATTAATACAATGTTGACTAATGCAATTAAAATAACAGTATAGATAATAATGTAAGGGCAATGATATGTAGCCAGGATGTGTTTCCATCAAGGGATTGATATGACAGCATATGAACACTGAGAGTAAAGCTCGAGATGTCCATACTGTCATCTCAACCACAAGATGGAACCACATGGAGAGTTGTGTTGTTGACCATAGTTCTAAAAAATCTGCTGCCAAGAACCTAATGACGATATTCTGCAGCTACCACTGAAAGACACTAGACAACATACACTTACACAAGCTATTAGCCTTACATCTGCTATTAGAAGGTTTAAGTATGCATTACATCCACCTGATGTTGCAACACTGTGCCTGCAAGCATTTTCCCCCATAACAAGTAGCTCCCCCTATGCCCAGAATGATCTCAGGTCAGCAGGGTGCTAGTAATGGGTGGTGGTGGTGGTGGGGTGCCAGAACAGGACTGAGCATGCCAATGGGCAGATCTCCTCACCTGAGACTGGCGAGGGTGGGTTGGCACCCACCCACCTTAGTTCCGCTCCCACCAGGTAGAGGTCCGGAGGGTATCACTGGCTGGGGGGGCAAAGTATCGGGAGTTGGAAGGGGCTGATCTGGTGTCATGGAGTATGAAGCATGCCTCCACACATTCAAACATTTGTGTGCCGGGGCCTCTGGGTAGTGGTGGGGGATGGAGGATGAGGGGAGAAAATCTGTAAAAAATGCTTATGTTTCTCTGTTGCAAGTTGGTGGGAGGAGGCGATGGGGAGAAAAACACTATATATACAAAAAACATTCAACAGCTTCCCACAGACCCTGCATAATTGATAGTCTACTAGCCCCCCTCCCCATTGACTGTTAATCTAACACCTGTGAGGTATTTACTGTAACTAACTCAGAGGTATTTGGAGAACTGCACTTAGTATATTGTGCCACATCACTCAAAAAGGACCATGTATTTTCAGTGAATGAATTTTCTGTCAAAGTGGATTCTTCACAAACAGGCACAGCATCCCCATGTATTTGATCTTCATGTTCAATATCTTGACACCCCTATCAATGCCAAAAAATTAAAAATAATCAGAGTAAAACAGATGAGCATATCAATTGATTAAACTAAATTAGGTGGGGGAGGGATGTGGAAGGGGTATATGGACCACAATTTCTACCTCAAAACCCACTGTATACAGATGCAAGGGAAAACAGCTGCATTGCAATGGGAACAGAAGACCTGGCAGGAAGGGATAAGTGATGGGAAGGGCAAGCGGAACAAGGAAACAAGGATGGCATGTGTACAGGAGTCCAGCAGGATTCATAGGCAGGGAAGTCAAACAAGCTTACCCCCAGGCTGGCAGCAGGGGTCTTAGGAAGAGGTCAGGAGGGGGCTCTAAAAAAGGGGAGCAAGTAAGGTGTGGGGTGAAGGAAGCAAAATGGAGGGTGGTAACACTGAATGTTAGGAGTCTAGAAACAACGACACATAGAAACATAGACTTCGAAAGCAGATAAGGACCACTTGGCCCATGCAGTCTGCCCATTTCCCTAACTATTGGATAAGCTGCAGTTCCTAGTTAACCAACAGCCTACTTCTTCCTACCCCCCCACCAGAATTGCCTTATGTCTGTCCCATGCATTCTTGAATTCTCCCACTGTTTTTGACCCCATGACCTTCTCAGGAAGGCCATTCCATGCGTATACCACCCTCTCCATGAAAAAATACTTCTTCACATTGCCCTTGAGCCATCCCCCCTCTATCTTCAAATTGTGAGCCCCTTGTTCTTGCACATCTCTTTTTTTTGAAAATGCTACCCTCCTGGACTTTGTTAATTACTTTGAGGTATTTGAAAGTTTCTATCACGTCCCCCTCTCCCTCCTTTCCTCGAGGGTATACATATTAAGCTTCTTTAGTCTCTCTTTGTATGGCTTCTGGTGCAGACACTGCACCATTTTAGTTGCCCTCCTCTGGAGTTTTTCCATCCTGTCTATGTCCTTGCAGAGATGGGGACTCAAGAACTGCACACAGTACTCCAGATGGGGTCTCACCAACTGTCTGTACAGAGAGATAACAACTTCTTGTTTTCTACTAGTGATGCCGCTTTTCTATACATCCCAGTAACCCCCCAGCCCTCCTTACTGTCTTCTCACATTGCATGCTTACCTTTAGGTCACCTGATATGACTACCCCAGGTTCCATTCCATTTTTATTGTTGTTAGTGCCCCCCCCCATTGTGAACTCCTACCATGGGTTTTTGTTTCCCAGGTGCATTACTTTGCACTTCTTTGCATTGAATCTAAGCTGCCATACATTTGACCATTCCTCTAACCTTGCCAACTCCTTTCTCATCCTTTCCACTCCCCTTTATATCAACCCTGTTGCAGACCTTTGTGTTGTCTGCAAAGAGGCATACTTTTCCTTTCAGGCACTCCGTAATGTCACTTATAAAGACATTAAAAAGGACCGGACTCAGTACTGAATCCAGTGGTAACCCACTAGTAACCCCCCCTTTCTTCAGAGTGGACTCCGTTTACTATTACCCTCTGTGTCCTGTTGTCCAGCCAGTTGTTTACCCAGGCTACCACCCTGGGACCCACTCCCATGCTGACTAACTTGTTTATTAATTTTTTGTATGGGAAAAATGCCTTGCTAAAGTCTAGGTAGGCCATGTTCACAGCCCCTCCCTGGTCTACTATTTTGGTCACCCAGTCAAAGAAATCTATTAGATTCATTTGACATGACTTTCGTACTGTGAATCAGCGCTGCCTTGGGTCTTGTGTCCTGCTGTCCTCTAGGTATTCAACAATTCTTTCTTTCTTTCATGAGTGATTCCATCATTTTCCCTACTACTGAGGTCAAACTAACAGGTTTGTAGTTTCCTGCCTCAGGTTTACTCCCACTTTTGTGAAGGGGAATCACATCCGCCCTCCTCCAGTCCTTAGGTACCACACCATCCTCCCATGATTTCTTAAAAGAGTAGTAAGTGGTATCACTGGTTCTCCCCTTAGTTCTTTTAGAATTCTGGTGTTAATCCCATCAGGTCCCATTGCTTTGTCCATCTTCAGTTTTATGAATTCCTTCAAAACCCTTATTTCTATGAATGGACTGATACTGACCACCCTGTCCAGAGTGCTTCTACTGATTTGATTAGGTACCTATTCCTACTCTTGTTTTGTGACTGCTGAGCAGAAATATTCATTCAGTATCCCTGCTTTTTCATTGCCACCCTCTACCCATCCACCCTAGCCTTTATTAAGCCTCACTAGGGTGTTAGACTTCAGAAGGGCCGACTTCGGGTGGATGAGGGAAACAGCATCAGGGTATCTGTCCAGGACCAATCCAGATATGGACACCAGTCAGAGGTGGGAGGTGATTAAACAGGGTATTGAGGAAGCAACTGCAGCATGTACAAGGGTCCAGAGTAAGGAGTCAAGGGAGGTGACATGGGCAGTTGTGAGAATCCTTAAACAGAAATGAACTCATAATGGAACATTAATACCAGAAATAATTAACTATGCATCATGCCAAATTATAAAATGGGTCCTTAAAATCCTGTAACCTAATTGGTCAAAACATGTCACATGACTGTGTGTAAAACCTGCAACAGACTCATGGTAAAGATTCTGGTAATCAGATGTTTACTTTCTTTGAACCTATTTAATTGTTATTTTAATTTATAACAGATTAATTTTATAATCACAATAATGCACTTCAGGGCATGTGTAGTAATGAGATTTATATACTTCTTGTGTGGTTCAATACAATCAGCTGCACATCGTGACACACTACACAAGGCATGTGTAAATCCCACAACAACACATGCCCTGTTGTTCATTATTGCTTAATTATACACCCAGTTGGTTAATTAAATAAAACACTATCATAATCTTGAGTATTCATTTTGGTTTAATTATCAAAAGGTAGTATATAAAATACACATGTGAGCAGTATATAGGAATCATACTGATACTCACGGAAATGGAGTTACAATATTCAATTCAATCTAGTTCCTCATAATCATAGACTGTGGATGTTGATAGGCATCTCCTGTGGTACTGCTGGAATCCATCATTGTCATTGCAGCTTGTAACTTGCCATTGGGGTAAAAACGAATGGTACCCATCATCCTGTAAATTCAAAAAACAAAAATAGAGTTACTAGGTATAATTCACAAGTGACAATATGAGTTGATACACAGTTACAAAACCACAAGCTGCATGTCATCTTACATAACCAACTTGATTGCTCAATATTTCATCAAGTTTATTAGGATTTGCAAAGATCAGGTTGTACGAAACAGAATGGAAGGGGGATGGGCAGAATATGAGGAAGAGAAAATGGAAACACAATATGGATACTTCTGCTATATATTTTCTAAGGAGAATGATGAGGCACTGCATCATGAGTTAGTAAAAGTTGACACAGGGTGGAGGGGCAGAGGTGACTAAGGAGATAATCATGGTGTGAAGGGTTCTAGAAGGATTAAAGACATAGATGGCTGGTTATGGACTCCTGAACCAAAAGTAACATTGGTTTGTCTCATGTAAATCCTACTGGATGCAGTTAAGAAGAAGATTAGTCTTTCCACAGATGAAACCAAGGCTGAAGCTGTGGTAGAAGATGCAGAAGAATGGCAGGTGCTCCAGGATGATCTGGCTAAACCTGAGGATTAGTCAGACCCCTGGCAGATAGGGTTCAGTGATAAGAAGTGCAAAGTCCACACCTGGAATACCGCGTGCTGTACTGGCACCCATATTTTGAATAATGATATTACATTTCTGGAGATGGTCAAGTGCCAGTCTACCATGCACATCCTGGTGTTGGAAGAGAAATCTAAAGAGGAACTATTTAATGTTTAGGGCAGTGTCTTAGTGAAAAATGCTGTTCCATGTGGTGGTGACCTGTCTAACAGTGGCAGATCTTAAAAAGGGGTTGGTTAAAATTATGCGGAGTGTCACAGTGAGATGTATGTGGGGGTGGATGGGGGGGATTGTGAGATAGAGATAGCTGTAGTGTGAGGCAGTGATACATGTACAATAGAGCACACTTTATAGACCATATTGACTGTATCTGATGGCAGGGTCATATATTCATTTGTGATTGAAATAATACACAAATTTGAATTTACACACATCTAACCTCATATATGAATGTTATATATCACACACATGTTGATGTCTCTGTATGCTTGGTATGGCTCCTTCTTTCAGACTAATTTTTTTTAAGTCACATTGCTTAGCCACATGAGGTAGAACAACAAAGTCATTATGTGTAAAATGCTCTTAAGTAAGGCAAAACGGTTTGTAGGTTCCCAACACGCAGTTCATTCACAAAACACCTTCCATCTTTCCCGCAACCCATGTAACTTTGGGAACATACAGAATGACTTTCCTGATGATCCACTGTTGTTGCAGTGTGGGGCTACACACCTCACCATCTGATAAATAAACAAAAAAAGACATGATAGATAAGACGTACTACCATAGTCCAATCTATTGACATAATACAACATCCATTAACACGTAAGTTAAATATGTAGTATTGAAGTTGATAGCTACTAATAGTAATCATATATATATATATATATATATATATTCTTTCTCTGATTCTATACTCAGTTTAGATAATTACTGCATCTACAACATAGAGGGCCAGATATTCAAAGCTTAGCACACAAACCAACAGCATGGGAATAGCACAAGACTAGCGCAGAGCAACGATATTCAAAGGATCGATTAGCGCTCTAACTGCAGTAGCACGGGGCAAACTGATAATGTATGCAAGGAGCAAAGAGAGGTGGGTGGCCTGTATACATGCGCTATGGGATATTCAAAACCATAGTGCCACGCTAGGACACATAGCGTGACATGTAGCGCTGTGCTAGCTACAGCCTATAAAAGGCTGGTCTTAACCCAGAGCAAACCACCTAGGGGGAGTGACTACACCAGGAAGTGGAAATGTGTGCTACACTGATAGCAGTGATGCTACCACTGATGGCAGCAGTAGTGGAGGAGGAGGAGAGGGAGCAGGCCCAACATGGGCCGCAATGCACAACAAGGACATGATATGCTGCAAACAGGTGGTACCGGCCCAGGGTCTCCTTCGAGACCTTGCCAGATAAGCACATCACTGGCCGGTACAGGATGAACAGGGGTATGTTGTGGCAGCTATGTGAACTCCTGCATGAGCAGCTGCACCCCAACACCAGACGCAGCCATGCCATGCCAGTAGAGGAGAAGGTGACAGCAACAATGTGCTTCCTTGCCACAGGGACATTCCAACGACCAACGGGGGACACCGTCGGGGTATTGCAGTCTGCCACCTCACACCTCCTGACCCAGTTCCTTAAGGCCTTCCTGCCACACACTGGGGAGTTCATAGTATTCCCCAGCATGGCAGCAGAGCGCAGAGAAACCATGCAGCAATTCCATTGAGTTGTGCACCTACCAGCAATACTAGGTGTCATTGACTGCACCCATGTCCCCATCTGTGCACCACCTGGCGATGTCAGTGAGGTATATGTCAACAGGAAAGGGTACCACTCCATCAATTGCCAGGTGGTGTGCAATGTGACCGGGTGCATCAGCAATGTCTATGCACAGTAGCCTGGTAGTGCCCATGACACCTTCATCTGGCACCAGTCCCAGCTGTGCCAGGCATTCAAGGAGGGCAGGATACCCAGTGGGCACCTAGTCAGTGAGTAGCAGCAAATAAGGCACACACACACACAACACAGCAGGGGTGGGGATAGGCATGGGAGGCCAAGGAAGGGGCATGGGAGGGAAACACAGGTGGTGCAAGACAACAATGGGCAGACAGCAGTATATCACTAACAGGTGCACATCTCTTGAAATGGGACAGCGCCTGTCCCCTGTGATCCTGGCTGCTGACACCAGTACCCCGGCCAGCCACAGTGGCTGAAGAGATGTACAACGAGGCACATGCCAGCACCAAAAACATCATGGAGAGGGTGTTTGACATACTGAAGATGTGCTCCTGATGCCTAGACACGTCAGGCGGTGCCCTACAGTATAGGCCTCAGAAGGTATGCCATATCTTCCTAGTCTATTGTATGCTGCACAACATGGCAGTGAACCATGGGATACAGGCACCTGAACCTGAGGGACAGGTCGACAGTGACCCAGAGACAGTGGTCAGGGGGATAGAGGAGCAACTTGAGAGAAGGGATCTTTGCATGGCCTGCAGGACCCTAGAGCACAGGCCACCATCATCAGGACACTGTCACAAGCCAGAGGGTGAGTACAGACTGCACAGCAACATGATACAGTACAGTGGTGAATTATTTAATATGTACAGACATCCACAACAGTGCTGACAACAAACACAGCAGGTGCACAACACAATGGCACTGAATGCACGTGTGAGGGTGGTGCGATGGGTGGGTTGTGCAGATCACACATGTGAAGAGGACACGCAGCCATGGCACAGTGATGTGGGTGATGTCTGATGTGTGGTGGCAGTGTGGGGAGGGACACCATGGCAGTGCATGTGAGACTGTGCAAGTGACGGCATGTGTGAGTGTGTGGGAGTGTTAGTGTGCACGTGGGAGTGTCAACCATGCATAAGTGCATGGCAGCTGTGCCTATCACTGGTGACAACCACCACACACACGGCGCACACCACATGTGTGGGACACAGATCCAGGGGTGTTCTGAGCTGAGGACACAGTAGGGGAGGACCACAGTGAGGCAGGAGAGCAGACCGCCTGTGCCCCCACCGATCAGCAGAGCCAGACAGAGTGGCCAGATGACCACAGTGGTGCTGGGTGCCTGTTGATGCACATGATGCAGTGGTGCTTGAGCCAGTGTCAGTCCTGTGGCTGTGAGTGGTCCACCTGTGGGCCCCTGTGCCACGGGCACACTGACCCCCTCGCACAGCCTGCTGCCCGCCATGCACCCCACACAACACTGTGGTGAGGTCAACCACCACGGCCATGAGCCCAGCAAAACTGTGGTCCAGTGTAGCAACCATGTGGCCCAACCTATCCTTGGCCCACTGTTCCACCTGTGCGAAGCCCGGGGACAGTGACTCCTGCATCTGTGAGACCTCATGCCTAAGCTCCCGCCGCAGGCCATGCAGGTCCAGCTGTGCCTCCTGCTGGGATGTGAGTGCAGCCTGGAGCAGAGGGCGGGCCCCCGAGGCATTCAGCTCCATGGTCACAGCACCCTCAATGGCAGCTGGCACTAGTGCCTGCAGCTCACCAGAGTGGGGAGGACATTGCACCGGTGGCCTGTCCTGCCACTGCAGGCCAGTGGTGGTGGGCCATGATCCCTGTGGGACCTGCATCCCACCCCGTGGGGGGCACTGCATGTCTAGTAGGACACACCTCTCCCCCACATGGCCAACCACTGGCTGCATGGGTACACCCATGCTGGCATGGCAAACAACCCCCCTGGCACCTGTGCTGTGGACTGTACCCTGCCCCACCCCTGTGCCCTCCTCCATAGGCCCTTCCACAGGCAGGATGTAACCCCACTGTGACACATCCGTCTCCATGTCACTGGGGACTGTCAGCAGAATTACTTGCCCGCAACCAAGATCCTCCACCTGAGCATCCTCCAGGGCTGCACTGAGGTCCAGGTCCCCACCATCATTGAAGCCCCCCCTGGCAGCTGTATCCCATGTCCAAGTGTGTGCCACACATGGTGTGCATCTGAGGGTCCATGGCCAGCACCTAGTCCTGATGTCGATGTCAGATTCTCCTCCTCCTCCTCCTCCGCCTTTGCCTCCAGTCCCAAGACACCCATCCCAGCCTGGTCCTGGTGTGCTGCAGGTCCTGCACACACTGCTGTGGAAGAAAACAGGACAGGGTCACTGACTGGTACGTGCATGGTGCACCACACCACCACTAGTACATGCACATCCTAGGAAATGTGCCACCTGCCGCAGACATGCACACCCCACACACCAGCCCTACAGCCATAGACTGTGCCCACATGCATGCACCCATCCCACAGTGCACATGCCCCCACCTGTCAGCTGTGGTGGCAGCCATGCCAGACACTGTTTGCATGCAAACCTGCCCCAGGTGCACAGTGTGCACAGCAGAGCACCCCCACAGTGCACCCCAGGCATGAT
Source organism: Neoceratodus forsteri (assembly GCA_016271365.2). NCBI lineage: Eukaryota > Metazoa > Chordata > Ceratodontiformes > Ceratodontidae > Neoceratodus > Neoceratodus forsteri. The sequence continues at coordinate 48,632,239 of CM057454.1, read as the reverse complement.
GCCAACACCAACACCCAGCACCTGTGCTGGCACACCATGCAGGGTGAACACATGTAGATACAGACCTGTCCTAGGTTGTGTGAGAGGCATCACACACCCACCACTTGGTACACCAGCAACGACCACTGGGTGCAGTGTGGATGCTACCATGGCCATGAGTGGGTCCTCCTTCCGCTGTTGTGTGGATTGCGGGCTACTACCAGTATGCAGCCTATCGCAGAGCCACTGTGCCTCCTCATCCTTTGCCCAGTGCAGCAGGTCACTCCAGTGCTTGCACACTGCATCCGTTGTCTGGCCACGTCCACTGATGGCATTCACCCCTGCCATCACCTCATCCCACGCCTGGCACACCACCACATCTGTTGCCTTGTGCTGCTGCAGCTCCTGCTCCCTCTCCTTCACACCATGCACCATCGTCCTCAGCTCATCCTGTGAAAAGCGATGCGCATGTATGTGTTCAGGTCATGCTGCACTACCTATGGGAGAGATGGACAGGGACATGTGTCACCAGCTGTGGTGGGCCTGTGGTGCTTGGCACATATGAAACAGTATGTGCATGCCACCTCTAACGGTGGCACTGGTCACATGGATGTGGCACTGGCCAGCATGTGCGAGTAAGGTGCACACAGTCACAGTGTACTGGGGCCACCCCTGCTTGCACAGTGCCACTGCACAACTGTCGGTATAGGGACTGCACACACTGGAACCACGAGGGCACTGCTGACTCCCATAACAGACATGTGTATCCCGAGATGGGGCCATTCCAACACCCGCCACCTGGCAGTGCACTGTGCCCCCATCAACCACCTAGGGTATGTGTGCATGGCACACAGGGCATGGACACTGTGGATGGTACACATACAATAGCAGGCTACCAGGCACAGATCACAAGGTGCTGTCGATGTCACATTGGGAGCCACACAGTTGTGACCTCTGGGCTGCAGCTGTGTACTACCATAGGAGCATCTGCGACCCTCCATTTCCTGCATCCAGGGCGACTGATGAGGGTCCATGGACCACATGTCAGTGAGCCACTGCTGCAGGGCATACCTGCAGGCCACATTGTGGGCCCCCCCGGGCCTGGCACACACAGTGTGCAGGCGGTACCCGCATGGTGCCAGCTGATGCAGGTGCACATGCCTGGCACATGGACCTGTCTGCTGGACAGCCACACCCATATGCAGCACCGTGCTGGCCACTGGGCCTGCATCCAGTGGCCCTGTCCCCAGTCTGTACAGCTGTGGTCTGCAGGCACGCAGTGTGTACGTCCCAACTCTGTGGTGTCCTCTTCCACCAGGCCTCCAGCTGCTATTCAGAACTGCCTCTCACTGCTCTGCCTCCTGTAGCATGGCTCCTCCTGTTGTGTGTGTTGTCTGCAGCCTCAGCTGTGTGCTGCATTCCCACAACATGACACCAGTGGAGCACTCCTTGCCCTTTTATAGCCTACCTGGGCAATCCAGCCTGTTATGTATGCAAATCATCGGATAATGATATGCTCATCACAGTGTTTGTACCATGCATGCACAAGTACCCTCATTTGCATATGCCAGTTGAATATGGGCCTGACTAGTGCCAGGCAAACTGCTTAGTGCCGTGCAAATGTTAGAGCTGGGCTATGTGGTGTCCAGCACCATGCTGTCCCTGTAGCGCAGCGCTATGTGGCATAGCACAGCACCCACACATGCGCATGTGTCCCCTGTGCTGCATTAGCACCCCAGATTAGTGCAACATAGTGACACGTTAGACCGCACAGTGCAGCGCTCCAAGCATGCATGGTGTTGTGGCCCAGGGTCATAATGAGGTCACGCATGCACAGTGGGGACACTTCCAGGTAGAGCTGCACTACGTCATGTGATAGCGGGGTGCTACAGCACATTGCTGGAGGGAGCGGGGTGTGGTACAGGCAGAACAGTGGTACAAGTGGCAGGATTACTGTGCTGTTTGGGCAATGCCAGGGGTAGGCAGAAACAAGCATTAGTGCACAGGGACAGGCATTGGGGGGAGGTGGAGACTGCAAACCTGGTGCAGCTAGTGCAGCAGTGGCACTGAAGGTTCTTTGGGGAGATCAGGGAGGGTGACCTCCCATGCCAGCAGGTGTGGGCCTCTGTCGCCTGGAAGCTGAGTGCCCGCACAGGCATTGCCTGCATTGCTAAGAAGTGTCAGCATCGCTACACCGACATGCAACATCAGCAGCAGCAGCTGGAGTGCTTCAAGCACATAGTGCATGAGGGCACTGTGCCTGTGCCAGGTAAGTGGTATTGCATGTTGTTCACCGCTATCATGTGCCTGTCAGACTGCATGTGTGTGTGTGTGCATATGTGTGTGTGTGTGCATAGGTGTGCTACTCTGCATGGTGTTTGGGTGCATGTGGCATGGGCAGGGACACACATGTTGGCCTACTAGGGGGGCTTCATGGTACAGGGTATGTGCCAGCATGCACGGTGGGGGCACTGTGCATGCTGTGTCCATGGGGGTGACACTGGTGTGGGTGGAAGATCGGGACATTGCTGGTGGCAGATCCTGGTACAGCACCAGCCTGTGGCCAATGGCATTGTGGTGCACGGGTGCAGTCCCTGGGACACTGATGGACTACACACACAGGATGTGTGGACTGTCGCAGTACACCTGCATCTGGCACTGTCGCACCCCTGCGCTGCCATTCTGACATGTGTGTGCCTGGCGCATGCTCCATGGGTCATGCTGCCCTCTGTGTGGGTGTTTCCTATGTTCAGCCACTGACCCTGGGTGTCCCTGTGTGTGCAGTGTAATGGGGGTTGCATGTGCATCTTGTTATACTGCTCATGGTATATACTGTGTATTGTGCTAATGCTGATGTTTCTCCTGTCCACTGTAGAGTGGATCAATCAGCCCATGCCTGAGGAAGAGGGCCCAGATGTGCCCCAGGACAGGTGGAGAGGCACCCCAAGGGTGCCGGCCATGCCGCAGCAGGCACAGAAGAGTAGCCCTGAGGACAGGGGCCTGATGCGTGAGTACCTGTCTTGTTACTCTGTGGTTATTCACTGTGATGTGTGGTCCATTCTGTGTTCTGACAGTGACTGGGCTGGTGGCATGGCTGCCACGGGTGTTGGGCGAGTGGTATTGTGGCACTGTGTTGGGCTGCGTACCAGTGTTGCACACCACTGCTGGGAGCTGGCTGACAGTCCGCTGTACCCTGTTGGGGGGGGCTGTGGCCACTGTCAGCATGCATTGCTACAAGGGTGCCAGATGGTGGAGGGGGCTGTGGCGGTGGAGGATCAGTGGGGGGGCACACACAATGTCAGTTGCCATACTCACCTCTGCGGTGCAGTGTGCTCCGTCCCTTCAGCCCCCACAACAGTTCATATGCCTGTGTGCAGTTGGCATTGCCTTGCTGTCCACAGGCTTCACTGGACAGAGTCTGATTATCGCCACCCAATTACCTGTTGTGGCTGAAGGGCACCACATTCCATGCCTTCCGGGGACCTTGCTTGGTGGCATGTGTCTACCCACTCCTGCCATCGTCTGTGCCCTGTATGCCTGTTCAGCACTGGCGTGGGTCGGTCATTGACTAGCCACTGTGACTGCATTGCACTGCTCTGGTGCACCTTTGGATGACGTTGTTGTGCTCTGCATTCTGGTACATTGCCATCTGTCATTGGGCAGCATGTCCCGATGTGTGGGTGCCCTTGTACATGTTGTGGCATGGCCCTTGCACACAGCTATCCAGAGGACTGGCTGTGTGTTGGCCCTGTCTTGCTGTGTGCTGTGCTGGGGTGGGCAGTGTCACCTATGCCATGATGCTGTCGGGCATGTTGTCAACATGTATGTTGGGTATTGGGTTGGTGCCTGTGTCACCCAGGCCTGCTGTGTGGGCACCTTCTGGGTGGGCCTACCATTGTGTCCCTCACCTCAACTTGGGAATGTCTGTCAGGACATGCTGTCCACCCCTGTATGGCCACCTGTGGCTGCAGTTTGCCCACTGGCCAGTGTCCCATTCTCACGGTCTCCCCCTTCCTCCTGTAGGTCCACTCCATTCTTCATTGTGGGTGGCCTGAGGAGTCGGAGGGCATGGAAGATCTGCTGTGCTGCTTTGTCTGGCAACAAAGGACTCTGATAGAGCAACAAGCCATCCTCATCTCAGAGACCAGAAGGATGGCGTCTGTCTTGGAAGCTCGTCTTCTGAAACCAGTGGGCAATTAGCCATGCCCATCATCCCATATCTTGTTGGCTCCCCCCTTACTGGACTGGGTTTAGTTTCCTGGCCTCTGTTCCTGTGTTCCTGTTTGTGTCCTCCTCCCCTTTACACCCTTCTCAAGTGCCTTCTTGTACATACTGTACAGTATATATTTGTAAATATGTTTGGCATTTCACAGTTTGAGTAGATTAATGTGTATTCTTGTTATTGTTCCCTTAGTGGGCTTATCGTTGTTAGTGTTGTGTGTTGGGGGGGGGTTTACCATTTCATTTTGTAGGGTTTGCACTGTTGTCATTCTTTGTTTTGGGAGTGGGTCATCCAGTGGTGGTTGGGGCATTGGTTGTACACTGCTGGGTTTAGTTTTTCGATTTTGTATTGGTTTGCATCACTGTTCTGTTCCCTTTCCTTTCCTTTCATTTGTATACTATTACATTGCAGTTACTACAGTTTACTGTGTCCTGTGTCATTCTTGGGTGCTGGGGTTTCACTTGGTTTGTATTGTTCCTTGAGTCTCCCACATGGGTCCTGGTTGTTGCTTGCAATTCTCATGCATATGTGTCATATTCCGGGTTGTGCACTGCAGTCTGCTCCTGGGACCTATGTTTCATTCCATGTGTCCCAGGGTCACCTGTCTCATCTCTACACTGTGTTCCATTGTGTGTTTGCACTGCCTGCCTGCCTGGGTGCTATATTCAGTGCTGTCTTTTTTGCTATATCCAGTGCTGTCTTATTCCCTGGCTGTTTTTGCCCTGCACTCCTGGCCCTGTTTGCCCAACTTCCTTTGTTTGCTATATTCAGCTGGTTTTGCACCAGGCTATTCCTTTTGAATATAACTTGCTTTTTGCTCTGGGCTATGTTTGTCTGCCAGGCAGTGCTAATCTAGCCCTGGGGCAAAGTTTTGAATATCTGGCCCAGAAAATCATATTACAAATCGCACTGTTATTTTTTTTATGTGATGTGTGATATATATGTTCTAGATGCAATAATCTTCCAAATTTCATAAAATTACATTATACATACTGTACTACACGATGGCTCATGTGGTGCCCCTCAATAAAAGTGGATCAAATTTTAAAACAGGCAATTATGAAGATGGAATTGTTTTGTGTTATCTGAGTAAAATAGTCCCTCTAATACAATTGGCAGTATAGGGCATCTACAGGCATTGGCAGTAGAATGTGCTGTTATGTTGTGTCTGTGCTGTTCCAGCGCACTCTCTTTCTATCTTCCTTGTTTCTTACTTCTTTTAAATGTGCTGCTAGATCACTGTGCTGCTTCAACCCACCCACTCCACCCTCCCAACATTTTAAATTTGTACTACAGAGCTGATAGAATTGTTTCCCCAACCAAAATAAACAAATAAAAAAATAAACATTTTCTGTTACACCTAAAAAACAATTCCCCACCTCCATTTCTCTGATCAGTACGTAGTAAGCCAATGATCCTAATAGAGTCACAACATTTTATTTTATCACACAAACATACACACACACACACACACACACACACATATCAGACAGAAGTTGGCTGGCTTATAGTTGCGCATTTTAGATTACATTATGATAAATCTCTGTACCACATAAAGTTAGCCAGCCTCACACAAGTCCATTTACACCAGCATTAGAGCACACTGTGCATACTTGAATCTGGTCACTCATGCAGTCATGTCCTCTAAGTTTAGCATCCACACATTTTCCAAAGATCATTCACAACCCAAGCACTAAAGCATCCAAGGAGGAGAAAAACAGTTATTTGGACATATCAGACTCCATTTGTGTTTGTTGCCCTGGCTTGAGTCTTATGTTGCCACTGTTTTTTTCCAGATTTTGCTGCAGTCAGCAGATACTGTCCTGCTTTCTGTGTCTGTAGCACCCAGTGGAGTAGTGAAGACATGATGGCTTTCTGCTTTGTGTTTATCTGTTGAAGATTGAATGTGTATCACTAGCATCATGTACAACAGTACTTATGAATGTTGTTGACATGTAGAGGGGCTCACTGCCAACCACCAGTTAGGTAAAGCCCATCTGACTAACATATTTGCTTCTCTTTTTTCAACCATGTTTTTTTTTTTTTTTAATGGCTACTCATCAGGTCTCTGCATGATTGTCTAGTGGACTCTAATGTCCACTTGGGAACAGAAGCAGGAGGCTGTTCAGAACAGAGGTTTGGTTTTATCTTCTGTTTTAACTGAAATATTTGAATAGTTTTGTACTTGAAATTAGTTCTGTATGTTAAAAATTACTACTTTGAGTTAGAACTGTTACTTGGGCTGCAATATTGTAACTGTTGGGGCTTGGGAACACTTGTTTGGCAGTGATAATTAGAGTGAAATTTAAATGTGATGTTTGCCTGGTGTTAGGGGAAGGGAAATTACAAGAATCATCTTATCTTTCATTGTCCACTTGGGAACAGAAGCAGGAGGCTGTTCAGGACAGAGGTTTGGTTTTCTCTTTTGTTTTAACTGAAATATTTGAATAGTTTTGTACTTGAAATTAGTTCTGTGTGTTAAAAATTACTACTTTGAGTTAGAACTGTTACTTGGGCTGTGATATTGTAACTATTGGGGCTTGGGAACACTTGTTTGGCAGTGATAATTAGAGTGACATTTAAATGTGATGTTTACCTGGTGGTGGTAGAGCCCTCACACCTACCCTGTTTTGTAGGGTTTCTTAAACACTGAAAAGCCACCGAGGGTTGGGATTGAAGGGCTGTGCATTTCTGTTTGTGTCTGAAATTTGAAGCAACATGAACTGGAGGGCCTGTGACATCATACGGTACCTGATGTTTGCATACACACACTGTTAGTGGGACTGGACACGCACTGGACTGTATGTGTTTATGAGACTTGGGAACTTTATTGTTGGGGTTGAAATTGGGCTTGTAAATAACTATAGTCAGTATAAAGAGAGACTGTATTCCAGGGGGAAGAGACTGAGAAAAGGGGTGTGTGCCATTATAGACAGAGAGGGACAAACAGGGTGTCCATATTCCACCATGGCAGGCATCTTCGGAAGGGTTGTAGGCTGCACAGGCTGTGGGATGGCAATAATTCTCAATTGGGCATGGAGAGAGGGAGGCTGCCGACTCTGTAGACAGCTATCTTGTATCAGGAGTGAAGTATATTGGTTAAGGAGTAAGCTGTGGGAGTTGGGGGGGTGTCCAAGGATAAAGGGTGTGCATATGGGCAGCAGAAGGGTGGGGCTGAGGGGAGGCTGGGGCAACGCTCAGAAACTACAGGACGTTATGTTACAGCAAGCAGGAGGAGGGATATTAGGGACAGAGGACGCTTAGATAGGGATGTTGACGCTAAGGGGAAAACGTACGGGGTAAATGTTCCGAATATAAAAAGAGTGGAGGAGGAAGAGTCAGGAGGGGCTGTTATGGGGAAGCCTAGAAGAGCAGACATTGAGAAGGGAAGGGCTGTTGAGGGGAAGCCTAAAAGAGAAGACTGTGGGAAGGGAGCTCCTAAAGAGAACAAAGCAGGAGGGGAGGAAGAGAGGCAGTTTAGAGGGGCAGTCGGGGGAAACTCGGGTTACTTGATGAAGGCTGGCATAGAGTGTTACAATAAATTTGAGCTACTAAACAACCTAGAGGGGGAGGAAGGGGTTGGTGGAAATGAGGTTACTGATACAGAGGTCGGGGGGAAGGAGTCAGAAACCTATAGGGCATCACAGACCGGCAATGGAAAGGATAGAAATGGTCCCAGAGGGAGAAGGGGAAAAATAAATGTTAAGCAGATGGGGGAGATGCAACATATTGCAGACATGAGGGAGGAGAGAATGACTGGAGAGAAACTGGAAGACAAGAAGGCGGGGGAGGGGCCCCCCTTCAGCAGGGGGGTCTGTACCAAGGATGGGGCCCTAGGTAAAGGGGACCCACAGAGGGCCTCTGGAGGTAGGGGTACTATTACAAGAGGGGAGGATGGTGGTGTGGGAGAAGGGGAAACCATCAAGGCCAGGATAAATGGTTCGGAAAAGAGAGGGTTAAATGGTACACCTATTCAAGGGGGGTCTGAGTTAAGTGGGCAAAATAACAAGGGAGGCAGAAAGGGGAGGGTGACAAGAAGGTCTCTAATAAGGCAGGAAGACTCCCATGGAATTGAGATCACAAATAAAGTGGGGGATGGAGGTTGAGAGTGCATAGTGGAGGTAACCATAAGAATGATGGCGGTGTTAAGGTTCTGTTATTGGGAGACTTGATGATTAGGGGTATCCAGTGGGAGGGACAGGGGGGTGGATGCCATCGCCAGGTGAAGGTAGTGAGTATCTCTGAGCTGACCATGCACAGAGCAAAGTTCATGGTGTACGAACTGGTTAGGGATTGTGGAGGGAAACCGGATGTCCTGGTGCATTTGGGAACTAACGATCTAGATGGAAATAGCGTTTTGGAAATTCAAGTGAGGTTCCAAGAACTTGCCAGAGTCTGTTGGGATAATGAATGCAACATTTCCTTTTCAGAGATATTGCCAGTACCAAAGGCCTCAGTGGAGAAAAAAATGAAGATCACAGAGGTTAATGACTGGCTTAGGAAATGGGATGAAGAGAGTGGGTTGGGGGTGTTAGGGAACTGGAAAGGAGTTTGGGAGGATAAGGGACTGTATGCCAAGGACAGGCTTCATCTTGCCCCGTTAGGGAAGGAAGTCCTTAAACAGGGGTGGCTGACTACATTCAAGAAAGGTGGGGTTTAAACTTGTGAGGGGAGGATAGGGAGGGCTGACCAGATGCCATCCTCCAGATGAGGGGAGTATTCTTCAAATCCAAGGGGAGGGGAAACAGACTGGGGTGGAGGTTTCAGGAGGAGCAGAGGGAAGATGGAAGTATAAGGAACCTGGGTGGGGTTTGACAAAGGGGATCAGGGATAAGGGGTTGGGGGTGGTGTTAGTAAATGCCAGGAGATTGGGAAACAAGTTGCCAGATTTCCAGGCCATGCTGTTCGGGGGTGGTGGAGGATGTGGTGGTGGTCACAGGAAACGTGGGCCAACAAAAACCATGACTGGGACCTAAACATGCGGGGGTACACTATGCTTAGGAAGGATAGAAAGGAGGGCAGAGGGGGTGGCATGGCCATGTTCATTAGAGATGACATAGAAATTGCTAGGGTAGAAGAGGAAGAGGGAAACGTGGAGGCCTTATGGGTCACCTTACGAACCCCAGAAGGAGGTAAGGTCAAGATGGGTACAGTATATAGGCCCTCCGGGTTGGGTGATGTTCTGGAGGATGGTTTGCTGGACAACATCATTGCCCAGTGTGGACCAAAAGGGGAAGGAGTGGTGTTGATGGGGGACCTTAATATGCCAGGTACAAACTGGGGAACCATGTGTCTCTAAGGTGGCCGGGGAGCAGAGGCTGCTTGAACGGCTTCCAGGATGTGTTCTTAGCAGCATGTGATGGAGCCCACAAGGGAGGGGCATGTCCTGGATGTGGTTCTGGCAGATGGGGATCTGGTAAGGGACCTGGTTGTAGAGGATCCCTGACTGGGAGTGACCACAATACTGTCTGGTTTCAAATAAGCATGGGGGGAGGGGGGGAGATCTAGGACATTGGCAGTGGACTTCAGGGGGGCAGACTTTGTGGGCATGGAAAATATTCTCAAGGATCACTTGAAGGGGATTACATCACTGACAAATGTGGAAAAGAGATGGGACGTCATAAAACGGGGACTTCATGAGGCAGTCAGGACCTGCGCTAAGGTGAAACGTAAGGGAGCAAGGTCACATAAACCATGTTGGTTGTCCAGTGAAATTCAAATAGCAGTCAGAGAAAAGAAGGCAGCCTACAAAAAATATAAAACAACAAGAGGGGATAGGGATAAGGAAATGTACCATCTTGCATCTAGAAAAGTCACCCGGATGGTGAGGGGGGCAAAGTCCAGTAAAGAGCAGCAGCTGGCACAGGGGATACATGGAGAGGAAAAGGGGTTCTTCCGGTACATTGGGGAGTGGAGAAAAACTAAGGGCCATCTCAGCAGATTGAGATCAGAAGGAGGGTGGGTGGAAGAGGCGAGGGACCAGGCAGAGGTATTAAATGAGTACTTCGCCTCTGTGTTCACTAGGGAGGGGGATGGGATATCTACAAAGCAAGGCACATTGGGGATAGAAGCAGCAGTGAGTGGGATCAGGGGAGCAACAGAAATGGAGCAAGAGGGAGGGAGAGGTACCCCAGGGGTGTCACATCAGGATAAGGATAAAAAGTCCAGTAAGGTGGAGGGGACAGATGATGCTATCTCCACCGAAAGGGTGTGGTTAGCCCTCAATGCGCTAAAGAAAGACAAATCTCCTGGGCCAGATGGCATTCATCTGAGAGTACTATGGGAATTGGCAGACATACTGGCTGCACCACTGGTGGAGCTCTTCAAAAGGTCGCTTGAGACATGGAGGGTACCTAGGGATTGGCGAGAGGCACATGTGGTGCCAATCCATAAAGAGGGGTCGAGGGAAGTACCAGGTAACTATAGACATATAAGTTTGACCTCGGTGGTGGGAAAATTAATGGAGAGTATACTAAAGGAACGATTGGGGGTTTACTTGGAGGAGGTGGAAGGTCTGGATAGTCCGCAACATGGGTTTGTGCCAGGTAGATCATGTCAAACCAATCTTGTGGAGTTCTACAAATGGGTAACATCAGAACTGGACAGGGGAAAGCCTGTGGATGTATTATTCTTGGACTTCAGCAAGGTGTTTGACTCTGTCCCCCTCTATGGTCTGGTGGAGAAACTGATGGGGTTGGGAGTAGGCCCTTTGATGGTCTGATGGATTGAAAACTGGCTAGCTGGATGCACCCAGAGAGTAGTGGTCAGTGGGGAGCTCTCGAACCCTAGAGAGGTTGGTAGTGGGGTACCGCAGGACTTGGTCCTGGTCTGATCCTGTTTAATGCATACATATCAGACATCAGGGAGGGTATAGGGTGTGAAATGAGTCTCTTCACTGATGACTCCAAGATGGGAGCAGTAGTTGAGGGGGAAGAGGTGAGGTTGGCCCTGCAAGGGGACCTGGACACCCTGGAAATCTGGGCTCACATATGGAAATTAAATTTCAATATCACCAAGTGCAAGGTGTTACATCTTGGGAGGGGAAACTCTAAACACAGGTACACCCTGGGAGATGAGGCGCTGGAGGCCTCAATAGGGGAAAAAGACCTAGGGGTCATGGTGGATGCATGTATGAATAACTCTGAGCAGTGCAGGAGAGCGGCTAGCAAGGCAAACAGGATGTTGGGATGCATCGTAAGGGGGGATCACCTCAAGGAGCAGGGAAGTGATTCTGCCACTGTACAATGGACTGGTTAGACCACACCGTGAGTACTGTGTACAGTACTGGAGACCACACTTGAAGAGCGACATACAGCTCCTGGAGAGGGTACAGAGGAGGGCAACTAAGATGATACGAGGACTAGGGGATTTGACGTATGAGGACAGACTTGAGGAGCTCTGCCTGTTTTCATTGGAGGAGAGAGGATAGACAGGGGGAACATGATTGAGGTCTTCAAGTACCTCAAGGGAATAAATAGGGTAAACATGGAGGGGATCTTTAGACTAAAGCAGGGAGGTATCACCAGAGGGCATGGTTTGAAGCTGGAAAGTGGAAGGGTGAGGGGGGGAAAGGAGGAGGTTTTTCACTGAGAGGGTGGTGGACTCTTGGAATGCACTGCCTGGCGAGCTGGTTCAGAGATCCACAGTGGAGGGCTTCAAGAAAGGGTGGGACAGACACAGAAAGTGGATGTATCAGTTGATGGCCTGGCCCAGGGGGGTGGGAATGGATGATAGGGGTTTCTGGTACTCAAGGGGGAGAGGGCCTCGGCACCCAACTAGGGATCTGAGGTTCGAGCAGGCTCGATAGACCATAAGGCCTAATCTGCTGGCAATTAGTATGTTATTATGTTAATACCCAAGGGATATGACAAGCTGGGTACCACAGGCCTCAGTGCCAGGACAAGTGTTTTTTTGGTAAATTCACAGCAGATACCAAAGGACCACAGTGCCAGGGGTTGTCCGTGACTAGGGTTGCATCTCTTCTCCCGCCTGCTGCGGCTGGTTGAGCCAGCCAGCTGTGAAACCCACACCACCAGCCCAAAGGACGACAGTGCCAGGGGTTGCCCACGACTAGGGCCGGACCTCTTCTCCAACCTGCAGCAGCTGGTTGAGCCCGTGGGCTGCGAACCCGACCAAAGGATCAGAGCACCAGGGTAAGACTGCTGTACACCTCCGGGGCTTTCCCTGAATGCCGATTGGCTCATGAGTCTCAAGCACGCTTCAGATTGGCTGCAGACTTCTACGGCTTTCAACTTGATTAGCCATCTGATTTTCTGTGGCTCTGTAACTCCCTGAAACGTAGCTCCAACTCTCCAACTTATGAAGTCTGTATTTTCTCCCCACCACGCCTATCCCAACCCTGGCCTCTATTAAATATGCATAAAGCCTCGCCCCTCCATTGCTCATTGGTAGTCTTCCCTCAGCTATCTTACCCCCCATTCCAGCTCCTCAAAGCTGCATACTTTGACCACAGCTCCTACCTCGAATCCCCTCTCCTCTGTAAACTTAACTGTCTAATGTCCAGAACTAGCCCCAATCAGTATTGCCTAGCAACTGCACCATAATACAGATGCCTCCTGGCACTGGCCTAGCTCCTTACCTCTGGGTTACCATGCCTTGGATAGGAAAGCAGCATGAAAATTTTATATACTATATCTCGTTCCTAGCTTGTATCATCTTTCTCAGCTACTGCATAAATAGTCTTGTCATTAATGTAACACATCACAACTCCTGGAACAGATCCTCCACCCCCCCCATGCCTCATATGGCAGGAATCCTCTCTGGTGCTTCTTTACATCCCCTGTCTCCTAAAATGGGACCCTGCCCTACTGGGGCTCTGGCTTTATAAGCACCTCCACATACCTCAAGGTTTATCAGTAATAGGTATGCTCGCCACACATGTCTCTCTAGGGCTCTGTTTCTCAGTCCTCCTCCTGCTTGCTCGTGCAGGCTACATTGAAGCCAATCCTGAGCCCATCTGTCTTACTCCTTCCCCACACATTACACTGTCCATACCTCAGATCAAGGGACTAAAAGTTGCTCATATTAACATCCGCAGTATTTGCCCCAGGATGGCAGAACTGGATGACTGGGTCATGCAGATGGTACTGGTTGTTCTTTGTATATCTGAATCCTGGCTCAAGCCAGCCTTATAGCAGCATGAGGTGGCCATACATGGCTACAGCTGTCTAAGAAAAGATAGGATAGGAAAATAGGGCAGTGGTGTCCTACTATACTTCAGGTCTGATCTGGATGTCACTGAACTCCATAATCCTGGTGAGGATATGCTTATAGCTGACTCACTCTTTGCCTATCTAACACTTGGAAATGTCAAGAAACTGACCCTTGGATGTGTCTACATGCCCCCCAGTACAGTGTCCTCCAGTCTTCCCTCCCTTCTAGAGTACTTAGATAAGCTCCCTGGCCATGACCTCATACTCTGTGGAGATTTTAACCAGGACTGGCTACACCCAGATGCTGTGAAACTGCATGCAGTGCTGGCTGACTCATGCCTAACTCAGCTCATACAAGCCCCCACACTTACCAACACTAAATCAGCAAAACATACATTACTAGACTGGATAGTTATAAACTGCCCAACGAGGATAAAAGCAGTCGGTGTACTCCTTGACTGCCGAAGTGATCACTCACCTACCTTTTGTGTATGGAGAAACAACTACCCTAACCCCCCTCCCAAGATATCGTTAGTCCATGACATGTCTAAATTTGTTACAGGCCACTTTGCCACCTTCATCACTAACACAGACTGATCACCCATTTAAGGCCCTTCCAGACTTAAATCATGCCCTATACTTCTTCATCACAACTTTTACACACATAATTAACCAACATGCACCCCTGAAAAAATGTAGATCAAAGGGTATTAAAGCACCATGGCTAACTAGGGAAATTAGGATGCTTATGTCCCATAGGGACAAAGCCTGGCGAGCATACAAAAAGAGTGACCTACCCTCTGACTGGCAAGCCTCCCGACACCTCAGGAACAAATGCAAACAGTCCCTTCACAAAGCCAAGTGCTCACATTTTAAATCTCTCCAAACGGAGAATCTCTGTCACCCAAAGAAGTTCTGGCGGCAAATTAACTTGCTATTGAAAGGGTCAACTGCCTCCACCTCCAGCTCAGTCCTCACAAACGGCTCTATCATCACCAACTCTGCATCCATAGCAACAGGATTTAATAACTTCTTCACAGATCTTGACAAATACACCTCACTTTTCCATAATTCCTCCACCCCTAACCCGGCCTCACTTTATAAAGTGGCCATTGATAGATGCCTGGAGTTCCACCTGAAACTTGCCACATTCAAAGAGGTACAGAAGGTATTCCTAAACCTTAATCCTGACAGTTCAGCTGGACATGACTCTGTAGAAGCAAAATCTCTTAAGTTGGGGGCAACAGCACTTGCTCGTCCGGTCCGAGATCTCTTCAACTGGTCTTTCTTGTCCAACATAGTACCTGATAAGTGGAAGATTGCAGTGGTAGTACCTATACATAAGGGGGGTTCCTATACTGTCATCAACAACTATAGACCTATATCCCTCTTCTGCCACCTGGCAAAGATACAGGAACCCATAGTCTACAACCACCTCCAAGGTTACCTTGAATCACACAACCTTCTATTTTCCTATCAACATGGATTCAGAAGGAATCACAGCACCCAAACTGCCCTGATAAAAGTAACAACAGACATATACCATGCCATGGATGAGGGTCTTGCTACAAGTGCCATTTTTGTTGATCTTAGTAAAGCATTTGATCTGGTAAACCATGATCTTCTGCTCCACCAGCTGCAGACTCTAGGTCTGGATGACAATGACTGGAACTGGGTAAAAAGCTACCTATCCTGCTGCTCTCAGAGAGTCAAATGGAATGGTTCCTTCTCTGAACCCCAGCATATAACGCATGGAGTACCTCAGGGAACCATCTTAGGTCCACTTCTATTTTCCCTCTTCATTAATGACCTCCCTCACTCTTGTGGTGGTGCCTCAGTACACCTTTATGTGGATGATGCCATTATCTATCATTCCTCATCAAATTCTGGCAAAATTAATAGGGATCTTGCCAATGACTTTGCTTCCCTTGAGGACTGGTTCAGCTGTCATCAGCTGGTCCTCAACACTAATAAAACTAAATGCATACTGTTCTCTCGACACCCTTCTACAAAAGACCCTCCACCCCCCTTAATATCATAACAAACAAGAGTGACACCCTGGAGACAGTCATGTCCTTTAAATATCTTGGCTTCACCCTGGACACTGCGCTCTCCTTCAATCTTCATGTCTCCAACATTGTCAGATCTATTAACCAGAAGCTCAGGTTGCTCTATCGAATCTGATCGTTACTCACCCCTGCCTCCAGCCAAAAAATTGCTTCTGAATCACTTGCTCCCCTCCTGACCTATGGAGCCCCTCTGCTGCTTACTACTAATTCCTCCTCTCTCTCTCTCTCTCTCTCTCTATCCTTTCCCAGGCCTACCATAGGATTGGGAGGTTCGTGCTGGGAGCCAACTCCCGTTTGCACCACTGCAAAGTCCTCTCCTCTCCTCTCTGGGCTGGTTAACCTAAGAATCTAAATTCAAGTACTTATCCATATGCCTTGTTTATAAAATTGCCCGTTACTTCATGCCCTGTGCCTAAGGGACATAATAAGCTTAAAACAAACTCCCCGCACCCTCCATTCAGCATCCCTACCCCTCCTGGAAATACCCAAACTGTGCCAAACCTACACTAGGAGGTTCTTCTCATTTGCTGCTATCTCTAGCTGGAACTCTCTTCCTACACATGCCCTGAACAGTACCTCTTTTCCTCTGTTTAAGTTCAGCTTATATGCCTCCCTTGTCTCCCCCTTCTCCTGCTCCTGTTTTCACTGATGCATCTCTACTTCTCCAGTCCCTGCCACTCCATCCTACTCCTCTTCCCTTCACTCTAACTCTCTCCCTTTATACATTTATAGCACTATGCTTGTACCCACTTGTTATAGCATCCAGTCTATGTAGCATCTAAGTCTGGGTATACCTCGATATGGCTATATCATATATATATATATATATATATATATATATATATATATATACACAAATTGTACATGGAATTGATGATGCTTCACTGATGTCTTGCATTTACCTGCCTGTACACTGTACTGCTCTGTGATACTTGTTGTACTGCTATGTAATGTAATGTACTGCCCTGTGATACTTGTTGTACTGCTATGTAATATGTGACCCCGGGTCATCCCTGAAAAAGAGACTGTAATTGTCTCAGTGGTCCTACCCGGTCAACAAAATTCAAATAAAATAAATATCACACATGGTATCAGTGGTAAGATCAGTTTGTTAGTTGATGATACCTAGATGGGTGACATTGTGGATGACATATGATGGTGGAATGAGCCACAGGATGACCAGACTAAACTGGAAGAGTGGTCATAAAAGTGGCAGTTGGGGTTCAATAATAAGAAATGTAAGGTTCTGCACTTCAGAGTAGGGAAGTGATCATGCATTTGTACATGCCACTAGTTGATCCGCACCTGTAGTACTGTGTGCAGTACTGGTGACCAAATATGAAGAAGGCAAATGACAACACTAGTGGTATGAATGAAAAGGTATCAGCAGAACATTATGTGTATGCAATTTTTTAAATTTTTAATTCATTGAGGTAGTAATTTATTTTGATTGTGTCACCAGGAAATAGAGACACATGGTATAACATTTAAAAAATATTAAAATGGAGTGTGCCAAAAAAAAATCATGAAATGGTAGAATTAAATAACTAATTATGCTTGTTACATAATAAGCAGGAAAGATGAGACATAAATGATAAATAACAAAGAATGCAATAAATTACAGCATGTTTGACAAACTAATAAATGTGAAGGACTAAACACTAATATCAAGTTGAACAAACGAGGAGAATGAAACTTGTCAAGAGACTTTGCAAGCATATGCATAAGAGCATAGATTTTAGTATGGCACGTACGAGATTGTATTGTAAAAGACAGACATTTTCTTATACTAGCTTGAAAACGTAAAGTTACAATAAACTTCAGGAAGGAATGTGTAGTCACTATTCTTGTATGGGAGTTTGGAGAAAACTGGCAAATGTAGGTTATGGAACAGAAACATGTGAATTGCAACATAAAAATAACCATGTTTATGAATGCATTGACATAATGATCTTACAGTAATCATCACTAGATAAATAAAATCCAATGAGATTAGATATGCAATGCATGTAGACAAATGGTAGTCCAGAACACTGATTGTCATGATTTATCTCTATTGTTTAATTTACAATGTCTGCAGTAATGCAACCTATCTGACCCTGATAAGGGAATGATAACTGGGGTGTGAGTTGGGTGATGATGGATTTGAGAATATCAAATACGAAACAGAAAGATACCAAAAGTACTTACATTTAACATTGTAATTTGGTGGTTGCAGTGGTAGTTGTGTGTGTGTGTGTGGGAGGGGGGGTTCAGTATAAGCCACTAATTACAACTTTCTTGGCAAAAGGAATTTGGAATCCATTGTATTTACATAAATCACACTAAAGTACAAATATAGACAGCACAGCTAGTTTATATTGACCAAGTCAAATGTGACATCAGACTAAATGTTTGAGTACACAGCAGTAATGTATCTGGGCACATCAAGCAGAAATGGGTTTGGTTATCATAACATCAATTTGCATACTGTGACACTGAGCACTACACATAGCCGCAACATTGATTAAGGATAGTGGGTTAAAACAATATCTTTTGTTCAAATTGCCTTACCATAATACAAACAAAAAATAAATAATTGTGTGCTATTTAAAATTCATTTGGTTGTTTATTCATTCCACTATTACCAGGCTGAGAGAGTGTGAAGTAGTGGAGAGGAGCAGGGGATGGTGGGGAGGGAGACGATGTTTGGAAGGAGGGGGCAGGGTGTGTAGGTAACGATAGCATTATTGATTACAGTCATCTCCATTAGTGGTGGGTGAAGTGGGCTCAATCCACTCCACGAAGTGATTCACGGAGCAAAGGCGGATTCGCGGAGTGACCCGCAATGTGAAGCAGAGTACTTCACGTTATAATGGGTAAAGTGAAGTCCATTGAAAACAATGACTTTGCATTACTCCGCCTTCCCAGACCACTACTCCACCAAATATTAAGGCGAAGTGCATTGAGAACAATGAACTTCCTTGCTTGTTTTGAGCTCCGAAGGTGAATTTTGCAGTGATTCATGGGATTTCAGGTCACATGGGCTCTATGTTGATCTGCACAGCCTCAGTTAGGGTAGTATGTGAAGGAAGGAGTAGGAGACAGTGTGCTCTGAGAGCTGTCTGTGATTGAAACCTTCTAAAAGCTGTTAAAAAAGCATTGTTGCATTTTTTGGGGGGCTCGAACTTTAGTTCATCGATTGTAGAAAACTCTCCTGTGCTCATATCATTGAGCATTTTTGTTTTTGTGTGGATTTTGAATGTTAATGTAGAACATTGAGTGTGTGAAGTGAAAGACAGTGAAAGTGTGATTTGGGGAGGGGTGTATCTGTGGTGTAGGTAGATTTAAGTTGGAGAAATAGTGATTTCTTTGCTTTTTGGTTATATTTTTGTTATGTAACTGACTGTGTTAATGTACACACAGTAATATTGGCAGTAACTGTTGAAATTGCCTTGCTGATTGTGTGTTGTCTGGATCTGGTGCAGCAGTTCATAATTTCAGGTTGTTTACATAACAATACATGGCATATTACTGAACTTTTCAAATTTGCTACGCATTACTCGTTCAGCATTGTAGACGAACTGTTCTGTGTGTGAGTGTATGTGTGGTGTTGCATGACATCAAATAATACACCTTTTATTGTGCCACAGACTAGTGTAATTGCAGGTGCAGCAGTGTGAACCTGCTATCCACCGCAGCTGCCTGATTTTGTACTGCAATCGTGGTATCTGTTCTTTGTTTTGCTGCCGTAAAAATCTGCAGTCAGTGCTCCCCCACCCACCCCCACTGATAAAAGGAATTTTTTACCAGATTGGATTATTTTTGTGACCTCATCAGCACCACTGGTTACTGAAGTTGTTTTCATTGCGTGACAGACTAGTCTGTTATCTACAGTTGTTTTTTTGGCTTCACATCCAGCTTCTCCACAATCAGAGAGTGAACGTATCAAAATCTAAATTTGGTTATAATATTGTGTTGGATCCCCCAAAATGCTCGAAAAGAGAAGTGGAAGCAAAGCTGTTTCTCGCCATGGCAGTGCTGGCAGTAAGATAGTCTACGGGTGTGGCAGTACGCAGATGCAGAAGTACATTGCTGATGTGAGGAAAGGTATTTCTTCTGCAATGTTTTTTACAGCCCAGTCAGTAGCTTCACTCATAGTTAGAGAAGATGATGTTTTCCCAGCTGGTGATGTTAGTGTTACTGGAGTTAGTGGAGGTGGTAATATTAATATTGGTGCTTCAAGTTAGAATTCTGACCAGTGTACCATATCCAAAAATATTGAGTGTGAAGCAGTGTAAGTGAGTGGCGGTGTAGATGATGTCATACTTCCCAGTAACATCCCATTAACTGAACCTGAGAATTCTGATAATCATGTCAACGACAGCATACAATGTGATATTTTGTCCACCATGGCAGTTAATGTCATGTATTTTCCATGCAGTAATTCACAGTGTGGTGAAAAAATATCAGGTGATGGTGGTGTAGATGCTGATGATGAATGTGATGATGACGATGATGTTGCTGTTGTTGCAACATGCAGTCCACATGCTAGCATTCAAGCAGAAGATGTGGATGTGTGTGACGTTGATGAATATGATGATGATGTAATTGACCCCAGTTGGGAATGGGAGAAAAAGAAATTCAAAGTGGCTGCATCTGAGTCTGTTTGTAGGAATCCCCCCATAAAAACTTGTGATTTACCAGTTTTAGTTGATGACGATGACCCAGTAATTAATATGATAGGTAGTTGTGGTGGTCAGTTGCAGTCCAGGTGTGCAGTGCCCGAATCATCACGTGCCCCACCCCCCACTTCAGTGCTTAAAATAACGGACTTAAATAAGCCACCTCATGGACATATTAAAAGCAAAGCATCACAATCCCTTGTTTGGGATTTTTTTATTCAAGATGCAAATGATGAGTCAGTTGCAATCTGCCAAGTTTGGCATGTGCATGTGAGTCGAGGTAAAAAGGGGAGCCATCTGGGCACAGGAGGACAGCATACACATCTTATGAATAGGCACTTGGCACCGTGGACCCAGCACAAGCTGGCAACTAATACCACAGTGGGACATTCACCCTCGTCACCGGCAACCATAACAAGCTTGTTATCCCCTTTCATGACTGTTAAGTCCAGTAGTAAATTAAACTTGTACAGTACTGAGGTAATAAGAGCAGAGGATTACTACAGGCATAATGAGGTGGAGGACCATAATGACTTTGAAATGTTGTCCAGTGCTGGTGAGAGTAGCAGTTTTTGTGGTGGTGGTGGTGGTGGTAGTGACTGCAGTATGTCTAGTGCAAGTGGTACATCAACCCCAGTTGGCAAATTTGGCAAAATAACATGATTTCCGGGTTTGTCATCATCACCTGTGCAACCGTCTTCATCAAATGTCCACACTCCATGCCCTGCCAATGCCATTCATCACAGAGCACAACCATTTGTGATCACACCTCATGTAAAATGTTTAAGTTAGTCCAGGTTACAGAGTGTTTTTGTGGATAAGCTGAAGTACCCCCCCCGAATCACACAGTGTCACGTGAACTTAATGCTGCTGTAGCGGAAATGCTGGCTATTGATCTTTTGCCTTTCTCCTTTGTGGAGAATTCTGGGTTCCGGTGGTTTGCTGCATGTGCCTGTCCAAAATGGAAAGCCCCATCCAGAACATACTTTTCTACCCGTGCTGTCCCAGAGTTGTTCCACACACTGTGTCCGACTCAGTAAGATATGCCCTTCAACATTCCTCCTCTCCATTCATCCATTGAAGGATGGATATGTGGACAAGTGGCAAAACAGTGGGGAGTTCATATTTGCATATAACTGTACACTGGGAGCAGGTGCTGGGGGTTGCTTGTGATGTTGGTAGTGCTAATAATCAGTGCAGTAAGGTGGGTTGTCGCAGTAGCAATCTTCCAGGAATTCGACAGCATGCAACGATTGCTATGCACAATGTGACCTGTTCACACACTGCTGAGAAAATGTTGGACGTGGTACTGACTGAAATTGACAAATGGCTAAACCCTCTGTCCCTGAGAGCTGAGTTCATAGCAAGTGACAATGGGTCAAATGTGGTGAAATGCATAACAAATGGTGTTTTTTTTTCAATTTCCATGCATGGCCCACTGTTTAAATCGTGTGGTGCATGAGTCTCTGCAGCACCCTGATGTAAAGGAAATTCTGACCGTTGCACGACGTATCTGCTCTCACTTTTCAAGATCTGGAGAGGCCTGTGGCCAACTATGGCATATGCAGATACAAAACAGCCAGCCTCAGCACTGCTTGAAGTTGGAAGTTGTCACCCAATGGAACTCCACTTTATACATGGCAGAGAGGTTGTATGAACAATACAAAGCCATCTCAAAATATCTTGTGATGCACACTAGCTGTGACAGTTCCAGGGCCTCCATGTCTATGACGACTGAACAGTGGCACCTCATGGACTCTGTAATAACAATTTTGCGGCCTTTTGAACATGCCACACAGGCAGTGAGTGGTGAGTCTTTCTCCATTATCCAATCAATTCCACTGCTGCGGGTGCTGAGGCAGACATTGGTGAATGTACTGCATGGCCTTGATGTTGTCGGAGACGGTGGTAGCAGTATGTTGCTGCAACACATACTGACAGTATTCAACCAGAATCATCATATTGAGAGCAATCAGGGTAGTGACAACTTTGCCATAGTAACAATGCTGGACCCACGATACAAATGTGGAATTGCATCAGTATTGGAAGGAGGGTCTGAGCAGGTAAAAAATATCAGTGGTCAACTGGTGCGCTTGGTTCATGGGGCACAGAAGTCACGTGCCAAAGTCAGCAAACCTCAGCAACATAATCCTGCTGAAGGTGTACCTATAGGACTTTCAAGAATAGGGAAAGGTACAGCAGTTCCAGGTGGTCTGTCATCCAAAGTGGCTGGCATCAACCCACTTTGGGAAGCTTTGTCCCAAGTGGGTATTTGTGAAATAAATGATTTGGGAGAACAGGATGATGCATCAACAACTGGACTTAATGTGGCTCAGAGAATGGTTGAGTCATATTTGTCTGAAAACAGGCATCTGACAATAACTGAAGATCTTATTTTGTACTGAAGTGGAAAGGTCAGTGAATGGCCAAAGCTGACTACAGTGGCACTGAAGTACCTCACATGCCCACCCTCCAGTGTAAGTGTTGAGAGGGTATTCAGTTCAGCAGGTGCAATAGTCAGAGATCGCCGGACAAACCTGCCTCCTGAAAATGTTAGTTTGCTAACATTCATTAAAATGAATGAGAGGCACATACCAGCACAGATTGCAAGATCGGAATTCGTACCCCAGCCTAGTCATGGTGGTTTTGATGATGTGGAAATGGACCATCCTGGTGGCACTAGCAGTGGCTGCCTGAAATGACCCACCACTGATGTAGATGATGACACAATGGAGAAAGAATTTCCCAGTGGTCAGACTTCAGACATAGATGACTATGAGGGAAGCTTTCTTTATGAGGATGATGATGTGGTTAATGTTGGCAGGTTTTAGCTGAAGTTGTTAAAAGGCGGTGTGCCACCCTGGACCACCAACACCACCACAGGAACTGATGTTAGCCACTGCCACCACTGAGCATGAGTCTGTCTGACCCCAGGACCACCACCACCGGGACTGATGTTAGACACTGCCACCACTGAGCATGAGTCTGTCTGACCCTCGCACCACCACCACTGGGACTGATGTGAGCCACTGCCACCATGAGTCTGCCTGACCCTTGGACCACCACCATTGGGACTGATGTTAGCCACTACCACCACTGAGCATGAGTCTGTTTGCCCCCAGACCACCTCCACCACCACCACCGGAAATGATGTTAGCCACTGCCACCATGAGTCTGTCTGACCCTCAGACCACCACCACCGGGACTGATGTTAGCTATTGCCACCATGAGTCTATCTCACCCCCCCAAGACCACCACTACCGGGACTGATGTTCTCCACTGCCACCATGAGTCTGTCTGACCCCCGGACCACCATCACCACTGGGACTGATGTTAGCCACTGCCACCTTGAGTCTGTCTGACCCCCAGACCACCACCACCAGGACTGATGTTAGCCACTGCCAGCACTAAGCATGAGTCTACCTGCCCCCAGACCACGTCCACCACCACCACCACCAGGACTGATGGTAGCCACTGCCACCATGAGTCTGTCTGACCCCCAGACCACCACCATGAGGACTGATGTTAGCCACTGCCACCACTGCCACCATGAGTCTGCCTGAACCCTGGACCACCACCACCGGGACTGATGTTAGCCACTGCCACCACTGCCACCATGAGTCTGTCTGAACCCTGGACCACCGCCACCAGGACTGATGTTAGCCACTGCCACCACTGAGTATGAGTCTGTCTGGACCACCACATCCATCAGCCACAGACACAAAGCTTCTTAATATTTAAACCATAAAGTGAGTATGTGTACTCATGTTTGTTATGCTGTTTCACTTCCTTTAGCTGTATGTTTTGTTTTCTGTAGCTTTTCAGAGTACAATGGTAAAACACATATGGTACACTTATTTTGTTTTTTTTACAGGTTAACAAAAAAAGTCTCCATTGCTAAAACTCAGTGGGAATGGTTCTGCAGCTGTACCGTACAGAGAGGAACCTATGGAATATCCATGTGAAATCCATTCTGGTAAGTATGAAGATTTGATTTCATCCATTTCATTGTTTTGGAAAGACTGCAGCAAATATTGCACACAGGTTGTGTTAGTTGACAAGATGTGGGTTTGAAATGTAACTTGACTTGAGATTGAGAACCAGGGAGGGACAAATAATTAAGTTGTAAGAAGTCATTCATTTCTTTTTTAGGAAACTTCCAGATGCTTTGTTGTTCTGTCAAAGTGGCCTTATTAAAAAAAGTTCTTCTACATCATCAGGCACCCCCCTTCCCCAGGATTGGGCACACATGCAACGAGCAGAAGTCATTTCATTAGATGACCATGACCATCTTTAATAACCGGACTCCAGAAGGATGCAGATGAAATCTGTGAAGAAGTAACAAAATAAGAAACCATTACAGACAGACCTGCAAATATGATTCCCCCACCCCCAAAAAAAAATACTTACCTTCATGTGCTTGAGAGTTATCCATTTCTAATTTCAATGCAAAAATTCTTATTGAGCACTGGAATGTGTACACCAACAGTTTCTGTGACCTATGATACAGAACAATACCATGAGTACATGTCTCACCTACAAAATACACAAACATATATCTATATATATATCTACTCACCAAGGCTACTTTTAGTGTACAACCAAAGGGCACCCTTCCATCCACTTGAGATGATCACATTGCATTTGCTCGACTCGCCTCGAAGAACACATTGGACCAGCAACAGGATGCTCACGGTCATCATTTTATTCTGGGGGACTTTGTATGTGCTGAAACAGTCTCATTTCACTGTGTTACCACTTGTCAATTTTATGCACACAAGGAGGATGCATTTTGGGCCTGCAGAAAAAATCTGGGGACTCTGTGCCATCACTGCACACATGACTGAGTGCGCCATTAATTGTGGGGGACTTTGTATGTGCTGAAACAGTCTCATTTCACTGTGTTACCACTTGTCAATTTTCTGCACACAAGGAGGATGCATTTTGGGTGTGCAGAAAAAATCTGGGGACTCTGTGCCACCACCGCACGCATGACTGAGTGTGCCATTAATTCTGGGGATGCATTTTGTGTGTTGTGTGATTGTTGTGAGCTCATGATGTCATACTGACATTACCAAATAAAGCAGCATTGCAAGAATGTCGTGACAATTTTGAAATGTACTTTTTTATGTTACTTTACATTGCCACAGGCCCTAGTTACTCCGAGTAGTGACTTGAATGATACGCCTTTTTTCACAATTTCTGTCTGCTTTACTTAGTTGACTACTTTTTTTCATGTATGAAAAAAAAAATGAGCACACCTTTCAATATTGTTCTGACCAGGTTTGTATTTATTTGCAGATGCTTTTCAATAAATATTGTTCTGTGGTGTCATAAAACACTGCCTGCTGCATAACTGTTAATTTACAGCAGAAGTGATATATAACAACCAACTGATGTGATGGAGAAAAGCATAAGAAAACAATGACAAAGATCTGGTCAGCACCAATTTAAAAGGTATGATCCTTTCATTATTTCACACATGAAAAAAAAGGTAATACAGTAGAATCAACTACTGGAAATTCTCATATCATTCCAGTCAGGATGTAAGTAATGGAAGTTGTAACATACCATTCAAAAATATAGGTCAGAGTTCTCAACAGATTGTTGCGCTGCTGCTTTACAGAGATTCACCACATTACATAGTTATGGTAATGCACATAACCTAATATGTGGGGCCCTTACTTCCAATGGAATATTTCTTGTTCCACAGAGTGCAATATATTTCTGAGAAAACCACCTATAATTTCATTACAGTGTGTCATGTAACAGAGGAATTCCCATTCAGAAAAGCCACCCACATTCTGCTCCCCTTTCTCAGCAATGTTAGGATGTGATGCCGGGGGGAACGCTGGTGCATGCTCCACTATAGTGAATGTTCGGCAGCTATCCCAATGTTTCATTATGTTATAAGGTTCACTTTGTGGTGAAATGTGGGAACGTTTCCACTAACAAGGCTCTTCTTACTGGAAACATGCCCACACGTTTCACCACAAACTGGTCGTTATAACATGAAGAAACATTTGGAAAGCTGTCTGACAATCGGACATTCACTGTAATGGAGCACGCACCTGTGCTCTCCCTGGCATGTCCTAACATTGCTGAGAAGGTGGGCAGAATGTGGGCGACTTTTCAGAATGGGAATTCCTCCATCACGTGACACATTGTAATGAAATTACTGGTGGTTTTCACAGAAATGTATTGCACTATGTGGAGCAAGAAATATTCCCATGGAAGGGAAAAAGTGTGTTATTAAACAACAACAAAGAAAAAACACACAAAATCAGTACAACACAGTAGTGAGGGGGAGACAACAATCCCTTACTGTGGCCGTGGGATGCTGTGGTGGTCCAGCAGCAAGTGCAGCATTGTCAGTATTTGATGCTGCTGTTCTTGTATTGTGTTGACCTGCTGCTGCAAAGCACTGACTTTCTGATTACTCTCCTCCAGGGTTGCCCACATGAGGGCGATGTCAGCCTCTGTTGCAGGGACTGTGGCAGGGTCCACTGCAGGTGGAAATCCGGGTAGTGGTGGTGGTGGAGACGGTGGTGCTGGTGGCTGTGGTGGTGGTGCAGCTGCTGTACTGGCCCTCCTCCTGCTGCGGCGAGGCACAACTTTGACCCCAGCAGCACCATTGGTTACTGCCACAGAAGGGCCAGCAGGTGGATGCCTGGCCCCTTCCATGGCAGCCTGTCACTCCATCTTGTGGTGGTTTAACATGTGGGTGCACTGGCCACTGGTCCCCAAATGTGTCCCCTGGAGGCCATGGCGCACCAGCACACCACACAGATGTTACACCATGTCTGTGCTGTCTCCCCCCACAGAGTTAAAAAAATCCCACACTGGGGAGCTGTGGGGGAAGGGACCAGACACAGTCCTTTCACCACCTATGGTTTCCAGGGGCACCTCCTGTGGCTGTGGAGGTGGTGGAGGGGTGCTGCTGGAGCTCCTACAGCTGCTACCAGTGGTGATGGTAGTGGTGGAGAAGGTGGATGCACAGCAGCCACTGGTGGCACTGGTGCAGCTGCTGCTGCTGCTGCTGTTGCTTCCACTGGAGGGGAAGCAACACCCAGGAGATAGGAGCAGTCCAGCATCACACGACCACTCCCACATGTCCGCACTCCCCTCCTCTGACCGCGCCCATGGGCCAGCGACTCACCTTCTCCAGGGTCCACGTCCATCCCTCCCACACAAGTCCCTGGCACACACACACACTCACACACACCACAGTAACACACACACACAAAACAAAACACATTTTCTGTTATTTTAGAAAGGCAATAAAGCACTTTGTCACTGACTCCTACACTGCTCTCTCACAAAGCTTTCTTCCTCTACGAATGCAAAGGAGAACGTGAATCTGCTTCGCTGACTCACTTCTTTTCTGCCTGGCTAAAGCACATGACTTACAGTACTGTAAGCCATGTGATGTGTCAGGGGCTGCCTATTTACTTGTCACTTCACCTTACTTTGCATTCAGGCATAATGGCAATGTGAAGTAATAATGATAATGCAAAGTGAGCACTTTACAGTTCTCACTTCATGTCATGCTCCGCCAACTCGAAGTGCCCACTTCGCGTTCACTTCACCAGCGGATTAAAAATTTGCTGCATCTCTAATCTCCATATTAATCTAATGTGCCTGTACTGACATCGGAATTTGTAAATCAAAGCATGGAACAAATTTCTTAAGCACAAAATTGTAACAAGTATCAATACTGCAAAACATTTTAAAGCTTGGATAAGAAGGTCAGTATTGTGATATTAGGAGACATATTTAGTTATGTAAAGGAAAGACAAGGGAAACTGCACACTGATCCCTAATTCATGAAATTGAACAAAGTCAAATAAAATGCAAACACGTGTATAAACAACATCCCTCACACAAACACATACACACACACACACACACACACACACACACACACATAAACAAAAAAAGGGTCTCACATCCATAAATGCAATTAGTGTATTGAAATTAAACATACTAATATGAGAAGGGCATCACACAAATATGGTGAATGTTGTGAGCATATGAAAAAAAGACAGACAGCTTAGTCTCCTCATCACTTAGTTCTGTCGCAGACAAAAGTATGCAAAAGTAGAAACAATACTCTATTTCCATACCAGTTGCAATCAGTCACTGTGACATTAGCAAAAGGAATAGGTACATACCTTAGAGATGGTCAACCACGGCAAAATTTACTGGCTTAACCTATTACAATAGGGAACAGTGTACCATGGATCAATCTAATTCATCAACTAGAGGAAACTTTTTTGGTTAACACATTCAAAAGGGAGTTGACAATTGGCCAACAGCTCTGGAATGGCTTTGTTTAACAGCTGGCATGTTGGATGCTTGTGGGAAAATGTTGATGTCCTCACAACACTTTCTTTTAATGTTAGTTGATGAGAATGACAAGATATTTTTAATTTTTTGAGGAATGTATTTTCCCACCTTTTTAATGTGGAGTACTACTTAGGGAATTTGCAGTACTTGATGGTGTCAGAAGAAAACAATTTGTGTTTGCCTGTGAATACTTCATGGACACATCAAGTGATTCAATGTCAGTTCCTGATTCCAATTAATTGTCACTATGGTAGTTGCCACCACCATCTCCACTACTGCCCATACCAGCCACACACTTTGCCCTGCCCCATTCAATTGGGTGTTTTGCCTTTGTATGTAGTATCATTACTGATGTTCCAAAATTTCCTGCTTTGACACCATGACTGATGGTCTTTGTGCACAGACTGCATACAATTCGAGAGTTGTCTGCAGGTTCAATATAAAATAAATTCCACACTAAAGATTTACCATTTGTGCTCTGTACCACTGTTCCCAGCACTATTTCCTGTACAGTCAAGGGATCTGGAGGAAATCCTGCACTGCCATTTCCTTGTTGAGATGAATTGTTCTCATTCATACTCATCTTCTTATTCTTACGTTTAGTATATGAATTTTTTTCTGCACTTGCCTCTCATGCCTTACAGCTATATCCTCTCCTACCCCCTCATTGAAATTATAAACCTCATTGCCACAAGATTCAGAAGAATTGGAAGGGTCATCATCATCATATGCACCATAGCCTGGGCTATCCCATTCCCTGTCCTCACTATCACCACCATCTCTATCAGCATTCGCTGACTCAGCATCTGAGCTTATATTTGAGGAGACTGCCTCCTTGACCTTAGATGCTGCTTCAGCAGCTGAAAGTATCCTGGCACATGTGGCAAAATGCTCAGTACCTCTACATGTAACTTCTGTCAGTTCTTTCCAAAACTCTAGTATCATTTCATTTCTAACATGCTTTTTTGGCTCAGGAGGACATTTAGTGCAAGTTCTGGTGATGTTATTATTATTGTTACTACGTTCTTCATTAGTGGTATGATTCATATTGTCCATATCATTAACAGCTGAATGTGCAGCAGCACTGTGTTTCCTTATAGTAGACTTAGACTGGAAAATATGAGACATTGTAGACACAGCCATGAAAGGAATGGGTATTATTTCATTAACTGTTGCATAGACAGACACTGTAGCTGACTACATCACAGACAGTAATAAATGACAGGGCTCAGTTCACCTAACACACAGTGTAATACAGCCAGCCTGAATGACTTTCACTATGCTGCAGAGAGATACACAGCATAGCTACAGTATGTCACAGTAATAAATGACGGAGCTCAGAGCACCTACCAGACAGTGTAATATAGCCTAAATTGCTGTCACTATGCTGCAGAGAGACAAACAGTGTAGCTATGTCACAGTAATAAATGACAGGGCTCAGAGCGCCTACCAGACAGTGTAATATAGGTTTTACCTTAGCACATCGACAGCGCTAGCACTGACATCCCCTACAGCAACAGCTACCATGCCGACTGTTGGCACTGTAGCCTCGGGAATGTTGGTGAATACAATGGGGGGGCTGTAACCCTCGAACACCCCACACCCCCTGGTCTCTAGGATTCCTACTCTGAGTTGTAGCTGGACTGGGGGGGGACCACCCAGTGAGGCTGTCCCAGTCACTGCACAAACCATTACAGTGATGTGCAGGTTTTGCCTGATTCCTGTTGCTGTGATGGTCTTTGCGGTGCCGGAGTCACTGTGGTGACAGTATATCTGTAATATAGCCTAAATTGCTTTCACTATGCTGCAGAGGGACACACAGTGTAGCTGTGTCACAGGAGTAAATGACAGGGCTTGGGGCACCTAACAGACAGTGTAATATAGCTAGCCAAAATGGCTTTCACTATGTTGCATCGAGACACAGAGGGTAGCTATGTCACCGTAACGAATGACAGGGCTCAGAACACCGAGCTGACAATGTAATACAGCCTAAATGGCTTTCACTATGCTGCAGAAAGATGCACAGTGTAGCTATATATGTCACAGTAATAAATGACAGGGTTTGGGGCACCTGACAAACAGTGCAATACTGCTTTAATGGCTTTCACAGTGTTGCAGAGAGACAAACAGAGTAGCTATGTTACAATAATAACTAGCATGGCTTAGGGCACCTAACAGACAGTGAAATGCAGCCTAAATGGCTTTCATTATGCTGCAGAGACACAAACCAGCAACAAGCACCTTGCATTTGTGTTGTTTGTTCCCCTCCTTGTTCCTTCTCTCCAGCAATGCACCACCATCCACCTCATCGACTGAGAGGATGATCCCCCGATTCCTTCCTCCCTCCAGAGATTGTTGCAGTCCCCAACCCTGACCCCGACTCCCTTTGCTCCTTCGTGGAGGTGTTTACTTCTTTATTATTTTTTTTAATAAGTTTTTGCCACATTAGCCGCAGTCTGCAGAGTGAGTACCCAATTCCTTCCACTCTCTCCAGAGTCCAGCTGCTATCTGCATAATGGGCTCATAGCAGATGGAGCACAGACACCATTGACCAATCATGTCATCATCACAGCGGCAGGTGCTCCTAATTCTGCTGTGAGTTCATGAATTACCCCACAGGCTGCTCTTTCATGCCTATTTTCAGCCTGGGAAGTCCTGACAGGAGTCCCAGAACCCCCAGGCTGCCATTAATGCCTTTTTAAATACCTGTTACTTGTGTCTAAACTACATGATTGTGAAGTGTGCTGTTATGTCGGGAAGGGTAGTAAAGTACCTGAACTACCCTAGCCGGCCAAAAGTTGCCGATACCTGACTGACCGATCCAGCTACCTGAAAGGCAGCCCAAGCCTAGTGATAACCATCTGATTAGAATGGCTAATATGTGGCGGGTTTCCCTCTTTCCATGCATGCACCAGCTGGCATCTTACCATCATCACACTGAACACATCACAACCACTGACCTACATGGCATGTATATTTAAAAAAAATGCAAGTAAATTAACAAAAAGAAAATTAACTTGGCACTTCTAACAACTGTCTTCTTTACTCTCTTTACAAAATCAAAAAAAAAGAAATGTTTCAACAGCTGCTTCACCTGACCATGGACTGAGCTTAAACCCAACCAGTCTATGACTTCACAGCAATGTGTTTCTATTTTAAACAATTGCTGTGGTGAAAAAACACTCCTCAGGTATTTTATAAAATAAAACATGGATGATGTATAAAACTTGAATTTTACATGCACCCTGGGTGTTGGATATTTAAATAAACCCCTTGAGCTTCACTCTCGGGGTTTATGTAGCATTTAACAAATCGGGTATGTGTAAAATCTTATTAAATGCACACCATGTATTATTCTATATATTATAACCATATAACAGTATATTTTTGAGTTCAGAGCCTAGCACTCACCCTGCTAAAATATGTTTCCTAACAATCAAGGCTTCTCACTGTTATTCTCATTATTAAAGTACAGAAACTATGAAAAACAATAACCATAATTAAAGTACATATAGTATGAAAAACAACACTTAGAGGCAGCACCAGAGGCTACAACAGTCTGCAGTACAGATGCCCACACACCAGTGGAGATCAATAGTTCACACCTGAATTTGGGCACTTTGTGAAGGTCTAGCTCTATATTACCACTGCATATACAGTATTGTATGAAATATTGCATACTGTACTGTGTGATGTCTGAAGTATTAACAAATAATTTGACCTCCTAAGGCCCCCACAAACTGGCCTTCACACAACTTTCAGAAACATAATGTACATCACAGTATAATACTGCAGTAAACCTGGCAGGAACAGGTGAATCTAGAGCTTTGGGTTCCCAGATGTTTCTGGAAGTGGTGAAATTTGTTCTCCTCCATGCGTGGATATGAATGCACAATGCTGTACTGTTTTTGCACTAAAGCTGAACATTTATGAACAGTATCCATAATGCAGTAGCTCAGAAGCTTCTGAAACCAAATGAACAGCAACCATCATGGGTTCCATGTCATAATAGCGATCAAAAAATAGCAATCGCTATTATGGTGAGTGTATATCACCGAAAAGCAATTTGGTAATATACACTTCAAGGTTACACGACATTCAGATTTTAATAAAGTGTCTTTGTGGGGGGGGGCTGTGACCCCCCTCATGGGGGGCTTTGCCCTCTGCACTCCCCTGAAATAAAATTCTCAACTCCAGGGGCATGCATGTCAGGGAAGGGGCAAAATCTGGATTTTGGCAAAATTTAAGTTCTGCAGCTTGTGGTTGCAGCAAAATGTACTTGCTCCCAGTCCCGAACCCAGTACCTGCTGTGCCAGAGCTAGCCATCACATTATCACACTACACCATATGGTTAGCTCAGCAGCAGCAAGTACACCAGTCCCCTAAAACCCCTTCCCTGTCCCTCCCCTTCCCCTCACTATTCCCGCCTTCCATTTGCCCTTCCCCATGGTCGCTTTCCCATACACTCACTATTGTGCAGGGTAGCTCAGACTACTAGTGCCCAAAATGAGTCGCTATTTTTGTACTCTCTCATTTGGGGTCACTATTATCACTGGATACCACCATCATGTGCTGTAATTGTCTTAAATGGAGTATGAGGGGCAATGTTCAAAAATGTTAATTTCCTCCAAAGCACACTGAGATGACTGCAAATAAATGTTCATGTTTGTACCCTTTGCTCCTTTCTTGCATAACCTTAGAACTGTATAGGCTGTAGAGCACAAATGTCATTCTCCTTTATTCTGTTTTAGACTGCCATTTTTTCTTGCCTTGTAAGATGCCAGTTTCCCCATCAGGTATTTGCTTCAGCATTTTATTAAATTACAACAAAAAAACTATTTTTAAATCCTTGAAATGCTAAACCAGACTCAGAATGATATAAAAATGGCACCTTGCAAAGAAAGGAGCAAAAGGGCACAACATGTCAATTTATGGGAAATTCAAGACAACTATAAACAATAAAGACAAAATACCTTCAAAAACTGGGCATTGATTATAGGATGAAGCTCATCCATGGTGAGAAGAAATAGCCATGCACCATGAAGGGGCTCACAGGAGGTATAGTTGTCTCAACAAATGTAGTGGGATCCTGGATAATTTAATCCTGAACACATACAGTGAAGAGATCAAGCTAAAAAGCAAAAAGTAGTTTGAAATACCCTCCCCAACATCATGCACAAACTTCATACATTATTTTCTCAAAAGGTGAAACACATTATCCAATAGCCAACACCACCCATCCCCAAACCATTAAACTCCTTTCAACTCCATTATGTTGTTAATTTCAGTTAGACATAGTAAATTAAAACTTTGCCAGTGAAGCTTGTGCAAAATCAGGGGCTAGATTCAGAAAACGAGCAAAGCGCAGTGCAAACGTTTGCGTTGCACTTTGCAATTGCCCAGGTGTCAAAGGTTACTATTCAGAATCAGACAATGCACCACACTATCCAGCTGTGAATAGGACCAGAACAAGTCAGCACTAATCCATTACCACTACTGCTAACCCCACCACTGCTGCCCCAACATGTTGCTAAGAGTATGGCTCTATAATGAATAGTGCAGATGTGCTGTTTGGAATTCACAAAAGCAGCCATGTAAATGAGCCCATTGGGCTTGCAAGGTGCTATGTGGCTATTTACATGCTCATTATGGGCCCATTTACATAGGCCACACTGAGTTTAGTGTGCCCCCTGCCCATCACCAGTCGCCTTCCCTATTGTAAAAACATAATTCTTCCCTGGTGGTAATGCCCCGGTGCTCAATACCTATCACTGGCAAGATTGAAAAAAACATCATTCTTCCCTGGTGCTGATGGTCCCCCCATGATCGCGATCTCTGCTCCCTGATTGCCAAGCACCCGCCTGATTGTAAATATAGAAGTGGCCCTGGCATCTAACCCCCCCCACATCGATCACCAGCCCAGTGTGAAAAAATATAATTCCCTGGTGTCCAGTGGTCCCTCTCCCAACCATACCTATGCCCGATCTACAGTATAAATAGTATTTCTCTGCTGCTAGTGGTTCTCCCCCCCCCATCAATTACTGGCCATCCATGAAAAAATAAGTTTCCATGGTGCTAGTGGTCCCCCCAGATCTCCAGCCTGATGTTATAAATAAAACTGCCCCTGGTGGTGTCCAGTGGTCTTCCTCCTGCTACGATCGTCGATCACTGGCCCAAATATAAAAAGTTAAGTTTCTCCGGTTTCCTGGGGTCCCTCCTCCCACTCACACCCATGCCCAATCTATAAAAAATATTTCCCTAGTGCTAGTGGTTCCCTCACCCATGCTCACCGATTGCTGGCTGGAATATAAAAAAAAAAGGTTTCCTTGGTGCTAGTGGTCCCCCCCCAACCCCTGATTGCCTATCGCCAGTCAGAGTATGAAAAAGTAAGTTTTCCTGGTGCTGTATAGAGTACACACTCATTGGCAGCTCAGTCATCGGCTGGCTTTGGTGGCGAGTGGAAGGCTGTGCTGATCACTGGCTTGCTGTCAGGATGGGAGGACCGGTGTGGTGGAGCATTACCTGCCAGGGTGGGGGGCTGCTAGACACCAGGGAAAGTTTTTAATCCACTATAAAGGAGATCAGCGATAGGGAAGGGGGTCTGCTAAGGTCTATGATACTCTACAGTCTGGATTTAGGAAGAAGCACAGCATGGAGACTGCACTTGTCTGAGTATTGAATGACCTCCAAATGGCAAGAGATCGAAAACCACGTACCATTCTGATCCTTCTTGATCTCTCTGCAGCATTTGACACTGTAGACCATGGTGTGCTGCTGGAGTGCCTGTGGCTTTTTTGTGGGCTGTCTGGTACAGTCCTCAAATGGTTTCACTCATTCCTCGCAGACAGGTCTCAGAGAGTTGCCACCGGAATTTATTCCTCTGGCACTCACTCCCTGCCTTACTGGGTGCCACAGGGCTCCATTTTGGCCCCCATGTTGTTTACAGTGTACATGCTGCCAGTGGGAGACATCATCAGGTGATACAGTTTGAGTTTTCACTGCTATGCAGATGATACTCAACTGTATATGTCCTTTCTGCCCGCACAGAATGATGCACTTTCTGTGCTAAATAACTGCCTTACTGAGATCAGAACCTGGATGAGTACTAGCTGGCTGAGACTGAATCCAGACAAGACTGAAGTGTTGGTAGTGGACCCTGGTCATCCGGGGGTGGGTTTGGGGGCTGGGCAGGCATCAGGTCTTTTGGTCAATGGCATACAGCTCACTACCTCAGACCGAGTGCGTAACCTTGGTGTTATTTTTGATGATGGTCTGACACTGAAATCTCAGGTGTCGGCTGTCATCAAATCCTCTTTTTAACATTTGAGGAATATGGCCTGGGTCAAACACTTGGTTCCTCCAGATGATCTTCCAACATTGGTCCACGCCTTCATCACTACCCACCTTGATTACTGCAATTTCCTCTACCTAGGGCTTCCAGGGGTTGATATCTGCCACTTGCAGCTGGTGCAGAACACAGCAGCCAGGCCTTTGACTGGGACTTATAGGTCCAGTCATATTACACTTGGGTTCCGCGAACTGCACTGGCTGCCTATTCAGTGATGGATCACCTTTAAGGTTGGCTTGCTAACCTTTAAAGCCCTACATGATCAGGGACATGGTTACCTGCCTCTTGGTACCCTACCACCCCCTCCGACCTCTCCAATCCACCGACGAGGGATTGCTAGCAATTTCCAGGATGCAACTAAAAACATCTGATGCCCGTGCTTTTTCTTTTTTGGCTCCAACCCTGTGGAACTCTCTACCTCATTGGTTAAGAGAATGCCTGACCGTCGATAGGTTTAAAACTGAGCTAAAAATGTACTTATTTAACTTGACCTTCCCTAATTATGGTTAATCTGTTTTATTCTCTTGTTTTAAGGTTATATTTATATCTGATATTATGTGCAGCGTCTTGATTTTGAAAGGCACTATAAAAATAAAGTTTGATGTGATTTGATAAACACCAGGGACCTGTTTACATTTATTATACAGCGGATCAGGATGGGCGGATTACACTGGGCACCAGTTAATATGCTTTCAACGTCAACTGGGTGATCAGGAGGGAAGAGGGACCCTGGACACCAGGGAGAAATATATGTCTCATCAGGCGTGTGATTGGGTTGGGGGGTGAGGGAACCCTGGACATCACCAGGGACAGATTTATTTATAGCATTGGGCTGATGATTCTTGGGGGACCACTAGCACCAGGAAAACTTATTTTTTTATACTCCAGCAGGTGACTGGTGATCATGGGTGGGGGAGGACCACTAGCATCAGGGAAAAACTATTTATAGATTGGGCATGGGTGGAGGTGGGGGGATGAACCACTACACAGTAGGGAAATATTTTTTTATACTTGGACCGACGATTGGAGAGGGATGAACTACTAGCACCAGGGAAAACATATTTTTGATATTGGGTCAGTGATCAGCAGGGGAGGCCACTGCAGTACCTCTGCCAACCACTAGGGTTGCACAGGATTAAGGCAGAGCCTCAATCAGCAGTATTTGCTGCGCATAAGGAACCCCCCACAAAAGACCATTGCTCAGAGAAAATACTTTGTGAACTGGACAGTGCCAATATTCACGTCACCTCCCCCTCATTTGCATTGTGCCACCCTCCATACTTTGCCCCAGCGCAAACCTGGTTTGAGTGCATAAACAGGGCTTTTGTGAATACTAACAGTGCAAAACCCTGTTTGCTCTTGCAAAATCAGGTTTGCACCTAGGCAAACTTTTGTGAATTCTAGCCCAGGTGCTTTGCACTATATGTAGTATAGTGAAATTTCCGACTTTACCCCCAGCTTTGCTAGTAGAAGTTTTTTTTTTTAAAGCAAATATTTTTTATTATTTACCCAACTCACCCACTGTGTACACACTTCACATCCTCACCTATCACTCAGCTGTGAAAAATGAATTTCCTCCACCATGCCTCCCTCTATTACCTATAGAAACAGAAATTGCCAGCAGATAAGGACCACTTGGCCCATCTTGTCTGCCCATAAGCCCTTGTACTGGATTACTGCTTCTGACCCACCCACTGCTGTACCTCTATGGTTCTCCTATGCCTGTCCCAAGCACGCTTGAATCCATCCACAGTGCTTGCTCCCACCACCTCCTGAGGCAGATCATTCCATGCGTCCACCCCCCTCTCTATGAAGAAGAACATCCTCACATTCCCTCTTAACCTCCCACCTTCCAATTTCATGTCATGCCCCCTCATTCTTGTACATCTCTTGTATTGAAAAATGTTTCCCCCCTGCACCTTGTTTATACCCTTGAGGTACTTTATTTATTAGGTCTAGGATTACAATACCTTTGAGCCAGGGCTCTTTTACAAAGGCTCCTTGTCAGGTTACAATTCAAAACATAAGACATGTAAGTCAGTTTACAAATTCAATACATAGGACAAGGTTACAAAAGTGTAAGCTAAACAGAGTTACAAAGCATCTGATAAACAAAACAAGTTTTGGAGGCCAGGTTACAAAGAGATAGCGGATGAGGTGCAGAGATGATAGAGGGCAAGAGAGAGGAAGAGTAGAGGTGGGTAGAGAGCTATAGAGTGCAGCCAGAGGGATTGTCGTAGACATAACATGGGGAAGTGCATGCGTAGGAGTAACCAAGTGCTAATAGGAGAGAGAACTGCATAAGGTTAGGGAAATATTCATGGGGTCAGCTAATGAAGGCAGTTACAGGAGCTAAAGGCAGTGAGATAGGGGTGTAGGAGTGGAGGAGATGTAACTGTTTTGACCATTTAGCCAGTTGGGTGCCCTATGGCAAAAGATCTTTGACCTTGTGAGGTATGACAATGTGCAACCGGCAGGAGCTGTGATTCAGACCCCCCTGGTTGGGTGGGGGTTATTGCTAGGGTGCAGGAGTGCATACACTCCAGGGGGCACAAGGCCCATAGTTATTTTCTTTGCCATGGTACAGGTTAGGTACTTTATCCGATTGGTGAGTAGCAGCCATCCAGTTTGTGGTTTGTGTACAGAGGTCACACATATGTGAGGTGGAGGGATCCAGTGAGAAGTCGGCAGGCCTTGTTGAGGGAGGTGGATATGCATCTAAGAGCGGTAGCAGGGGCAGAGCCATAGATTATAAGCCCATAGTCAATAATGGAGACAACTTGAATGTTTCTATCATATCCCCTCTTTCCGTCCTTTCTTCCAGCAAGTACATATTGAGGTTCCTTAATCACTCCTCATAAGACTTGTGTTGCAAGCTCTGTACCATCTTAGTCACACTTCTCTGGATCGTCTCCAGCCTGTTTATATCCTAATGAAGGTGCAGCATCCAGAACTGCACACAATACTCCATTGAGGCCTGACCATGGTTTTATATAATAGCATCACTACCTCCCTCCTTCTGCTGGTGATACCCCTGCCTATGCATCCCAGCATGCCACTGGCCCACCAGACTGCCTTAGCACTCTGCTTTGACATTTTCAAGTTGTCTGAAATAATAACCCCCAGGTCCCTTTCCTCCTTTGTGACTGTCAGTAACTCCCTCCCCCCATCCTTTAGCTTTCCCCAGAGTTTCTGTGTCAAAGATGCATAATTTAGCACTTTTTTGAATTGAACTTCAGTTGCCAGTCCTCAGACCCCTTTTTCAAGCTTCCCCAGATCCCGCCTCATTTTTTCCACTGCCTCTGGGGTATCTTCTCTGTTACAGATCTTGATGTCATCCGAAAACAGGCAGACCTTTCCCTCCAGCCCTTCTGCAATATTGCTAATGAAGACATTGAACAGATGGAATTCACCCCAGAATTCTAAAAGAACTAAGCAGAGAACTAGTGACACCACTGACTAGCCTTCAAAACAAATCATGGGAGGATGGTGTGGCACCTGAGGACTGGAAGAAATCTGATGTGATTCCCCTTCACAAAAGTGGGAGCAAGACAGAGGCAGAAAACAACAGACCTGTCAGTTTGACCTCTGTGGTATGGAAAGTGATGGAATCACTTCTGAAGGAAAGAATTGTTGAGTACCTAGAGGCCAGTGGGTCACAGGACCCAAGGCAGCATGGGTTCACAGTGGGAAGGTCATGTCAGACGAATCTAATTGATTTCTTTGACTGGGTGACCAAAGTAGTAGACCAGGGAGGGGCTGTGGACATGGCCTACCTAGACTTTAGCAAGGCATTTGACA
Organism: Neoceratodus forsteri; assembly: GCA_016271365.2. Classification (NCBI taxonomy): domain Eukaryota; kingdom Metazoa; phylum Chordata; order Ceratodontiformes; family Ceratodontidae; genus Neoceratodus; species Neoceratodus forsteri. The sequence goes on along the minus strand of CM057454.1, from coordinate 48,592,634 downwards.
CAGTCACACACAAAAGATTAGTAGTCAAATTAACCAGCCTTGGAGTGGGTCCCAGGGTGGTAGCCTGGGTAAAACATTGGCTGAACAACAGGACACAGAAGGTAATTGTAAATAGATTCCACTCTGAAGAAAGAGGGGTTACTAGTGGGGTACCGCAGGGTTCAGTACTGGGTCCAGTCCTTTTTAATGTCTTTATAAGTGACATTGCAGAGGTACTGGAAGGAAAAGTATGCCTCTTTGCAGATGACACAAAGATCTGCAACAGGGTTGATACACAAGGAGGTGTGGAAAGGATGAGAAGGGACTTAGCAAGGTTGGAGGAATGGTCAGAAGTATGGCAGCGTGGATTCAATGCAAAGAAGTGCAAAGTAATGCACCTGGGAAACAAAAACCCAGGGGAAGATTACACAATGGAGGCAGGAGGTAGTAACAACAACAAAAATGGAAAGGGACCAGTGGGTAATCATATCAGATGACCTTAAGGTTGGCAAGCAATGTGAGAAGGCAGTAGGAAGGGCTGGGGGGATACTGGGATGTATAGGGAGAGGTATCACCAGCAGAAAACAGGAAGTTGTTATCCCCCTGTACAGACAGTTGGTGAGACCCATCTGGAGTACTGTGTCCAGTTCTGGAGACCCCATCTCCACAAAGACATAGACAGGATGGAGGCAGTTCAGAGGAGGGCAATTAAAATGGTGCAGGGTCTGCAAGAGAAGCCATATGAGAAGAGGCTAAAGGAGCTTAATATGTATACCCTTGAGGAAAGGAGGGAGAGGGGGACATGATAGAAATGTTTAAGTACCTCAGTGGAATCAACAAAGTCCAAGAAGGTAGCATCTTTCAGAAAAAGAGATGTGCAAGAACAAGGGGACACAATTTGAAGATAGAAGGGGATGGCTCAGGGGCAATGTGAGGAAGTATTTTTTCACAGAGAGGGTGGTGGACACATGGAACAGCCTTCCTGAAGAGGTTGTGGGGTCTAAAACTGTGGTAGAATTCAAGAATGCATGAGACAGACATAAGGCAATTTTTGTGGGGGTAGGAAGAAATAGGCTGTTGGTTAAATAGGATCTGCAGCTTATCCTCTAGGTAGGGAAATGGGTAGACTAGGTGGGCCAAGCGGTCCTTATCTGCCATCAAAGTCTATGTTTCTATGTTTCTATGAACAGGACTGGCTCCAGGACCAATCCCTGAGGCACCCCACTGGTCACCCCCCTACCAGACTGCACTCCATTTACCACCACCCTCTGCCTCCTGTCTTTTAGCCAGTTTCTAACCCAGTTTACCACCCTTTCCTCCATGTCCAGCCTACCCAGCTTGTTTATCAGCTTCCAATGTGGGTTGGTGTCAAAGACTTTGCAGAAATCAAGGTAAGCGATGTCCACTGCCCCACTGTGATTTATTTCCTTTGTCACCCAGTTGAAAAAATCAACTAGATTTGTCTGACATGACCTCTCCACTGTGAATTCATGTTGCCTATGGTCTGGGGCTCCGATGGCTTCTAAATGCAACACTATCTTTTCTTTAAGCAATGTCTCTATGATCTTCCTCACTACTGAGGTGAGGCTATAGTTCCCCCCTCCTCCTCCCCCCTGCTACAGATTTGGGTAGAGGGACCACATGTACCCTCCTCCAATCCTCTGGTATAACCCCTGTGCTGAATGACTCAGTGAACATGGCTGCCAGAGGTTCTGCCATCTCCCTTGCAGTTCTCTTAATATCGTTGGGTGTATGCCATCTGGTCCCATAGCTTTGTCCACCTTCAATTTAGTGAGCTCCTGCAGGACTCTCTTCCCTGTGAATGGACTATTGTCTACCTTTTTACCCACTTGGCAACTGCTGTACTGCTGTGGCCCCTGCCTCTCCCCCTTTTCTGTGCATACTGAACAGAAATATTTATTCAGCATTTCTTCCTTTTCCATGTCACCCTCCTTGCATTCCCCTTCCTCTATCTTGAGCCTTGTAATCCCCCCATTTGTTTTTCCTCCTTTCACTGATATACCTGAAGAATGTCTTATCTCCATTCTTAACTGACTGTGCTAAACCTTCCACGGCCCATGCCTTTGCTCTCCTTAATGCCTTTCCCACTTCCCTTAGACACTCTAGGTACTCCTCCCTGTCCTCTTCCCTTTGAGTCTCCTTATACTTCCTGAACCCTTTCCTTTTTGGCCTGACCTTTACCATCACCTCTCTCAAGAACCACAGTGGGTTTCTCCTTCTCTTGCCTTTGGATACTAATCCGATGCATTGGTTTGTCACTTCCCATAAGGCTTCCTTTAGATGCTTCCTCTGTTCTTCCACTCTCCCTCCTGGCCCCATTCTCAGCGAAGTCAGCATTTTAAAAAAGCCAAAACCTTTGTCCTAGTATGACTTGAGTGAGTCTCTGTCCCTATGCTGAACAACACAATGTTGTGATCGCTGGATCCCAGTTGCCCTTCTACCTGGACATCTGTGATTTGATCCCCATTGGTCATTACTAGATCTAGTAGTATTTCCCTACTCACTCTAGAGTTCCAGCACATCTTCTATTATTAATATACTGCAACAATATTAGCATAATGCAGTAAAATTCCTTCCTCCACACCAGTGACTAATCAAGAACCCCCTCAACTCAGTCTACCCCAGCTGCCTAATTCAGTTGACAGCCCCCAGTCTACCTCCCTCTAGCACCCAACCACATTCTTCCTACAAGCTGCCAAAGAATAAGGATACTACAGTGGCACCTATATAAAAAAAATCATAAGCATTAGAACTGCACTCCTTTAAAGGAGCAATCTGCTCTCTTCAATATTCAATACATGAATGAATGATGACATCATGTACAGAATAGTAGCACCTGATTGGCTGAACTGTTAGTGGAATGTGTTACTTCACACAGTGATTACTGTAAACATTGGTACTTTGCCAGCACTTTTGTCAGTGACAAGCCATTATGCATAGTTTTGCTGGGCAAAGGTAGGCACTTCTCCAGGTGAAACATATGTAAAGTGCAACCACCTCCCCCAGCTAAGTGAAGTCAGATGAGTTTCCTGAAGTGCTCCACAAAGTAATTTCCCCCAACTTCACCCATCACTAATCTCTGTCTCAACTGTCTCCCACATGACACAACCAAGGTGTACACATATTGATAAACAGAGTTGAGGGAAAGAATATTAGTTCAGAACATAGAACATTACAACATTAAAAACACTAGTTGCAAGAGCAATGTTAATGATGACTTTATACAGCTGTTAATACTGTACCTCAGTGAAAATTCTGAAAATCCTTTAATGTTTACATAAATTCATCTCGTACTGCTTGTATCTTTTACTTATTTCTCTTCCTTGTTGTATATTATTGAGAACATTATTAAGACATTTATTTTTTATTTATTACTTAAATGACCTTAATAATAAACTAGAAACAACCGTATTTATTGTTCAATTAAACAACTCATCTTCAGACCATTTTCAAAAACAATTTTTAATGATGTTTTATAATGCTTGAAGTTGCATTGTAGATTGAGTGAGCACTAATGACCAACTGTGGCACTCCTTTCTTCTGTGCATGAGGCACTCTTCTTCTGTGAAGAGTGTCTCACACGCAGTTGCCCTGGAAAAAGGCACATTTGGGTAACATTAGAAAAAGAACAGAAGAAATTTGACTCCTCAGCAAGGATTTTTGGAATGTCCAAATAACATATTTCAGGTCCATTTTTTGACACGCAAACTCCAGAATCAAATTTAATGTGTCCTTTTTACTTAGATTCATGTGTTTGTTTTTTTCTCTATGCATAATTTTTATGGGTTTTCAATTTTTTTTATGGAAAAAAGAGAGCTGTCATATGAAAAAAAGATGCTTTCATCATGAAAGAAGAATGTTGTCTCACAAAAGAAGATTCTTCTTTCTTGAGCTGGAAATTCTTCTGTCGTATCAAACATCTATACTTAACACTGTGTATTTTTTGTTCTCACCCACGGCCTAGACGGTGTGGGACTTTTTCATGAAATTTTCAGGGTTAAAGGGATTTGTGCCAAGGGTGTGTCTTTTGAAGGTTTCCTGAAAAAAATATTAAACAGTTTCAGAGTTATAAGGACTTTTGTGTTAACTGAAAAATGTGGTTAAAAAAAGAACTGTTGTGAACGGTTAAAAAAACTATTGTGACTGCTTATTTTCATGATTTATTTGTTGTTGGGGAAATACAAATTGTGTGGGGGAAAAGATCGTTTTGGCAACAATACCAGTCAAGATGGCTTCCTTTGCTGCTTACTGGGTGGGAGTGGGGAGTTAAACTTACAGACACTGAAAATACATAAGAATTATTCTTTTCAAAAACAAACACCAGAATCCACCAAAACTGGTCCTGTTAAGCTAGATTCTGGTATTTGTTTTTTGGTTTTTAAATTGACAGAAATACTTTTTCTGGGCACCTCAAAATCCATGGTGTTCAGCTTAGCGAGATGAGCCATTGATCCATGTTTTCTGTATGGGAACAGTGGGACTTTCTTGACATCTATACTTAACACTGTGGCCCAGATATTCAAACTGCGCCCAAAAAGTGCGCAATAGCAGGAGCAAGTGCAAGTCCATTGCGCCCATGTGCAAGAGGCGCAATATTCAAAAACTGAGCTGGCCAAGATGCGCCTACAGCCGATGACTGAATATCGCACCACCTGCACCATAGCGCAACAAGGGATGTTCAACTAGGCAGTCCAGAGGTGCCATAGTGCAACCAAGGATGCCCCCCAGCAGCAGTGCAGCAATGCAGCTGCACAACCAGGGATGTAGGGGCCCACCACCCATGCCACAGATGGGCAGAGGAACACACAGCAGAACAGACATCGTCCCCCTACACCCCATGCACTGCACAACTGGGGGAGGGCTGGAATAACCACTGGCCCATGGAGACAAGCAACCAACCCACAGCTGGGCCATGGTGCCCCATCACACCCCCTGGCAAGCTGTGACCGGAACACAAGGAGGGCCGACCACCCCATGCCACACCATCCCCCCAATGCAGAGCACACCCTGCACCATGACCCCCAGATACCATGCCCAGGAGCAGCGTCCACCACTGCAGGAAACCCCATGCATGCCACCACCCCCACTGTGGCAATGCAACCCTGTGCACCACAGAACCATGCAAGGCAGCTCCACCATGAGCACCCATCAGCGGGTGGCAGTACACAGCAATGCAACAATGGCATACACAGTGCCACCATGCACAGCCCCCCCAAGGTACAGCTGAGAGACTGACCATGCGTCAGCACACGAGGTACCCCACACGTGACAGGGCATGCCCTGCACACCACCACCAGGGGTACAGCACCCTGCACACCCTCCCAAGGACACACCCTGACCCAGCACTGGCCACAACAGCCAGCGCAGACACCCACAGTGGTGTGTGGAAGCATGCACCACACCGGATGCAATACAGTGCATGGACAAACACCCACCCATACCCAAGGGCACAACAACACAGGGACGCAGTAGCGGGGCAACCAAGCCCCCAGTGTGGGCCCATGGAAACCGTGTACACACAGCCTGCAGTCCTCCATGGCACAGGAGTGCCAGCCACCCTGTGCAGGCACTGTGGACCTGTATGCCACCATCATTTGCCTGGAGCACAAGTCACAGACAGTGGTGCACATCCCCTGCAGCACACACAAGCCACAGCATGGAGGTGGGACAACAACCGTGGAGGCCACAGTGTCACCCAAGGCAGACATGCACCCCACCAGTGACAGAAGGCAACCCAGCATTGTGACGGGTACAGTGGCTGCCCTGCATGGACAGCCACCACTGACATGCCAGCAGACCATGCAGATCACAGACATGCAAGGGTGTCAGCTGCACAGGCCATGGATGGGCTGACAGGGGCACCATGGACACAGAGCATGCACCATGGACCACTGCACACAGTCATCCAGTGCATAGGGCACAACACACATGTCACAGACACTGACTGATAGCTACTCCCACACCATAGTCACTTCTCCATTGACACACACACATACCCATGACTGCACCACCCCTGACGCCATACACACCACTGCAGCTGAGCACCTATAGCCCACTGCAAATCAGAGACCACCACAATATTCATATCAAAAGATTTGTATTCAAAAATATCAAAAAGAACTATTTACAAAACTATGTACAAATGTGTGGGGGAAGGGCCACAAAAAGGTGGGGGTGGGTGAGGGGCAGGGGTAAACAAATGGGACAGGAAAGGAGGGGTGTGAGTGTGGGTCCAGGGGGGTAGGGGAAATCAGGGGCATAAGGATGATCAATGGGAACCCCGCTCCCCGCTCCGGCTGCTCTGCCTCTTGTGTCTTCTCCAGTCCCCAAGCCAGTCAATCCTTTGCAGGATCTCAAATGATGCCCGTGCCACATTGAGTATCTCCTGCAGTGCTCCCATATCTCCTGCAGCTGGCGGACACCTAGGAAAAGGGAGCACAGTCAATAGCTGTGAATCCACAGCCCCATACAGCCCACCCACTGTGCATGGCATACGGACATGGGACATGCCTCTGTGATGGTGTGTGACCACCCACAGTGATCATGTCCACAAGACCTGCCCACCCAGGTGCATACAGCCATGTGGACTGCTGCACACACCCACTGGCCAAGTCATGCACAGCACTACCGTGGCTGTTTAGTGACATGGCTATGTGGTGCGAAGGCAGTGGCACAGCCATGTACCCGGTGCATGCATGGACCACCATCAATGCACTCCCAGACATGCAGTGCCACTGGACAGTGCTGACTGTAACAAGTTGCGTGCATGGCAGTGGTGTCAATGGATGGTGGCCATGCCCCACTGCCCACCCTGTTACACAGCATGCAATAGTAATCATGGAGGTATGGCACTCACCATCATCAGGCTGGTCCCTCTGGCACTGTGGACCGTCATCCCTCCTACTGGCCCTGTCGTCCTGCTGGTGCCGCATCTTCCCTGGCCAGACTCCTCTCTTCTGGCCCTGTGGTGCAAACATGGAGGGAGGAACATCAGTACAATCCTGTAGCAAAGTCCCCCTGCCCCCATGTGTGTGCACTCCCACCCAGCCAGACCCACCCACCCCACACCTGATAACACCACCACAGCCAACACGGACGGTCCCTCCCCAATGTTCCAGACACATTCAACTGTGATACCCATATGGAAGATAAAAGTGTGTGGATGTAACACCTACCTGGCCATGGCACCGTGCCCCTCCTGACACGTGCCCACAGGCAAACAAGCAGGTCTGGTTCCCTCCTCCTCAGTTTGCCATACCTGTGGCGGCACTGCTCCGCCATCCGCTCCCTTCCTGTGGCCTCCTCCAGGGTGTCGGCCACCTCCTCCCACACCTGGCTCCTGGACCTGTCCAGGGGTGCCTCCCCAAACAGTGGGCCATAAAGTGGCTCAACAATGGCCACCAGGTTGGCCAGTTCAATTTGAGTCCACTGGGCAGCCCTCCTCCGTGCCATCTCACTTGCTCAGTCGGCTCAAAATGGCACTCTGCAGCATGGCTCCACCACGTGCAGATGCTGCGCGGTACAGCACTGCCATTCCCTATTGTGCTGTCACTGAACAACGTGACAGTGGTGCACCCATGCCTGATGCATGGCACCTAGGGGGCAAAGGTCGGGCACAGGGTCAAGGGTCTGTGGCGCATGGACTGGCAAAGTGCCATTGAAACCCAATGCGTGTAGCGCGATTGGGTGCCTGTGTGCTACCTCCAGTAGCGGCCTACCGCGCTGTTGCCCCCATGCGCCTATGATGCCCCAGTGCCACAGCGCCATATAGGTGAACATCACTGTAGCACCACTGGCACAATGGTGGCCATGCCCTGCATTGCCTCCCACGCACAGCACATCAGCAGCATGGCAGACACCTGCATCAGCAACTCGGGCATGCGCAGTGAGGTGTGTACTGCGCATGCCACAGAACTGCGCCCTTGGCTCAGCACGTTCAACACAATTGCGCAAAGTGCAACAGCGCGATATTCAGTCATCATATGCAAATCAGCTGATCAGCCATTCAATGGCGCAGCACTGCAATTTGCATCCACTTAAAGTTGAGCCTCACCTCATTTGCATGGGTTGCACTATAAAAGTGCGACATTGGGCTGCACTGTCCATAGTCGGTTACTGCAGTCTATTGGTTAGTTGCATGCTGTTTGGGAGTGTGGACTGTGGATTTTGGGATGTGCATGGGACTGCACAGTTACAGGTAACAACTTTCATTCTCACAGGCTAAATAATAACTGAGCTAGTTGTGGGAGAGGAGAAACACAGTGGTGGGAGGAGGAGGAGGCCTAATTTCACCAAAGCCGAGACGGATGCCCTGTTTAGGCCTACCTGGATCAGGAGCTGCTTCTCAGTGGACAGCAGGGAACACCACAGACCCGTGCTGCTGCATGGGAGGAGGTGGCGCATGCAGTGAACCTGCATGGCAGCCACCAGTGCTCCGTGCAGGATTGCAGGAAGAAGATGGGCACATACAGGAGGAGGATAAAGGAGAAGGTGGCTGCCATCAGGGCAGCACGAGCTGCGACAGGTGGGAGACAGCTGGAGGTGCTACACCTGACCCTACAGGAGGAGAGGGTTGCTGGAAGCATGCAGCATTGTGCCATTGAGGGTGTTCCAGGTGGTGGCTTCCAGACGGGTGGTAGCCCGTCACTGCATGGTAGGGCATGGTCTGTCTATTGGGGGGGTTCAGGGTAGGTCACATGCAGTAACGCGACTTTGTTTTCCCTTACAGATCCTGAGCATCTGCATGGGTCAGTGGTGGTGGGCCTATCCACTGAGGACAGTCAGATGGAGAGGGAGGAGGGCCCATCCACCTCCACAGGTATACGCGGCTCAGTGAGACAGTGGGCCCGCCTGGCTGTCCAGACTGATGTTGTTGGAACAGGTGCAGAAGAGGCCCTGCCCATGTCCCAGCATGCCAGCGTCCATGGATGCCAGCATGCTGTGACTCCGGCTGGTGCTGGGTCCGTCACCGATGATGATGTCGCTAACGGCATGGGCAGTGACACGTGTGTGCCACGAGATGGCCACACAGCAGGTAACATCGTGGCCATGGCTGCGGGTGGTGCCACCGTGGAGGCCTGCGTGTCATCACAGTCCCAGCCTGTGCCTTTCAGCACCAGTGGGGCAGCACTGGTGTGTGTACAGGACAGTGGGACTGTTGTGGCCACTGCAGCAGCACCAGTGAGCCCTGGTGAGTGGCAGCCAGAGGGGCAGCATCAGCAGTCGGCCAGTGGGCTTGGGGGTACAGGGTCAGGGGGCGGCGTCTGTGCACTGCCTGTGGACATGCCGAGACATGGTCCTGGAGTGCAGCACCCACCCTCAAGGGGTGCTGGGCATCAGGGCCATGCACACCCTGAGGGACAGGATGCCAAAGAGGCAGATGACATCTTGGATGAGCACACCCACATACTGCAAGCATCAGTCAACCTGCAGATGCGGCTTGCGATGTCAGTGGATGCACTGCGTGCTGCTCTGGAGCAGGCTGAGGAGCATCGCAGCAGAGACACCGCTCTGATCCTGGCAGGGATGGACCGGTTGCGGGAGGATGTGACCGCTGCCATTGACAGGCAGACACAGGCATTCACTGCTGTCATGGCCACAATGGGCACACAGTCATTTGCCCATGCGTCGCAGACACCAAGCAGTGCACTGTCCACCCGCTGTTCCCGGTGTCGTGCGACACCCTCCTTGTTGACACCGGGTTCAGCTGTGGGCATCCCGAGTACGCCTGGCGCAGGCATGTTTGGTGTGCTGCAGATCCCTGCGCGAGTACGGTCACGTTCACACAGTGGAACCCCTGGGTGACCGTTGGTGCCACCCCATGAGGCCAGTGGTCAGTCTGTCAGTGCTGGCTGGTCTTGGCAGGGCCACCCATGCATCTGTGGTGGCCGGGGCACTGTGGCACGTGACTGACCTGTCTCCCAATGTGGCAACTGTCTGGTGCTGCCCTGTGTGCATTGTGTCATTCAGTGGGCATTGCACAGGTGGGTACCCAGCCCTGCACGTGGACACACAGTCCATCTGCACACCCTCCTGGCTGCTGTCCGCAGTTGTGTGTGCATGATGATGCCTGCATTGCGCTGTACAACAATGTACAATGGTGCTCAGCATTTGACACATGCACAAGGACAGGCAGTGGGCGTGGTGGTCTGTGGACATGTGTGTGGCTAGGGGTGGTGTTCTGGGTCAGTGTGCCTCCTACCCTTTGTGCATATCTGGTGTGTTGTGTGTGTGTGTGTGTGTGTGTCCGTCCGTGTGGCATGTTAGACCTCACCCATCCCTGGTTATGTGTGAGGTTCCATGCCCGGCCACTTCCCTTGATGGAATGCACCCCTGGTGTGTGTCCATGCATGTTTGTGGGTTGTGCCTTAGCCACTGTTGGTTGTACATGGCCCCATGACTTAACTGGGTTGGCTGAAGTGCTCTTCCATGATGGTGTCCCGGTGCAGTTGTGCCAGCTGGAGCAGTCAGGGGTCCCATCGGCCAAGGGGGGCTGCCCATCACCATTGTCACCGGTGTCCTCATCATCCCCATCGCTGTCCCCCTATTCGACCTATACGGCTATCCCACATTCATTGGCCATGTTGTGCAGGATGCAACAGGCCAGGAATAGCCAGCAGGCCTTTGAGGGGCTGTACTGTAGGGCACCACAGGAGGTGTCCAGGCAACAGAAACATGCCTTCAGCATCCCGAACACCCGCTCGATGACATTACATGTGGTGGCATGTGCCTCATTGTAGTGTTGCTGCAATGGGGTCACGGGCCGCCGGCAGGGTGTGAGCAGCCAGGGACGGAGTGGGTATCCACTGTCACCTGTGTGTAGAGGGTGGAGGTTAGTTTGGTGATCAGCATCACCCTGCCCCAGGCCATGTAGGCCACTACCCATGTCTCCTCTGACCATGCCCCCCCAGGCCTTATGATTGTCCATGTGGTTTGCATACACCCACTAGGTGGCCAGTGGGGATATCCCCACTCTTGAATCTGTGGCACAGTGCTGACTGGTGCCAGATGAAGGCATCATGTGCTCCCCCAAGGTGCGTGCACAGACATTGATTATGCGCCCCCTGGCATCGCACACCATCTGGCAGTTGATGCTGGCATAGCCCTTGCGATTGATATATGCAGCCCCCTCGGGGCCAGGTGGTGTGCGGATGGCCACATGGGTGCAGTCTATTGCCCCTAGCACGCCAGGCATATGTGCTACCCTGTGGAACTCCTGTATGTTTGCTGTGTGCTCTGCCGGTGCACTGGGGAAATGGACGTACTCTGCAGAATGTGGCAGCAGTGCGCTGAGGAATTGGGTGAGGTGGCATGACATGGCCGACTGGGTTATGCCTGTGGTGTCCCCAGTTGGTCTCTGGAAGGTACCCGTGGTGAGCAAGCACATGCAAGCTGTCAGTTTCGTCTCCACTGACAGGGCATGGCTCCGTCATGTGGGTGCCTGCATCACATCATTGCACAGCTCACAGAGCCACCTCAGAATTGCCCAATTCAGGCAGTACTGGCCCACAATCTCAGTATCACTGTACAGCTCGAAGCTGGTGCAGGCTAGGTACCTGCCTAGGGCATACCGCTGATGGGCCCTTCCACGGCCATGCCCCCCTGCTGCCCGCCTTCTCACCCCCCTCCTTACGGCCTCCATCTGGATGGTGGCACTGGCCATGTCCCTGGCTTGTGTTCACCACCCCTGGCAGCTGTTTCTGTATTCCCCCCACTGTCCTGGCTGCTACTTCCCCTGCACTGGGAACACCTGCCTGTGCTGGCCTCACTGCTGTGTGGTGTACTTCCCCCTTCTGCACTGTGGCTCCCCACACCTTTCCCTGTGCCTGTTGATTCCAGGTACCCTTTCCTGCCTGCCCTGTGTGTCCTCTGCCCTCTGTTTCCTGCTAGACTTTTGCCTCATGTGCTCTCTAGCGCTTTTGCGCCTCCTTACTCCCTTTATTTTGGCTCATTTCCGCTATGGCGCAACTTCCACTGGCTCCCCTATTGCGCATGACACATGTTGTTGAATATCGCACTGTGCCATTTATGCATGGTTCCTCCCCCTTCAGTTGCGCATGCATTCATTATCATTGTGCTGTTGCTCAGCGTGATTTGGGGGGCACAACTGCCTCCTGCTGAATATCACAGAATGGCACATTTTCAGACTTGAGCATGCACAACCCTATTGCGCATGGCTCAAGTCTTTTGAATATTTGGGCCTGTGTATTTTTTGTTCTCACCTATGGTCTAGACGGTGTGGGACTTTTTCATGAAATTTTCAGGGTTAAAGGGATTTGTGCCAAGGGTGTGTCTTTTGAAGGTTTCCTGAAAAAATTATTAAACAGTTTCAGAGTTATAAGGACTTTTGTGTTAACTGAAAAAAGTGGTTAAAAAAAGAACTATTGTGAACGGTTAAAAAAACTATTGTGACTGCTTATTTTCATGATTTATTTATTGTTGAGGAAATACAGATTGTGTGGGGGAAAAGATTGTTTTGGCAAAAATACCAGTCAAGATGGCTTCCTTTGCTGCTTAGGGGGTTGGAGTGGGGAGTTAAACTTACAAACATTGAAAATACATAAGAATTATTCTTTTCAAAAACAAACACCATAATCCACCTAAACTGGGCCTGTTAAGCTAGAGTCTGGTATTTTTTTTTAAACTGACAGAAATACTTTTTCTGGGCACTCCAAAATCCATGGTGTTCAGCTTAGTGAGATGAGCCATTGATCCATGTTTTCTGTATGGGAACAGCGGGACGTTCTTGAGTTCTTTGTCTGCAGCTGGAAGTTGTGCTATGAGCTACACTGAGAGCAGTGAGCTGCCGACTCCCTGTTCTGTCTGTCTGTCTCTACCTGTCTGTCTGTCTGTCTATCTATCTATCTGTCTAATTATTTAAGTGGAGTGGGATGTCCACCGCCAATATCGTTTCTTTCTTTCCCCTTCCCTCCAGGTCGCCCACCCACCCATCCTTCCTAGTATTTATATATGTATTTTATCATTTTTATTTAATATAAGTGGACTGGAGTTACCCCCCCCAGCACTGCTTCTCTTGACTACCCCTCCCAAAAAGGTCAACTGCTCCCATTTCACACAATGTAACCTGACACTGGGGTGCCCAATCACCATTGTGGAAATGTAACCTAAAATAAAGAAAGTCATCCCTCAATTTTTTTATACCTGTAAAAATAGAAAATGGTCCCTCACTGATCTGCTCCTCACACCCCCACCAACCCCAACCCTGCCCTCTCACTCAGCACCCAGCACCCCACATCCTCCACACACCTTCATTCACCTGAACATGCCCCATAGGCTAGATCCACTCTTTGATTGAAGACACATCTTTCTGCCAGACAGGTAACTGTGATATGAGGAACTAAGGTAAGAGCATTTCAATGTATTTCAATGGTGTTTTGAACTTTCATGCATAACTTTGTCAATTTTGCATTTTTTCACCCCAAGTAGTACAAGTAAATTTTTTAATTAGAATCTGAAATCCCAGGCATGCAGACCAATGGCACACTATTGAGCATGTGCGGGATCTTTGTACATGCCTCTCGAGTGCATGCCCAGGATTTCAACTTTGATTTAAAAAAGTAACTTGTACTACTTGCTGTGCTTGGTTTGTCATTGGAGATATCAGCAGCATTTTATTACAACATAAAGGACGGGATTATTATGTTTTTACTGCTGGTATGCCAAAAAAAAAAATCACACTTCATGACCACACTCTTGGCAGACCCACGTTCCTGACCTGGATGTGCTTCCAGGATGCGGGTCAGTTTATGTCGGGCCGCCTGAAAGGAAGTGCAGCCAAAAATGCAAAAAAAATGGTAAAAAGGCTTTTGTTTCTTACATATAGGGGCCTTCTACAGTGAATCTTTAATAGGTGTGTGCCAGGAGACTCATTTTTCACATCTAGCTAAAAGCGAAGGGCAAAGCTGACAGTGTCTCTTTAACATTTAGGGCAATATAAACAAAGGATAAAAAATAAAAAAAATTAAAAATACAAATTCCCATAGGATAACATTGGACTTTTAATAAGCCATACAACAAAGGAAAGAAAATGCTGTTTTGGCAGAAATGGAAACACAGAGTCGCCAGGGTCCTGTGCTTTCACAGCAACATACATGAATGCATCTATGGAGGGATGTAAGTGCAGGGCCAGAAGGCCCCAGAGGGCCCTGCATTCCCACAGGCAAATGATGGTACAATTATACTATCTGAAAAAGTAAGGAAATTAATTGCAAAATTCTTCATTAATGCACTAGTTAGGGTTGAACTAACAAAAATAGGGACATGTGGCATTAGGATTCCCCACCCTAATGCCCCACCCCCATGCTGTAGGGCAACAACAGAGAAAAACATTACTGACATCTGCTGCATCTTCATGAATCAGGCATGAGGTGCCATGGGTTTATCAACCCTAACGCTCACCCCATTCTCATATACTGTACACATCTCATTCCCTGATGGAATGGGGTGAGTGTTAGGTTTGACAATCCCAAGGCACACCCCACACCTGATTTGTGAAGATGCCGAAGACGTCAAATAGTATTGTTTTTTCCTGTTGCAGCCTGCAGTTTGGGGGTGGGGCATTAGGGTTTGGAACCCAAATGCCATATTTCCCTACTTTTGCTTTCTTTTACTTTTGTTTAACCTAATCTAGTGCATTAACAACTTTTTTTTTGCAATAAATATCTAATCCATATCTATATCTAGCTATATCTATCTATCTATCTATCTATCTATCTATCTATCTATCTATCTATCTATCTATCTATCTTTCTATCTATCTATTGCTAAACTCTGTGGTACAGATCTTGACACAAGTGGGTATGCTTTGTGGTCCTGTTCTACTGAGCAGACTTCGGGGCTTAGCTTTGCAACCCAGCTGGAGAAGGTGATGGGTGGATGCTGCTTTTATGCTACCCCCCAGCAAGGGAATGCAAGTTGTAGGGCTGTCTGCACAGACCCAGGTATCATATACTGAAGTCAACTGTCCTTATTTACGCATTACACATTTGTCTCTTTAGAAGGACTGAATGTGAAAAGAGTTGTCTTCATTATATGGCTCCCAGTCCTCTGTGGGCAGTCCTACAGCTTGCAATCCCTGGCTGGAGGGGATGGGCTAGGCCCTGCAGTTCTGTAGGAAGACAAAGTCTTCCCATTGCACAGGGCCCACCTGTGTGCCTGCACCTGTTCAGCCAGGTGCCAAATGGACTTGCGTGAATCACGATATGATTCTACTATCTCAAAAAGTATGGAAATGCTTTGCAAAAATCTTCAGTATTGCACCAGTTAGGGTACTTTAACACCATAAAAGTAGAGAAATGTGGTATTAGGGTTTCTAACCCTAACTCTTTACTCCCACCCTCCAAGCAGCATAAGGAAACAAAAAAACAGTAAGATGTTGGGTCTCCAGAGTCTTGGCAAATCAGTGGTGGGGTCTTCCTTCGGGTTCTCAACCCTAATGATCACGCTGTTCCTTGAGTAATGTCACACATGATCGCTTGTGTTGGCAACATGTAGTCAGACATACATCTCTACCTTTAAAGAGTGCATCACTATGAGGCACTGGTTTGGAATTGTATCTTGTGCTTCTGACTGGATGGTATGGGCTGGGGTGAGGGATGAGCATTATGATTGAGAGTCCCAAGGAAGACCCCACCACTGATTCACCAAGACTCTGGAGACCCAAAACCCTGACTTTTTTTAATTCTTTTTGCTGCTTGGGTTGGTGGGAAATTAAGGTTGGAAACCTTATTGCCACATTTCCTTACTTTTGTTAAATTTAGTTACCCTAATTGGCATATTAATAAAGTTTTTTTAAAGAATATATATAATACATGTTGTACAGGCATGGTCAAACCTGTATATTTGGGTTGAGTAAGCACTGTAGTGTTAAACTGCAATTTTTGCACCTAAGTTTGCCCCCATTCAACCAATTTATAAAAATTTGCAAAGCACAACACTGGTGTCAGGATCTCTGCATCCTCAAAATTTCATGGCAATCGGCTGAATGGCAGCAATGTTACAAAGGTGAAAGAAAACACAAATCACCAAAATTCAGGCATTTTTCTGAACCATAATTAAAATACTAGGAGGATCTGAAACCTAAAACTTGCAGGTTTCATAGAGTTTCTTCCATGGTAAGGATTTTTGTGTTTTTTATGGCCCAAATGTAAGTACTTTTTAATTTATTTAAGGAAAACTGTTCTGTTGCTGAGCATGTACGGTTTTAAAAAAGCAGTGTTCTAAAGATAATTGAATTTTCGTGAAACATGAAGTCATGTTGCTGTCATATGAGACTGTCATAAATAAATAGAATCATAGAAGCACAGAAGTTGATGGCAGATAAGGACTGCAAGGCCCATCCAGTCTGTCCATTTCTTTTTTCTACCTTATGAATGTGCCATCAGCCTTTGCTCTGTCAATGGTCTATCTATTCATACTCATCTGTATTGCTCCCTTATGCCTATCCCATGCCTGTTTGAAGCTCTGCACTGTATTCATATCCAACACTTCCTGAGGTAGACTGCTCCATGCATCCACCACCCTTTATGTGAAAAAGAACTTCCTCACATTACCCCTTAATCAGCCTTCCTCTTATCCCATGCTGTGTCCACTTGTCCTGCTATTTCTCTTATATTGAAACATGTTAGACTCTTTCACCTTGTTAATACCCTTAAGGTGTTTGAATGTTTCAGTCATATCACCTGTCTCCCTCCTTTGCTCTAGGGTATACATATTGAGCTCCATTAATCTGTCCTCATATGTTTTCTGATGCAGTCCCTGCACCATTGTGGTTGTACGTCTCTGGACTGCCTCAATTTGGTTAATATCCTTGTGAAGGTGAGGCCTCCAGTACTGCATGCAGTACTCCAGATGGGGCCTAACCAGTGTTTTGTAAAGAGGAATTATTACCTCCCTCTTCCAACTTGTGATATCCCTACTAATGCACCCCAACATCCCTCTAGCCTTACCTACTGCTTTAGTGGTCTGCTTGAATGATTTCAGGTCATCTGTGATGATGATGATGATGCCCAAGTCTCTTTCTTCCTTTGTGACTGCCAGCAACTCCCCTCCCAGCCTATAGGTTGTGTCAGGGTTTCTCTCCCCTTTGTACATGATCTTGCACTTTTTTGCGTTAAACCCCAGTTGCCACTCATCCGACAATTTTGCCAGTTTATCCAGATCTCTTTTCATTTTTTACACTCCATCTGGATCATCTACTCTGTTGCAGATCTTGATGTCATCTACAAACAGACAAACCTGACCCTCCAGTCCATCTGCAATGTCACTGATGAAGATATTGAAGAGGACTGGCCCCAGAACTGATCCCTGAGGTACCCCACTTGTGACTTGCATCTCTTCTGACTGTATACCGCTTAACACCACTCTCTGTTTTCTGACAATCAACCAGTTTGCCACCCAGTTGACCAACTTCTGACCCACCCTGAGCCTAACCAGCTTATTAATCAATCTTCCATGTGGAACAATTTTGAAAGCTTTGCTGAAGTCAACATAAGCAACATCAACTGCTCCCCCTTGGTCCCCCACTCTGGTTACCCAGTCAAAGAAATCTATGAGATTAGTTTGACCAGACCTCCCTTTTATAAATCCATGCTGTCTTGGATCCTGTGCTCCTATGGATTCCCGGTGTTATGCTATCCTTTCCTTAAGGAGTGCCTCCATAATCTTGCCAACTACTGAGTTAAGACTGAATGGTCTGTAGTTCCCTGCCTCCTCCCTGCTACCACTCTTGTGGTGCGGGATCACATGAGCCCTTCTCCAGTCTTCTGGGACCTCTCCTGTGCTCAGAGACTCACTAAACAGTTCTGATAAAGGCTCTGCTAGTTCCAGCCTTAGCTCCTTTAGTACCCTGGGATGTATGCCATCAGGACCCATTGCCTTGTCCACCCTGAGCTTGTCAAGCTCTTGTAGGACCCTTTCTTTTGTGAAAGGACTAGTGCACACCTCCCTCCCCCCCGGTCCATGGTGCTGAGCTATGGGCCCTGCCATACCTGCTGTTCAGTAAATACTGAGCAGAAGTATCTATTTAGGATAGGTGCTTTTACATGGTCCTTCTCCTCACATGCCCCCTTATCCCCTTTGATCTTAGCAATACCGGCTGTGGACTTTCTCTTTTCACTAATGTATCTATAGAAAGTTTTCTCACCTTCTTTTACTGTTCGTACTGGTGTTTCCTCAGTTTGGGCATTTTCCAGCCTTACTGTCTTCCCTGCTTCCCTTAGGGAAGTTTGGTAAGCCTCCCAATCTACATCCCGCTACGTTCCCTTATTTTTCCTGAAGGCCAGCCTTTTGGCTCTGACCTTTTCTGCTACTGTTTTTGAGAACCAAAGTGGTGTCCTTCTTCTTTTGCACTTCCTTTTCTCTCTAACACAATTGGATGTTGCTTCAAGTATTGCATCCTTAATGCTTGCCCACTGCCCAATCCCTGCTGTGTCATTTTTCAACCCCTGCTGAGTGTTTTCTCCCACCATTAGCTGCATATGTGGCTTTATTCATTTTAACTGGACACTGGGTGGCATAAATCACAGGTGCCATTTTATATGTTTGTTTTGTATAATCTGACACTGGGATGCCCACCTCTGGTGTCGGTTTGGTGTTCCCTCCCATCCATACATCCTCCAATCCTGTTACCTGAACTTTCTGAAATCAGGGACCCAATCCCCAATATCAGCATTCACAAGGCCCCATCCAGCAGTGTCTGACACTTAAGTGCCCACCTCCGGTGTTCCAAAGTAGCATACCGACACATTGGGAGACCAGTCCACAGTTCCAGAAATAATCATTTCTGTTCCTGCAAGAAAGAAAACCATCCCATGACACCTGTTTTTTTTAAGCTGAAACAAAGAAAATGGTCTCTCATCATCACTGCCATCCCACTCCCTCCATCCTGACCCTCCCAGTCAGCACCCAGCACTGCACAACCCCCCTTACTCATTACTTAACAAGCTGAGATCCAACATCATAATTCTCTCTGGACCGGAGACACAGCTTCACTTTTCCGACCGAACTGGGAACTGAGAAAAACAGGCAACTGTTGTATAATGTATTTCAGTGGTGTTTTGAACTTATCGTTATAACTGGATCATTTTTAGAAACTTCTTCACCAAATTTTCAACATAACTTTTTTGGGAACCCATCTCAATAACAGTTGCAGAGGAACTATATTAATTAGGCCCAGAAAGTGATTTTGTGGTTGCTGCCAGAAATTACCTTTCGGGCCTTATTAAGACAATTTTATCACCAGTGTTCATGTGGAGGGTTCTCAGAAAGGCCATATTAAAACTTTGGTAAAAAATATGTAACAATGACCAATTTATGAGGGTACATTGAAAATGTTCCACACACACTCATACCTTGGGTCATTTTCAATATTTTGACACCAAAATTTCGTCATAGCCATTTTTTCACACCTCCTCATGAACATTATAGCTGTCATTTTTCACATCCTGGCTGAAACACATTTTCGTACCTGTGGCACAAAATGACATTTGGCAGGGATTTGAAAATGTTCACATACCGGGTACATTAGTAGGGGACATAAGAAGACTATGTTGAAAGTTTGGGGTCAAAATATAAAAAAAAACAAAGTTATTGAAGTAAGTTGTAATTTTTCTATGCAAGCTCATAACTTTGGTAATTGTCAATATTTAAAACCCTAAATTTTTGGCATAGCCATTTTGTCACACAACTTCATGAACATGACAGCTGTTGTATTTCAAATCCTGGCTACATTTGATTTCATACTGTTGATGCAAAATTATGTTCTGTCCAGTACAACATTAAATGACACCTGTCATGTTCAGGAGGGGCCAAAAAAAGACTCTGTTGCAATTTTGGGGTCAGAATGTCACAATAAAATGTGATGTAATGTTGTTTGCAGGGATGTCCACTGGCTCAGTGGGTACCATGTTGCCTTCCTGTGCCAGTGATCTGAGTTTGGGTGTGAACTCAGTAAATCAGTTTAATGGGCCAAGGCTAGTGTGGAAGATGCTGCAGTGTACAGCCCAAGTCCCGGCCTGGATAGGAATAATGCAGTGTTTTGGCACAGACACAACACCCTGTGGTGGGCTGGGAAGCCTTCCCTCACAAAGTATTGAGATGCATGTCGAGGCCTGATGGGCCCATGCACTGGATTAGGACTGTCTCCAATATTGTCTTTATTTTATTTTGCACAGGTCCTGAAGGGACTTGTACAAATGAGGATACAACTACCCTATTAGAAAAAGAAGGGAAATTAATTGTAAAAAAACCAAAAGTGCTTTAATGAGATTGCGGTTGAAGAATGCAAAGAGCACAAAACATTAGTGTTTTGGGTCTCTGGAGAATTGGTGAATCGGTGGTGGGGTCTTCATTGATGTTGTAATCCCTAATGCCCTCCTGTTCCCCTGAACAAACAAGGTCAGATGTGATCTCTTTTCTACATGCAGGGCCCAGCAAAGTAGAAAGATAAAACAGATTCTGTTACCAACACATGGCAGCCATACTTTTCTACCTTTGAAGACTGTATCACTATGAGGCACTGGAGTGGCACTGTATCTTGTGATTCAGACAGGAGGCAACAAGCTGGGAGGAGGGGAGGGCATTAGGGTTGACAACACCAAGGAAGAGCCCACCACTGATCTGGCAATACTCCAGAGACCCAAACCCCTAATATTTTTTCTGTTCCCTTCTTTGTGTGCTTTGCATTCTTCAACCCTAATGCTTGCATTAATACATTTTTTGTAATTCTGTCTGTCTGTCTGTCTGTCTGTCTGTCTATCTATCTATCTATCTATCTATCTATCTATCTATCTATCTATCTATCTTCTTTGCAAATGCTGCATTAATACACCAGTTAGGGTAACTTAACACCAGAAAAGTAGGGAAATGTGATGTTAGGGTTTTCAACCTTTACACCCCAAGCAGAAAAAGGAAAACACATTAATGTTTTGGGTTTCCAGAGTCTTGGTGAATCAGTAGTGGGGTCTTCTTTGGGGGTTGTCAACTCTAATGCCCACCCCATTCTGTCAGCAAACATCACACAAGATCTCTTTTCTTCATGCAGGGCCACAGAGGGGAGAAGTGAGTATTAGAGTTGCAAACCCCAAAGGAAGACCCCACCACTGATTCACCAAGACTCTGGATACCCAAAACTCTAATGTTTATTTTTTCCTTTTGTTGCTTGGAAGGTGAGGGATTAGGGTTAGAAACCCTAACCCCCATTTCCCTTCTTTTGTGGTGTTAAGTTACCCTAACTGGTGCATTAATGCAGTTTTTTGAAAAGAATTTCCTTACTTTTTGAGATACTGTAATCCTATCCTCATTTCCCTGTAGGAGCACAAGGCCCTCTCCACCCTGCAATCCCATCGCTCCATAAATGCGTACATGTATGTTGCTGCGGAAGTGCAGGGCTCTTTCAGCCAAAAGACCAACCAGATTGTCAACATATCCTTGTTATTACCCCCACCTCATGAACACTGTGCCAAGAATTTCCAAATCCCAGTCGAAATGTCATTCTACATCACCGAAACATCATTCTGCACTACAGGTACAAAAACACATTTTGGCCAGGATTTGGAAAATGACAGCTGTCATGTTCATGAGGTGGTATAAAAAAATGACTATGTTAACAATCTGGGGTAAAAATGTTTAAAATTACCAAAGTTATGAGTGAGCATAGTAAAACTGCAATGCATGTTCATAACTTTGCCATTTTTACATATTTTGACCCCAAATTTTCAACATAGCCTTCGTATAACCCCACCTCATAAAGAAGGGCAGTGGAAATTGTCTAATCCCACCCAAAAGATGATTTCACCAACTGAACAAGAAATTACCTTTTGGGCAGTATCTGCAGAATTCCACAGACATTGTTTGCGAGGCAGGGTCCCCAAAAGGCCATGCTGAAATTCTGGTGTCAAAATATGCAAAAATGGCTAAGTTATGTACCAAAGTTGAAACCCCTTTTGAAATACATTGAACTGCACTTGCCTTAGTTTCTCATATAGCAGTCAGCATTTCTAGGATGGCAATCAGAGGGCGGGGTGCCATTAGACACTAGGGCAACATTACATATTGAAAGGAACTGAAAGCAGAATGCCACTAGACACCAGGGAAATGGTGGTGCACTGCTCTCACTGCAGCCCGCAGCATGAGTTCCAGCTGTAGCTGCAGAAGTCAAGAAATTCCCACTGTTCTCATAGAGAGAATGCAGGTCAGTGGCTCCTCTCAGTAAGCTGGGCACCCTGGAATTTTGGGGTGCCCAGAAAATGTAGTTATGGCAACTTTTAAAACAAACAAACACAAGAATTTAGCTGAATGGGACCCGTTTAGCTAGGTTCAAGTGTTTGTTTATAAATACATAATTGAATTATGCTTTTGTTGTTTCTAAGTGAAAACAGTGAAAAGAAAATGGTGGTCATCTCAAGTTTTTCTCAATCTGTTTTTCATCATTCATGATTGGTTTTTCTCTACACACAAACAGTAAATTACTACCGGTTAACACTTTTGAACATTTTTTTTTATCAATTGTACTTTTTTGGTTTTACTGGCTAGTCTTGACGTTATCCCAACAATTGTTATAATTCAAAAATGGTATGATATTTTTTCCACTAAATTATCCAAAGGCACACCTTTGGCACAGATCCCATCATCCCTAAACATTTCATGAAAAAAATTTATTTGTCTGGGTTGTAGATGAACAAAAAACCTCATGTTAAATAATGGGGAAAAAGTGGTTCTTTTCTGTTTTTTAGCACTCCACATCTCAAAAAACATACAAGATGCCACCACAAAACTTTTCACATTTTGAGACTCTGAAAGCCTGACCATGCTTGCCAAATTTTGGGCTATTTGGTCAATGTATATCAAAGTTATTAAAGTGCAAAAATTGAGGGTTACCATTGAACTGCTGATTCAACCCTAACTATAGGGCACTGTTGTCAACCCTAAAGCTCACCCCATTGTATAGACTCCTGAAGCATAGACACCTGTGTCCATCACATCTGAGCTTTCTGGCTATTACAGTGGGACAAGATTTCGAGTTGATAACCCCAAGGAAGACTCCACCCCTGATTTGCTTAAGGGGAAATCCTAAAATCACATTTTCCTACTCTTTTCACTGTAGTCTTAATCCTAAATTGAGCATTAACAGAGTTTTTGCAAAGAATTTCCCTACTTTTTTGAGATAGTATTAAAGGCCCTGTGCACCCATCCCTCTTTAGATGCATGCATTAAAACAGGAACAACATTGTCAGCATAGCCTTCTTATTGGCCCACCACTTGAATCTAGTAATGAAAATTTTGTAATCCCCACAGAAATGTGATTCAGCACCACTGCAACACCATTTCACTCCACAGATGTGAAAACACAGTTTGGA
The DNA here is from genome assembly GCA_016271365.2 of Neoceratodus forsteri. Classification (NCBI taxonomy): domain Eukaryota; kingdom Metazoa; phylum Chordata; order Ceratodontiformes; family Ceratodontidae; genus Neoceratodus; species Neoceratodus forsteri. The sequence continues at coordinate 48,569,259 of CM057454.1, read as the reverse complement.
TAGGGTTTGATAAATGGCAGCTATCACATTCATGAGGTGGTGTACAAAGATGGTTATGTTGAAAATTTAGTGTCAAAATATTTAAAATTGCCAAAGTTATGAACAAGTGTAGCAAAATTTCAATGTATGCACCTTATGTTGCCATTGTTACATATTTTTATGCCAAATTTTCAACATACCCTTCTTATGATTCCACCTCATGAACAAGTGTGGTGAAAATTTCCAAATCTGGAATGAAAGGTGATTTTGCCAACCAACTGCAAAATCACCTTTCAGGCACATTTGCCTAATGCCACTGACATTGTTCATGAGGTGCGACCACAAAAAAGCCATGTTGAAAATTCAGTGTAGAAATATGCAAAAATGGCAAAGTTATGTATAAAAGTTGAAAACCCAATTGAAATACTTTGAACTGCATTTACTTTTCTATCTCATACAGCAGTCAGAGTTTCCAGCAGGAAAACATGTCTTCAATTGGAAAGTGGATCTTCACCCTGGGACCTGTTCAGGTGAGTGAGGGGCTGTGGGGGAGTGCACGGTGGTGGGTGCTGAGTGGAAGGTTGGTGTGTGGGGGTGGATAGGTTAGGGACCATTTCTTTTTTATGAGTTAAAAAAGACAACAAAGGAATGTTTTCTTTATTTCAGACAGCAGGGTGATCAGAGGGATGAGATACCACTAGACACCTGGGAAAGATAAAACTCAATGGGGATGATGATCAGGGATGGTGGGGGTGCAGAAGACACCAGTGAAAGATTCAAATATACAAGGATGGTGATCAGAGGGGTGGGGAGTGCCACTAGACACCAGGGAAACAGTAGAACATATGGGGAAGACAATCTTAGGGTGTGGGTGCCACTAGACACCAGGAAACCATTACAATTGAGGGAATTGTGATCAAAGGTGTGGTGGGGTGCCACTAGATACCAGGGAAAAATTACTGAGTACAGAGACAGCAACTGGAGGATTGGGGGTGCCACTAGACACCAGGGAAACATTGTAAGATATGGAGAGGGCAATCGGAGGGTGGGGGGGGTACCACTGGACACCATGGAAAAATACAGAGTTATGACTTGAGATCCTTTTCTGTATGGCTGAATTCTTTTTTCATTTGACCGTAGGGAAAAAAACAGAAGCGAGTAATGAAAAAGGCTGAAGAAAAACACACACATTTGGGGGGTCATTTTTACACAAACTAAGTGCAGAATCCATCTAAAGATGTCCTGATGAGCAAGATACATATATTGGTCTCACTGCACCATGTCATTTTTGTGGGTTTGGGAAATTTGTTTTTTTAAAACTGAAAACAAGATGGCAGCATATGAAAAAATAATTGTTTTCGCATGAAAGAGGACTCACCATGACACAAATCTTGTTTCATTCTCTGTAGCTTACTTAAAAGTACCTACTGAGCATACTCAGAACAGAAATTTGAAAAATCTATAACATTTGAATGGATTAATATTTTTTTCTCCAAACTAATGAATATCTGCAGACCAAATCCTTCCTGCCTTGATAATTTCAGACCAAATTTCCACACTGTCTAGGTTCTAAAGGTGGACAAAGAAAAAGCAAAAAACCCTGAAAAGTCACTTTTCTCACAATCCAGTTCTTGGAATCTGTACATCCATTTGGAACAAAAGTTGGAACGTCAAGAGAGCTACTCGACAGGACTCTGCATGCAAAACTTTGTGCAATTCAGTTGCATGGGGGCAATGCTATAAAGGTGGAAAATTTGGGGGTTAACATTAAACACACTACTCAACCCCATAGGAGGCTCATTAGGTTAGTAAAGCCACTTGCCGTCTGGGCTCATGGCTGTATAGCACTAATTAATCCCTCAATGGGTATACATCCTTGTATACCACCTTTACCCATTATATATATATATATATATATATATATATATATATAATAGTGGCACAATAGTGCCACTATAGTTAGGGTTGAGTATCCCATTTAAGGTTAAGGTGTGAAATTTAGCAGCTTAATAACTTTGCCACCATATGACAGATTTGCCTGAAATTTTGCATGAATGGAGTGGTACCATTGAGCTCTGGATCGGGCAAGTTTCGTACCGGTCGAATATACAGTTGCAGAGCTATAAAGTGCCATAGATAGTCATATTAAGCTTTTTTGTGCATTTTTTGCTCATGTTTACAGGTTGCATGGTTTGTGCGACTGGTCCAAAAACTTCAGGGAACATGCAGCTGGGGTCCCCAATGTGCCTTTCAAAGATTTCATGAAAAAATATTAAACGGTTCAAAAGTTATTCAAAAAACAATTTTCCCATTATAGTCAATGGGAAAAGTTAACAAAAAGTTTGACAGTGTCGCAAATGCAGTTTTTAGTGTCGCAAATGACCCCTGTAGTGTCGCAAATCCACCATTTTGTTTTCAGTTACTGGTCACAGACATGCTTAGCATTTAAATTTGGGACTCTCTAGGACACAATTCTTTTTGTGTTCACCTAGTCAAGACCTGAGGATGCTAGCCATGTCTTTTTTGGGGGTTAAACAACCCAGAAATATGTTTTTAAAATTTTTGTAAACTGTAGTGTCACAAAGTAGTGTCGTACTTGCGACACTTTCATGATTGATTTGCGAAAGTGTCACAAATCACGACACTACTTTGCGACACTATGCCCAAAATAACAGGAATTCTTTGTCACACTGCTGCAAAACAACGGTTTGGTCTTTTGGGCTGAAATTTGGAGGGAAGAAAGCCAATATCACACAGATGTACCTTTTGGTAGTGGTGACAAAATATTAGAGGGCTGCAAAGTTACTGCACTCCAAAGTTGACTATTTTTCCCATAGGCTAACATTACGGTGTCTGCCATTCCTTTCGGGGCCCGTATCCCGAAAACACTTGGAGAAACAATCTTTTTTCATTGGAAAAATGCTTAGCCCCCCCACTAGTGGGCTACAACCAAAACTAGCCAGGGAAGTAATAAATAATATGAAATTTAAATTTTTTTCCTAAGTCATACAGTTCCTGAGATATAAGCAATTTAGTATTCCAAGTGTTCATTTGCTGCTCCAAGGGCCATTATTGTGCATACATTCTTTGTATTCACTGTGCTTCTGAATGCACTTTTTGGGGACAAACAGTGGGTGCATTTACGTTGCTGTTACAGTTATGGTTTCCTCTTGCATTTCCATCCATGACCATTTGCGTTAGCGTCTCCATTTATATCGCCGTGCACATTACCCTTTGCATTTGCACTTCTGTTTGCAATACTGTCACATTTCTTTTGCACCTTTGGTTAATTCTACTCTCAACATATTTGTAAGGACTGATGCATGATGATCATGGCTATAACCTGCTCACACACCTGAAACTACTCTGTAACTCAAGTCTTTCTTTGTATGAAAATATGTATTGTTAGCCCGGGTCACCCCTGAAAAAGGGACCTTCGGGGCTCAGTGGGCCTACCCGGTCACCAAATTTTAAATAAATAAATAAATATTTGCATTTCCATTACTGTTTTTTTTTTTCATTTCTGTTTCCCTTTGCATCACCATGTGCATTGCTGTTTGCGTTTGTGTATGCGCTACCATTTGCATTTTATTTCCTTTGGTGACATCGTTGCTGCTACCGTGTTTGCATTTCCAATTGCATTACCATGACCGTGCGCGTAACGATTTGCATTTGCTTACGCACTTGTTTCTGCTTTCTTTTCTGTTACTGTTCCCTTTGGCATCCTCCTTGCTGTTACCATAACTGTTTCTGTTTCCAATTGCGTTACCATTACCGAAGGGCCCCATGCCCGCACCACCACATTCCTTACATTATTTATACTGCACATTCTCAAAAAGAAGGGAAATTCATATCAAGAAACTCCATTTAATGCATCAGTTAGGGTTGTACCACAGCAACAAACGTGAGGAAATTCAATGTTAGGGTTCCCAACCCTTGCACACCAAGCCCACCCTGCACCCACCAACATGCATTGATGTGTGCGTTGGGGTCATCGGTCCTAACTCTCACCACATTCTCCTGCACTGCACCACCTCAGCCTGTTTATACATGAAATGGGGTGAGAGGACCGATGACCCCAACACACTTCCCGATGCCTGTTGGTGGGGGTGGGTGGTGGGATGCAAGGGTGGGAACCTAACATCAAATTTCATATTTGTCACTGTGGAACAACCCTAACTGATTCATTAAGCTATGTTTTTGACATGAATATATATATATATATATATATATATATATATATATATATATATATATATATATTAGAGGCAAAAAAACTCCATTTAATGCATTAGTTAGGGTTGTTCCACAGTGACAAAAGTGAGGAAATTCGGTGTTAGGGGTTGAAAACCCCCTTGGACCCCGCCCACTCCCCAACCAGCATTGGGGTGCGCATTGGGGTCGACAGCCGTAACTCTCACCCCATCACATGTGTAAAGCAGCAGAAGTATAGGAGAAAGGGGTGAGAGTTAGGACTGATGACTGTCAACCCAATGCCGGTTTGGGGGTGGGCGGGGGGTCAAGGGGTTTTCAACCCTAACGAATTTCCTCACTTTTGTCATTGTGGAACAACCCTAACTAATGCATTAAATGGAGTTTTTTGCCTCTAATTTCCCTTCTTTTTGAGAATGATAACGAGAAATAGTGAAGGTAATGCAGCGGCGGAGGTCCCCATGCTCCCGACACGTGATGTCTTGAGGCATAGTAACAGGAACAGCAACGCAAATAGAAGCACTAACAGGGGTGCACATGGTAATGCAAGCGCGAATAAGAACAGAAAGGGTAACGCACACGGTGGTGTAGACGGGAACGGTCTGCCACGTAATGCGTTGTCACATAGTAACATGGTGCCTGCAAACGGAAATGTCAATGGGCATGGTGATGCAAAGTGAAGCAGAAAGAGAAACTACTGTAGACAAAAAATGGCAAAAAATAACAGAAACGCAAGTGCAAAGGAAAACGCAAAGGATAATGCACATGGTGGCGTAGACGTCAATGGTAAGTGAAACGGGTACAGAACCGCAAGCTGAAAGGGCAATGGTAACAGTAATGTAAGTGCACAGGCAGGTTTTCCCCAAAACCTGCATAGAGAAAGACAGTGAGTACAAAGAATGTATGCATAATAATGGGTATCGGAGCAGAAAATGAGGACTTGGAATACTAAATAGGTTATATCTCAGGAACCGTACGACGTAGAAAAGAAATTAAAAGTCATATGATTTACGACTGTCCTGGCTAGTTTTTTTACTTAGCTCCCTTGAGAGGGCTAAGTATTTTCCCAACTAAAAGTCCGTATCTAGCACCGTTTCCGAGATACGGGCCCTGAAAGCGCAGCGAACGCCGTAATGTTATCCTATGGGAAAAAAAGAGAAGTTCAAGGCACCATAACTTTGCCTCCCTGTAATATTTTTTCACCAAACTACTGAAAGGCACATCTGTGGGCTGTTGGCTGTCTTCCCTCCAAATTTGAGGAAAAAAGACCAAACCGTTATTTTGCAGCAGGGTGCCAAAGGATTCTTGTAATGCGTAAGGTGCCGTAATGTTATCCTATGGGAAAAAACGTCAACTTTGGAGTGCCGTAACTTTGCCACAGTGTAATATTTTTTCAATACAACACTGAAAGGCACATCTGTGAGATGTCAGCTGCGTTCCCTCCAAATTTCAGTCCAAAACTCCCAACTGTTCTTTTGCAGCGCAGTGCCAAAGAATTGCTGTCATTTTCCCACAGACTAGAAAACTACTGTCGCAGTTTGCGAAAGCTTTCACAAAAATTTGCGACACTTTCATGAGCATGAAAGTAATTTGCAAAAGTACTTTTTCAGAAATTTGAAAACATATTTCTGGGGTGTTTTACCCAAATAAAGACATGACTAGCATCCTCAGGGTCCGACTAGGTGAATACAAAAAGAATTAGGTTGCTAGAGGGTCCCAAACTTAAATGCCAAGCATTTTTCTGATCACTAACTGAAAACAAAATGGCAGATTTGCGAAAGTAACAGGGCCATTTGTAAAAGTAAAAATGCATTTGAGACACTGTCGAACTTTTTGTTAACTTTTCCCATTGACTTATAATGGGAAATTGATTTTTGAATAACTTTTGAGCCGTTTAATATTTTTTCACCAAATCTTCGAAAGACACATCGGGGACCACAGCCGCACATTCCCTAAAGATTTCGGGCAGGTTGCACAAACTGTGCAACCTGTAGGCATGACCGTAGAATTCCAGAAAAAGTGTAAATGCGTGTGCAGATCACGCTTAATAACTCCGCAGCTGTATATCTGACTGGTACAAAACTTGGCAGATCCTAAGGCCTAAGGTTCTTGATCATGTATTCCAAATTTCAGGCAAATCTGTTAAATAGTTGCAAAGTTATTAAGGTGCAAAAGTTTGGGATTAACATAGAAATGGCTCCTCAACCCCAACTATGGTAGCACTACCGTTACCATAATATACAATATATATATATATATATATATATATATATATATATATATTCGATGTTAGGGTTGAAACCACCTTTGCACCCTCAGCCCACCCCAACTGGAATCGGGGTGCACATTGAGTCATCAGCCTAAGTGTCACCCATCACATGTGAAAGAAGCTGAGGAATAGGAGAATGGGGTGATAGTTAGGACTGATAACCCCAATGCACACCCTGATTCCAGTTGGGGGATGGGCTGGAGGGGTGCAAAGGGGGTTTCAACCCTAACATCGAATTTCCTCACTTTTGTCGCTGTGGAACAACCCTAACTGATGCATTAAATGGAGTTTTTTGCCTCTAATTTGTCTTCTTTTTGAGAATGATAATGAGAAATAGTGAATGTAATGCAGCAGCGGGAGCACGGGGGTGATGTCTTGTCACATTGCAACATTGTGCCCGCAAATGCAAATCGTAATGCACATGATGATGCAAAGCAAAACAGAAAGAGGAACAGTACTGTAGACAGAAATGTTAAAAACAACGGAAACACAACCTCAAATGAAAATGCAAAGGGTAACGCACATGGTGGCGTAAACGTGAACGGTAAGTGAAACATGTACGGAACCACAAGCAGAAACGGTAATGGTAAGAGAATGTAAGTGCACAGGCTGGTTTTCCCCAAAAGCTGTATAGAGAAGGACAGTGAGTAGAAAGAATGTATGCAAAATAATGATTCTCGGAACACAAAAATCAGTAGTTGTAATAGTAAATTGCTTATATCTCAGTAACCGTACGACATAGAAAAAAAATTTAAAAGTCATATGTATTATCACTTTCCTGGCTAGTTATATAGATAGCCCTCAAAAGGGGGCTAAAGTTTTTCGACAAAAAGTCCATATTTCGCAGCTTTTTCGAGATACAGGCCCTCAAAGGCGCGGGGAACGCCGTAATGTTATCCTATGGGGAAAAAAACAGAAGTTCAGACTGCCATAACTTTTGAACAGTTTAATATTTTTTCATGAAATCTTCAAAAGGCACAATGGGGGCTGCAGCTGCACGTTCCCTGAAGATTTCAGACCGGTCGGGCAAACCGTGCGACCTGTAGGCGCGACCGTAGAATTCCAGAAAAAGCGTAAACGTGTGGGCAGATCATGCTTAATAACTCCACAGCTGTGTATATGACTGGTACAAAACTTGGCAGATCCCAAGGCCTATGGTTCTTGATCGTGTATTCCAAATTTCAGCCAGATCGGTCAAACGGTTGCAAAGCTATTAAGGTGCAAAGTTTTGGGTTTAACATGTAAATGGCTCCTCAACCCTAACTATGGTAGTACCACTACACAATATATATATATATATATATATATATATATATATATATATATTCTTTGCAAAAAAATATGTTAATGCATCAGTTAGGGTTGATATCAAACTGTAAATAGGAAGGAAATATAATGTTAGTGTTTCCAACCCTAACACACCACCACCACCATGCACACACCAACAGACATTAGAGGCGTGTCTTGGGGTCATTAGCTCTAACACTCACCACATTGCATAACCAAATAAGCTGAGGTGGATACAGTATAGGAGAGTTGGATGAGCGTTAGGGCTGATGACCCCAAGGCACACCTCCAATGCCTGTTAGTGTGTGGAGGGTGGGTGTGGTATGCTAGGGTTGAAAACCCTAACATCATATTTCCCTCCTTTTTATGATATCAACAATAACTGGTGCATTAAGGTGTTTTTTGCAAAGAATTTTCTTACTTATTGAGATAGTGTAATTGTAGCCTTATTTGCTTCTGGGAGCGCAGTGCCCTTTGGACCCTGCTCTGCCATTCCTCCATAGATGAGTATATGTAGGTTGCTGTTGAAGGGCTCTGCACTTCCATTTATAGGACAACAGTGACCAAACTGCCAGCATAACCATCTTATTACTCATCTTATGTACCTGGTATAGAAAATGTTTGAATCCCCACCAAAACGTACTTCCATGCAACTGAACACCATGGTGTGAAAACACATTTTGACTAAGATTTGAAAAATGACAGCTGTGACATATATGAGATGGTGTAATAAGAAGACTATGTTGAAAATTCAGGGTCAAAGTCTTTTAAATTTCCAAAGTTACGAAATTGCAATGAATGGTTATATCTTTGCCATTGTTACATATTTTGACCCCATACTTTTAACATAGCCTTCTTATGAAACCACTTTATGAACAATATGACTGTAATTATACAAATCCATCCCAAAAGGTGAGTTCGCCAAGTGACCTTAAAATCACCTTTCAGGCAGGAGTTGCATAACAACATCACCATTGTTCATGAGGAGGTGTCTCAAAAATTGTATGTTGAAAATTTGGTGTCAAAATGTGCAGAAATTGCAAAGTTACACACCAAAGTTGAAAATCCCATTGAAATACTTTGATTTCCCATTTGAAAAAAATATATTTTTTTGTGAGTTGTCATATGTAACAAGATCTTTTTTCACATGATGGTGATATGAAAAAAATATAAATGCTAAAAAAACATATTTAAGGGTATTTCTCAAGCAGTTAAGTGCAGAATGCAGCTAAGGAGAGCCCGATAAGTAAGCTACATGTGTTGGTTCTTCCCCAGAATATAATTTTTGGGGGTTTCCAAGTCTGAATTTCTCAGGCAAAACTGAAAACAAGATGGTGGCCATATGAAAATGGATTTTCCTCAAATGAAAAAGGATGATATCATATGGAAAAATAATTATTTTTTAATTTCATACAGCAATCTTTTAGTGCTTACTGAGCATGCTCAGAAAATATTTTTTCACATTTTTAAAATGCAATAACTTAAAAAAGGCGTATTATTTTTTCACCAGGTTAGTAAAAGGCACATCTGTTCGCTAGTCCCTTTCTGCCCTGAAAATTTTAGACCAAGATTCCAAACTATCTGGGCTGTAGGCAAGTTCAAGGAAAAATCCCAGCAAAGTCAATGAGCAAAAAAATGCTTCATTCTGCTCTTGGAAACTCAGAAACTGCACATCAGACCGGAACATATCATGCCACATCCAGATGTCTACCCTGAGTGATGGTGCATGCAAATTTGCATGCAAATTCGTAGAGTGGTTGATAAGTTATTAAAGTGCAACATTTCAAGTTTAACTTTGAAGTGCCTACTCAACCCTTACTATAGGGGCACAATAGTGCCTGTATATTAGGGTTGAGTAAACATGTTTATATTAAACTCAAATTTTTACACCATAATAACTGTACCCCCTTTTAACTGATTTACATGAAATTTGGGAAGCACTGCCTATGTGCCAGGATCTCTTGATCCTGTACATTTCATGTATATTAGTTAAGGGGAGGCAAAGTTACAGAGGTGCAAAAAACCACCAAAGTCTCCTTTTTGACTTTTTTGCCATCAGATAACTAAAAAGATAGGAGATTTTGAAACCTGAAACTTTCAGGTTTAATAAAGCTTGGTCCAAGGTATGTTTTTTTGTAGTTTTTATGTCCGGCTGTTAAGTAGTTTTTAAAATACTTAATAAAAATGTTCTGTTTCTGAACATGCACAGTTCAAAAATCAACATTCTATTCATAACTGAATTTTTGTGAAAGCAGCAGTTTGCACTATATGACACAGCTGTCTTTAATAAATGACAGCTGTGTCATATAGTGCAACCACTGTTGCTGTCACCACTCGTAGGTCAGGGATGGGGCTACTGTCACTGTAGCCCCACGTACCTGACTGTGCTGTGCTGTGCCTTCGACTGTATCTGCACATCAGGGGCCCCAATCCCTGGTGGCAGTGTATTTATTTATTGATTTCTGACACCGGGCTGCCCACCCCCAGTGTTGGATGCCCCTGCAGCCTATTGTTTAATCTAATTCAATCCCCTCCCCCCAGCAGAGTTGGACACTGGGGAACCCACCACCAGTGTCCTGAAATAGATTAAATTTATATGTATACCTGCAAAAAAAAAAAAACCGTCCCCAATGTTTTTTTTTAATTTTATGCAAACCTAAAATAAAGAAAACAATCCCTCACTATTGCCGCCATTCCCCTTCGCCCTTCCTGACCCGCCCAATGAACACCCACCACCACCACCACCCCCTCAATTGACACTTACCTCCAGAGGTCATGTGCTGTCATCTTCTGTGGACCGGGATATATCTGCACTCTTCAAAGTAGAACTACAAACTGAGGAATAAAGCTTACTGCCATATAATATATTTGGTGGTTAGGAGCTGGTTGCACTATATGATACAGTTGTCATTTAACAAATGACAGCTGCGTCATATAGTGCAAGCCTTACTGATATATAATGCATTTGGCAGTTAACAACTGGTTGCACAATATGACACAGCTGTCGTTTAACAAATGACAGCTGTGTCATATAGTGTAACCCCTGCTGTGTCATGACTTCTTTGTCAGGTATGGGGCTACAGTAATTGTAGCCCTGCCATCCTGACTGTGCCTTGAAAATGCTGGGCCTTGCAGATGACATCATGTTGATCCTTACAGTCGGTCCCTACTATCCCAACCCTGATGTAGGAGTATGAGCATCTGTTGGTATTTAAGGTTAATATCTCAGTATTGTTAACATTGCCCTCAAACTCAACAGAATGCAAACTTATCCAATACCCATGGGGAGGGTCACCACCTCTCATAGTCACCTCAAATATGTAGGTGTCAATTTCTCCTTGGACTTAATAGCTGGAGAAGAATAATGACATTTCCCTGCTCGCAGACTTAGACAAGGAGCTAGTAAGATGGCGTCATCTCTACATATCACCATAGGGTAAGGTAGAGCTGATACTTTGAACTGTATCTGCACACTGGGGTCCCCAATCCCAGGTGACAATATATTTACTCATTTATATATTTATTTGATATTCTTTATTATTCATTTTTTATCTTTCCCTTTTCTATATGATTGGACACTGGGATGCCCCCACCCAGTGTCAGATGCCCCCTTCCCCAAGCCCATTGTTTTAGTAAAAGTGCCAACACTGGGGTGCCAAATCCCTGAGTCAGCATGTACAGCCCCCCTCCAGCAGTGTGGACACTGGGAAGTGCAACCCCAGTCTCCCAAAATAGTTTTTCATATTTCATCCTTCCCTGAAAAGAAAAAATTTCCTGTGAGGTCTATACTGGCATGATGGTCTGCATCTGTCCAGGAAGGGAAACACTCCTAGGTGACAGGTTTAAAGGCTTCCTTGGCAAGCTTTTAAACTAGCCAAGGGGGGAGGTGCTGATAGGAAACAGGGAAGTTCAAGCCTCCCACCACAAAACATGGCAGGTAGTAGGGTAAACACTAAGGTACAGAGCTTGACAGAGGGCAGGACAGGGGCAAATGGAAAAATGGACAAGGGCAATAAGAGCAGGGATGGGGTAAAAAAGGATAAAGCTAACATTAAATGGAGGGCAATGAGTACCAATGCCCGTAGTCTGGGAAACAAGCTTCCAGAGCTAGTAGCCCTGATGGAAGAGGAACACTTGGATATTGTGGCAGTCACAGAAACATGGTACACGGATAACCATGACTGGGATGTCAACATACCAAGGTACACAATCTACAGAAGGGACAGGGATGGTAAAAGAGGAGGTGGAGTAGCTCTCTACATAAGGGAAGGGATCAAAGCTACAGAACTAAAAAGTAAAGGGAGGACAAAGAGGAACTCTGGGTCACCTTGGAGACAGGAATGGCATCACAATCTGCACAGGGTTGTATACAGACCCCCGTCTCAAGGAGGAAATGGACAAGAAAATGATAGAGGGCATTCTCAAAATGGCTGAAAAAGGGGAGATACTGTTGATGGGGGACCTGAATATGCCAGATGTTAACTGGACGACATGGATTGCAGCCACATCCAAGAGCAGGGTCATTCTCGATGCCCTACAGGGAGCATGCCTTAGACAGCTAGTGGTGGAACCCACTCGGGAGGGAGCAATATTAGACCTGGTAATCTCAAATGAAGAGAGGATCACAAACTTAGAAGTCAGTAGACATCTGGGAACAAGCGACCACTGCACAGTGTGCTTCACAGTAAACACAACCATGGAGACAAGCCATACAAAGACAAGGATACTGGACTTTAGAAGGGCTGACTTTGGCATAATGGATGAATACCTGAGGAATGCATTAGCAAATGGCCGGAAAGGAGGGGTGGAAGAACAATGGAGAAAAATCAAAACTGCCATCATGGAGGCAACAAGCCTTTGTGTGAAACAAATAAAGAAAACAAAGTGGAATAAAAAACCACTATGGCTCTAAAAAGAGGTGTCAGGGAAGGTTAAGGAGAAAAAGGCTGCATTCAAAAAGTACAAGGAATCACAGGCCAGACACAACAGGGAACTGTATCAATTAAAGCAGAAAGAAGTGGGGAAGGCAGTCAGAAAAGCAAAGTCCCAAACCGAGGAAAAGATAGCCAACTCAGTTAAGAAGGGGGATAAAACCTTTTATAGTTACATTAGGGAGCATAGAAAGGTTAAGGGAGGGATAGTGAAGATTAATAAAGGAGAGGGGTGGGCAGAGGGATACAGTGAAAAGGCAGAGATACTGAATGAATACTTTTGCTCAGTATTCACAAAGAAGAGGAGGAGTTACCTAAACCAAACAGTAGAAGCACTCTGGATAGTGGGTTGACACCAGTCCATTTACAGAAGAAAGAGTACTGAAAGAACTCCTAAAACTCAAGGTGGACAAAGCAATGGGGCCTGACGGGATTCACGCTAGAATCCTAAAAAGAGCTAAGGGAGGACCTAGTGACACCACTAACCACACTTTTTAACAAATCATGGGAAGATGGGGTGGTACCTGAGGACTGGAGGAGGGTAGATGTGATTCTCCTTCACAAAAGTGGGAGCAAGGCAGAAGCAGGAAACTACAAACCTGTTAGTTTGACCTCAGTGGTGGGGAAAATGATGGAATCACTTCTGAAAGAAAGAATTGTTGAGTACCTAGAGGCCAGTGGGGCACAGGACCCAAAGCAGCATAGATTCACAGCAGGAAGGTCATGTCAGATGAATCTAATTGATTTCTTTGACTGGGTGACCAAAGTAGTAGACCAGGGAGGGGCTGTGGTTATGGCCTGCCTAGACTTTAGCAAGGCATTTGACACAGTCCCACACAAAAGATTAATAATCAAGTTAGCCAGCCTGGGAATGGGTCCCAGGGTGGTAGTCTGGGTAGCAAACTGGATGCACAACAGGACACAGAAGGTAATAGTGAATGGAACACATTCTGAAGAAAGTGGGGTTACTAGTGGAGTACCTCAGGGCTCAGTACTGGGTCCAGTCCTCTTTAACATCTTTATAGGTGACATTGCGGAGGGTCTGGAAAGAAAGGTATGCCTCTTTGCAGATGACACAAAGATCTGTAACAGAGTTGATACACGGGGGTAGAAAGGATGAGAAGGGACTTGGCAAGGTTGGAGGAATGGTCAGACATATGGCAACTTAGATTCAATGCAAAGAAGTGCAAAGTAATGCACCTGGGAAATAAAAATCCAGGAGAAGAGTGCACAATAGCAGGGGAGGTACTAACGACAACAATAATGGAAAGGGATCTGGGTGTAGTCATATCAGATGACCTAAAGGTGGGTAAGCAATGTGAGAAGACAGTAAGGGGAGCCAGGGTGATACTGGGATGCATAGGGAGGGGCATCACAAGTAGAAAAAGGGAAGTGGTTATCCCTCTGTACAGACAGTTGGTGAGACCCCATCTGGAGTACTGCGTGCAGTTTTGGAGATCTCATCTATGCAAGGACATAGACAGGATGGAAGCAGTCCAGAGGAGGGCAACTAAAATGGTGCAGGGTCTACAGCAGAAACCATATGAAGAGAGACTGAGAGAGCCTAATATGTATACCCTTGATGAAAGGAGGGACAGGGGGGACATAATAGAAACTTTTAAGTACCTTAAGGGAATCAGCAAAGTCCAGGAGGGTAACATCTTTCAGAAAAAGAGATGTGTAAGAACAAGGGGGCACAGTTTAAAGTTAGAGGGGGGACAGCTCAGGGGTAATGTGAGGAAATTCTTTTTCACGGAGAGAGTGGTGGACACATGGAACCGCCTTCCTGGAGAGGTTGTGGGGTCTAAAACAGTGGGGGAATTCAAACATGCATGGGACAGACATAAGGCAATTATAGTGGGGGGTTGCAGGAAGTAGGCTGTTGGTTAACTAGAATCTGCAGCTTATCCAATAGGTAAGAAATGGGCAGACTGGGTGGGCCAAGTGGTCCTTATCTGCCATCAAAGTCTATGTTTCTATGTTTCTATTTTTACCTGAAAAAAGAAAATTGTCTCATTGTCTGCTCCCCACCATCCCTCCCATCTCAGTGAGTGTCCACCACACCATACCCCCTTACCTATACTTTCCACCAGATGTTGTCCGCAGTTATCTTATGTGGACTGGGACACATCTGCACTCTTCAAAGTCAAACTGCAAACTGAGGAATATAGGTATGTATGTGCTGTATAATGTAGTTCAAATGGTGTTTTGAACTTATGTTGATATCATTGCCTTTTTTTGGACTTTTTTCACCATATTTTAAACATGGCCTTTTTGGGACCCCACATCATGAACACTGTCACTGTCATTTCATTAATAGGACCCGGAAGGTGATTTTTGCAGTTGCTGTTTGAAATCACTGTTCGGGGCTGAATAATGAAATTTCACCACCTGAGTTCATGAGGTATGTTCCCCAAAAATCCATGTTGAAAATTTGGTGAAAAAATACCTAAAAATAGCTGAGTTGCACATGTTCATTGACATTTTTCTATGCACGGTCATAACTTCGGTATTTCACAATAGTTTTACTCCAAATTTTCAACATAGCAATTTTTTCACATCACCCCATGAACAGTACAGCTATCATTTCTCAGATCCTGTCCAAAACACACTTGCGGCATGAAATGGCACTTCCGCATGGATTTGAAAATGTTATCCTATGGGGTTTATGAGGTGGGGTATTAAGGACCCTATGTTGAAAGTATTGGGTCAAAATATTAAAAAACAAAACATTAATTAAGTAACATTGTTTGCAGGGATGTCTGTTGCACCACTGGGGAATGTGTTGCTTACCATGCCAGTGAGCTGAGTTCAGGTGTGAACTCAGTGAGCCAGTTTAACAAGACAAGGTTGATGGGGAAGGTGCTGCAGCATGCAGCACAAGACCTGGCATGGGTAGTGGTGGAGCAGTGTGTTGGCACAGATGCCACACCCTGTGGTGGATCAGGGAACCTCACCCACTAGGTATTGACATGTGTGCCTGGGATTGCTGGGCCCATGCACAGGGTCAGGATTGTCTTCAATATTGTATTCATTTTATTTTGTGCAGGTCCCAAAGGGACCTGTGCAAACAAGGATACAATAGCACTATCACAAAAAGAAGGGAAATTCTTTGCAAAAAAATTACATTAATGCAGGCATTAGGGTTGTAAAACACAAAGCGCACAAAGACAGGAAATGAAAAACAGTATGGATCTGGGTCTCTGGAGTATTTGTGAATCAGTGGTGGGGTCTTGCTTGAGGTTGTCAACCCTAATGCCCACCCTTCCCTTGATCAGAAGAGGTCAAATATCATGCAGGGCCGTACAGGCCCTGTGTGACGAAAGCTCCGACACTTTATGTTTGCCATACTGTACCACTATGCAGCACTAAATTGGAGCTGTATCTTGTGTTTCAGACAGGAGGCTATCAGATGGGGGGAAGGGTGGGCATTAGTGTTGACAACCCCAAGTAAAACCTGATCACTGATTCACCAATACTCCAGAGACCCAAATCCTTGTTTGTTTTTTATTTCCCGTCTTTGTCTGCTTTGCATTTTATAACCCTAATGTCTGCATTAATGTAGTGTTTTTTGCAAAGAATATATATATATATATTATGGTAGAGTAGCACTTTAAAGATAAAAGGGTCACATTTGCACCTTAATAACTTTGCCACCGTTAAACAGATTTGCCTGACATTTGGTAGGCATAATTGGGCATGGCAGATCTTGGGATCTTCCAAGTTTTGTACCAGTCGGATTTACGGCTGCGTAGTTATTAAGCGACAACCAATTGCACAATTACGTTTTTTTACGATTTCTTCGCTTTACCACAGGTCGCACAGTTTGCGCGACCAGTCCAAAAACTTCAGGGAACATGCGGCTGGGGTTCCTGATGTCCCTTTTGAAGATTTTGTGAAAAAATATTGAACAGTTCACAAGTTATTCAAAAAACATGTTCCCATTATAAGTCAATGGGAAAAGTTAACAAAAAGTTTGAAAGTGTCGCAAATGCAGTTTTTACTTTTGCAAATCTGCCATTTTGTTTTCAGTCGGTGATCAGAAAAATGCTTGCTATTTAAATTTGGGACACTCTAGCAACCTAATTCTTTTTGTATTCACCTAGTCGGACCCTGAGGATGCTAGGCATGTCTTTATTTTGGGGTAAAACACCCCAGAAATATGTTTTTCAAATTGCCGTAAAAAGTACTTTCGCAAAGTACTTTCGCACTTGCAACACTGTCGAATGACATTGCTACGGCAAGATGACAGCAATATTTGCAACCCTGCTGCAAAAGAACGGTTTGGTCTTTTGGGCTGAAATTTGGGGGAGAACACAGCCAACATCTCACAGATGTGCCTTTCACTGTTTTGGTGAAAAAATTTTACATGGTGGCAAAGTTACTCCAAAGGTGACACCTTTTCCCATAGGATAACATTATGGTGTCCACCACATTACAGGAATCCTTTGCCACCCTGCTGCAAAATAATGGTTTGGTCTTTTGGGCTGAAATTTGGAAGGAAGAAAGCCAACATCCCACTGATGTGCCTTTTTGTGGTTTGGTGAAAAAATATTACAGGGCGGCACAATGATGGCACTCCGAAGTTGATGCTTTTTCCCATTGGATAACATTATGGCATCTGTCGCGCCTTTCGGGGCCCGTATCTCGGAAGCCGTGCAAGATACGGACTTTTCGTCACTAAAATGCTTAGCCCCCTATTTTGGGGCTAAGTACAAAACTAACCAGGAAAATCATAATTTATATGAAATTTACATTTTTTTCCTATGTCGTATGGTTCCTGAGATATAAGCAATTTAATATTCCAAGTCATCATTTTCTGCTCCGAGGCCCATTATTATGTATACATTCTTTGTTTTCACTATGTTTTCCAATGCATTTTTTGGTGAAAAGAAGAGTGTGCCCTTTTGTTACTGTGCCAGTTAACATTTCCAGTTGCATTTCCGTTACTGTTTGTGGCACCATTACCATCTATGCCACCGTGTGCATAACGATTGACTTTTTCGCTTGCACTTGCATTTCTGTGTCGTTTGGCACTATTGTTGCTGTTACCATTACCTGTTTCATTTGCAGTTGCGGTACCATGCAAGTGCGTTACAGTTTGCATATCCATACGAGCTTGCGTTTCTGTTTCCTTTGGTGTTATTTTTGCTGTTACTGTTATCATTTGCATTTACAATTGTGGTATTATGACCATGCACGTAATGGTTTGTGTTTCTGTACTTGCTTGCATTTTCATTTCTCTTTCCTTTGGCGTTATTGTTGCTGTTGCCGTTACCATTTGCATTAACAACTGCAGTACTGTGCCTGTGCGCGTTTTGGTTTGCGTTTCCGTATGCACTTCTGTTACTGTTTCTGTTTCTCTTTCCTTTGGTGTTATTCTTCATGTTCACTTTACCATTTGCATTTACAATTGCGGTACTGTGCCTGTGCGCGCTACAGTCTACGTTTACGTGTGTGCTTGTGTTCACGTTTCTGTTTCTGTTCCTTTCGTATTCTTTTTGCTGTGACACTTAACATTTCCATTTAAAATACCACTGCCATCACTGTTCACATTACCAGTTGCATTTTCATACGCACTTCAATGTCCGTTTGCATCACTGTTCGCTTCGACATCACTTAGCACTTGCCTTTCTATTAACATTTCCTTTACCATTTACATTTGCATTACCATGTTCGCCACTGTCCACACTTCTGTTTGCCTTGCTTTTCCTGTTACTATGTCACAAGATGTCATGTGGACGGAGTGCGGGGCCCAAAGGGCCCCAGCCCCGCTACCACGCACATTCACTATTTCTCATCAATCTCAAAAGAAGGGAAATTAGAGGCAAAACTCCATTTAATGCATTAGTTAGGTTGTTCCACAGTGGCAAAAGTGAGGAGAATTCAGTGTTAGGGCTGAAAGCCCCCTTGACCCCCAGTCCACTCCCCAACTGGCATCAGGGTGCGACAGGGTTGTTGGTCCTAACTCTCACCCCATTCTCCTATACCTCTGCTTCTTCACACATGTGATGGGGTGAGAGTTAGGCCCGATGACCACAATGCACACCCCAATGCTGGTTGGGGGGTGGGATGTGGGGTCCAAGGGGGGCTTTCAACCCTAACACCAATTTTCCTCGCTTTTGTCACTGTGGAAGAACTCTAACTAATGCATTAAATGGTATAATCACACATGCTGCATGTGTGATTTTGTATTTCTTTGAAACTTGGCTTCCCAGCCAAATTCCCTTTGGGGTAACCATTGCCTCAGTGCTTGAGCACAGAGGTTCTTTGTCATGTATATATATGTATATATATGTGTGTGTGTGTATATATATATATATATATATATACTCATTGGGAAAAACTCCATTAATGCATCAGTTAGGGTTCCTATTACAGCAACAAATGTATGAAAATTCAGTGTTAGGGTTCCCCACCCTACCACCCCACCCTCCACATACCAGCAGGTGTTGGGGTGTGCCATGGAGTCATCAGGCCTAACTCTCACCCCATTCCATGTGTAAGGAAGCTGAAATGGTACAGTATAGGAGAATGGGCTGAGACTTAGGCCCAATGTCCCCAGTGCACACCCCAATGCCTGTTGGTATGTGGAGGTGGGGTTGGAAAACCTAACACTGAATTTCCATACTTTTATCACAGAAATAGGAACCTTAACTGATGCATTAATGGAGTTTTTTTGCAATGAAGTTTCTTACATTTTGAGATAGTATAATAGTAACCTTATTTTACTGTGGGAGCGCAGGGTCCTTCAGACCCTGCACTCCAATCCCTCTGTAGATGAGCAAATGTATGTAGATTTGGAATGTGTTGAACAACAGTGACTAAACTGTCAGTATAGCAATCTTATTACCCCACTCCATATACCATGCTACAGAGAAATTGTGAAATACAAGGCAAAATGTTATTATACACAACTGCAATGCCATTCTGCACCACAGGTGCAAAAACACATTTCAGGCAGGATGTGAAAAATGACAGCTGTACTGTACATGAGGTGTTGTGAAAAAATGGATATGCTGAAAAGTTGGCGTCAAAAGATTGAAAAGTTCCAAAGTTATGAGCATGCATAGAATAATTTCAACAGACGCATGTAACTCAGACAGTTTTAGGAATTTTTTCACCAAATTTTTGACTTTGGCTTTTTGGGACCCCTACCTCATGAACACTGGCACTCTCATTCTGGTACTCAGTCCTGAAAGGTGATTCCACCCAATGACTGTGAAATCACCTTACAGGTCTGTTTAATGAAACAATAATGACAGTGTTCATGAGGTGGGGTCCCAAAAAGCCCATATTGAAAATGTTGGAGAAAAATACCATAAAATGGCTGAGATATCAACATAAGTTCAAAACGTCATTGAAGGCCATTATATGACACTTAGATTTATTTTTCAGTTTGTGGTTCAGCTTTGAAGAGTGCAAACATATCCCTATCCACAGAAGATGACAACTGATGATCTCTGGTGGTAAGTATAGGGCAAGAAGAGGTGTGGGGTGGTGGGTTGATTAGGGGAGGGATGGGATGGGATGGGGAGGGCACAGGGAGAAGATGAGGGACCATTTTTACTTTTTCAGGGACAAAAAACATTGGAGGACTGTTTTCTTTTTTACATGGTTACACTGGAGCATATTTTGGAGAACTGGGGGGGGGCTCCCCAGTGTCCCACACTGCTGAGGGAGCTTACAGTGCTGACAGGGTAATTGGGCACCCCCCATTGGCAAACATATAAAACAGCATGTTTCAGGGCACTGGGAGTCTGTTCCTCAGTGTCCCACACTGGTGTCGGGGGGGGCTTACAGTCCTGACAGGGGGATTGAGTACCCCCTCATCAGAAAACATAGAAAATTACATGTTTCAGGACGCTGGGAGTGGGATACTCAGTGTCCCCCACTAGTGGGGGGGAGTTCTTTTGCCAACATGGGGATTGGGCACCCCAATGTCGGCCCAAAACTTTTTTTTAAATATAAACCTGCTTCAGCCCCCTTGGAGGCACTTAAAGGATAAAACATTCTTTATTTAAGTAAACACCAATAGGTCTTTACCTAAATAGGAGCAAAGGAATCAGATTGTACTGTTATTTTTTAAAAATAATAACCAGAAAAGGTTTTGCCCTTTTCAAAGGGGCAGAGGTTTTTTGTGGGTCTAGGTAGTGCCGCACATTTGTGACACTCTCACAAATTTTGTGATTGCTTTCATGAAAGTGTTACAAATTTGTGGGACTACATTTGTGAAAGTGCTGCAATTTGCGGCACTTACACAAGCATACTGTCACAAATTTGTGACACTTCCAACAGCCAAATTGAAAAAAAAAACATATTTCCAGCCATTATTTTTAAAATTTAAAGCCAGGATCATGTTCTTTGGGCTCCAATTAGGTGAAAACAATGGTTGGTATTTACAAAGGGGCAGTATTGTTTGAATTACAGAGTGTTGTACCTGTCACTAACTCAAAATAAGATAGCGGCAGGATGACAGTACTAAACCCATCTGCGGCAGTCAAAAGTGCCTTTGTGAAAGCTAAACATGCTTTTGAGGTGTACATATATTTCCCCCCATAGGCTATAATGGGAAACTTTCAAATTTTATAACTTTTGAATAGATTAATATTTTGTCATCAAACCTTCAAAAGACACTTCAATGACCCAGACCCCATATACCATAACAATTTCAGACCAGATGACCAAACCGTTTCAGACTTACAGATGACCAGTGAATCTGCACATAAATGGTAAATTTCACATTTTTTTGGCACTCCACAGCTCCACAACCACACCACCAACCATAACAAACCTTGCCAGATCCAGAGATCTATGGTACCAGATGGCAAGTGAAAAATGTGGGGCACATCAGTCCTACAATTGAAAAGTTATTTAAGTGCATAATTTTGCGTTGAACATAGAAGTGGCTGGGCAACCCTAACAATAGTGGCACTATGGTGCCACTATAAGATATCTATATATATTGAAGCAAAAGAGGGATGAAGAGGGCTTACACTATTACTGGTTAAGTGTGCACTACCATGGAGTGTAGGTACATAGTCATGAAATGTTTCATGAATGTAAGTAGGTAAACACCACTTTAATAAAAGAAAAACAGTGGACTGTAATCTCACTGACAGAATTTATTTGTATGGAAGTTGATAGTGCAATTTGAATGCAAAAAAGTGCATACAACAATGTCAAAGCTGACAGTGCTGATTTTCTATGCAAGTATTGCTAAAGCGTATTCATTATCACCAATAATACATGCACAATTAATTTGTTTATATAATACTGTATATAAGAGATAGATAGATAGATATACAGTATATATATATATATATATATATATATATATATATATATATATACAACATATGTTTTGGGATAACAACACAGATAAAAACAACACTATCTCAGGCAGACAGAAAAGATATCACTGATGTCTTCATGTTCCTATGCATCATAGTGTATAGTCTATAAAAATTTCCACTGTTAACATTTTAGCATTTGTAGCCTCCTGTATAAACCTGCCCAACTCCAAGCTTGGGTAACAATTCACAAACCTAATGTTATCGCTCTCACAGAAACCTGACTCTCCTCCAAGGTTCCAGACTTCTCAATCTCTCTGGATGGTTACATCATCTTTTGTATGGACAGGCTCTCCAAATGAGGGGGTGGTTGCCTAGTCTACCTGAGGAGCAGCATCTGCGGACAAATCATGCCTTACAATACAAATGCCAAGGAAGCTCAGATACTCTCCATTAAACTTTCAATTGGCCAACAAGGTAAAACTCTGTTACTTTCAACAGTTTACATACCCCCAGGAAAACAAGGGCCAGGACTCGAGTTACTCACTGAACACATCAAAAAAACAAAGCAGGGCTGCGAACAGGTTATCCTTGGGGACTTTAGTTTGAACTAGCTAGCTAAGGATACAGTTACCGTGAGGAATAAAATACATGCCCTTTCCCTAACACAGATGGTTAATCAAACAACTAGGATTAACTATCAAACAGGTACTAGCATGTTCATTGATTGGCTCCTAGCTACTTGCCCCCAGCACATAAAAAATATCACCATCCTGCCAGACATCTTGAGCAACCACTCTCCCATTATCTTCTCCTGGTCTAACAAGTGCCCTAAGGACATGGCACAAACCAGAAAAAAACAGTCCCTGAGGAAAGGGCAATTTGGCCTTGTCAAGAGTTACCTGAGAGATGCAGACTGGTCTCCCCTTGTCACTTGCCCTAACCAGGATCTGGAATACTTTATTACCATCTTCAATAAATCCTGTGACTTACAGTATTCACATCGTTCAGAACATCCAAATCAAAAAGGACATCCAATCCTTGGCTTAACAGCCCCCTCTCAGAACTAATGAAGAATAGGGTCAACCTATGGCATGTAGCGAAAGCTACCAGAAGACAGGCAGATTATACGGCCTACAAGACTGCAAGGAATAAATGCATATGCTTGATATGGAATGCTAAGGCCTCCTATTACAGAAAGGAATTTCAAAAGTGCTGGGGAACAGGAGAGCATTCTGGGAGAATGTAAAGACACTGACTGGGAAAGAATCCAAAGCTCCACCAGATTTAATTGTCACCCCTGCGTGCCCTCTGCAGCAACCCAAATAGTTAGCTAATGCTTTTAATCTGGCCTTTACAGACCTCAGCTCCATTCTCCTTCCAGAGTTCCTTGTTACTGACCCTAACAGCTGGCCCCCAAACCCCACTACCACTGCAGATAACACTCAA
The DNA here is from genome assembly GCA_016271365.2 of Neoceratodus forsteri. Lineage (NCBI taxonomy): Eukaryota > Metazoa > Chordata > Ceratodontiformes > Ceratodontidae > Neoceratodus > Neoceratodus forsteri. The sequence continues at coordinate 48,545,839 of CM057454.1, read as the reverse complement.
CCCCCATTCTACTTCAAAATGATCATGAAGGCAGACACTGTTAAATATGTGAAGAAGATCCTTGGCAAAACTAAAATGAGTAGTGATATACTCGACATGAAGCTTCTCGCCATTACCCTAGAAGAGCTTGCCCATCAACAAACGCAACTATTTAACATATTCCTTAAATCGAACATATTCTCTGACAAGTTGAAACTCACCCTCATCACCCCAGTCTTTAAAAGTGGAAACAGGGCCAGCATAAATAACTACCAACCTCTTATCTATTTTACCACCCCTCTTGAAAGCCCTAGAGAGAATTGTGTCAAATCAGCTCACGGATGACCTCAACAAATATAACCTACTCTGCCCTCAGCAGCATGATTTCTGTAAATCCCTCAGCACTATTACTGCACTCATTGACTTTACTTCACACCTATATGACTCCCTGGAGGGTGGAAAAACAGTTAGGTCAATCTTTATTGACCTAACCAAAGTGTTTGACACCATCAGTCTTCAATCACATCCTGTTTAACAGCCTTGCAGCCCTTGGCCTCTCCCCAAACACATTGTCCTGGTTCTCAAGCTACCTCTCACACAGGTCCCAGTGTGTTAGGATAAAAGGTGTATCCTCTGATCCCCAGAATGTTACTTTGGGTGTCCCACAAAGATCAATTTTAGGGCCCTTACTATTCAGCCTCTTTATCAATTACCTGCCAAGCACGTGTCCTACTAAGATGCTGCTTTATGCAGACGATACAGTGATCTCCATACCAGGAACACACTTCCACGAAATAACAACTATCCTTCAAAGTAGCTTTACTAAACTGGAGTCATGGTTTGCTCACAAAAAACTCTTCTTGAACTACAGAAAAACAAAAGCAATACACATTACTCTACAAAGTTTAAAAAAGCAGGGTGTCCCACTTACCATACTAAGTAACAAAAGCAATGTAATCAAACAGGTTACTACCTTTAAATACTTGGGATTATTCCTAGACAACACTCTTTCATTCAACACCCACATTGACCATGTCATGAAAACAGCAAACATCAGACTCAAACTCCTTTACCAACACAGAAATGCTATGACCACTGAGGCCCTCAACCTTGTCACCAAAAGCTCAATGCTGTCCATCGTTGACTATGAACTGACTATCTATAATGCGGCCAATGAAACTGCTCTCAAAAGAGTTAAACTACTGCTCAACAAAGCCTACCAACTTTTTCTAGGAGCTAATCAGTATTCACACTCTTGCAGTCTCTACTGCTCAATTGGCTGGCTCCCATTACCACTAAGGTCCTAGTAACAGGCATGTATCATATGAAAAAAAGCCCTTCTACGACTGGTCCCAGAATCAACTTCAAAGCTTTTCCAACATAACCCCAAAACTAAAACAACCTGAAACTCTGCTAGAGGGATACTGCATGTAACTCACAAATGAACCTCCTTCACCCAGAGGTCCCTCTGCTATCGTGGCCCTCGCTGGATGAACGATCTCCCCCCTCCCTTTTTCACCTTAAGAAACTAGGCCAATTCAAAAAAGAACTCCATTGCCTCCTGGTAGAATCCCAAGAGTGTAACTGCTGTGCATAATGATAGGAGTTCCATCCCCTGCCCTAGACTTCCAACCCTTACCCTACACCTTCTTACCCCTCTCACACCATGAGTCCTCACCCCCTCCCCTCCACTTGGTTTACACTTCCCCTAGGCTGCTGATGTGCATACAGCAGTTATCAGTTTGTTCTCCTTCATCACTATGCACCCTTCTCCTATCCCCTAATAACATTATACAATATTTATTTATTAAACTCTAGGATTACAAGTACCTTTAAGCAGGGACTGCTCATTTACAAAGGTTCCATGTCAAAGGATGGGGGGGGGGTGACATTACATAAAGGTGAACAATGGTTACAAACTTAACATGTCGCTTACTAAGGCCTAAAAAGTACAGTCAATATGTTGAAGTCGAACAACATAAGCTAGCTTTTAACAAAATTCATGATAGAACAGTATCTTTGTAGGAGGAAGTCAGGAAGAAGCTGGCAGGTAGGTGCCATTGTCAGACAAGGATGGAAAGAGCAAGGGGGACAGGGGCCAGTGGCCACAGATAAAAGTGTGTCCTTAGGGATGGGATGGGTGGGTGAGTGAGGGGCAGAGGGAGAAAGGGGGGAGGCTGGTGCCATGAAAGCAAGGCTGGAAAAGCAGGTTACAGCTACTGTTAGGGTAGGGGTGTAGAGCAATGTTTAGGAGAGGCAGTCACACTGTGTGGTAAAGGGGAGGAACAGACGTAGTTGCCTTTTAATGGGGCTTAGTGTTACAGCTGCAAGAGTTTCTTTGTTAAGGGTGTTGAACCACTGAGGAGCCCTGTGCAAGAAGGATCTCTGACCCAATGAGGTCCGGCGCCTGGGGACCTGGAAAGTCCGGTATTGAGAACTACGTGTTGGCTGGGTGCTGCTGTTGATAGTAAGAAGCCTAGCCACACCTGGTGGCATGAGTCCGTGGATAACTTTTTTGGCTATCAGACAGGTCTGGTATTGTGTTCTACTAATGAGTGGTAGCCATCCAGCCTGGGCGTATAGGTCACAGGTGTGTGTTAGGCGGTCAGCCACCATGAGAATTCTACAGGCCTTGTTGAGCATCACATATGGCTCCTCTGTACCCATGTCAATACTCTCCATGCCTCCTCCACTTTTCTTTGATAAAGCCAATTTTAGCAGCCAACTACAAGCAACCTGCACTTAGTAACTAGACCTATAGACTAGAAATATTTCTGTACTAAAAGTATTTGTATGTGAGGTTATACTACACATTTATCTTGCTTGTAAAATAGTCTTGTCACTTGGCTATTGTATGCTCTCATCATATGATATAAATTGTACTGTTTTTGTTTGTTCTACTGACTTGGAGCCTTTGTAAAAGAGCCAGTTTGGCTCAAAGGTTGTAATTCTGGAACAGAAATAAATAAATAAATAAATAAAAATACATAAAAATAGTGATATCTTCCATGCTCCTATATGGCATACTGATATCTTATATGTACCAGTACATCATCAAATTTCACAACAAATCGCCACTGTCATTTTGCCTAGTTGATCCTCTCATAATTGTGATAGGTTTAAGTTATAGGCAGTAGTTATCTGGTTGATCCTGCCATAATTTTTAAACAAATAGTCATTTAAAACACTTATCTGTTGATCCTGCCATTTTTGGACTGTCTTACTGTTCAAGCACTTTCACTTTTCTTGCTCTAATGTAACGTGACCAAGCGATGCTAATAGCGATAAATGATGAGTTGGCAGAGGTTTAAAATAAGGCACTCTATTCATCAGGTAAGAAAATTGTGTATTTTATGCTGAGTTCAATTAGCATTGTGTAACAGAAGCTGCTGAATGTTGAGAGAGGAGAGCAAGTGAGTCGGCGGCTTCAGAAAAGTAGACACAAACCTGAGTGACCGTTGCTATAGCAACACATTCTCACATGTGTCTACTTTTCTGAAGCCACTGACTCACTCTCACTGTGCTCACTCTCCTCTTGCTACAGTCAGCAGCTTCTTTTGCACAGAGCTAAGTAAACTCAACATAAGAAAAACACAGTTTTCTTACTTTTAGAACAGAAAGTGCCTTATTTTAAATCTCTGACAGCACATCATTTACCGCTATTAACAGTGCTCAGTCATGCTACATTAGAGCAAGAAAAGTTAAAGTGCTTGTTCGGTAAGACAGTCTGAAAAGGGAGGATCAACAATATAAGTATTTTAAATGACATATGTTGTATAAACAGAACATGACATGGCCTTACTGAAGATATCAGGCCCAATTCTAGAAAGGCTGGCACAAGTCAAACCAAAGGCGACTTGCGCCAAATGCCCTTGTGCCAGGGACCCTGCATCCAATTCTCTATCAGGCAGGGTCCCGCGTCTAAGTCCCGTGACTTGTGCCAATCTGAACAGTACACCAAATGGAGGGCTTAACTGTACAGGTTGCCGCAAGCTGCAGCAATGTCAACACAAGCACTCCCCCTCAGCCCCCATGTACTATGAAAGCCCCGCAGGGCTATCTGACCCCTGCATGCCCAGATCCACTGATATTCTGTGAAAAACACCCCACAGGGCTATAAATCCCTCCAATACCATATTCCACCCATCTACTGTGAAGAAAGCCCCACAGGGCTAGTGGACCCTTCCAAGCCCTGATCCACCAATCCCCTAACACAAGTCTGGGTGTTAATGTGAAATGTTTAAAAAATAACAAAAAACATACCCATAATCCCTCATAGTCTAGTGACCCCCATCCGGAAATGTCAGACCACCCTACTTCCCCCGACCCATACCCAGCCGGTGACTGGTACAGCCCACCTCTCACCACCTTGGCCAGACACCGACTGAGCTCCGTAGGAGTGTGTACTACTGTAAACAGTACATGCTCAATGAATGACAGCTCAATAATGGAACACATACTATTTACAGTAGTACATGCTCCTATGGAGCTTAGTCGGTGGCTGGCCATGGTGGTGAGAGAGATGAGCTGTGGCAGTCACTGGCTGGGTACGAGTTGGGAGGAGCAGGGTGGTATGGCACTGCCAGGTGAGGGGCCACTAGGCTACCAGGGATAACAGGTATGCTTTTTGTTATGTTTTAAAAATTTCACATTAATGCCCAGACTTGTGTTAGGGGATTGGGATTTGAGGGGTCTGCTAGCCCTGTGGAGATGAGTGGATAGAGGCATCGGGGGGATCAATAGCCCTGCTTGGCTTTTTTTTTCAGCATTTTGGGGGATTGGGACATGGGGGGCTGCTAGGCCTGAAGGGCTTTTTGCACTGGATTGTGGGGATCGGGGGCATGGGGGGATCATTAGCCCTGTGGGCTATTTTTACTTCTTTTGGGGGATTGGGGCATGGGAGGGCTACATGTCATGGTGGATGGGCTTGCAGGCACATTGGTGTAACCCCCGGTGGACCGCAAAGTACACTTACACCAACTAATAGCTGGTGTAAATTTACTTTGACAGATGTCCTCCAGAGGTTGTTTAAGAACTGCACATTTGGGGATTTGGCAGCTGCCCTTCCAGAATAGGGCACAACTGCTGCCATAAACCCCCTTGGCCCATGCTGGTGTAAGTCCACTTTGGCACAAGCAGCCTGAGACATGTCACAGGCTGCTTTGCAAAATCCAGAATGTCACAACTCATGGTGCAAAGTGCTACTTGCACCATTTTTGGGGGTGCAAGTCACTTTGTGCCATGCTTAACCTTTTGAGAATCCATACCATTATATCTATCTTCACTCAAGGCCAATGATATCATAATATCTCACTCGTAGTTTCACCACTTGTGAGCTAGCATGATATTACAAGCCTCTCGTGAAGATAAATATGATATCTTCAGTCAGACCATGTCATATCCCCTTTATAAATATATCTATTATAGTGGCGAGGTAGTGACACTGCATTTAGGGTTTAGTAGGTACTTTAATGTTAAACCCCAAATTTTGGATTTTAATATCTTTGCAACTGTTCAATGGATTTGCACGGAAGTTTGCATGCAGTCTCGTGAGATAGATCTCTTGATGTGCCAAGTTTTGTTCTGGTTGGATGTGCAGATGCCGAGATGTGGATAGCAAAAAAACATAAAAAGTCACAAGTTTTTGCTGGGTTTCTTTGTCATTGCCTTGAGCCCAGATGGTTTGGAATTTTGGTCTGAAATTTTCAGGGTAGAAAGGGCTTGTCACACAGTTCTGCCTTTCACTGGTTTGGTGAAAAAAATATGAATCCATTCCAAAGTTATTAAACTTCAAAAATCCAGGTCCTGATCATGCTCAGTAAGAGCTTCAAAATAGCTGTGTTAAATTTTTGCATGAGAATCTTTTTTCATGAGGTTTTTCATATGCTAACATCTTGTTTTTTGTTTTTATAAAACAAAAAAAAATTACAAGAAAAAAATGGCATCAGAGGGGGAGGCCAACACATGTATGTTCAACACTGAGACCCTGTTAGGTGGATTCTGCAGTTACCTGTTGGAAAAATGACCAAAACAGTATTTTTTTTAATCCTTTTTTGTGACTCGCTTCTGGTTGTTTCGTATTCCATTTCTATGAACAATGTTGGCTGAACAGTGTTTTGTTGCAGTTTTTTTGTCATCAGTTTACAGCAAGACAGATTGGAAGTTTGGTCTGAAATTTTCATAGTAGAAAGGGTTTGATCCAAAGATGTGCCTTTGGCTGGTTTGGGGGAACATATTAAGCTGTTCCAAAGTTATTACCCAGTTGGAAAAGTTCTACAGTATAATTTTTAATATCTGAAATATATCCTTGTATCCATAAATATGGTTCAAATATATGTCAGATACATTTACGCTTTTCACATATATTTCAAGATATATTCTAGATATTTGCAGAATGATCCAAGATGCATCATATTCGGGCTACATCTTTGGTATATATATATATATATATATATATATATATATATATATATATATATATATATACTATTTCAGAATTAAAGTTTTGTTCTTTCAATGGTATGTTCTTAAATAAAATCAAAAAATACTTATTTGTGCTCACACATTTTTGCAGTTTCTACATATTTTGCATTTTAGGTAAACATATATTTTTAATCTATCTTTGAATCACTGTCTTTTTGATGCTGTATCCATTGTTGTTTACTGCTCGGTGTCTGACTTGAGCTGGATCTCTCCACCCTTGAATTTGTTACTTCTCCTCTTTTCAACATTGTAATATTGCTCTGTTCTCATCTTTCTTGTACCCTGTTATGATATTTCATTTTTGACGTGGAGCTTTTGCAAAGGAGTCCTTGACTCAAAGGCTGTGATTCTGAGTCTTTTAATAAATAAATCATTCTATACTATACAGGTATATATATATATATATATATTATGGTAGCACGGGAGTGCTACCATAGTTAGGGTTGAGTAGCACATTTAAGGTTAAAGGGTCAAATTTTGCACCTTAATAACTGCCACCGTTCAATGGATTTGCCTGAAATTTGGTAGGGATGATTGGGCATGGTAGATCTTGGGAACTGCCAAGTTTCATACCAGTCAGATTTACAGCTTGGAGTTATTAAGCAACAATGAATTGCACAATTATGCTTTTTTGTGATTTCTTTGCTCTCACCTACAGGTCGCACAGTTTGTGTGACCAGTCTAAAAACATCAGGAAACATGTAGACAGGGTCCTCGATGTGCCTTCCAAAGATTTTGTGAAAAAATATTAAACGGTTCAAAAGTTATTCAAAAAACAAGTTCCCATTATAAGTCAATGGGAAATATTAACAAAAAGTTCAACACATTCACAAATTCACTTTTACTTTTGCAAATGGACCTAGTACTTTCGTAAATCCACCATTTTGTTTTCAGTTGGTGATCAGAAAAATGCTTGGCATTTAAATTTGGAACCATCTAGGGACACAATTCTTTTTGTGTTCATCTAGTCAGAGCAAGAGGATGCTAGCCATGTCTTTATTTTGGGGTTAAACACCCCAGAAATATGTTTTCCAAAGTTCTGGATAAAGTACTTTTGCAAAGTAATTTTGTGCTCATGACACTTTCGCAAATCTGTGTGAAAGCTTTCGCAAATCAAGAAAGTACTTTGCAACACTATGGCCAAAATGACAGGGGTTATTTGCTACCTTGCTGCAAAAGAACGGTTAGGTCTTTTGGCCTGAAATCTGGAGGGAAGGCAGCCAACATGTCACAGATGTGCCTTTTGGTGGTTTGCTGAAAAAATATTGTACAGCTCCAAAGTTACAGTACTCCAAAATTGATGCTTTTTCCTATAGACTAACATGGTGGCGTATGCCATGCCTTTCAGGGCTTGTATCTCGAAAATGGTGCGAGATACAGATTTTTCGTCTTGAGTAGCCAGGAAAATAATGATTTCTGTGAAATTTAAATTTGTTTTGTATGTCGTTTGGATTCTGAGATATTTACAATTAAGTACTTCCAATGCTCGTTTTAAGCTTCCATTGTCATTACAATGCATACATTCTTTGTACACACTGGGCTGGATATTCAAACTGCACTATTTTGTGGCGCAAGTCCTTGTGCTGCACAAAGTAGTTGCGCAGGGGTGTGTCCATAGCGATATTCAAAGGAGTTGCACCCTTGAGCAACTCCTTTGAATATCACCCCCTGGCCACAGCGACTGTGCATGGCACAGTGGAACTTGCGCCACCAGAGTGGAGCATTCAACTTGCAGTGGCGCAAGTACCATTGCGCCATGCGCAAAATCCCCATATTCAAAAGGTGACATGCAAATGGGGCCATAATTCTTGCAAGGCACAGGGGGGGGCCATTTGCATCTGATTATGGCCCCATTTGCATACCATTAGCATGCAGGAGTGCCGATCCCTGAGGACTTGTGCCTGGCACCCTGCCAGGCAGCAGCCATTGGGGACCGACACCCCCTGCAGCCCGATCGTGGGTGAAAGAGTGTACAATCCCCACCACCACCCCCCACTGGCCCAATCGCGGGCATAGTTTAACCCCCCCACCAGCCCGATCGTGGGCAGCAATGTGGCTCCCCCCCGAACATATCCCTGGTGGTCCAGTGGACTGAAAAGCCTGATCGTGGGCAGTAGTTGTTTAAGAAACCCCTCCTTCCGAATTCATCCCTGGTGGTCCAGTAGACCGAAAAGCCCAATCGCGGGCAGTAGTCATTTAAGAAACCCCCAACATAGCCCTGGTGGCTAGTGTCCCCCAATCCACCCACCCACGAGGCCCACCACCGTCCCCGGCGGCGGCGGCGGCATCCCACCGCCTGCCGCCCCCGCCCCACCGGCTGACTGCCGGTAGGGCTGCACCAGTGGTGCAGAGCAAGAGCCAATGGGCATGCAGCCCATACCATCCAAGACAGTCCAGTTTTGTGAATGAAAGAATGTATTCATTCACAAATCTGAACTGTCATATACGGTATGGGCTGCCGCCAGTAGCTCTTGCTCTCTAATGAAGCGTCGCCCCTACCGAGCAGTCAATCGACAGGTGGCGAGGGTGGCAGGCCGTGGATACTGCCACCCGCTGGCTGCCGGGGAGCAGGGTGGTGGGCTTACAAGTGGTAGGTGGGTTGAGGGACACTAGCCTCCGGCTATGCTTAGAGGGATTGTAAATGACTACTGCAACGAGAGCTTCAGTTCACTGAACCACCGAATGGAAAGAGGTGTGGGCAACCACTGCCAGCGATCGGCTTCGTCCCAGGACCTGGGCTTCACCGAGAGGCCACCACTGCCACCACTAATGAAAATATCCATGATAAAAAGAAAGTGGAAAGAGCACAGTCAGCTGCCCGTGATCGGGCTGCGGGGCACAGGGACTGGGTTGGGCCAGCCACAGGTGGCAGCTGCTGTGTTGCACCCTGCAATGCAGCAGCTCACCTGTGGGTGGCCCTCAACTTAAGCCTTTTTTTTGGCTCAAAGTTGTGCAGGCGTAGGTTGGGGGTTGCGCCTGCACAACTCTGCACAGTCCTGCTGAATATCGGGCTGTGCAGTTTATGCATGGTTCCTCCCCCTTCAGTTCAGCATGCATTCATTTGCATTGCGCTGTTGCTCAGCATGTTTTCTGTGGTGCAACTGCCTCCTGCTGAATATGGCAGAATAGAGCAAGTTCGGACTTGTGCAGGCGCAACCCTATTGCGCATGGCGCAACCCTTTTGAATATCTGGGCCACTGTATTTTTCTATGTAGTTCTCCAGCAAAAAGAGGGTATGTGCATCTGTTACTGTTACTGTTACAGTTACTGTTTCCCCTTGTGTTTATGTACCTGCTACTGTTACTGTTCCCACGTGTGTCACCGTGTGTGCTACCCTTTGCATTGTCATTTGCATGCAGCCCATACTGTACTAGTCAGTCCAGATATGTGAATGAATTCATTCACATATCTGGACTGACTAGTATGGTATGGGCTGCTACTCATTAGCTCATGCACTGAACCAATAGGCATGCAGCCATACCGAGGCTGTCAGCGTCGTGCGGTGGTGCGGCAGGTGGGTGGGTGCTGCTGCCCGCCAGCTGACGGGAGTGGGGTGGTGGGGCTCAGTGGGCGGGTGGGATGGGGTCCACTAGATCACCAGGAATTTCAGACTTGGGGGTGAGGAATGCCGCCAGCAATCGGCTACTCGTGGTCCACTGGACCACCAGGGATATTGGACTTTGGGGGGAGGTCTGATGCCCGCGATCAGGCTACTCACGGTCCATTGGACCACCAGGGATATTGAACTTTGGGGGGGTTACAGTTATGCCCGTGATCAGGCTACTCGGGGGGTTACAGTTATGCCCGCGATTGGCTAATCATGGTCCACTGGACCACCGGGGATAGGAGACATTAATTATCCCTTACGGGACATCCCATGATCAGGCTACAGGGGGCGTCGGTCGCTGATGGTTGCTGCCTGGCAGGGCGCCAGGTGCAAGTCGTCGGGGATCAGCACACCTGCATGCTAATGGCATGCAAATGGGCTGTAATCAGATGCAAATGGCCCCCATGTGCCTTGCATAAATTATGACCCCATTTGCATGTCACCCTTTGAATATCACAGGTGCTGTGCATGGCGCAATGGAACTTGCACCACTGCATCTCAATGCTCCACTCTGACCACTTGCACTGGAGCAGTTCCACTGCGCCATGCACAGTGGGGGTGGACAGGGGGCAATATTGAAAGCAGTTGTGCCATAGCGCAACTCCGTTGAATATCGCCCTGGCCACACCCCTGTGCAACTATTTTTAGCGGTGCACAGACTTGCACCATGAACTGGCGCAGTTCGAATATCTGGGCCATGATGTGCAGATCGTGTGATATGGAAAATATTCTCAATCCTGTAGAGTGAGCTCTGGATACTCTCACTCATGCCTTTGGCACTCGTGAGTATCCAGAACTCACTCTGCAGAAGTGAGAATATTTTTCCATATCACACTCCTGACCATCATGTATCCCCTATATATACTGGATATATATACTGTAGCTATATATATATATATATACACACACACATATATTAGAGGCAAAAAACTCTGTTTAATGCATTAGTTAGGGTTGTTCCACACCGACAAAAGTGAGGAAATGTGGTGTTAGGGTTGAAAGCCCCCCTTGGCCCCCCCTGCCCACACCCCCAACCAGCATCGGGGTTTGCATTATGGTTGTCAGCCATAGCTCTCACCCAATCACATGTGTAAAGAAGCAGAGGTGTAGGAGAATGGGGTGAGAGTTAGGACCGACAACCCTAATGTGCACCTCTATGCTGGTTGGGGGTGTAGGCAGGGGAGGCCAAGGGGGGCTTTCAACCCTAACACCGAATTTCCTCACATTTGTCTGTGTGGAACAACCCTAACTAATGCATTAAACAGAGTTTTTTGCATCTAATTTCCCTTCTTTTTGAGAATGATAACAAAAAGTAGTGAATGTAATGTGGTGGTGGGGACCCGTGATCCCACCACATGATGTCTTGTCACATAGTGAGATTGTGCCCGCAAACACAAATAGTAATGTGCATGGTGACGCAAAGTGAAACAGAAAGAGAAACAGTAGTGTAGACAGAAATGTTAAAAACAACACAAAAGCAAGCATAAATGAAAACACAAAGGGTAATGCACATGGTTGCGTAGACGTGAATGGTAAATAAAACGGGAACAGAACCACAAGCAAAAATGGTAATGGTAACAGTAATGTAAGCGCACAGGCTGGTTTTCCCCAAAAGCTGCATAAAGAAAGACAGTGAGTACAAAGAATGTATGCATAATAATGGTTCTCGGAGCAGAAAATGAGGAGTTGGAATACTAAATTGCTTATATCTCAGGAACTGTACAACGTAGAAAAAAAATGTAAAAGTCTTATGATTTATGACTTTCCTGGCTAGTTTTATGGGGGCTAAGTAATCTTCTGACAAAAAGTCCGTAACTCGCACCGTTTCCGAGATACGGGCCCTGAAAGGTGCGGAGAACACCATATTGTTATCCTATGGGGAAAAAAGAGAAGTTCAGAGTGCCATAACATTGGCTCCCTGTAATATTTTTTCACCAAACCACAAATAGGCACATCTGCGGGATGTTGGCTCTGTTCCCTCCAAATTTCAGCCCAAAACACAAAACCGTTATTTTGCAGCAGGGCGCCAAAGGATTCCTGTAATGCGTTGGATGCCGTAATGTTATCCTATGGGAAAAGCGTAAACTTTGGAGTGCCATAACTTTGCTGCCATGTAATATTTTTTCAACAAAACATTGAAAGGCACATCTGTGAGATGTCGGCTGCGTTCCCTCCAAATTTCAGGCCAAAATACCAAACCGTTGTTTTACAGCAGGGTACCAAAGAATTGCTGTCATTTTCCCACAGCCTAGAAAAGTACTGTCAAAGTTTACAAAAGCTTTCACAAATTCATTCAACAGTGTTGCAACTGCAACAGTACTTTGTGAAAAGTACTTTTTCCAGAAATTTGAATAACATATTTCTGGGGTGTTTTACCCCAAAATAAAGACATGGCTAGCATCCTAGGTGAATACAAAAAGAACTAGGATGCTAGAGGGTCCCAATTTTAAATGCTAAGCATTTTTCTGATCACTAACTGAAAACAAAATGGCAGACTTGCGACAGTAAAAGGGCCATTTGCGAAAGTAAAAACTGCATTTGCGACACTGTTGAACTTTTTGTTAACTTTTCCCATTGACTTATAATGGGAACTTATTTTTTGAATAACTTTTGAACCGTTTAATATTTTTTCACGAAATCTTCAAAAGGCACATTGGGAACCCTTGCCGCACATTCCCTGAAGATTTTGGACTGGTCGCACAAACTGTGTGACCTGCACAGACAACAGTAAATTCCAGAAAAGTGTAAACCGTGTGCGCAGATCATGCTTAATAACTCCATAGCCGTATATGTGACCAGTATGAAACTTGGCAGATCCCAAGGCGTGTGGATCTTGATCATGTATACCAAATTTCAGGCAAATCTATTGAACGGTTGCAATGTTATTAAGGTGCAAAGTTTTGGATTTAACATGTAAATGGCTCCTTAACCCTAACTATAGTGGCACTACTGTGCTATAATACAGTGTGTATATATATATATATACACACACACACACACACACACACACATATTATGGTAGCACGGTAATACTACCATAGTTAGGGTTGAGTAGCAATTTTAAGGATAAAGGATCAACATTTGCACCTTAATAACGTTGCCAACATTCAACAGATTTGCCTGAAATTTAGTATGCATGATTGGGTGTGGTATATCTTGGGATCTGCTAAGTTTTGTACTGGTCAGATATACGGCTGCAGAGTTATTAAGAGACAACCAATTGTGCAGTTCCGCTTTTTTGTGATTTCTTTGATCTCACCTACAGTTCGCACGGTTTATGCGACTGGTCAGAAAACTTCAGGGAATGTACTGCCATAGTTCTTGATGTGCCTTTTGAAGATTTCGTGAAAAAATATTGAACGGTTCAAAAGTTATTCAAAAAATAAGTTCCCATTATAAGTCAAAGGGGAAAGTTAAAATAGTCAACACTTTTGCAAATGCATTTTTTAGTGTCTCAAATGGCCCTAGTAGTGTCACAAATCCACCATTTTGTTTTCAGTTGGTGATCAGAAAAATGCTTGGCATTTAAATTTGGGACCCTCTAGTGACACAATTCTTCTTGTGTTCACCTAGTCGGACCCTGAGCATGCTAGCCATGTCTTTATTTTGGGGTTAAACACCCCAGAAATATGTTTTTCAAATTTCTGGAAACAGTAGTGTCACAAAGTAGTGTTGCAAGCATGACACTTTCGCAAATTTTTGCGAAAAGTGTCGCAAATTGCTACATTACTTTTCAGGCTATGGCCCAAATGACAGGAATTCTTTGCCACCCTGCTGCAAACAAATGGTTTGGTCAATTGGGTTGAAATGTGGAGGGAAAGCTGTCAACATCTCAGAAATGTGCCTTTTGGCAGTTTAGTGAAAAAATATTGCACGGCTGCAAAGTTACGGTACTTCGAACTTGGTGTTTTTTCCCATAGACTAACATGGTGGCGTACACCGCGCCTTTCGGGGCACGTATCTTGAAAATGATGCGAGATACAGATTTTTTGTTGCGAGTCACATGTCATAACAAAAATCTAGCCAGGAAAATCAAGATTTTTGTGAAATTCAAATTTTTTTTCTATGTCGTGCGGTTGCTGAGATATTAGCAATTAAGTACTTCCAATGCTCGTTTTAAGCTTCAATCCCCATTACAATGCATACATTCTTGGTACACATTGTGTTTCTGTATGCACCTGTTTGGCAAAAACAGGGTATGCCCTTCCATTACTGTTACAGTTACTGTTTCTACTTGCATTTATGTCCTCGTTTCTGTTACCATTCCATTATAGCAAATTGCAGGCAAGTATTCTTTATGTTGTCATTCGTGACTTATGTTTTCGTTACTGTTACCATTTGCATTTCCACTACTGTTTCTGTTTGCATTTTTGTTTGCATCACCATGTGCATTGCAATTTGCGTTTCCAGAAGTCCTTTCATTTGTGTTTCCATTTCTCTTTTGTTTTGCGTCTTCCTTGCTGTTACTGTTACCATTTTACCATTTGTGTTTGCAATTGTGTTACTGTGCCCTTGCGCATTACAGTTTGCATTTCCATATGCGCTTGCATTTCCTTTTGCACTTCTGTTTCCTTTGCTGTTATTGTTGCTGTTACCATTACCATTTGCGTTTACTATTACAGTACTGTGCCCGTGCGTGTTTTGGTTTGCATTTCCATACGCGCTTCTGTTCCCGTTTCCATTTCTCTTTCCTTTGGTGTTGTTCTTCATGTTAACTTTACCAACTGCATTTACAAATGCAGTACCGTGCCTGGGTGTGTTACAGTTTGTGTTTCCGTGTGCACTTGCATTCGCGTTTCTGTTTCTGTTCCCTTTCGTGTTCTTTTTGCTGTGACACTTAACATTTCCATTAAAATACCGCTGCCATCACTGTTTGAGTTACCAGTTGTATTTTCGTATGTGCTTCAAAGTCCATTTGTGTCACTGTTTGCTTCGGTGTCACTTTGCACTTGTGTTTCTATTAACGTTTCCTTTACCATTTACGTTTGCGTTACCATGTGCACCACTGTTTGTGCTTTTGTTTGCGTTACTGTTCCTCCTGCAGCCACATTACATTCACTATTTCTCATCATCATTCTCAAAAAGAAGGGAAATTAGAGGCAAAAAACTCTGTTTAATGCATTAGTTAGGGTTGTTCCACAGCGACAAAAGCAAGAAAATTCGATGTTAGTGTTGAAAGCCTCCCTTGGATCCCCCCAGCCCACCCCCCAACTGGCATCAGGGTGCGTGTTGGGGTCATCAGTCCTAACTCTCTTGCCATTCTCCTATACCTCTGCTTCTTCACACATGTGATGGGGTGAGAGTTAGGGACGACGACTCCAACACGCACCTCGACACTGGTTGGGCGTGTGGGCTGGGGGGTCCAAGGAGGCCTTCAACCCTAACACCAAATTTCCTTGCTTTTGTCACTGTGGAACAACCCTAACTAATGCATTAAACAGAGTTTTTTGCCTCATATATATATATATATATATATATATATATATATATATATATTTATGTGTGTGTGTGTGTGTATATATATATATTTCACTGCAAAAAACTTTGTTAATGCACCATTTAGGTTGAAGCCTAAAAGATCTTAGGGTTCCCAGGCCTAAGACACCACCCCCACCCTCAGCTTCCAACCCTAAGGCCCCACCTCCACCCTGCATGCAGGAATAGGTGTAAGGATTGTGCCTTGGTGTTACGAACATATATGGCAGCATTTTTAAATGAGTTTTGAATAAACTATGGTTACTGTTCAGCTGTGGTGAGTGCAGTTTATTGCAGTTGGTAAGCATAATTTTACCCTGTAATTTCTGAAAAAAATGTATGTTAGCAAACATATATTTTCAATATAGTAGACATGTATATTCTGAAATAAATTTTCTATATGTTAAAATATGTTTGGCCTGATATACATCTGTAAAGTATCTGTAATATATGTATTATTTCCCCTATCTTTATATACTGATAATACATTTTAAATATATGTTTTGCATAACAATTAAATATGTTTTATGGTTTATAAATATGACTGGAATATATATTACACATACCTTTAAAATATAAATAGACTTCATTCTGGAAATATATAAAATGTTGTAAAACCAAAGCCAAAAGAAGCAATAGTAGAAGCAGTAGATTATAATTATTTTGGACGCCCTTCGCCGAAGGCTCAGGGTGCCCTTACAAATATCAACATAAAATTAATATATATGGTTAGTCAGTTCAATAAAATCAGTAGTAAACATCCCTTGAAACAGCTCTCTAAAAATATAAATAATTCTGCTAATCATAATTCAAAGGCAGGTTGAAATAAGTAGGTTTTCAAACCCTTTTTAATGCATTCCAAAGGAGAGGCCTCCCTGAGGTAGCCTGGAAGAGAGTTCCGTAGAACTGGGTCCGCATTCTCAAAGTCCTGGTTCCCTGAAGATATTAGTCTCATGCTGAGCACCTCCAGAAGGGCATCCCCGGCTGACCTAAGTGAATGGTTCAGGGTGTAGGGATGCAAAAGCTCATTCAGGTTACCTGGACCCAACCCGTGTAGGGGGAGATGTGCCAATGCACTGGCAGCCAGTGCATTTCATGCAGAACCAGTGTTATATGACAGGATCTTGGTAGACCTAACAATAGCCAAGCTGCAGCATTCTGCAGCAGCTGCAGGTGCCTCAGTGCATCCCCACTGACCCTATGGTAGGGTGCAAAAGTAAAAGTCAAAACTCCTCACAGGACTGTCATTTCATGTTATTCTTATGCTTTTTCAAGAACAGTACTAACTATTGGTCCTGTGGGAATGCTTGTTTTTTACTATTGCTACTTTTGGTTCTATTTTCACAATTTTTTCTTTACTGTACAAATACATTTTGTGATGGAAAATCCAAGAAATACTTTCTGGAGCTCCTGGTCAAGTGTGCATGTGTGTCTAACTTCTGCTGCAGTAAAATATGAAACTTTTTTTTTCCAGAACTCTATTTGTGCTCCTGTCCCTGAACTCTCTTGGGCTGCCCTGACTCGCCTGGTGAGCTCTACCACCCATCATGGACCCCCTCTTATATATGGTTACTGTCCCTTGGTACTTACCCCAGACTAACCCCCTGACTTTGAACCCTTTGGGGCAGGGCCGCCATCCACTCCAGCACTCTATCTATAATCCAGTTTGCCCAGAGCAGCCACCAAGAGACCAAAGGGCAGAAAGAGGACTCGATGTTGGATGTGTGGTCTTCCTGCACTGCAAGGAGCCGTTGTCTATCAGGAAAGGGGATTTTTTTGTAGTACCCCCCATTGGCTTGGTAGTGCAATAAGTCCTGGCATGGGCATGCACGCTCACATACGTGCCCACAGGGTCGCTGCTGCAGCCAATCTCCTGCATTCTGCTTGACTCAGGCTGCTGTGCTCCCAGCCATCGCTAGGAGTCCCCAGAGCCCGAGGCAACTCCCACCCTCCCTCCTGAGACAGGAGAGCAGTCCTCCAGATGCTTAATGTTGTCTCTGCCCTGCCAGCCCCCGGTGACCTGGGGTCACTCCCAAACCCAGGTTGTTGGTGTGGCATGAGGTGTGGCATCCAGCGCCTCAACCCTCAACATCACCGGGCCAGCATAGAATATGAATCTTGTTTGCTTGCAGGATACAGTATGTGTAGAATATATGCAGAATATATTTTTGTATATATGTCAAATATATTTTTGTAAATGCTTGCTATGGTACTGACTACAGATTTGCATAACTAATTTTCATATTTCAAAAGCACAGTTTATCAACCAAAAGCATGGTAATTTCTATTTTTAAAATAGTTTTAAATTAACAGCATTAGCTTACAGACCAGAGTGAAAGGTAAAGAGTAAAAAAAAAACAAGTACATGATGGAACTCACCCCAACATAAAAAGGAACCAGACAGGGGTGGTTTAAATACCAGTTTGAGTCTCACAAAATAATGAGATCAAGAGGTAATTTCTATGGGCTAGATATTCAAAAGGGTGGCACCTGGTGCAATGGGGTTGGACTGGTGCAATCTCGCATTGCACCCTGGCGGTATATTGAGAAGACTACCTGGTGCAGCACAAATCCCGATGTACGGGGGTGCAATGATAATGTATGTGGTGTAGATGCACGGGGTGTGCCCATGCATATGTAGCACATCCTGATATTCAGCCCAGAATGTGCACCACTGCATGGGGGGGGCTCAAAGTTGAGCCCATGCAGAGTAGGAGCAACTCTCGGCCAGCTGCTGTATTGCAGGGTGAAACACGACAGCGCAGCCATGGGTGGCCGCCCACCCACCCAGAACACCATCTCTAAACACTCACCATCCTGGTGGTCTAGTGGTACCCCTGTAGCCCTGATTGCATGGTATATGATGATAAAGATATCCCTGGTAGTCTAGTGGGGCTCTGATACCCTGATGGGTATGACCCTGGCCCATCCCTGGTGACCTAGTGTTTCCACCCTCCCACCCAAGACCCTGAATACTGGCAATAAGAGGTCTCTGGTGATCCAGTGGCACCCCACACCCCACACAGAACCCCATGCTCACCCTGCTTCCCCCCATCCCACTGTCATCAGTGGGCAGCTGCATCCCACCCGCACACCATCCACTCAGCTGCCTGCCAAATGACAGGTACAGTATGGGTTGTAAGCCCAGTGGTCCCCAGTGTGGACCAGTGAACTTGCAGGACATACTGTACTAGACAGTCCCAAAGCTGTGAATGACTCCATTCACATATTTGGGACTGTCTAGTACAGTATGTCCTGCAAGCTCACTGGTCCACACTGGGACCAATGGACTTACAACCCATACTGTACCTGTCATTTGGTGGGCAGCCAGGTGGGTGATGTGTGGTGGGATGCAGCCACCCACCAATGACAGTGGGGTGGGGAAAGCAGGTGAGCATGGGGTTCCATGTGGGTGGGTGGGGTGAAAGCTACTAAATCACATGGGCATTACAATATGGGATTTCACCATGATCATGGCAATGGACAGGGGGGATTCCACAAGACCACCAGGAACCTCATATCACCATGTCTTGGGGATTTGGGTGGGAAGGGGGACCACTAGACCACCAGGGCTGGGCTTGTGTCAAACACATCAGGGTATCGGGGACTGGGGGGTCCACTAGACTACCAGGGTTTACTGTATTATCATGCATAGGGCAATCGTGGCTACAGGGTGGGGGATGCCCTTAGATCCCCACAGCACATGTCATGCTTTGCAGGGTGCCAAGTGCAAGTCACTGGCCTGCCCTGCTCAAGGCATGCAAATGGGCCATAATGACATGCAAATGTCCCCATTTGCACCTTGCATATATTATGGCCTCATTTGCATGCCCCCTGCTGAATATTGCAGGTAATGCACCTAGCACAACTGCACTTGGGCTGGTGCATCCCCATGCTCCCTAGCTGTGACTTGCACAGGCACAGTGCCACTGTGCCATGCTCAATATGTGCCCTGGCCCTACCTTATTCAATAGTGCTGTGCCATGGCACATCTCCCTTGAATATCACCTGGACCTGGCCCTAGCTCATCACAGTTGCGCTGCACCCAGGCTTGACCACTGCCTGGTGCAGTCTGAATATCCCAGCCTCTGTGTAAGTATAAATGTGTAATCTGTAAATCCGTAGTAATGGTGCATCATTAAATGATAAGTGTACTATAGTAATCTAAATGGTTGCTAATATGATGAATTCCATATATACAGTTAAAAATATGTGATATCAAGATTAATTTATTGTTTTGGTATTTAAGATAATTTTACAATCCAAGGCCCGGATATTCAAACTGTGCCCAAAATGTGCGTAACAGCAGGAGCAAGCACAAACCAATTGCGCATATGCGCAACAGGTGCGATATTCAAACATGGAGCAGAACAAATTGTGCAAGCAGCCAACATCTGAATATCGCACTAACTGTGCCATAGCACAACCAGGAAGGAGAAGCTGAGCAGAAATGTTGCGCTATAGCGCAACCAGGGCAGACCAGCTGAGCAGTGCAGAGGTGCCACAGCGCAAGCAGAGCCCCCCCCAGAGCAATGGAACTGCACATCCAGGGAGGCAGGCTGGGGCCCACTGCCAGCCATGCCACACATGGGCACAGGAACACACGGCAGAACCAACAAGACACCTGCACACCCCAAGCATAGCATCACTGGGGGTGTGATGGATGATCTACTGGCCCATGGGGACAAGCCAACAAAGCACAGCAGAGCCATGACACCCCAGCACAACCACTGGCAGGCTGAGAGTGCCACACACAGGGGGTTGACAACCACAGTGCACATCAGCTCCCTGTATGCACAGAACACCCTGCACCGTGACCCCAAGACACCACCCATGTGCAGTGACTGGCACTGCAGGAAACCATACATCCCCCCCAGCACACGTCAACCCCATGCAGCACAGAAGCATACAAGCCAGACACACCCTGTGCACCCAGCAGTGGGTGGCAGCAGATGGCAAGACCAACAGAAAGTCACTGCCATGCTGGAGATACCTCCCCATGCACACGCACACACACACACACACACACACACACACACACACACACACACACATATATACCAGGACCATACCACCCCAGATGGCATGTACACCACTGCAGCTGAGCACCCATAGCCAGCTGCAAATCAGAGACCAACACAGTATTCATATCAAAATATAAATTTATATTTAAATTTTCAAATAGTAAATGACCAATACAATAAACAACAACTATTTACAAGGGGGGGATGGGTACAAGGTAGGGGTGTTCAAGGGGTAGGGATGAACAACTTGGAGAGGGAAGGCAGGGTGGTAGGGATGGGAGAAGTGGGAAGGGTATTGTGTCCTAAGGCCCAGCCGGCTGGTCATCCTGTGCCTGGTTCCACACTCCCCTGTGACGCCTCTTCTGCAGGCCATGGTGCCTGATGGACTCAAGGATGGCCTGGTTTTCAAGGGACACCTGTGTCAGGCCCCAAATGTCTTGCTGAATCCTCCGGAGAACCTCGAGGCCTAGGAAAATGGGAACACAGTCAATGGCTGTGACTGACCACAACCCTGAACACCACCCAACCTGCAAGCCATATAGCCCAATGTCCCGCACCTGTGATAGCATGCACCCACCCACAGTGAACATGCACATGGCCATCACAAACAGGCGGCACCAGCTATGTGCACCACTGCACACACACACACTGCCCATGTCCATCACAGCACAAACAAGGCTATCAAGTGACGTGGCAACGTGGTGTGATGCCAGTTACACAGCTATGTGCCCAGTGCATGCATGGACCACCAGTGATGCATACACAGACGTGCTGTGATACTGGACAGTGATGCATGTCACCTGTGTCGTGCATACATATGTAGATACATAGACAGTGTCGGCAGATAAGGGACTATGGCCCACCCAGTCTGGCCATTTGAGCTTGTAAGTTCACTTTGTTTTCCTATAAGTCTGTTGCACCTTACCCCTGACCTCCAGAATTCCTTTATGTCTATCCCGTGCATTCTGAAATCCCGTGATTGTTTCAGCCCCACCACTTCCTCTGGCAGGGTGTTCCACTTGTCCACCACCCGTTCTGTGAAGAAATTCTTTCCCATGTTTCCTCTGAATCGTCCTCCTCCAACTTCATCCCATGCCCTCTAGTCCTGGAACATCTTTTTCGCTTAAAATAAGTGTTTCCTGCACCTGTTCCTCCTGTAAGATACTTGTATGTCTCTATCATATCCCCTCTCTCCCTCCTCTCCTCCAGGGAGTACATGTTCAGTTCCTTCAACCTGTCTTCATCGGACTTGTGATGCAATCCATGCACCATCTTTGTTGCCCTCCTCTGACCCTTCTCTGCCCAGTCTATGTCCTTACGTAGGTATGGTCTCCAGAACTGTACACTGTACTCCAGGCGGGGCCTCACTAGTGTCTTGTATAGTGGAATTATGACCTCCCCTTTCCTGCATGGTTGTGTTGTGCAGGGCTGGTGGTCTCCCCCCCCAGCATGCAATAGCATCCATGAAGTAATGATACTCGCACTGCTCAAGCAGCTGGGTCTGCCGCTGATGATGCTGCTGCTGCTGCTGCTGCTGCTGGGGTGCAACACCCACCGGCACCGGGGGCCCTGGCACAGCCCTCCTCACCCCGTGCCTGCATCCTCACATCCCGGCCTGTGGGAGACATATGTTGAGACAAACATCAGTGTGACTCCAAAGCAGACTGCCCCCTGCCCCAGTGAGAGTGCCTGCCCACACAGCCAGACCCATACATCTCACACCTGCACACACTGACACAGCCAACCATGGCAGAGCCATCACCTATGCACAGCCACCAAAACACACTCACCCCTACAGAGAATACAGGTGCATAGATGGTACACCCACCTGGCCTAGGCACCCGCCCACCTGTCACGTGACCGCAGCCAATCAAGACGATCTGGATCCCTCCGGCGGAGGTCACCGTACCGGTGCCTGCACTGCTCAGCTGACCGGCACCATCCAGTGACCCCCACCAGGTCAGTGGCCACTTGCTGCCACACCTGCATCCTGGCAATGGTGAGGGGCGCCTCACCATAAAGTGCCCCATAGTGGGGTTCCACTAGGGCCACCAAGTTGGCCAGTTCGACTGGGCTCCACTGAACTGCTCTTCTGTGAGCCATGGTACCAACTTTACAGCAGGCAATATGGCGCCCCGCTGCACTGTAACCCCACGTGGAGATGTTGCACAATAGACCACCACAGGTTCCAATCGCGCTGTTCGAACAACGCCGTCACTTCACATAGCGCTGTCACCAGACAGCGCAATAGGGCCGTACACATGGCAGCCGAACAGGGCCAAGGGGCAAAGGTCGGACACAAGGTCATGGGCAATGACGCAAGGCCACGCACAGTGCCATCTGACGTATACGCATCCTGCGCAACCGACCAGCTGCGTACCAGTGCCACAGTGGACTATTGCGCAGTAGTGCCACAGCACCATATAGTGCCCAGTGCTGTAGCGCCACTGGCACAATGGTGGCCATGGCCTGAATTGCCGATCGCGCACAGCACGTCAGCAGCGCGGCAGACGCCTGCGTAAGCTATCTGGGCATGCGCAATGCAGTGTACCACACAGTCACAGATCTGCGCCATTGGCTCAGCCGACTCAACCGTAGTGCGCAAAGCGCAAATTTGCGATATTCAGCTGACACATGCAAATCATCTGATCAGCCATTCAAAGGCGCAGTGGCGCGATTTGCATGTCATTATAGTTGCTCCACTCCTAATTTGCATGCATTGCGCTATAAATGTGTGACATTGGGCTGCACTGGCCAGATTCGGTTACTGCAGGTGAGAGGTGAGTTGCATGCTGTGTGATGTTCTGGACAATGGTCATGGGAAAATGCTGTAGACTGCACAGTGACAGGTGTCCACTTGCCCCCATACAGATCGCCATGACCGAGCAGAGCCAAGGTGAGGGTGAGGACGGTGGGCATAGGAGGAGGCCCAACTTTACCCCAGCAGAGACAGAGGCCCTCTTCCAGGCCTACCTGGATGAGAAGCCAGTACTGAGTGGACGGAGGGGCACCCCTCAGTCCTGTGCAGCTGCATGGGAGGGGGTAGCTCGGGCCATGAACCTGCACACGGAAGCCACCAGCGCTCCGTGCAGGAATGCAAGAAGAAGATGGGGACAGACCGCAGGAGGTTTAAGGAGAAGGTGGCAGCCTTCAGGGCGGCATGTGCTGGCACTGGCGGGGGCCCACCAGTGATGTTGGAGCTGACCCCAGCTGAGGAGACACTGGTTGCATCAATGCAGGAGAGCGCTATTGAGGGTGTACCAGGAGGTGGATTCCAGACAGGTGGAAGCCCATCACTGCACGGTATGACATGGTGGTGGTGTTGGGGGGGGTTAGGGGGAAGGTTGTTCACATGCACTCACATGTACTCTCTTTCTGTCACAGATCCTGTTCGTCTTCAGGAGATGGTGGTGGTGGGTCCAGGCAGTGATGATGACCTGCTGGACATGGAGGGTCCATCCACCTCTATCACCAGCCAGCAGGCACTGCAGCAGCATGCACGCTGGGCCGCCAACTCTGGTGTCAGTGATTTCGGTGTGGGGTGCACAGCCTGTGTCTCAGCAGTCTGGCATCAAGCATGCCAGCACGCTGTGACTATGGCTGTAACGCGTACCTGCACCATTGATGATGCAAGGACTGCAATGGGCAGTGATAGGTGTGTGTCCCATGACGGACACACAGCAGGCTAGCACGTGCCCCTGGGCCTTTCTGGTTCCAACTTGTGTACCAGCATGCTGGCACAGTCCCAGGTTGTGCCTGTCAGCACTGGTGGGACAGCACCGGTGGCTGTGCAGGTGTCTGGCACTGTTGCTAGCACAGCGGTGGAACGAGTGGACCCTGGGGCACAGCAGTTGGCGGGACAGCAGCAGCAGTCACCCACCAGGTCTGGGAGTGCAGTGTCAAGTGGTGGCACATGTCTGCCGCCCTTTGATCCGCCCATTCCTGGTCCTGGCGAACAGCGCCCACCCTCAAGGGGTGTTGTGCATCAGGACCTTCCACACCCTGGGGGACAGGATGCCATTGGGGCACAGTACCCATTGGACGAGCACACCTGCCTGCTGCGGGAATCAGTACAGCTGCAGAGGCGGGTTGCAATGTCCGTGGAGGCACTGTCTGTGGCTGTGGAGCAGCACAGCAGGGAGTGTGCTCTGGACCGTGCAGAGCTGGTGCGTTTGCGGATGGATGTGACTGCCACCATTGACAGGCTGACCCAGGCAGTGGTCTCTGTCGTGGACGCATTGGGCACACAGTCAGGTGCCCCTGTACCACACACCCCACACAGTTCACTCTCCACTCCCCGTTACCGGCGTCGTGCGACACCAGGCCTGTCGATGCCGGGTTCTGCTGTGGCCATCCCGAGCACCCCTGGTGCAGGTTTGTTCGGCATGCTGCAGACCCCTGTGCAGGCAAGGTCGCGTTCTCGCAGTGGGACCCCTGGTGGTGCAACAGTGCCACCCCATGTGGCCCCTGCTCAGCCTGCCAGTGCTGTTGGGTCACAGCGGGGCTGCCCACACATCCGCGGTGGCCGTGGGACAGTGCTACATGACTGAGCTGTCTCCCAGTGTGGGCCCTGTCTGGTGCTGCTATGTGTGCAATGTGTGTCATGGTGGGCAGTGCACTGCTGGGTGCTCTGCTCACCACGCCGACTCACGGACCACCTGCACACCCTCCCAACTGCTGTCCACAGGTGCGTGTGCATGATGATGCCTGCATTGTACTGTACCCCAAGGTGCAAGGGTGCCCAGCATCTGACACATGTACTTGGACAGTACAGGTGGTGGGGGTGGTTGGTGGTGCTGTGTGTTAGCAATGTCAGTTCTGCTGTGCTGTGCATCTGCCCATGTCGCTCTGTGCCTGGTGTGTGTGTCCATATGAGTGCTCACCCCTCCCTGATGGTGTGTTTGTATGCCTGGACCCTTCCACTCCCCTGGCTGTCATGCACCCCTGGTGTGTTACCCTGTGTGCCTGTGGTTTGCGCATGGACAGTGTTGGTTGCACATGTCCCCTTGACTTACGTGTTGTGCATAGTGCTCCTCTGTGATGGTGTCCCAGTGCAGCTGGGCCTGCCGGATCAGTCGGGGGTCCCGCCGTCCTAGGGGGGACTGCTCATCACCATCAACACCGGCGCCACTGGCGTCCCCATCACTGTCCCCCTCTTCAACCTGTACGGCTATCCCATAGTCTTTGGCCATGTTGTGCAGGATGCAACAGGCCAGGAATATCCCACAGGCCTTTTGGGGGCTGTACTGTAGGGCACTGAAGGAGGTGTCTAGGCATCGGAAGCATGCCTTGAGCATCCCAAACACCCGCTCTATGATGTTGCATGTGGAAACATGTGCCTCATTATAGCGTTGCTGCGATGGGGTCATGGGGCGCCGGTACGGTGTGAGCAGCCAGGGACGGAGTGGGTATCTGCTGTCACCTGTGTGGAGATAGTGGAGATCAGTCTCATGTTCAGGTCCATATTGCCCATATCCCTGTGTGCCACTACCATGGCATCTGTGGCATTCCCATCCTTGCCCTGAGTTTGCATTCCATACATGTGTACTCACCCACTAGATGTCCTGTGGGGATGTCTCCACTCTCGAATAGATGGCACAGTGCGGACTGATACCATATGAAGGCATCATGTGCTCCGCCAGGGTGTGTGGCACAGACATGGATTATGCGCCCAGTGGCATCACACACCACCTGGCAGTTGACACTGGAGAATCCCTTTCTGTTCCTATATGCGAGCCCATCGGGGCCAGGTGGCATGTGAATGGCCACATGGGTGCAGTCTATGGCCCCTATCACGCCAGACATATGTGCTACCCTGTGGAACTCCTGCATGTTTGCTGTACGCTCTGCCACGGTGCTGGGGAAATGGATGTACTCCGCAGCATGTGGCAGCAGTGCGCTGAGGAATTGGGTGAGGATGCGTGACGTGGCTGACTGTGTGATGCCTGTGGTGTCCCCTGTCAGCCTCTGGAAGGTGCCCGTGGTGAGCAGGCACATGCAGGCTGTCACCTTGGTCTCCACCGACAGAGCGTGACTCCGTCGTGAGGGTGCCTGCATCACATCACTGCACAGCTCACACAGCTGTCTCAGTATTGTCCTGTTCAGGTGGTACCGGTCCACGATCTCTACATCTGTGTACAGCTCAAAGCTGATGCGGGCACGGTACTGCCTGTTGGGGGCATACTGCCGACGGGCCCTTCCACGGCCATGTCCCCCTGCAGCATGCATTCTCACCCTCCTCATTACAGCTTCCATGTGAGCTGGCTGCATCCATCTCCCTGGCTGCCCCCCCGGCTGGTGTTGCTGTGTTACCCCGCTGTCCTCACTGCTACTTCCACTGCACCGGCACCCCCACTGGCCTCTACAGCCTATGGCCCACGCTTTCCTTGCCTGCCCTAGCCTGTCTGTTGTCTGTCTGTCTGTCTGTCTGTCTCTCTCTCTCTCCCCCACTTGGCAGCCTTGCATGGCGTTCTTGCGCCCGCTTCCTTGAGCCTTTTTGTTTGGCTCGGCTCGCTGAGTGTGCAATTTCGGCTGTGCAGCTATGCGCGTGCGCCGAGTCTTTGAATATCGATTGCGCTTTATGCATGGATTCACCCTCGGTTGTGCATGCCTTCATTTTCATTGCGCTGTTGCTCAGCATGTTTTCAGTGGCGCAACTGCCTCCTTCTGAATATCGCCAAATGGCTAATTTTTGACTTACAAGACAGTATTAACCCTGTTGGCGCATGGCGCAACCCTTTGAATATCCGCCCATATATCAAAAAAACTATTTTAGATATCTGTCAACTACATAAAAGTATATCTATTAAATATTCAAAATATATAAGCAGATATATAAAATATATATCATGCACCTATAATAAATATATCATGGAAATATATTTATGATATAAATATATATGTCACATATATTCTGCAAATAAATCAGATATTTCCAAATCAACCAATCTGAGATATATGCATATACTTCAGACATATTCTCAAACATACAGTATATTTGAAATATACTTTTATAAATAAATCTAAAATATATTTCTTCTTCATACGGGGGAAATAAAAATTCACAGAATATTACCAAGATATTTCTATGAAATAGGCAAAAATAGTATCTAAGGTATATCTGAAATATATTCATTAGATATATCTTAAATATTACAAAACCAGCCAATTTGAGATATAATGCATATATTTGGAAACTACTATGAAAATCTATTTATGGATGAAATTCAAAAACTATTTCAAATATATTTTACAACATATATTAGAAATATATTTCGTCTCCATATGGGTACATTTAAAAAAATGTGACTTCTGAACATGCTCAGTAAGCTGCTGCTTATAGATTTCTCTGGTGTCAAGAGGCACCCCCCACCCTCTGATCCCCATCCCAATAACTATAGATTTCCTTGGTATCTAGTGGCACCCCCATTGTCAGATTGCCTTGCCCATAATAATTATGGATTTCCCTGGTGTCTAATGAAACACTCCACCCCCCTATCCCCATCTCCATCATTTTATAGATTTCTCTGGTGTCTTGTGGCACATCCCACCCTCTGTTCATTGTCTCCATAACTCTTGGAGATTTCCCTGGTATCTAGTGGCACCCCCCACCCTCCCATTGATGTCCCCATTGATATTTCTTATTTTCCTGGTATCTAGTGGCACCTTCACCCTCCAATGATCATGGGATCATAGAATCATAGAAATCTGTCAGCAGAAAAGGACTTCATGCCCATCTAGTCTGCCCAGCCCCCCAGGAAGACCTCTGCCCTCCATATTCTGCCTGCTCCCTGTTGGTTAGGCCCATGTGTGTATCTCAAGCTCTTTTAAAATTGTCCACTATATCTACCCCCAAATACCTATTCTGGCAGTCTTTTCCATGGCCCCACCACCCTCTCAGTAAATAATTACATTCTGATGTCACCTCTGAATCTTTTCCCCTCTAGTTTGAATGTATGTCCCCTAGTGGATTTGTTCTCACTCATTCTGAAGTTGTCAACCCTCACTCTGTTTATGTCTTTCAAGTACTTGAATGTTTCAACCATATCCCCCCCTTTCCATCCTCTCCTCCAGCATGTACAGGCCTAGTTCCCCCAGTTTTTCCTCATATGACTTCTACAGCCCTTTCACCATTTTGGTTGCCCTTCTTTGGACCTTTCCAGCCTGTCCTTGTCCACTTGCAAGTATGGGTTCCAGAACTGGACCCCATATTCCAGGTGTGATCTGACCATGGTTTTGTATAGTGGCATGATCACTTCCCTCCTTCTACTTGTAAAGTCCCTCCTTATGCATACCAACATTCTAAGTGCTTTCCCTGCTGACCTGTTGCACTGACTCCAGACTTTCAGGTTGTCTGAAATAGCGATCCTCATATCTCTTTCCTGATCTATTACCATCAGTTCTCCCCCCCAAGCCAGTATTTTGCCTTTGGATTATTACATCCTATATGCATAATTTTGCATGTCTTTGCACTGATTTGAAGCTGCCACCTTTTGAACCACTCCTCCAGCCTTTCCAGATCCTCCCTTATACTTTCCACCACCCCCCTCCATCATATCAATCCTCCTATTACAGATCTTCATGTCGTCTGCAGACATACCTTCCCATGTAGACCCTCTGCAATGTTCCCAATATATATGTTGAACAATATGGGTCCCAGCACAGACCCCTGGGGGAACCCCACTTGTCAACTTTTCTTCTTTTGAGTGTACCCCATATACCACAACCCTCTATGTCCTCCCCTCTAACCAATATTCTACCCAGTTTGTGAGCTTGCTCTACACTCCCAAGCTGCCAACCTTGCCTACCAGCCTCCTGTGGGGGATGGTGTCAAAGACCTTCCTGAAGTCCAAGTAGGCCACGTCCACCACCCCAACCTGGTCCCATATCCCTGTAACTCTATCAAAGAATTCAATCAGATTGGTCTGCCAGGACCTACTACCTGTGAATCCATGTTGCTTGTCATCCAGGAGGCCCTCCTCCTCTATATATTTTATCAGCCTTTCCTTAATAAGTGATTCCATTAGCTTACCTACAACGGAGGTAAGGCTAACTGGGTGGTAGTTTCCTGGCTCTGCCCTTTCTCCCCCTTTATGTAATGGCATATCTCAGCCCTTTTCCAGTCACCAAGAACCCTTCCCTTGAGCAGTGGAAGATTAAATAACCTCATGAGTGGTGCTGCCAGCTCCTGTTTTAATTCTTTGAGCACCCTCGGGTGAATCCTATCCTGGACCGTTGCTTTATCCATCCTCAGTTTTCCTATTACTTCCAATATTCTGTCCTCCATGAAGGGACTTGAGTCCATTTCTCTGCCCATCCTTCCACTGCTTTTCAACTCTGGTCCTTATCCCTCCTCCACTGTGAAGACTGATGCAATTATTCATTCAGAACATTAGCCTTTTCTATATCCTCCTATACCAGTGCTCCCCTTCCCCCTTGAACGTCATAATCCCCCAGTTCCCCTTCCTTCCATCACTCACATATCTGAAAAGTTTCTTATCCTCCCTTTTTGTCCCTTGCTATATTCTCTTCCATTTCTGCCTTCTCCCTTCTGATCATTTTCCCTGCTTCCCTCAGTTTTTCCTTAGTTACCTCCCTGTCCTTCTCTCTCTGAGAGGCTTTATGTGCCCTGAACAAACTCCTTTTCTCCATAACTGCATTCTTGTTACGAAACAAAGTGGTTTCCTCCCCCTTTTATTCTTGCTCACCATCTTAATGCGTAGTTCTGTTGCCTTCAATATTCCTCTTTTAATTCCCCCCCCACAGCTCATCCATGTCATCCATGTTCTCCTTCCCTTCTAGCTCCTTCCATACAATTTCTGTCATCCTCCTAAAATCTGCCTTCCTAAAGTCTAGAACCTTAGTGGTGGAATTGTTCTTATCCAGCCCCTTTTTAATTCTAACACTTACTGTCCTATTATCACTGTCACCCAAATTTTCCCCAACCTCCAGCTCCTCAACACCATCTCTATTTGTCATAACCAGATCTAGTATGCCCCCCCAGTAGTATGCCCCCCCCAGTGTGACTTGCTGATGAATGAACACTTCCTGCATGGCTTCCAACAGCTCCTTACTCCTTTCTGTGGATACTGCCTGGATTTCCCAATCCACATCGGGTAGATTCAGATCTTCCACACCATGACTTCCCCTTTGCTGGCCATCACCTGTATCTCCCTAACCATCTCTCTATCCACTTCCTCCCCTTGATTTGGTAGTCTGTTGACCACCCCCATCCTCACTGCCTCCCCTCTTTCTGCTTAATGTGACACATAGGTTCTATGCTGATCCATCCCCACCCCCACTCACCTTAGCCCGAATCCTCTCCTTCACAAACAGAATAATCCCTCCCCCCTTTTTCCTGTCCTGTCCTGTTCCATCTATATAGTCTATACCCTGGTATTTCCACCTCACAACTGTGGTTTTTAGTCCACCAGGTCTCTATAACTGCAGTTAGGTCCAAGTCATCTGCCACCACCACCACATGTAGGTCTCCCTTCTTATTTCCTAGACTCCTGGTGTTAGTTAGCAATCCCTTCCACTGGCTCTGCCTATCTCTATTTCTTCCCCCAGCACCTCTTCCCCCCAGCCATGGGGGAGTGTGAGCTAGGTAAGCTCCACCAGCCATTTTCACTGGACTACCCCTGGCTTCCTACTCCCCTCTCCTAGTTTAAAGTGCTCCCTAGTGTTTTATCTATGTATCCCTGCAGTTTCCCCTTTCAATAGTCTAGCCCCCTCATCATTTACAGTATATGCAACCTGTCCCTCAGAAATACGTTATTAGTAAGCATGTCCCCAAGGCTTCAAATACATTTATATGAGATGAGTGGTCTGGTATTAGAAAGCTCATGTAAACATGTGTAACTGGCAAGTACAGTATGGGATAGAAACATAGAAGCTGTCGGCAGATAAGGACAACTTGGCCCACCCGGTCTACCATAAATTTCCTACCTATTGTGCCACTGGAGACTCTACATGAACTCTAGATTACACCACACCCCCTTGCTTCTAAGATTCCCATGTGTCTGTCCCATGCATTCTTAAATCATGTGACTATTCTGGCCCCCAACACGTCCACTGGGAGGCTGTTCCAAGCATCCAACACCTTCTCTATGAGGAAGCACTTCCTCATGTTTTCTCTAAGCACCCCCAGCTTCAAATTGTGACCCCTAATCCTTTAGCATCTTTTCCTTTGGAAAATGCTCCCTTTCTGTATCTTGTTTATTCCAGTGCGGTATTTGAATGTCTCTATCATATCCTCCATTCCCTCCTGTCTTCTGGGGAGTATACAGTACATTAAAATCCTAGTCTTTCTTCACAGGGCTTCTGATGCAGGCCCTGCAAAATTTTGGTTGCCCTCATCTGCACTGCCTCTACCCTTTTTATGTCCGTTCAGAGATGGGGCCTCTAGAACTATACACAGTACTCAAAGTGGTGTTTCACCAGCAACCTATACAGGAGTATTATTACCTCTCTCTCTTTCTGCTGGAGATACCTTTTCCAATACATCTGAGCATTCCGCTAGCCTTTGCAACTACTTTGTCACATTGTTTAGCGATCTTCAGGTCATCCGAAATGATAACTCCCAGGTCTCTTTCCTGTTTTGTGACTACTAATTCCCCAAGTTGGTACATTGCCCTCAGGTTTTTGTGCCTTAAGTGCATGATTTTTCACTTTTTTGCATTACCACACTTGTGACCATTATTCTAACTTCATTAAATCCTCTCTCCTGTGCTGTGTATAAGTGATAATCTTCAGTTAGCTGGAGTATATGAAGGAATGACCAGCTGATGCGTATGATTAAATGCCAAGGCCAAAGGCTGAGGCATTTAATCAACCACTGAAGCCAGTTATTCTGAGTATACTCTGGCTAACTGAATGTTATTACTATTAAATGACTAGAAATTACTACCCCAGGATTTTAAAAGTGCTGTGGTAATTTTTAAGTGATTTACTTATAGTCACACAATATGCAGGTGGTGGCTATGGGATTCAAATCCAGTTCTCCGGGTGTGCAGCTCAGAGCTCATAAGTACTGCACTATACTGGCTAATGGAAAACAGTTGAAGAGAAACATGCCTTTGTTCAATCTTTTTTCTCTGTGGACTAAATGGATAACCTTCTGTGGGTGCATCTGGAATGTGGATAACCTACTGTGGGTGTCACCAGAATGTGGATAACCTACTATGGCGTATCTAAAATGTGATTGTAATAGTTTGTGGGATATTAACTGACAGTTTTCCTGAGTTCTGATTGGCTTATAACAGATACTTGTTGTATAATAAATTTTATTGAGGGAGCAAGGTGGTTAAATTCAATTACAAAAAAATGCACATTCATTGTTTTGAATCCTGTTAGGGTGTTGTTGTAATAGGGACTGTCAATCAATATGTCTTGCCTTACTGAGTGCTTCCTTGGTAGGTACGGTTATGATATCCCCATTCTAAAAAGTGGGTTCATAGTTCTGAAGCATTATTTTAAATACAGACTCAGGGTACCAATTTCTGAATAAACTCAAAAACTGTCTATTGGAACAGCTTGTTTTAAATGATTAATGTGGTCGCTGAGGACCTGGAGAAGTGTGTTCCTTGAACAGGGCTTTCTGTAAAATTCAGTTTAAGTCATTTTACCTGGGTTAAATTTAAATAGAATATCCAGAAGTGTAATTTCATCTGCACCAATATTTGATGTAAAACTCAAATTGAGATCATTATTAATTAACAGTACATCAAATTATGTGGCCAACAAGGCATCTGCCTCCCATATGATGAAAATATAGTCTGTGCACCTGCCCAAAAAAACAGTCAGGGGCAGGTATGCATTATGTCCATGCTGAGCACCATTGCCCCCTCTCACCAGCCCAAAAACAGATTGGCATAGGAGGTAGCCATGGTGTTCCTCATGGCCATACCACAGGTTTGCAGGAACAATTTTTTTTGTCAAATTTGAAAAAAAATTGAAGTTAATACATTCTCAGTGGCTTCTAATATAAAATCAAAGGGGAAGATAGATACCATGTCAGGTTGATTAAGAAAATGGCATAATGCCATCAGACCCAAATGACGTTTGATTGATGTATTAAGAGAACACACACCAATAGAGATCCCCAAGTAATTTGAAGACCAGACCAACCCCTCAAGTTTGTAAAGAATTCCCATGCTGTCACAGATGTGTGATGGTAATTCTACAAAAAGCTGCAGTAAAAAGAAATCTACAAAATTTGAGATCTCATCACACAAAAGCCCCTGTGCTAAAATGATGGTTCTGCCTTGGAGGGGGGTTGGTCTGGTCTTTATGCACTTTTGGTAAGATTATATTATAGGTAATTTGGGACAATCCACAAACATAAAGTCATATTCTCTTTTAGAGAGAGTCCCTTCTTCATAAACTGTAATCAGGAAGGAATAAATATTTCTCTTGTAGAAAGGAGTTGGGGCTTGCTGGAGATACATGTAATTGTGTACAGCTGACAATTATCTGTAAATATCTTGTGAGCAGTTGCCTTCTTGTGTTGCAACAATTAGTCCCCCTTCTTCAACCAGCTTTATCTCAATCTGTGTGCTGTTTGATAGTTCTTTGACAACTTATTGTTCTTGCTTTGAGAGGCTTCTTGAAAGTTGCACTGACTGTTGTGAATTAGATTTTCAATTTCTTGTAATACAAGCATTTGATAAGTCACAAGTGCATGCACTAATGTGGCTGGGGATAAAAGCTGGACATTCTTCTAAACATAGTGTGCCTTGTAAAGTCAGTCTTATATGACTGTATGAGCATCACTGTGTCTGTCGAAGAATCAATATTGATGGCAGCATCAGGATGGTTTTCTTGAAACAAGTCCAGCAGGACATCAAAGTCTCAATGAAAGTCAGCAGTAGATGTTCATGTTTCTGTGTGGAAAAAGCCTGCTGAGTACAATGAATTTAGTGTTTGTAATAGGAAGAAAACCATGTATATTGACATTTAGCCCAACTCAGTAAACACTGGCCTATTTTATAAATACAAGCTTTACTCTTGTCTATCCTTTTAAAAAATGTTTGACTTCACAACAGTTAAGTCAGGAAGCACTAATACACTGAATAGAAAATGTAGTGTTCAGTTCTGCAGAGCCATTCATTTTGTGAGCTGTTGCAGTACTATGACCACAGACATGGACTGTTTTATTGTAGTCACCCAAAGAACACTTTTACTGGGGTTGGTCTTATAATGCCTCATATCTTTTAAGTGCTAGTGGGAAAATATTGTGAGCCAGTAAACAATCATTCCCAATGTCAGGTTCCATTATGAGAAAATATAGCCTGATTCTCCTGTCATGATGCCCTCATTAGCAACTACAGGGGGAACCAGCCAGGATCCAATGCAATACCTTGCAGTAAATAATATGTCACAAAATACTGCATAGCAAAAGGGCTTAACTGTCATTGAATTACACTGTTCCCTGCAGCACACTGTAGCATTTTATAGTACTAATGCAAGGTAGCATTGCATCCTGGTTAGTGCTACTGTAGTTATAAAGCTTTCTACTACTATTTTTAAATATTGTAAAATAGACATCATTATAACATGGGTTGACAACAGGGGGAAGGTAACTGGGCAAAGAGCATCACCTGACCATGGATTAAATTCACTATTTAATGCACAGTTGGGGTGAGATGGGCGGCCAGCAATATCCCTGGCAGAGCGGCACTTGTTACAAAGCGGAACATTCAGCACTGAAAGGCAACCATTTAAAATGTACTGAAGTGAGAGAGAGCTGCACCAGTAACTTGGTGGCTGCATTTCTGTGTTGTACCCAATTGCCCTGTTTCTGTTCCCCCTACAGTCCCATAGCTAAGTGTTACTTTTTGTTACTGAGCTTAACTGACAGCTGTACCTCCATGCCACATGGATTCCAGAAAACATGCAGTTTTATTTCCTGCTTCAGTTTGCTCTCCCATTCCCCGGACAGTGTGAGCAATGCGGTGGTGAGAGAATGTGAATGTGGAACAGTGGATGGAGACACAGAGCAAAAGAACTCTTATGTTTCGGTTCCCACTGCCATCTCATAACTATAGCAATGGGCTGTCTCTCTTTTGAGTGCCGTCGGTGCAACCTGACTGTTTCTCTCTAGCTCTCCCTGTGACAGAAGGTGCAGTGCTCAATGCTGCTGACATCCATGTATACGGGGGGAGTGCCATGACTGTACTCTGTGTCTGCATGTATAGGGAGAGGGGCAGAGAGACAGTGAGCAGATGAGAGGCTGCAAGAACAAAAGATGTCCTGAAGCATTTTTTGGCCACCCTCAGTGTTAAATCTGCCATCCCCCCCACCAAGGCAGCAAGCAGCTCAGCACACGGTCTGTAGCCCGAGACATAGAGAGAGTGACAGCCAAGTCCTGCAGTCCTCTTTGAAGTTGTCAATGTATCCCCACTCACCACTGCTTTCTAAACAGTGTTGGTGTGCAGCATGAGAGACAGACAGAGAGACAGACAGACAGTGACAGTGAGTGGGTCATTCAAAATAGAATTCCTATTTTTTCTCTCTGTCTCTCTCTCTCTTTCTGTGTGATTGAGAACTGTACTGTGTGTGGAGACACACTAAGTGAGAGCATGAGATGCAGGACAGAACTGCTTTTTTATTTCTCTGTGATCACTGTCTAGAGTGTCTGTTCCATCCCTAACACACACACAACAACCGTGCCCAGCTCAGCCTGAGAGAGAGATATTGGCCCGTTCCCTAACTGAGTGATGGTTACATGCTGTGCATGAGAACCCACAGGAGCAACAGAAACAGTGAGAATGAGCAAACCAGGTGGAAGTGCAATTCTTCAAGTCCTGCTGTATCCTCTGCCTGTGGGTCTGTGTGTCTGTGGAGGAGATGAGGTGCTTCAGCAGGGAGATCACAGATATGGACGCTCCTGTGAGTAACACACAGAGAGAAACAGTCACAGAGAGATAGCGAGTGGCACATTGGGAGCTGCACATCACAGTGTGCCTCTTGTAGTGGGGGGTGGAACTGAAGGTCACATGCACAGTATCCTACAATGTTATGCAAACAAAATGTCACAGATCATGTCAATACTGTGTCAGTGACATTTCTGTGTGCATAACAGCAAGACAGTATGCATTTTTTGTTAGGGACTATATCCCAAGGTGGCAGGATACAGTTCCTTTCTTGCTTTAAAACAGTAGGAAACACTTTTTGGGGGGCTTTACCCAGTGGTCGGCATAACCCATGTTATAAGCGCAATAACCCACTCCAGGGTATGGGGTTATAAGCATTTAATCCACACCTCGGTCACTGTGAGGACACTTGGTCTGAAGCCTCATGCCTCACAACTCACCCCAGGCATGGATTAAATGCCTATAACCCCATACCCTGTTGTGGGTTATTACTAACTTATCTGCAGGGTTGTTAAAGAGTCAGTAGGCAGCCTTATACAGAAAGAGTGCAGCACATGTGTGTGCATCCGGAAGCCATTTGGCCTGTGAGCTTTAGAGGTCAGCTGTCAAATTATAAGATGACAGTTAAGTGCAAAGAGAGGACCTTGATTATTCATGAAGGTTCTTCATGCAAGATACTGATTAGGATGAGTGGACTTGAGGGAACCTGACTCTGGACACCAAGGGTGAGAAAGGTAAGCCAGAGCCAACTTCTGTTCAGCTTTGAGCTGGAGGTGTGAAAATTTGATTCTGCTTTCATACTTGGATTCATATTTTGAAATAGAAACATCAGATGACAAAGTAGTTCATATTAAAGCTGCCCCCCAACACTTATTCAGTGGTAGTACTCAGCAGGTTCCCTTTCATACAATATGTTTGTCTAATATTGATTTTAACAGTTTTTACATGGTTACTGTAAACAATTTGCGTGGGAAGGGAGTTCAAAATACCCACAACCCACTGTGTATAGTATAACATTTTCTCCTACAGGTTTTGGAATTCCTAGCTCCCAGTTGTTTGTTATGACAATCTAAAACCAAACTTATCAGATCTGAATTCAAAATTCCTATTATTCATAAGACTGTTGTTTCAGTGTACAGTGCATACTGTAAAAAAGTAACACATCACCTCTTATCCCTCTGGTATGCAGGCTGAGCAGCCCTAGGCGAGATAATCATCCATCAAATTCTAGATCCTCGTAACCTCACATTATCTTCATTGCCTTTCTTTAGTCTCATTCTGTTTGTCTCCATTCCTCCTATTCAAAACACCTCCAAAATGTGGGCAATAATCCATTAATAGCCTGCTGTAGGCATCATACAGGGCAACACCACTTCTTTAAATGTACAGTATGCAGGAAATGCCTCTGGGTTGCTTCTCATGGACAGTGGCCACCTTCCAAGTAGGCCTATTAGCTGCACCAACATCCACCACCACTGCTTGAAATACAATAGTTCAAATGAAGAAAGGGCTTCCTTAGAAAGCAGCCCTGAATTTTTATATATGACATGCCAGCAACAGTAAATCATGTTAGCTATGTGATTCTTTTGGCCTTTTATAGACCCCACAGGGTATACCATGATAATAGCGACTGCATATGGGTGACTGTCAAAATGGTGACCCATATGAGGGTGCTATCATCATGAACAATGGTAGGGGGATGGCTACTGTTGCGACGGCGAGGGTAGGGTGGGCGACAGAAAGGGAGGGTGTGCGACAGGACATATGGGGATAGGGAACAGGATTGTAACCCTGTAGTGTGCCTGTATCCACCAAGCCAACCATGTGGTGTGGTGGGTAAGGTGGTTGGCTCCGATGGAGCAGGTCCTGGGTTCGGGACTTGGCGTAGGTTAAATT